>CM060915.1:262836818-264036818 GCA_030737875.1 Allium sativum
ATAACAAAACTAGTAGTTTAGACAACTTGACAAATTAGCAGATTTAGCAAATTTAATATTTCTAAAAGTTCTATTTACATGCCTTGCCCAATCATAAATTGGCCTAAATTCATATGCTTACATAATTGTCATGATTCACAACATATACTCCATGTTTGCATAAGCGCAGAATATGGACATAATTTGCCATATAACATATGTTCCAATTTTTGTTAAACTAGCATTTTACAGCAGATTCACATATAAATTATACCAAATATAACCATTAATTTCAATGCATGCCATATATCCAAAAATCCCTATTTAGGTGTAATCACAATAATAGATATCCTAATTAATGTAAATCTTTACACCTAAGTTTCCATATCTTCTTCTTTTTGAGTCATGAATCATTATGCAAACTATACCCAACTTTAAATCATATCTTCTAAAAATCATATCTTGACTTTTATATGCATTTTGTCCAAAGTCTCAAATCATATGTAATCTTACAATGGTTCCTCTTTTCTTCTATCATAGAATATGCATAGATCCAAATCTAGTTTACAACATATGCTCATTAATTACAGTTCTAAATTACAATCTAACTATGCATACAACATGCATAAATTATATGTTCATAGTCAAATTTATGCATATGTCCAATATATTTTATGCCTCAGACCTAAAGTCATACATTCAATTTAGTCTTGTCAAATTTCGCATCATTCATTATTTATCCCAAAATTTGCGTTCATACGTTCATCTCTTATGAGATTAGGCACAGGCTCGTGGTAGCCTGGCTATAAAAACAGAAAAGAAGAAAAGGGATACAGAACAGTCACAGAAAAACAAATCTGACAGAAGAGAATATATATACAATCTCAGATTCAGAATTAAAAACATATCAAAATTATAATTAACGTTTATAGCGGAAAATAACTGTACTTGCCTTGATTGGATTAAAGAAAGAACTTTAACTTGTTGTAGAATCTTTGCAGAAACTTTAATCTCTAGTTTGAATTGAGTTGCTTAGGCTGATGTTGATTATCTTCTAGTTTTAATTCCAGCAGAGCAGCGACGCCATTTTTATTTTATTTTTTTATTAGAAGAAGAGAGCAATGGAGGCTAGAGAATTGTGTAAGAAACCTAGGTAGAGTCTAGGGTCACTTTTATAGAGTTTATGAACTGATTAGGACCATCGATGTTGCTTGGATTGATCGTAGCCATTCATTCGAAAGAGAGACCAATTAGAGCCTGCCACCTAGCCCTAATGACAAAGCAGACCACAGAAAATCGACCAACATAGAATAGGCCAGCCAGGTTGGGCTGGGTTAGACCTGGCTCTCGACCAGGTCGACACCCCTGTCGACAGGGCTGTCGACAGCCCTGTCGACATGGCTAGCCCAGGTCGACAGCCCAGTCGACCTGGGTGGCTTAGGCGGGCCTTTTTCCGCCCTGGCCCATTGGGCCCCATTTTTCAAATTTAGCTTATTTTATTCTGTTTGAATTTTAAACTTAATTCAGAAACTTCCGGAGGCTATATCTTCTTCATACGGACTCCGTTTTTCGAAAACTCGGACTCTATTTCGCGTATTTTTCCGAGACGAACGCAATGGCGTATCCCGTTTCCCTTAGTTCTTTGATTTGAATTTAATTATACTTTAATTTGTAAATTTCACAATTATAGAATTCACAGGGTGTTACATTCTCCCCCACTTAAAAGGATTTCGTCCCCGAAATCTTCAAGTTAAGAAGAATGTGTCCTACCATCCAATCACCCATCTAATCAACCATCATCCACAAGCATCTATTGTCCTTAGAAAACTTCTAATGTTGTATGAACATATGCAAAAGTGTGTGTATATGTTCCTTATCTAATGCAAAGATCAGACGGTCTACTGATTCAGTTGACCTTCTTAATGCGAATTATGTCAGTGCCATGAGTCCAACATGTATGCAATAGAATTCTGATGATATATATTATTTCTATATGAGTGCACAACCATTCACTCAAATGCAACATCCATGTGCTGAATCAACCAATTTGCATCCACAAGAATTGAAAAATGCTCACCCATCCATATGCAGTATGAGAGTGTTTTCGAGCCGATCTAGTGCCTAGTGTGTGTATATGCATCCACGGGAAACCACTAGCAACCACTTGCATCCACTTGCAACCATCAAACATAACATGTCTCAAACACATGTTTACACCCATTAGTTTCTACCTAAAGTTCAAATATTCGATCGATAGGATACAGTCGAATGATGGAAGCGAGTACAGATAGAACGAAAATTTGGTTCCCATTAGACATGGGTCCTAAGTATCGGCCCCAAAGACCGAAACCAATATCAAATTGACACCCCATGAAAACTCAGAATGTATGCGTCATACTTGACGCCTAACACAGATATCCCTCAAACCCCAGTCTCAAACAGATGATCCATAACCCTTATGGGTCTGAGCCTATAGCGGAATTCAGAAATAATACTAGCATTAAAGTGCAGAGTATCGATTACAAAATCAAAATACCAAAATCAGAAAAAGTCACAATCAGATAAAGAAATTAAACCTACTATAGAAATTTTCCTATTTCTATCCTAGCCACTAGCCTCAAGAGTGTTCGCCTGCCCTCCTTGTCCTCGTCTCTTCGGGCAGTCCCTAGTGAAGTGCCCCATCTCCCCACAGTTGAAGCAAGCGCCCTTCCTTTTTCTGCAATCCTTGTTCAGATGAGTTGAGCTCCCACAAGTAAAGCACTTTTTCCCCTTCTTATCTTCAGGCTTCTCATCCTTCTTTTGTGTTTCCTTTTTGGGCCCCGCTTTCTTATTCTGTGGTTCTTCCTTCTTTGTCTCTTTCGGGCCCTTGTCTTCCTCGTGCAGTAGTGCCATATCCACCAATTTCTCGTAAGTTGCTCCCATGGGTACATGGGTCATGGCTAGGCTGTGCAGTGGCTCATTCAATCCTTTAACAAAGCGGAGAGCCTTTTTATGCTGAGTGTTGACTAAATCCAATCCGAATCTTGCTAGTTGGTTGAACTGGTTGACGTATTCCTTGACCGTCATACTTCCTTGCTTAAGAGACAAGAACTTTTCCAATTGTAAACTTCGTTCAGCTTGCGAGAGGAATTTTGTCTCAAACCTTGTTCTGAAATCCATCCATGTCTCAACCGGCCTCTCGGCGTTAGTGACTTCCCACCAGTAGGAAGCTTCGTCTTTGAGCAGCCATACTGCCAACTGTACCTTCTGCCTATCGTCCACCTCGAAGATAACGAATAGATCCTCAGTTTCTTTGAGCCAATTCCTTGCTTCTACGAATGATTCAGTTCCTTTGAAATCCTTCCCACCCATGGCCCTAAAATCTCTACAGATCTTTGAGAAAGCAATTGCCCGAGGAGGGGGTGGAGGAGGGGGATCATTTGCTGGACCTGCAGCGGCGGTCCTAGCCTCAAGATATTGACGAAACCAACCGGGTACATGAACACCCTCTGGTATCTCAGATGCTTCAGACATGCTGGAACGAAAAAGGAAAGGTTCAATACAAAAAAGGACTGAAAGAAAGAAATATGGCTCTTGGGGATCATGTTTTCCAAAATAAGCTTTATATTTTTTTTTTGAAAATACTTCCTTCCAAAACCTTTTTGAAAACAGTTTTTTTTTTTTAAAAAACTTTACCCAATCTGGTAACCTCGCTCTGATACCAAGTGTAACACCCCACCTCCGTTAAGGTCACTCACAAAGGGAATGCCTTAACTTTGGTGGAGCATTTTAGTAAACAGAACAGAAACTTACAAGACAGATAAAACAGTACTGGAAAAAATTTAACTTTATTACAGCGGAAACAGAAATTAATATGGTTACATCCTTTCAATTTCAGAGTTCAAGTACAAAATATCAGTCTTGTACAAAAGCCTTCAAAATGCATAGTTTAAAAAAATCATAATCCCCATGGAACGGAAGCTATACAGAGCCAAGCCATACTTTAAGCACTTCAAGCAAAGAGAAATCCGAATCAAGCTAAAGTATTTCCCTCCTTGGATAACCTGGGGGGGAAACGGAAGAAAGGAGGCGAAACAACAAGGGTCAGACAAAAAGTCTGGCAAGTCCAGTGACTTTCAGCATATGAACAGATAATAATAATATGATATGAACATAAAACTGGATGTGAGATAACTATAACAGGTGTAGCAGATATAACAGAAAAACAGAATGATATAAACTATTGTTTTACACTTCTCTGCACTAATACTAGTATAGCAGAATTAGGTGTCACCCTAGTGTCTAAATTGAAGCAGGAACGGGTACAGAATACTTTAACAGAAACAGAATGCTAATAATGGGCCTTTACTACCCGATCAGAAACAGACAGAAGAAGAAATAGATTTATCCCTATGGAGACAGAATGTGGAATTAGGTGTACACTAGTAATGGGCCTTTACCACCCGAACAGACAGTACCACACAGAAACAGACAGGTGTTACCACCCAACAGAAACAGACGGTACCAACAGAAACAGACAGAACTAAGCGTACCCTAAAACCCTACCCCAAGCGATCGGCTCCCTAATACATAAATATCCTGTGTCGGCCCCACAGTAGGGTGTATCACTCCCTAAAGTGACAACCAATTGGCACAGACTTATTTACAGATGTCACGGCGTCTTACATCCTCAGAGGCAGACCGGGATCCATGCACGCACATGACCCGGTTGGAACGCACCATCAACACCCCTCGCCATTATCAGAATGAACCTCTTATAATTAGTTCAGTAAGCGTGCCCGGACCCTACTTACTGTTGGGTCAAAGTTTTGATACCAGAAAGGGTTACTGACTAATATGGGTCCCAAACAACAGATGACACAAGTAATTCCCCTCCTAGCCTTGTGTCCCCAGACTAACAGATTTCAGATTATCTTGTTTACAAGTTCAGACATACAGAATTCAGATTTACTAATTCACAAATTAAGTTAACAAGTTTTCAGACTAACGGATCAAATGTACAGATTTTTCAGATTTGTCTAACTTTGTATTGGGCCTACAGATCATGGACGGGTTTTACTACATCTATTAATCCCTTTGGTTTAACCCTATTTTTCCCCAATACGTTTTAGACGTCATTCTTATCTTAGATTTGCATTAATTAATTATTAATGCACAGACCTCTCACATTAGGTCGGTTGCTTGTGGCCGCTGGATATGCCGGGCGGTTCCGGGCAGACTTCTGCCACAAGCCAGACCTAACCTCGTGTCTTACGCATGTTATGACTAACTTCTCACATTAGAACCTATTGTTTGCAGCCACTGGATGTGCCGGGCGGTTCCGGGCAGATTTACGCCGCAAACTCATTCTAACCTCGAGTTAGCCATGTTTATCTTTGCGGCCAATTAATTAATAATTTACCGTTTATGCGCACGACCAATATATATGCCAATTCAGATTATATCAATAACATGATGATTATATCAACATAGCAGATAACAGATTTTATATGACTTAACGGATTTAACAGATTTAGCAACTTAGCAGATTTTGGCATATAACAGGTTAGGCATTTCAATCGACAAATTTAACAGATTAGGCATTTCAATCTAATTAGCAGTCTAGGCAATATAACAAAACTAGTAGTTTAGACAACTTGACAAATTAGCAGATTTAGCAAATTTAATATTTCTAAAAGTTCTATTTACATGCCTTGCCCAATCATAAATTGGCCTAAATTCATATGCTTACATAATTGTCATGATTCACAACATATACTCCATGTTTGCATAAGCGCAGAATATGGACATAATTTGCCATATAACATATGTTCCAATTTTTGTTAAACTAGCATTTTACAGCAGATTCACATATAAATTATACCAAATATAACCATTAATTTCAATGCATGCCATATATCCAAAAATCCCTATTTAGGTGTAATCACAATAATAGATATCCTAATTAATGTAAATCTTTACACCTAAGTTTCCATATCTTCTTCTTTTTGAGTCATGAATCATTATGCAAACTATACCCAACTTTAAATCATATCTTCTAAAAATCATATCTTGACTTTTATATGCATTTTGTCCAAAGTCTCAAATCATATGTAATCTTACAATGGTTCCTCTTTTCTTCTATCATAGAATATGCATAGATCCAAATCTAGTTTACAACATATGCTCATTAATTACAGTTCTAAATTACAATCTAACTATGCATACAACATGCATAAATTATATGTTCATAGTCAAATTTATGCATATGTCTAATATATTTTATGCCTCAGACCTAAAGTCATACATTCAATTTAGTCTTGTCAAATTTCGCATCATTCATTATTTATCCCAAAATTTGCGTTCATACGTTCATCTCTTATGAGATTAGGCACAGGCTCGTGGTAGCCTGGCTATAAAAACAGAAAAGAAGAAAAGGGATACAGAACAGTCACAGAAAAACAAATCTGACAGAAGAGAATATATATACAATCTCAGATTCAGAATTAAAAACATATCAAAATTATAATTAACGTTTATAGCGGAAAATAACTGTACTTGCCTTGATTGGATTAAAGAAAGAACTTTAACTTGTTGTAGAATCTTTGCAGAAACTTTAATCTCTAGTTTGAATTGAGTTGCTTAGGCTGATGTTGATTATCTTCTAGTTTTAATTCCAGCAGAGCAGCGACGCCATTTTTATTTTATTTTTTTATTAGAAGAAGAGAGCAATGGAGGCTAGAGAATTGTGTAAGAAACCTAGGTAGAGTCTAGGGTCACTTTTATAGAGTTTATGAACTGATTAGGACCATCGATGTTGCTTGGATTGATCGTAGCCATTCATTCGAAAGAGAGACCAATTAGAGCCTGCCACCTAGCCCTAATGACAAAGCAGACCACAGAAAATCGACCAACATAGAATAGGCCAGCCAGGTTGGGCTGGGTTAGACCTGGCTCTCGACCAGGTCGACACCCCTGTCGACAGGGCTGTCGACAGCCCTGTCGACATGGCTAGCCCAGGTCGACAGCCCAGTCGACCTGGGTGGCTTAAGCGGGCCTTTTTCCGCCCTGGCCCATTGGGCCCCATTTTTCAAATTTAGCTTATTTTATTCTGTTTGAATTTTAAACTTAATTCAGAAACTTCCGGAGGCTATATCTTCTTCATACGGACTCCGTTTTTCGAAAACTCGGACTCTATTTCGCGTATTTTTCCGAGACGAACGCAATGGCGTATCCCGTTTCCCTTAGTTCTTTGATTTGAATTTAATTATACTTTAATTTGTAAATTTCACAATTATAGAATTCACGGGGTGTTACACTGGCCAATTGGGCCCGATTTTGAATTTTAAACTTGTTTTCTGAGCTGTTTTCGTCTGTTTGAATTTTAACCTGAATTCTGAAACTTCCGGAGGCCATATCTTCTTCATACGGACTCCGTTTTTCGAAAACTCGGACTCTATTTCGCGTATTTTTCCGAGACGAACACAATGGCGTATCCCGTTTCCCTTAATTCCTTGTTTTGAAATTAATTATACTTTAATTTGTGAATTTCACGGTTATAGAATTCACGGGGTGTTCAAAGATTATTAGTTAGTGAGGCCTGACCCGATTCAAAGGCGAGTATTTCAAGACATAGGAGCAATGTTTAAGTGCTCGATAGAAGTTGGATAGGTGGAACCTCCAGATCATGTAAGAGTTGAGATATGAAGGTTGGGAAAGGAAAGAAACCTCCATGCCATATATGCATAGCCGAGTATGCACAATATCATTTAGGAGGATTCATGATATCATCATGATATGTGGCTAGTATAACATCCACCTCACCCATTCCAAAGCTACCAAGAATGGAGTTTACTTCATCTTGTGAAGTAATCAAAGATTTGTTCAAGGAAAAAGGTCTATTCTCCTGAGAAATTCCAACAACACCAGTTCGTAGTGGGTGGAAACTCCCTATGTCAGACGTGGTGCTACCAGGTGATATAATTTCATAAATGCATAAATTTTGTATCATACTCATTAATGCACAGTGGGGTGATAACACATAAACCTACCAGTAATAGATGATCAGGATAGTGCATATTAAAGTAATTCCAAATACTAGTTTCGATAAGATACACAACAAATGTCGCATTTGTTGAGAAACAATTGAGCCCTTAGTAATAATAGGATCAATTATTCTTAAGGATAACAATTGAACCAGAGCCAGGCAATCATAAGTCAGCACCGAAGACCTAGTTGACTCTTGGGACCGACAAAATTGATAGTGCTAGTAGTACCATTTCTGTTACTTAATTGTAAAACAGAATCTTCAATGCAGATTGCATATCTTAAACCCTAAATAATGATATTTGGGGGAAAAGCATGTGCGTAGCCCACCATGAACCCTAATCCTGATCATTGACATTCGAATAATTTATAGGGTGTGTTTTTTACAAGTCCCTGTTAAGGTTTTAAATTAGGCTCGGGTCCGACAATAAACTAATTGTAAATTTAGTCCCTATTTTTCGAAAATTCACTAAAAAAAGAAAAAATAATTGAAAAACATACGTAAATTCATTTTTAAATTAAACATGAACTCGACAAATTCATATCAAAAGGCATCAAAAACGAAAAAAAACAGCAAAATAGCGAAACTGCAGTTAAACGCATAATAGTATGCATATATTTGAATTTTCCTTCATACATCTGTGTAAGTATTCCATTCATGCATCGTTGTTTGTTTTTGTTGCATACATCTGTGCAACTATTGCATAATTCCTGCATAAAAGTGTGCAATAAATTCATAGGCTAAATTTCACTTGAGTTTTCTTCATGCAAAACATGCATATATGTGTGCAAGTATTTCAAATGGTTGCACACATGTATGCAAGTTTCGTTCCATATTTTCAAGCCAAAACAGCTTACACAATAGTTGCATACGTGTATGCAACTATTGGTAATAGTTGCATATATATATATATATATGCAACTTTTTTTTTAATTTGTGTGGACTTCCGAGAATATTTCCAGAATTTAGAATTTTTTAAATATGTTAGTGCCCTTTTTTGGCCAAAAAACGAAAAAGGCTGAAATTCAAAAATAGGGGGTGGGTTTGAATGAAAACTTAGGGAGGGACATAAGCCTAATTAAGTTTGGTTTTAGGAGTATGTGCCTAATTTTCAAACACTACAACAAAAAACACTTTTCGCAAAAGGCGATATCTGTTGTAGTAGACCTATTGCAATAGGCCTGCGCCTGTTGGTATAGCCGAAGTTGCTAAAAGTCCGCAACATTTTCTGCCTGTTGCAATAAGATGTTGCGATATACTTTTTTTGCAACAGGCTTTTGCTGTTGCAACAGACAATTTGCAACAATATATGCCCATTGCAATAGATTCATAAATCTGTAAAAAAAATATTATAGCTTATACATATTACATATTAAATGTATTTATTTTAGTAATAGTGTATATCACAGAATGAAATTAACAAATAAAAATTTTATTTTAACAAAGTTTTAATAGTACAAATAATTACAATAAAAATTTCTTTAATTTTCATACACCATTCATGTATAACAATTTCTTCTCTTACACAACACATTTTTTTCGAATAGAGTATTTTCTACTCATATTTCTACTCTATCATACATATACTATAACAAGAGAATAAATATCATCAATTCACTAGAACAAATCTGCAGTTCATGCTCTAAGTTTGTTGTCGATCATGAACATGCACGTGCCTATCCGGGAATATGTATGTCATTCCAGTGAACCTGAAATAAGAATGACAAAATTTTGTTAGTAAAAGAAAATAAAGGTCTATAAAGATGGGAAAGTAGTCACAAATTATAACTACCATCCTATGTCCGTCTATCCCAGCATAAGCACAACACTCGAAATACTAGTTTTAAGAATTCCCTAGCACCTTATTCATCGCCTATAATGAATTTGTAAACGCATATACATGCATCGTTAGCAAATAAAATGAAAAAGGTATAGTAAAGACTTGAAGAGTACATAGTTTGGGTTGATTTTTCAAGAGTCGAATTAGTATGTTTTAGAAAAAATTGAGTTAAATCTAATGACTTGGAACATCATAAAACTCATGCACTGATTGATCATCAACAAGAAATGATCACATCTTTCGTATCTTAACACCCTGGGTTACAAATCCAAGATATCTAGCTAATTTTTTTTTGAGAAAGTGTAGATTGTGGGAAAATATATAATAATTTTGCACTTACATGTATGAGGTGCAAAACCATACAGAAATTGTTCTACATACAAACATAGTCACAACAGGAACACTTGTACAAACCATCACAATTATGTGATGTACCATACAGAAAACACAAGAACTGAATGCTATTATCTCTTCTCTCATGCATCTTGAAGACAGTAATTATAGGTTAGCAAGATCTTACCATGAACTTGGTCCACAAAATGGAATTAGAAAAGTCACCAGCTCCCATGCAGTACTTGGCTGCATCTATCTTTGACCCACTTGAAACTCTTTCTAAAAGAGCCCTTCATCTTCCCTTCCAAAGCAAAAGACTTATACCCAGCAACTCTTTTCTTTCTTTGAATCTTCGGATCACTCAGAATCCAGCATCCTTTCAATGAAGAAGACCCATTTGTGCTTTTTTCCTTTTTTGAGCTTCCCTTCTTTCGGAGCATGCTTGTTGCTATTGATGTCATTAAAATCACACGGTATGCTGTAGCTTCTGAAATTACTATTGTTAGAAGGAAAAAAATGAACGCAAAAAATGAAATTCAAACTTACTTGTATGGTTGCGCTATGATTGTTTATTTCGACCTTTACTGAATGTACTGATTAAGTTATAAACGAAACAGGCTAACCCTTACTGCTTCTATCCTTAAGGAAAATACAAGGCCGATACTTCCTGTTTGCTTCTGACTTTGTTCACGTTCCAGCATCTTTCACGTAGCACCTACCTGTGACAAATTCGTATTTTAGTTAACCATTTAAGTTAAAACTTCATATTTAATTATATTAATTAATTCAAATACACTATAATTATGGTTATATTAATGCGACAGACTTTGCTTCCATCTTCTTCGCTCCAGACATCGTAGAACCCGACATCCCTTTGAAGAACTGACCGTCGCTTCCCATCTCCTAGACCGGAGTTCGATTAGGTACTACTAGAAGGTGCGTCACCTCATCGCCGTACTACGCCACGATCCCCAGCCACCCTGACGTCCTCCTTAGCACCCAAGAGCTTTCGAAAGTCGGCAGCTTTCAGAGCTGATTCCAGTGACCAGAGGTTGAAATAAACAATCATAGCCGACAAAAATAAAGATCTCGAGGGCGGAGGAGTTTAAGGAATGATGCGTGGTTGCGCTATTGAAGAGTGGATCTGAAGAGAGGATTCGAAAAGTAGATCCGACATGTGACGGGGAAGTTCAAGGAACGCAGCGATTATATGTTGTGGCTGCGCTATTGAAGAGCGGATGTGGGGATTGAGGAGAAATATAATTTAGGGTTTTGTTTGGGAAGTGGGAAATGAAATTAGAAAGCGGGAAATGAAATTAGAGTGCAGGAAGTTTGTTTGGATTTATCAGCATGATCGGTCCTGTACGATCATACGCTTTATCATCGTTTGGTTGGGTTCTAGTTCGATATGCAGTCCATCGAAACAAAACGGAAGTGAATTCTGCTAGCCTGTCCAATTTCAAATGTTGTTACCTGGAGGTCCTCTAATTAAGATATGCGATCTGGTTTTTTAGTTCAATATTTCACAAGCGTTTCACCAGTAAATGAAATGAATTCAATAATATGCTAGAAATACTCCAAGAAGAGAGGTTAAGTTAATATGGAAGACATGGGAAACTGTCTATCTTTTGAACTGTCTTTGATTAATTCATGGGTGCTGAACAATGTTAAACATATGGAGTAGCATGATTACAACTGCTAAGAACATGGGACCTGCTGCATGGCTCACTTTATTGATCTTGGGGTTGTGGATTCCAGTATTGACTTTGATCTGTTTTGAGAATTATCATATACGTACTAAAGGCTATCCTACTATCTTCAATTTTAATAGTATGTTTTTCGCAACTGGCATTACCAGTTGTAAATAAATGCAGTTATTGCAAGTGGTGAAAACAATTGCTAAAGATATCTATTCGCAAGTGGCTTGGAAGCGCAGTTGCAAATAATATGTTTGTTGCAACTGTCACGGAAGTATAGTTGCTAAAAGTATGTTTTTTCAAAAGGAAGGGAAGCGTAGTTGCTAAAAATTTGTTTTTCGCAACAGAAATAAAAGGTTTGTTGCTAAATCTCATCTATTACAACGGCTATAATAGGTCTGTTGCTAAATATCATTTACTGCAACAGTCATGTGTCGCCCGTTGCAAATAGCTAGTTGCAATAAGGAATTTTTCTTGTAGTGAAAAATTTATATCCAACACCCAAAACCCAAATTGGTTTAGACAGAGTGATTTAATTCCTATTTAGAGTTCAAAGCAGAAATATTTACTAGAGATTCAGTCGAAAAATCCTTGAAATAAACTTCAAATCCTCGATGAACAAATAATCTGGTTCAAGAAATTAATGTTACAGGTAAAAGGTGAGGAAGAAGAAGCGATGGTAATTATGCAAAAAGTTACCTCAAATCCACACCGTACAAATGGAGACCAATCATCATTTCCAACCAGGAGAGATCAAAAGACGCAAAGTAGACATTCAGGAAAAAACAAAAGTTTGACTTGAAAAGTCAAAAGCACCCCTTCACTAGGGGGAGGGGCAAATGTTACTACCAAAATTAACTTCGAAACAAGCTGACGGTGAAGGGGTATCGGGCGACCGCAAGCACATAGGAATTCTCCAAAAAGGGAAGAGCCAAACATTAGAAAGAATCAAGAGCATGGAATAATGATCCGAGAGCTACACAAACCAACACCCTCTTAGGGGAAAAGAGTTCAAAGTTTACAGAATATCGGCATAGTCCATCCAGTAGGGCACACCCGGTAGGTGGTCTATAGAGAAAGGTCACCTAAGTCAAAAGCTAAGAAAGAAGGAGGCAAGGGCCCCACTAACTGTAACTCGAAAGGATGGGAGGGATTTCGGAATTAACTTACTTAATACCGACACACTAGGAAGTAATGGCATCAAGAGAATCAAGCCAGAAGCACGTAGATATATCAGGAACCATCCTCTGAAACGTCTGCTACACAAATGCTGAAAGATCACATTTATAAACAATAGACACATCACCTGGAGCTACCTTCTGAAAGACCATACTATACCAAAAGCTCTATCGGAAGGCAAGACGAAACCCTAGAAGCGATACAAGCTATCCATACTAGTCCACTTGGTACAGACCCCAATAGTGGTTTCGAGCTGGCAACTATCCACATACATTATGAGGGCAAGCTTCTCTAAGTATTCATGAGAAAAAGGGGAAGCCTACATCTAGATGCTTATAATCGGAAGCATTCAACCGGAAGCTCAAATACCTCTTGAAAAGCTACTACATCGACAAACTCATCTCAATCTCAAAGAAGCCCTAATTGACCGGAGTCCTCACTTTGGAGGCTATAATCAGCGCCATAAAAGCGGTCGAAGGCCAAATATCCGAGACCAAAGAGAAAAGCGACTGACAGAGGATCTTATAGGCCTAATAGCCCAACAGCAGAAGGGGCCCCGAATTTTCTATAAATAAGACCCCAGGGGTCTCATTTTGAGGAAGGATTTCTCATTCTTATTCTTGTACTCTTTCTTTCTAGAGTAAACCATAATTCTTAGATTAATTTGGGGATTTCTCCTATTTTTCTATTGTATTCTAAATCAAAGATCAATAAAGAACGAATCGTTACTTATGGTGTCTTCTTATGAGATTATCATGCTATTTCTTAGTTATTGCTAATATAGCTTACTGTTTGTTTCTTACATGTGCATGAATCCTTACCCAGACCTTTCCACGAATCAGGTGAAATACCCCTTTCTACAAGCTTAAACCCTTCCTACAAGCTTTGGCCCTTCAGAAAGCTTGGTGCAGAACCCCCTTCCTACCATCCGTTAAATCCTATGCCAAGGGTTGTATTTACTGATCCTTCTCCCCAGGGTAATTGTTGGTTCTTGAATTGCTTAAGCGTGGTACTCACCCCATCAAGGGAAGAGTAACTATTCTTTCGGATTCCAGGCCTTGCTACCTAGCAATAGTGAACTAATCCAAACTTGCAAAGGCTAAACAGCCTATTTTTCCCTTAGGTCCATTCCCATTGGCCTATCTCTGGCATAAGCGAAAAATATCGTTAATATAAGGACAACCAATTATGTGCTAATAAGATTTAGTGACTTAAGATAATAATGAAAAGGGAACAATCAAGTTAATTTGCAACATGGTGAGGTACGACAAGTGCTTGATTAAAAGATTAGACATATGGCCTAATAATACAATTACATGATGCGCTTGGACCAATCCACACGTACGTAGGTGAAGAACCCAATGGAGTAGATCATCGTGGTGTCTAGAGGAACGAGAGGAACACGTCCATCTGATTATTCTACTTGGTTACTTGGCAGGAATGGAGGGAAGCACGCAGCTTCCGAGGGACATGGTAATGTACTCCGTGGTGGTCCTCTGCTCCGGTACATGCTCAGAATGTACTTGTAGAGGTAGGTGCAGCGCGATACAACTCATTGAGCATATCTTGACTATGATAATAGCTTGGAAATCAAAAGACTGTTGCAGTATGGCATTGGGGTGATTCGGCGATTGGCCTCAGAAGATGTTTGTCAAGACCAAATTAAGGATTGAAACCATCGGATACCTATCATTGACAGTCAGTGGGATGCAGGAAGACTTACCATTGACCTTTCACTACCGTGTCATGGTTGAGGGAAACTCCAAATTTGATGGTAGATCGGTTTCTAGGGGAGCATCATTAGCTCTTGATGTAGCCTTTCATTAGTTGAGGGAGGGGTTTGGGTGGGGCCATAGCTACCATGAAAAGCAGACCATACTTGGATATTGTATTATAGGTCCTTTACGTGGACCTATATAGATATGAAAAGGCTCTTGACCGAGTTCCGTGCATTGGATGCAGCCATATTACGGGGCTCAGGGTATAGTAGGTAGTACGTACGTTTGAGGGTCTTGGTACACAACTGGGTGGTGTATCGTAGACGTTAGAGCATTACTCTGTATGCTTGCATAGCATAATGATGATGGTTCTATGCGGTAACGTGGCATTATGATTTGGATTTCCATATGTCGTTCCGCGTAGGACATGCTTCCTTGGCATGATGGTGAGGACCGTGTGAGGAGGGTACTATGGGGAGTACCTTAATATGTTAGGGGAAACTACATACATAATATGTTAGGTTAATCTACTGGGAAGTAGATGAGTATGATGTGAGTATAGAGAGCCTTGAGTGTTGTTAATCCGAACAACCTAATAAATAAGAAAACATAACTAAATGGTATATGTAGGGTTATTTCAGAATGTGTAATTTGTCCAGTGACTAAAACTTTGTGTCCTGACCCCCTCCTCGCAATACACTCGCAGGTTAGGATTGTGGCAGATATATCATAGTTTTGGATATTGGTTAGGTAGTGTTATTACTTTGTTAAGGCTATATTATTATATTATATTTTATCCATTCTGCTGTGAGATGTTTTCTAAGCTTTGATATATTTATTTTCTTTGTCTTTCCTACAGGATATTAGTCAAACTGACTCAAGCTTCGATAGATTGGGATTTTAGAAAAAAATTAGTCTACCAAAATTCGGTTTGTCACATCTAGTATCAAAGTTTTGGTTTAGAATTTCTGTATAGATAGTGAGTGAACGTATTTGAATTTTTCAAGAAATATAAATATATTATATATGTACACCTAGATACATAAAGGAACCCACTAGATTGGAAGAGAGGCCTATGGATAAAATTGGGGTATCTACTGTGTACACTAAAGAAATGGTTATGAGAATTTGAGAATAAGAGACCCTTTACGGATTTGGGTGAAAAGTGTACAATATGTTTTATAATGAAGAAAGATGGATTCCGTATGTTAGTACTTGAAATGTTAGTATATCAGATTAGTGGGTTTAGCAGATGAGCCATATAAATGGAGGAAGAGGAAAATGGATTAGTACTACATATATGTATATATATATTTGAGAAAATTAACTTTGTGGCAATATCAAGAGAGGTTTAAATAAGTTAGGAACCCACTTTGAGTCTATCCCCATTGTTGATTTTTAAGAACTTGAAATTATAAAAGCTTTTGGTTGCAATTTATGGTGTTTTTAAACTTTTTCCCTTAAAAGTTTAAATTTTAAAATATGTACTAGTTAAATTGTGTAGAAACAATTTTTGAAACAAAAAGATAAATTTTTGACATTTGAAAAAAATATGTAAGTAACATATTTGAAAAGTACATATTGGATTTTCGAGAAAATGGGGTATATTATAGAAACGGTGATTTCTCATTAAATTTTGTCAAAAAAAAATCTTTCAGAAAAATGTGTACATTAAAAAGCATGTATAGCTCTCTAGGTTTAAAGTATGAAAGAATTAAACAACAAAACATAAAAAAGATTACATTTTTGATAAAAACAAAAAATTTCAGTGAAGGGAAATTTTGAAAATCTCTATTCTTTTGACATGAATTTTTGACAATTGTTTTGACATAAACTTTGGTGGGTGGACAAATAAGTTGTAAAAGTTTAGAATAGAGTAAATGTTTTCACCTAGTTGCAAGTAATTAAACTAGTGTAGCAATAATGAATAGTTGTAAAATTAATTGAGAAATAGTTGTCCTTGTCTACTCCAGTTTTATGATTTGATTTTTTTTTTTTTTTTTTGCGTTTTTCTTATGAAGCATCATTTTTATGGTTTGGCAAAAGTAAGTTTTAATGAAAAGGAAGAAAAGCTTTGAAGCTTTTTGGAAGGAAAATGAAACGTTGAGTCCAAACCATTTTTTTTAATCATGGAGTAGGTAAGGATTAATACCTAAGAAAGGCAAGGAATATTTTGAGGCTATAAAGTGGATAGCAAAAATTATTTTGGAATAAAAGTGAATTCCTATAAAGTGCATAAGCACCGTAGAGCCTAGTTTTTTGCTTGGAAAAGACTGTTAGTACACAAAAAAGACTAATTGTGACTGCTAAAAGGTAGATGACAAGCAAGTTGTTTAGATCCAGTGGTTTGGACTTTTCTTTGTTAGAGGGGACGTGGTTCTAGGATTCGTTTCCCTTGGTAGTAGATGTGTAGTGTGTTTGTTTTAATATTTTAGTTTAAAAGAATTAGAAGGCCAGTTTAAAAATTAAATTTAGACTGATGTATTAAATTAAATAAGCTAAGGAAAAAAGGTGATGATACAACTAAAAGAAAACAAACAAAGATGACAACCATAAAAGCCAAGCAATAAATATGACAATGAAGATAAAAAGGAAAATTTTGAGAAATCGATAAAGAAAAATTGGATTTTTCCAAAGTAAGTTGGAAAAGGAAATTTATAATAAAGAAAATTTTCTTATGTAAATTGTGCTTGGGTAGGAAGATAGGAAATCTTTGTATAATAGTTGCATAAAAATCCAAGTACTGTTAAGAATGGTACATAAAAGAAATACGGAAGATGTGAAGTATTCTGTTTTCCGTCTTTTTGTAACAAAAGGAGTCGAATTCAAAAAAAATTATTTTTCCCTTTAATTCGCAAATTTAAAGTTGTTTGGTAGTGTTTGGATGCAAAAATTGAATGAACCACATTCTTACTCTTTAAGAGTGTAGGAAAAATTGTATGAAAAAGTATTTTGATTTTCAAAATATTGCATTCATATAGAAATTGCCAGTTTATTTAGGATTTGTGCATTAGATTTTTGAAAACATTTTCAAGAAAATTTGCATTCATGTAGGAGGTACCACTTAGGCATTCATTTCATTCATGTATAATTATGTTGTATTACACTTTGCACAAGCGCACAAATGGTTGCAAAATTGGATGTAGACATAATTGTTGCAATGCGAGGATTTATTTAATTCTACCCTTACCGGATTTCGGGGATGAAACTTGCTAAGGGTAGGAGAATGTAACACCCCATATTTTTAATAAATAATAAATTAAAATCTGAAAAGCTTTCAGAATTTGGTCACAGAATTAATGTCATTGCATCCGTGGCCATTTTATGATTAGTTTAGACCTATGTTTTGCAGAAAATGGATTCAAGATGAAAAAGATATCTTTAAATGAAATATTATAACAAGCATGAAAAGAAAATATAAGAAGAAAACTAAAAGGACAATTACTACCATTATTTTTAATCTTGTTAACAAAAGCCTATGTAGTCCAATTAGTAGAGACAAGTCTCTCCCAAGTGAGTAGTTCAAGTTCGGGTCCCGCGGGCGCCATATTTCTAATTTTAGAGGGACAATTAAAGATATGCATATTCTAAGAGATAAATACGTATAAATGCACATATAAGGAAAATTATACATAATGGTGAGTATAAAAATATATGTATACATGCATATGTAAAAATATGCATATGTTTGTGCAAAAATATATACATATGAAAGAGAAATCCAAAATAAATCTACAATCAATGAAAATAGGTGAGAAATAAATGATGGCATAACGTTGTTTGAATTTTGAAATAGAAATAAAGATTGCGCGTATAATATATATATATATATATATATATAAATATATGCATAAATTCAATTGTTGAGATAAAAAAAGCAAGTTTAAAGTAGAGAGTAATAAATGCATAATAGATGAAAAATGGATAAGAAATTAGCTGCACTTGAAATAAGAATGCATTAAAAGGAATAAAGCAACAAATTGATATCATTATTAATTGCATTGATAAAGCAGTTATTAACGGATAAGAAATTGGAAGGTTTTATTCATATACACACGCATAAGTTCGAATTCAGAAATTAAATAAATAATATAATTGGAATTTAACAATCTTTCTGTGTAATATTAGGAAATAGATTAAACGTTATTATATAACGTTAAACAAAAATTAAAAGAGGTAGAAAATACATGTTTAGGCCTAGGACGGGTCGACCCAGGCTCAATAGGTCGACCCACCTCTAAGGTGGGTCGACATAGGGGTCGACCCAATCGGGGTCAGATCTGTTTTCCAGCAGACATGTTTTTCTGAATCATATGGTTCAGATTTAATTTGGTTAAATTCGATGGACCAGACTTTCTCGTACACCTATAAATAGACTGGTGGGGCTTAGCGTTAAGCTCATATTTTCTGAGACACTACCAAGGCTCTAGCATTTTCTTTCCTATGCAAATCTTTCAGAAACTAGAAAATTAGATTTAGGCAATTCTGATTCAAGATTTGAAGAAAAAGAGTATAAATCTATAACTAAGTTGTTTAGAGTTCTGATCAACGTGAGGTAAGTTATTGAATCTGATTTATTTAGGTTTCTTTTCTTCTTTCCCTCTTCTTTTAGTATCATATTTGTAAATTCGTGGTTGTTTAATTTAAGATTCATTTAGGAAGACCACAGAATCACAGATCTGAATCAGATTCAAGGATTGGAAGGCTATAAGGTGAGTGGATTTAAATTATACCTTTTGAATAATGGTATATTTACGGTTTAGATTCCTTGTCATTCTTAACATGCTAAATAACTATAGGTCGTGATAATTGCGATATAGTTTGTGTTCAGTTATGTTAAGAATATTGTTGTTATATATATTTATTCTATGAATATGCTAATTGGATTAAAATCACTATAATAATGAAATTGTGGAATCTACAATGAAAATTGAATATGTTACTGAAAATGTTGTTAATGACAAATCGGATGTTTAAATCAAATTATAATGAAATAGGTAATAATGTAAAAAGAATAGACATGCTTAATTCGATTGAAGATTTACAATAATTGAGAAATTGTAGATAACTGCACTGAGATACGAGGTTAAGTTCAACTTGTGGTCGAAGCCTACCCGGAACCTCCCGGTAAATCCAACATCCACAGATGGTCAGCTTAATGCAAGAGGTTTGGTGCCTAAACATATATAAAATATATGTATACAACCAGCAATGAATACATAAATTAGTAATGTATATTATGGTACAACAAAATAGAAGTTTTGGGGGAATAATAAAATAAGGATACTTCACTGTCCAATAATGTCTTAGGAAACTGTGAGTGTTAGGTTCATAAATGACATTAATTGTAACTAACAGAAATAAATGGTACATGTGATAATATACAAGTCGGTAAAGAAATGGATGTTACAATAGTAAAAGTTTGGTTAATGTTAAAGAATCGAGGAAAAAGTGATGAACGGAGAATATAACTTATTATAATTAACCATAAGAATAAGAATGTAATATGATAGTTAGGCTTGTCCATGGGACAAGTGGAAATTATGACATAAGTTAAGATAAATGAAAAAGGAAACCTATTAATAAACCTTAGTTAAGAGAACTAAGTTAATAAGTAAATGATAACAAGAGGTTATGATAACGAAGTCACAATTAAATAAGAAAGAATGAAGTAGGCTTATTATTTTAGTAGACCTATAAATTAGGAATATGAAGTCTAACAAAAGAAGTCAGTAATAAGAGGATGCCCGCTCTGGCAACATAAGCTGAATAAATGAAAATGACAGCCAATTATGTGCTAATAGAATCTAATGACTTGAGATAACAATGAAAAGGTAACAATCAAGTTAATTAGCAACATGGTGAGGTACGACAAGCGCTTGATTAAAAGATTAGGTATAGGGTCTTGTTACCACCAAAATTGCACCAAAAAAGGATGAAGGTGAAGGGGTAGCGCACTGTCACAAGCATAAAAGAATCCTCTGTAAGCAAGAATCAAGCACAAGGTAAAACCAAGAGCATAAGGGAATAACCCGATAGCCAGGCAACCGACACTCTCATTAAAGAAAAGAACTCAAAACCAATACAAAGACATGATACCGGAAGGGTAGTTCCGACACGAAGGGTATATAATGGAAGGTCATCCAAAGCCGAAAGCCAATGAAGAAAAAGGCCAGAGATCCTACAGACCGAGACCTAGGAGGACAAAGGGGCTATATGTATTAACTCTCTTAATACCGATACACCGAGAGACGAGAGCATCAAAGGAACAAAGCTTGAAGAAAGGTCACTTTAGCAAACAACTAACAAAGCACCAGAAGGAAGCCTCCGAAAAGCCGAGATACACTTTAGGAATCTACCGAAAGGCAAGACAGAACCTTGAAGAGAGACAAGCTATCCATACTAATCTACTTAGTGTTGATACCGACAGGGGTGGAGGATCTGGTAGCCATCCACTTGAATCATGAAGTCAAGCTCCATAAAGTGTCAATAGCAAGACCAAGAGCTCATAACCAAAAGCCTAAATCTAGAAGCCTCTACCCGGAAGTCTACATCCGGAACCCTACTTCCAGAAGCCTTTATTCAGAAGCCTAAAGCCTCCTTAAAGCTATCCCAGCCAACATGCTTGGTATTGATACAAAAAAATAAGAGAAACTCCAAATAAAAGCTCTGGTAACTGAGGCCATTCCTCTGAGAGTAAGAACGACACCTTAAAAAGCAATAAGCCAGGTCAAAAGAGTGGCTGAGAGCCAAAACAACCGGGACCAAAGGGAAAACGACCAAAAGGGGGATTCTGCTGGACCAATAGCTAAAGGCACCCCGATTTGTCTATAAATAAGACCCCAAGGGTCACATTTTGAGGACCGATTTCTCATTTCTCATTCTTGTACTCTTTTTCTCTAGAGTAAACCCTAATTTCTAAATCAGTTCAAGGATTTCTATTGTTATCACTTATGTACTCCAAATCAAAGATCAACAAAGAGTGGATAGACACTTAGCATATTTTCCTATGAGTTTCTTATATGATTTCTTAGTTATCTTCTACACAGTGTATTATATGCTTTCTACATAGTCATAGGTTCCTACCCAAATCTATACCCTTTCGTAGAGTTCTCATAGAACCTCTTCCTACAAGCCGTTTAGCCTTTTATTGAAGGTTGTGCTTAGGAAACCCTTATACTGTAATAACTGTTTGTTTTAGGGTCGCATAAGCGTGATTCCCACCCCATTGAGGCAAGAGTAACTAATCTTTCAGGCTTTAAACCTTGATATCTAGGAAACGGTGAACTAGCCAACATCTGTGAAAGCTAAATGCCCTTAGGTCCACTTCCATAGACCTATTTCCAGTGTTGACGAAAAATATCATTAAAATTTTGGTGGTAGAAGGAGGGCTCAAACCTCGAACCTTATGGTTAACAACCACATATCTAACTGTATTGTTCCGTCCCAAGCTTTCAAGAAGCAAAAATTATTAATGGAAGGTATCTACGAGTTACTAATGTGTTTCCCATGGTTACATCAAGTATTAATGAGCCATGGACGATAAAGAAGGTTAAGTTAGGAACCTTGTATATTCAAGAAAAGAAAAGAGATGTAGAGCCTTATGATCCTGATCATTGGAGCATTAATCCTTTCCATTTGGGAACAACCCCAATTTTTTCCCTAAGCAATTCCACAACCGGATAATATAACCCCTTTCTTCGTACCAAAGAAGCCATTCAAACACTAGATAGGGGAACAATATTCAGGAAGAAAATTGAGAAGGATTCCACTTACCTTACTGCGAAAAAGCCTAAAAAAGATGTGCCCCTATGCCAAAACACAACTAAAAGAAAGTTTGTGTATGAAGAGGAGAGAATAGAATCAAGTGGTAAAAAGGTTAAATTCCAGCATCAAAAGAAGGCCTTTGAATCAAGACTACTATAGGTTGTGAACTTAATACATCAATTGAGGGTATCTACTTCCTGACTGAACATGAGTTGAACTTTTGGCCTTTATTAAAGAAGACACTTAATAATGAAGCTATTGGAAGGGACTTATTACTATAAATAAATGATGAATGGACATGAAGCCAACCATTGTAGAGTCTCAAAGGGGCTGATTATTAACTTTTTAAGCCAAGGAAAGCTACACAGATATGTAAAGAAAACATAGCTAACTACAGGAATAGATTCTTCAATAAAAGGATTGTCTACATAAATATAGGGATGGAAACCCCCTCAAAAACTCGAGATGCCCAAAGAGGGGTCAAACCACAAATGGATAAAAACCCTTGTCATCGCCGAGTTGGCTAGGACAAGGCACTCCCCGCAGGGGAGTAGTGTGTAAGACTTTCTCCGCGCCCAAATAATAAAGGGCCAAGTTGAAGAATCAAAATCATAAGCCTCCGACCCATACTGGAAACAGTCATGATGAAGCATCTAATTAGCACGCCCTGCCTCTACTCGCAGAAGAGTGCGCCCTGCCTCTACTATGAACTAAGCACGTCCTACCTCTGCTCGTAGAAAGGCACATCCTACCTCTGCTTATGTTCTGCATTACCCGCAAAAGGGAACACAAACCCTTATCATCACCTACAATGGTCGGGATAAGGCACCCCTTAGAGAGGAGTGGAATGCAAGCCTCTATTACCGCCTACGATGGCCGAGGTAGAGCATCGAAAGAGTAAGCCTTAAGTCCGCGTCTACGATGGCCCAGTTTAAGCATCAAAGAACTTATCATCATCTACAACAGTCAGGATAAGACGCCTCCTGGAGGGAGGTCGGGTAAGTCCTTGGGCCTTGCCTGTGGATAAGCTAGTCAACTGCATCGAACGTACATGCCCATAAAGTGGCCAACAAAGCACGTACATCCTATGCTTTGATAACCAAAAGCCCAGAGGGTGGCTTAGGAAGCATGTACATCCTCTACTTCTCAAATCAAACCAAGAGGGGGGAAACAAAACTAATTACCAGAAATGACTTTTAGGACTTCAATCAAATTTGCGAACCTGGGTTAGTTCGGACTTCTATTAAATGCCCGAACCTGGGTTAGTTCGGGACTTCTATTCAATATCCAAACCTGGGTTAGTTTGGAATTTCTATTAAAACACCAAATGTGAGTTCCTGGTTCTTTATTAAGAAATCTTAATCTGGGTTGGATCTAAACTTCTATTATTACCCGAGAAGAATTCCTAGATTGTATCCTAAAATTCTAATTTAGAATATGGACCAAAGCTTCCAGTCATTACTCAAAAAGGAGCTCTGGACATCTCTTGTTAGCACTCTCATTTGGATTACAAAGACTTAAAGTTTCGCTCCCGGGGAGGGATTAGCAAAAGAAAACTTAGAAGGAAATTCAGAGTCTAATATTAAAGGGCTTTCGAACAAAGATAGCCATCTTCCATCTTATTCAGGGAGATTTCTTAAAACACTTATGTTCAAATCACTATCATTTCTATGCAATACAAGTAATAAGTCACATGACAAGTAACACACATTATTTACAAGTTTATTTACAAGAATTGCATCATTAACTATTTAAATATGAATACGTATATATTACAATTACAAACACAATCAAATGTCCTGCCTCCATTCGTCCTCGGGTAAAAGGGGATTGACGGTGTGACGAATTGCGATGCTTAGGAGCTTATTAAGTTTTCACACCTTTCTGCTAACGTCACCAAGGTTGTCTGAGGGTTTGACTTGAAGTTTCAAAGCCCAATCAAAAGATCTGCGCATAGCTCTAAGAGACTTATTGTCTTTCTCTAATTCAAAAATGTTTATACACAAATCATGTTTTCCCCTTGTAAATTCCTGACTTGATTAACATATCTGGAGACATGGCTAAATGTGTCCTCAATCAAATTGGTGTCATAGATGCTCTTTATCTCATCTATCACTCTCTTGCACTATTCATAAATGACTGATTCTTCTAATCCTCGAGGGGGATTCTTCAAGTAAAAACACTTTTGAGAGATTGAGGACTTAGGCACAGTCGCAGCACAAGAAGGTTGATACACTGTTATGATAGGCATGTTTTTGAAGGAGTATTACCATGTATTACATTTCACATTAACATTGTCTAACTCAATTTCCAAGTTAGTGACTTTTTGGCGTAAACCTCTTAACTCATCCTCAAACTCAATAGAGGGTTTGGTCTTTATATGCGTCTTCAGTCCAAGAATAATTATGTCTTTCACTTCTAGTTTGCCTTTCGAGGCACCTATTCTCTCATTCAAATGCTTGATAGATAAATATTGAAGCAAGATCATTCTCCATATCAACTTGGCATGTTCAATTCGAAGTCTTTTTAAGGTCACCTCACGGTCTTCACCCAAGAATTTAAGGAGAGATAGGGGAATTTCATGTAAACACTCTTAAGCTTTCTTAGAAAACATTTTCTTCCGATTGTTGAAAATTACTTTCTCAGCTCACAGATTAAACATAATGCATCTTCATGGTAAATGAAATTCTATCGTAATATAAATAAGAGAATCAGCAACCATAAATAATAAGTGAAATTGCAAATATATTCTGTACATTCACAACATCTAGTTTACAAATATTCCTCATGCTCATACAAAATCAGTCTCTTGAATAGTTTAGTAATAAACTTATCCATGTTATACTCATGTTTTTTTAGGGGAAGATCCCTAGGAATTGAAAGAACCCTTTCGAGGTTTCAACAATCCCCGGGATGTGGGTCAACTCCAAACTCATCTAGATAAGGCCTGTGAAGGCAACGTTTTAAACCTCTGCTATGCTCACCTAGGAAAGAAAAGTCTAACATTGTGTATCGTTTATAAATTTCATACAAGAAGTTAACTAAGATGTCTCTATCCTCAATAAACATGCAAAATAAGGTCATCAATTATTATTTTTCCTCCCGAAGATGTTCCCTATGCTTGTGGGCTTTCCTTAGTCAGGGTGCAGCCTCATGCTTCTTGTAATACATAATCTTAGATGTGCTCTTCTCTAAATCATAATACCTCCGCGATAATGCATTATGATCTTTTAATAACCTTCCTTGCTCTATACGAGATGGAGTTATTTCCCTCTGTTTTTCATCTAATTCTACTCTAAATCGTGAGCCAATATGTATTTTGGTCTATTTAATGCAATGACAGGAAGTTAGTTACTGTCGTATACTTGAGAAAATAAAAAGCATTGCGAAAACAAAAGCTATACCCGAAAAGAAGAAACCCCAGGTTGAGTAGGTTATTCTTTTCCTGAGGGCCCTGAAGTACCACCTTTCTTGGCTGGAGGAGCTCCAGAGTCTTGAGCAACATGAGTACTTACAACGTCAGGATTATATCCTGTAAAGTCATGAGAGACATCAGGAGCTGCAGAAGGATCACTTTCGTCCTTGTCATGCTCATCTCGGCGGTCACTACCATTAGGGCCACCACTACCATCATCATCAACAAAAGCCAAGTGTTCCTCTTCCTCACCAGAGTCATCGAAAAGGTCCTCAATGTATAAGAGATCTTAAGCTCTAAGCTTGCCCCTTTTTGGCATCTGGACCCTTTGTTTGGCTATATTAATCCTCTCCATGACCTTATCTCTAATGAAAGAAGGGATGGTGGCAAGTTGCATCTTAGGAAGGATCCGAAGGTTATCAGAAAAGACATGGAATAAGGCATCCTCATAGTATAATGTCCTAACCTGGGGAAGATGAAATTGAAAATTTTTAGAAATTCTGCTCTTGGCCTCGTAAATTATCCACGCCGCGCGAGAAAACTTCTCATCCTTTCTTTTGAGTTTGTCAGCATGACTTACCATGTTCTTTGTTATCTGATGCTCAAAAGACGAGACTTGGTCAGATAAAATGCTCTTTTCCTGCCTTTCCTTTTCGAAAGCTGCTTCGGCATGCTTAAGGGAGGCCTTCAACCTCTTGCATTCGTTGCTTAAAGCCATGTTCGCTTCCTGAAAAAGAGTAACCTCAGATGAAGGAAAGGAAGGCGTTGTTTTAGACAAGAGCCATCTCTTAGTGATCTAGGAAAGAAATGGAGTTCGATCAGCCATCATGACAAATTAGAGATAAGGAAAAGATTGGAGAAGCAAAATATATACTGATAATTGATTGAATAACTGTTGATATACACCTTTGCCGTTTGGAGAAGTGGGAGGTAATGAAACTTTGGTAACTTCGGGGGAAGAAAGAGAGCGCTTCACAATATCATCAAAATACATGGATGGCATAGGAGGCCCCAGGGGATTGACATGTTGAGAAGTAGAAGTTTGGATCATGGCATGCTTGTCCACTTCTGACGTACTTGGAAAGGTTGATGGCAGAACGCAACCCTCACGCTCACGACCAAGGGTACCTTCGGGAGAAACAATAATATAGTCACTATGGTAGAATCGACATCGGAGGCCGTAGAGATAGAAACTTCCTGATCGACAGTCTCAACAACAGTATCCTGAAAAAGAGGAACATAAGTGTCATGTCTTAATCTTTTATTCGGTAGCTTGACGGTTAATTCGGTCAGCCTCTTGATTGTGGTGGCAGTGGATTGATCTAAAGCATCAGTGAGAGTTACAACTTCAGAAGCCAAGGCCCTTGATCAAATGTAAGTAGAAATGTAAACTCAGGAGTGAATATCTTGCAAATTAAGGTTTCTTCGAAAAGAAATAGCAATCCCAATCAATTTTTTAAATCTTGGATATCGATCGCGTTTCGTCTCGGGGATTTTATAGACTCAGTCTCATATCTGGGGAGATCTCAGACGAGATGAGTCTAACTCGAGATTTTGTCTCAGATTTTCATCTCGGGTTTAAATGTTCATATCGGAACAATCTCGGGGTACATGATATGTTAAAATTGATATTTTGACAAAATGATTTTTATGAATTGTTATCAAAAACATAGTAACTTAAACTTACAATGCAAAATAACTTTATTATTCTTTATTTTGCGAAAGATCATTCATACTCTAAATCGTAATATGCTTAAAACAAGAATATTGTTAGACAGGAAACATTAAAAGGATCCAAAACATTAAAAAATTCAGCATAAATAAACCACAAAATACATAATTTCATAAGTAATATGTACGTAAAAAGATGAATGTGAAAATTATAAGCATTGTAAAACATATACGAACACAAAATATAGTCATTTAACATGCAAAATGTAAAATAACAAAAGATTGATATTGTGACGACCCCAAATCCCGTACTGACGGTGACAGGGGTAATCTTTGGAATATAACACATAAAAAGATAACAGTAGAACAGAAATAAATAAATACACCAGATAATGTAGAAATAATACACTGGATAAACATAATCATCAGAGTTACGCAGTATACAGGATCATACTTAGTACAAATACAGTTCAGCTATACATAAATGTCTACAGCGGAAAACAAACATAATATGTACAATAGGAGCTGAACAACATAAAAAGAGATAAATAATAGAATCCTTCTTCAGCTCTAGCTATCCATAAAGATCCAGCTAAAACCTGAAGACAAGGCTGCCCGTGTGGAAAAGGGGCACCCGAGTTTGCAAGTGGAACAAACTACGAGTCAGTCATGGGACTGGTATGAGAAATCTGCTTAACACATTTTATAATATGGCTAATCACAGGACCACGCCACTTTCGCGGAACGGGTTTACTCCATTGGGTTGCCAGTGCTTAAAACAAGTAAATCTTTTAAACAACGCAATGCTTTTTAAAAAAAATGAAGCCATTATAAGACTCAGTTCCCATCACACAATGCAACGCAAACCGGAGGATAGAGTTTTTACCTTATAATGGCCAAAATATGCTTGATACGAATAAAACAAAAGAATTTGGTATTATTACTAGTGTTTATATGTTTCAAAAACAATTTCAATCATAACTATCAATCATAGACGACATGAGTGTCCCATGCCACTATGTAGCCAAATATAGGTATACAATCAAAACCGCACAGTCACGTATTTGGAAATTGGATTTCCGTCATGAACCAAGGTAAAAGATAGTCCTTACCGAATTCGAGACTGCCTAGCCCGAGCCTCAGGACCAAAACACAGGTGAGCCCTTGGATCGTCAGGGCCGGTCCACCGATGTGGATTAAAATGCCTGAACACTGCGTTTCCCTACCCTTTGGGGCGTAAATGAGTCAACGAATGACTCCATCGGTCCCGGATCGACCGATATAACTGAGACGCCTCGCAACAGCAACAACCACATAGGTGAAAATAATATAAATGTCAGCCATTTTAAGCATTGACACCACCTCTAGCTAGGAAGAAACGCATGCCCTCCCTGATGTCCTCTCCCGTTTCTGGTTCATACTGGGGTTTGAGGTTCGTGAATTCACGTTATACACAAAGCTATGCCACACAGGCCGTGCTTTGATCATCAACTACAAGACTTTGCTTTTCAACAGAAGCCTTGATCACTGCATCTTAGCATGCCACACAGGCAATTCACACCATGTGACTGATGGCTATCAATCATATAGAATGAATTCCAATGTCAGACGCACAGTCCATTTGCAAGTCCATTCTGGGTCTGAACGAAATCGGAGGCACTTTATACCTCGTATACCCATCGATCTCCACGTACATCTGGACAATCACCACTCATTATCCATATTTCGAGATGCCTCCCAATCAAGACATCACTTACCATCCAAACAAGGTGAAGATCTCTGGTCTTCGACCACCATCTTCATCTTCGATTTCTTATCGTCGATTCAGTTATTCAGAATGGGATAAACCTGGTCTTTCTGAGCAACTCGCCTATATAATAGACAAGTGCCACACAAACACAACATACGCATCATTCCAATTCATCAGTCACTAACCGTAAATCAGTAAGAGAATGATTTCCCAAATATTAACCCCGAAGGCCAAAACCAACATCAGATCAAAACCCAGGAAACCATTCGACTTAGCTAACCTTTAGTTAGTTTCTTAATTTCACATTCCATATCGTTTATAATATTTTATAACGATTTATCGCTATTTTTATTCATTTATTTATAGCCAATTCATTCAAACGACGCTTCGGGCCATAACGCGGCCATGGCGCTGTTTTTCTTCAGATTTGATTTACACATCTCTGAAAATCTAACCGTTGGATCTTCACAAATTTTATACCAGTAAAAAGTTCTTTTCAAAACGAATCCAACGGTTCCAGTTTTGGGAAAATCTGACGGTCGGATCTCCCGGTATACTCGTTTGAAGTTTCAATTTCAAAATACGAATTGCAGCTTCGTTATTCGATTTAATTTAATTATATATATATATAATCGATTTTGGCGCTGTTTTTCTTTAGATTTGAATTAAACATTCCAGAAAATCCAACCGTTGGATCTTTACGAAGTTGGTGTCGTTGGAAAGATATTTCCAAAGCGAACCCAACGGTTTCGGTTTCGGGAAAATCCGATGGTCGGATCTCCCGCACTAATCGTTTGAAATCACAGTTTCAAAACACGAACTACAGCTTCGTTATTCGATATATTTTAATTATATATATATAAATATAATCGATTCTTCGATTTCAAAACTATTTTCTTTTCATACATTAGATAAAAATGATATTTTTATCCAACCGACAATTATTTCAACACTTTGCTATTTTTAACAATTCATGTATATAATAAAAATGTGATTTTTTATTGTAAAACAATTCATTTCAAAACACGACCATTTTATATAGTTCATATAGATGATAAAAATTTGATTTTTATTATAAAATAATTTATTTCAAAACACGACTATTTTATATAATTCATATAGATGATAAAAATTTGATTTTTATTATAAAACAATTTATTTCAAAACACGACTATTTTATATAGTTCATATAGATGATAAAAATATGATTTTTATTATAAAACAATTTATTTCAAAACACGAATACCATTCAACACATGAATTTCTATTCAACGAATGAATTTCTATTCAACACATGAATGTTTTCTATAGTTCGTATATAAAAATAAAAATGTGATTTTTATTGTTAAAACAATTTATTTAAAACCCGAATACCATTCAACACATGAATTTCTATTCAATGAATGAATTTCTATTCAACACATGAATGTTTTCTATAGTTCGTATATAAAAATAAAAATGTGATTTTTATTGTTAAAACAATTTATTTAAAACACGAATACCATTCAACACATGAACTTCTATTCAACGAATGAATTTCTATTCAACAGATGAATGCGGTTTCAATGTATGAAATAATTTCAACAAATGAAAATAATTCTAACACATGAATATTTCAGAAAATTTCGGCAGCATAACGGCAGGGTAGTTAAAACCGGGGCTGTCCCTAGTACGGCTCCTCGCTCTACCTAAAAGCCTCGTAGCTTTTGACAATGGGGATTTCATGCATCTCGTTCGCACGTAGGCGACATGTATATATTTTTTTCATTTTCACAAACTAAACCTATGTAGTTTCAACCAAATAATTCTCAACCACAAACGGGTATTTTTCAACCACAATCAATCAATTTCAACCAAAAACAATTCTAATCAACCATTTGCTATCAACCAATTTTCACACCAATCAAAACCAATAAATATCGTCCATGGTTTGTGGACGAGGGGCATATATATAAGTATATTTCACTTCTATTCAACACATATATACTTTTTTACAATGCATATATAACTTATACATCGACCGTACAACTTATACAATGCTTATACATGTGGTGTACAACGCTTATATAACTCATACATCGACTATATAATTTATACATCATCGTTTTCCATATCGTTTATAATTCAGAAATCTCACATTGGGTTCCACTCCACCAAAAATAGCAGAAGGCTCAGAAAAATATGCGGTCTCTTCTAGAATGTAGAAGACGTCCGCACGAGTCCACTGTCTCTTGTTTCACTGAATTTCGTCAAGAAACTAAAAAGATATGATTTTTACAGTGAAATCAAAAACTGTAGCGCTTTAAACTGCTATAATATAGTTTAAAATAATTTAAACTGTTACCTTTCTGAAATGTTTAAAACTAGGTTTAGGAATTTCGATCCAATCTCGCAGTGATTCGACGATCGGCCTTCGCAGCGGCGAAGAGCTTGGAGAGGCGCACAAGGGGGTGAGGCTTTCGTTGAACTCGACGGCCGTGGGTGGCTCCAGCGGCGGCTCGAAGTCGTCGACTTCAAGAGATTGATCTGGCCTCGACACACAATAAAAAATCCAACCTGTATATGGATTTGAAGCTGGGGATGTCCTCTACAAAATTCTCAACAGGAGGAAGGTCTGATTTTGTGTGTGGAAGGAGAAATCAGAGGGGGAAGGTTTGAAGAACTATAGCCGTCAACCTGGGGGGTTTCGGAGAGAAGACGGGGGGAGAGAAAATGAGCTGGACCAATCCGATTTTTTTTATTATTTATATATTTTTAAATTTCGAAAATACCCTCTTTCACACACGAACCCCAATTCAAACCCAACGAATGTCGTCAACAGCTAAATACTCCCATTCCGAACACAATGGGATATGTTTCGTAGGCTTATTCGACTGTTTCAGTCAGTTTCTCTTCAAATTAAAATATAAAACATTCAATATTCGACTTGAACGTACATTTCAATTTGCCGGGGCCACATACTGATTTTAAAAATTCCCGAAAAATAAATCTAGCTATGTTTTGACGATACGGTCCCAACAAAACTAGTTTCGTCGAATTCTGAGACCGTTTGAAAAATGGCCCTTTTCTGGTCGATCCAATTTAACTGTAATCGACCAAACACATTTTCCTTTGCCACGCTCACATACTAGCTTCAAAAATTATGAAATTTGAAACTTAGAAATAATTTGACATCCCGGTTCCAACAAAAGTGGTTTCGTCGAATTCTGAGGTCGTTTGCAAAATGGCCATTTTCACGGGCTATATAAACTCTATAGCGACCTTTCTGAAAATTCATTTGGCCATAACTTTTGCTTCCCGCTACGAAACTTCAATTTTTCTGATTCTTAGAAAGATATTCACTAACAGACTTAAATATTTTTGGTTTCACTCAAATCCGTTTTGTTTTGCACCCGGTACAGTCAGTCAAAGTTTGAAATGAAAATTTGAAACTGCCGCACCATTTCAGGCCTTGTTTATAATTAGAAATAATTATATTCCTTTTCAAATGCCGATTCAAACTTACTTTTCATCATTATTATTTAAAATATTTATTTAAAATATTTAAAATCCACTAAAATAACCAATTTAAAATTTTCAAATTGGTTCAGATTTTCCGGGTTGTTACAGATATGGCTAGATTTGAGTTTTTTAATTATAGTTCTAGTTTAGGCACAAATTTAAATTTTAACAAAAAAGCTAAGATCTCGGACGATATTCCAGTATTTCGTCTTAGTCGATATATCGTTCGATATAGCAATATCTCGGACGATATATTCGAAAGGAGATTTAGAGTGATATTTGTTGTTTTTTGGAAGGAGCCCAAAACGAGATCTCAGAGATCCCAGGCGATATTTGCGAGATTTGAAATAGTGATCCCAATAAGTATACCTGGAAACAAAGGATATGAAATAGTAAACACATCCGATCCTAAAGTTAAATGCTTTGATCCTAAAAAATGAATGGGTGGACACCCCTAGATCTTTTGCCCATCAGGAAGAAGGTTATATTGGCGCAATTTATCCAAGGTCAACAAGAGTAATCATCTCTACGGCTCTTCAAATTCTATAGAGATAATTTCAAGTGCACGAGACTCACTCTTCGTTAAAGCAACTATCTTAGAAGCATGATCTGGAAAGAAAGTAAAGTTAAATAATGCCTAGGAAAAATATGATCACTCGTGAAAAATTAGGGGAACTCACTAAAATCTGCAAAACTGCCTGAAATGCCTGTGGGGCATCTATGAAAAAGAACTGATTTTCCCAGAGTTTGGTCTTACTGATATTATCATAATGATTGTCTTCAAAGGTTTGGCACGTAGAATAAGTGAGTCTGCTCAAATCAAAAACCGCACCAAATGCTCAATAAGATTAGAAGTAAGGGAAACCTAACCCGATTCAAGTGCCAAAACTTCAAGACATAGAGGCAAAGTGTAGGTGTTCGACAGAAGTTGGATATGTGCAATATCCAAGTCCGGTAAGAGTCGAGACATAAAAGTCGGAAAGGGAAAGAAGCGTCCATGCCAGATGTGGATGACAGAATATGCAAAGTCACCTTCTAGAGGATTTCTGATAACATCCCGATTCGTGGCAGGAATAACATCTACATCAGTCATCAAAGTTGTTGAGGATGGAATTCACTTCATCCTGAGAAGTAATTAGATATTTCTTCAAATTGAATGGCTTCTTCTTCCGAAAGGTGTTGGGAACACCAGGTTTTGGTTGACCAGAGCACTTTTTATCGGAAATAGTGCTGCCAGGTGATATAATTTCATAACATGTGAATTAGAACCACATTCATTAATATGAAATGGGTAGGTAACATGTAAATCTATTAATGATAGAAAATCAAACTATTTCTTATCAAGATAGTCTCAAATATTAATCTGAACAAAACTCATGCAAAGTTTGCATTCACTTAGAAACAATCAAGCTCTTAATGATGACAAGATTAGTCATCCCAGCCCTAAAAACAAAAAGAAGTGCAAGAACGGTGAAGTAAAGACTAAAAGGGATTGGTAACGGTTAAATGGAACCTGATTGGCCCTTAGGTCCAAAACATGTAAAGCCAAAGTCGAAAGGCTATGGCAATAAACTCTCAAACTTTACCAACACCAAAACTGAAGAAAGAACCATCTCTTTGACAGCTCTTTCAGATGAGACCAAATTAACACGTAATTTACATACTAAACAAATGCAGGAATAGTGTCGGTAAAGTCGGAACCAGTGAGTCAATAACATTGACAGTGAGTACACCGACACCGAAGTTGTAGGTTTCACTTTATAACAGTAAATGATTTTTCTTATGAAATTGTACATCTCAAACCCCCAAGAAATAATATTGGGGAAAGGAGCATTCGTGTGGTTCACCATGAATCATGATCTAAATCGCCTATGGTGAAATAACTTGTATTTCACATGCAAAATACTAATTGACTTGAGTGCTAAGCTTAAATTTCTACTTATAATTGAAGTAAGAATACTTACAGAGAGTTAAATTTGAAATTCTCAAAATACTTTGGTAATTCTCGATGAACAGTGATCTGGTTTGAGTGACTAATGTTGCAGGTAAAGAAGTGAAGAAGAAGAGAGGTAATAATTATGCCAGATTACTCTTAAACCAAGCCGTACAGGAAAGACCCAATCAATATGTCCGGCCAAGGAAGATCAAAAGACAGAGAATCAAAACACCGAAGGGACGTCGAAGTTTGACTTCGAAAGTCGAAAATACCCCTTTACAAAGGGAAAATGTTACCACCAAAATTAGCACCGATACAGGCTGACGGTGAAGGGGTAGTGGACCTCCACAAGCATAAAAGAATCCTCCGTAAGCAAGAATCAAGTACAAGGTAAAACCGAGAGCATTAGGGAATAACTAGAAAGCCAGGCAACCAACACCTTCATTAAAGAAAAGAACTTACAACCAATACAAGAAAGGATAACATCAAGGTAGTTCCGACACGAACGTTAGATAATGGAAGGACATCGAAAGCCAGAAGCTAATGAATAAAAAGACCAGAGATGCTACTGACCGAGACCTAGAATGGCAAACGGGATATCGATATTAACTATATTAATACCGATACACTGAGAGACGAGAGCATCAAAGTCATAGATCTTGAAGCATAGAGGAATCATCTGGGAACCAGTTATCAAGACCCCTATTATATGATCACCGAAAGGTCAATTTAGTAAACAACTAATAAAGCACTGGAAGAAATCCTCCGGAAAGCCGAGATACATTTAAGGAATCCACCAAAAGGCAAGCTAGAACCTCGAAGAGAGATAAGTAGTCCTCACTAATATACTTAGTGTCGATATCGACAGGGGTGGCGGATCGGTAGACATCCACTTGAATCATCAAGGCAAGCTCCACAAAGTGTCAATAGCAAGACCGAGAGCACATAATCGAAAGCTTATATCCGGAACTGAGGCCAGGCTTGGTATTGATACAAAGAAAATAGGAGAAACTCCAAAGAAAAGCTCCGGCAACTGAGACCATTCCTCCGAGAGTCAAGACTGTCACCTTAAAAAGCAATCAACAAGACCAAAAGAGTGGCTGAGAGGAAAAACAACCAGGACCAAAAGGAAAAGCAACAGACATGGGCTTCTGCAGGCCCACTACAAAAGGGGACCCGATTTGTCTATAAATAAGACCCTAGGGGTCACATTTTGAGGACCGATTCCTCATTACTCATTCTTGTACTCTTTTTCTCTAGAGTAAACCCTAATTTCTAAATCATTTTGGGAATTTCTATTGTAATCACTTATGTACTCTAAATCAAAAATCAATAAAGAGTGGAGCGACATTTTGCATATTTTCTTACGAGTTTCTTATGTGATTTCCTAGTTATCTCCTACACAGCGCATTATATGCTTTCTACATGGTCATGGGTTCCTGCCCAAATCTATACCCTTCCGTAGAGTTCTAACAGAAACCCTTCCTACAAGCCGCCTAGCCTTTTATTGAGGGATGTGCTTAGGGAACCCTTGTCCAAAAATTACTGTTGGTTTTAAGGTCGCTTAAGCGTGATGCTCATCCCACTGAGGGAAGTGAAACTAATCTTTCGGGATCTAAACCTTGATATCTAGGAAACAGTGAACTAACTCAGACTCGTGAAAGCTAAATAACCTCATTTCCCCCTTAGGTCCACTTCCATAGACCTATTTCCGTTGTTGACGAAAAATATAGTTAACACGTCTAATAACACATTTACGTAATGCATTTGGACAAGTCTGCCCATATGAAGGTGAAGAACCCAAAGGGATAGATCATCGCGGTGTCTAGAGGCATGAGAGGAGCACGTCCATATGATTATTCTACTTAGTTACTTGGCAGGACTGGAAGGAAGCACGTAGCTTCCGAGGGTCGTGATATGGGGTCCTCAGTTATTGTACACACTCATGATTTAATCGCTGATGTGGGGGTCTGCTGTAACGAACCGTAAATTTGGCATCTAAAGTTATATTAAATTTGATTTGCTTTATGTCATTGAATTGGACTTTTGAATATAAATTTCATATACGTTTGTTTATCTGAACTTAAGAAATTAAAATGATCATTTAATTCAAAATATATTTGTCAGGAAGTTGGCGTTAAATTAGTATATAAGATTAACTTTAAAATATTGTTTTGAAATGCGAATATTTTTATATGAGATCGATTTAGAAAATTTTATAGTGAAAATGTATGATTTCTCTAGCTCCAGTAAAAATTGATTTATATGATCAGTTTATGGTAGCATGTGATATTCGATATGACGTAAACAACAAATATTTATGCGATTTTTAATTCAATAGTTTTTTACGTGATATCCCATAGTTCTGGATATTTGAACGATTGTTCTGAATTGTGTGACATCATTTGGGATTGACGATGTTTATAATATGAACATAGCTTGTATAAATTGGATTTGAACTAAACAATGCTTAAATATACTACATTCAAAAAAAAACAGCTGAACTAAACGCATGAAACAGTTCATTCAAACATGCAGAATGAGTAAATGGCTTAGACTGAAAAATAGCTTAAACGTGCAGAACGAGTAAATAGTATCTTGAAACCAACGTCTATCTTTGCTTTATACATCTCATTTTCTTCCACTCTCTCCCTTGCCGAGTCTCCCTCAAACCCCTGAGCTTCGACAGAAAAGGAAGAAGAAGAACACACAAACAATGGAAAACCTGCTTCTTGAATCACTATGTCTCCTTACTCCCTCAGTCGCTTCTTCTTCTTCAGGTCTTCTGGTCCCAATTGTTGGAAACATAATTTGAAATTTATTAGTTCATGAATTCTAAGTGTCAGTTTGTAAGTGATGTGTCTTTTATGTTTTAAGAGTCATATGAAAGTTTGTGTTAATTTAATAAGTGGTGTCTATTAGTATGTGAAGTGTCATGTAAGGCTCCTATATATAAAGCCTACCATTTTGAAGTAAATGTAAAAAAAATTAAAAGGAAAATTAAAAGTAATTAAAAAAGTAAGAACAATGTAGTCATTGAATTATTCCGCTTTCTAATTAGATCTTATTTTTGGCTTTTAGCTTTGATACCAGTTTGTTGGTTTTTTTAAGAAGCATTTGCTACTAGTTTGATGGAGTAGAGAAGATATGATACTAGTTTGTTGAAGGAAGAAGAAAATAATTTGTAGGAGGAAGCACTATTTTATTTCTTTCATTTTTCCTTACATCTTTTTTTTTTTCACTTTTTTCATTCACCGCACTCTTTCTTCATTCACTTTTTAACTTACAACAAAATGACCACATATATATAGTGGTTTACAAACCATTTCAATAAACACAACATTAAATGAACATGGCTTTTCACCGAACAAACATGACACTTCATTGAACGGACATGACACTTCACTGAACAGACATGACACTTGACGAGCGGATATGGCTCTTGACGAATGGACATGACTTTTGACGAATGGACATGTCTCTTTATTTTAATAGACACTACAATAATTAATTAATTTTGGTTTACGCCAACAATGCCTCCCCTAAACCAAAATTCCTTTGAACATCCAATGCGGCAACGCTTCTTGAACACGATATCACTTGTGCTCTTTTGGTCATTCATACCGCTATCCAATTTATATTTTATATGTTTTGGTAGAAATAAGAATATTATCCGAACTTTCTTAATTGTCTTCTTCTTTTGTAGGTTACGTTTAGGCTTCAACACTTTAAGAGCATTGGTAAAATAATGAGGGGGTGTTTTCAGTTTTCCTTCTCCCTTCGTCTTACTGCTGGCTTTTTCCCACTTCTCATTTGTGTTCTCTGTTATAACTTTTATCATCTTTTCTTGATTCACTTTTGCTGTTTTCTCATTCTTACACACATCACTCACAAAATCAGCTATCGCTTGCTTCTTCGCAATGCCATTTTGTGCTTCTACTTGATTATTTTCTGTAACAACCCGTATTTTTGAATAACATGTTATAACATAAATGGAGGCAGAATTAAACTGTAAAATCTGAATCAAGGGAAACGGGCTATGCTATTGCGTTCGTCTCGTAAAAATACGCGAAATAGAGTCCGAGTTTTCGAAAATCGGAGTCCGTACGACCAAGATATGGCCTCGCGAACTTTCACGAAAAATTCCCAAATTAAAGTATACTTAATTAAGTGAAATGGGTTGCGCAGAGAAATATATATATATTGATATATATATATATAAAATTGAAAATTAAATAAATAAATATGCAAAAATGTTCAAAACAACGAATTGGGAGAGGGGAATAACCGAACCGGCCGATTTTTGAGGTCGACCCGAGCCCGCTGGGTCGACTAGGGGTTAATCCATGGTGTTTGGCTGTCAACCGGTGGGCCGATTTGCTCAAATGCAGATTTTGCATTTGGATGGTTCTCATGGTCCATCTTTAATCTAAAGGCCCTAGATGGTTCCTACACTTGACTTCTTCCCCAAGACATGCTTTGATGGCTTGGATTGAATCAAGGGTTAATCCTATGGCCTAAAACACTTGCCTAATCTATAAATAAGACCCTAACCTACCCTAAAATCATCATTATTCATCCTAGCAACTAAACTATGGCAAAATCAATCCTCTCATGGCCTCCACTCTCTTCATCAAATTCCTAAATAAATTTCTAAGTGATTTTCCATGCATACAAGTGTATTTAGACTTGTATGATCATCATTAGCTTGCATTCAAGTCAAGTTTCTCTATTGGCATCATAAAGGAAGAGTTTTGATCAATTTTGCTTGCATTTTTGGGGTTTAATTGGTTGCATAAGGGTTTTCTTATATTTGCTATACTCATTTGAGTCCGCATAAGCATTGTAAGCCCTATTCTACTCTCATACTTAAACTTTAAAGTTAAATGTATGATATGCAAGTTGTGTTATGCAAGTTTGATATGTAAGTTGTCATGTGATAAGCAAGTTGTGTTATGCAAGTTTGATATGCAAGTTGTCACATGATATGCAAGTTATGCTATGCAAGTTTGATATGTAAGTTGTCATATGATAAGCAAGTTGTGTTATGCAAGTTTGATATGTAAGTTGTCATATGATAAGCAAGTTGTGTTATGCAAGTTTGATATGCAAGTTGTCACATGATATGCAAGTTATGCTATGCAAGTTTGATATGTAAGTTGTCATATGATAAGCAAGTTGTGTTATGCAAGTTTGATATGTAAGTTGTCATATGATAAGCAAGTTGTGTTATGCAAGTTTGATATGCAAGTTGTCACATGATATGCAAGTTATGCTATGCAAGTTTGATATGTAAGTTGTCATATGATAAGCAAGTTGTGTTATGCAAGTTTGATATGTAAGTTGTCATATGATAAGCAAGTTGTGTTATGCAAGTTTGATATGCAAGTTGTCACATGATATGCAAGTTATGCTATGCAAGTTTGACATGCAAGTTGTCACATGATATGCAAGTTATGCTATGCAAGTTTGATATGCAAGTTGTCATATGATATGCAAGTTATGCATGCTTTTTGAGGCCTAATGCAAGTATTTGAACATATGTACATTTCATATGCCACCATGTTGGACTTGTGGCTTCAACACCTTTATGTCTTGATTATGCCAAGTTCCCTCTTTCTATCCTTTATGCGCTATTGCGATATGTAAGCGATGGGATTGCGTTTGGGGTTGGGTAAACTTAAAAGACATAAAAACATAAGCTTGGGAATTTACCTATTAAGTTAGGTCTACCCATTGGGAATTTACCTATTAAGTTAGGTCTACCCAATTGCTTGAAAATTTGTAATGTGTTTTGGAAACATGATGGACATGACACTTAGAAAATATAAGTGTGACCAACTCGAGGTTGGGTTGAGTTTGTAGCGTAAACCTACCCGGAACCGACCGGCTTAACTAGTTGCTACAAACAAAAGGACCCAATGTGAGAAGTTGGCCATGTTGTACCTTGAACCCGAGGTTAGACCAAGTTGTGGTGTAAAGCTACCCGGACCCGCCCGGCTTAACTAGTAACCACAACAAAGTCTAATGTGAGAGGTTAAGGAACATTAATTAATTAATGCCTCATGATTAGGGTTAAGTCATGGTCCACTTAATACTTAACCAATTTGGACATGGGGGATTAACGGGGTTAAGTTAACCTACACTTAACCAGTCTGAACTCGGTAAATTAACGGGGTTAAGTTAGCCTACACTTAACCAATCTGAACTCGGTAATTTAACGGGGTTAAGTTGAACTATACTTAACCAATCCAACTCAGTAATTTGATAAGGATGAGAACCAATTTGATACCTGGTCTGGATAAACTAACTTGATTGATAAATTAAACGAACCTGTTTTGCGGAGCTGTAGGACCCACATCAAGTTAGGCAAGTTTGTAAATCTGTTATCTGATCCGTCAGTATGAAAACTGATCGTCTGAACTTTGTATGTCTGAACTCTGTTAATAAGTTAATCTGAATCTGATAGTCTGGGGACACAAGGGGGAATACTTGTGTCATCTGTTGTTTGGGACCCATATTAGTCAGTAACCCTTTCTGGTATCAAAACTTTGACCCAACTGTAGGTAGGGTCCGGACACGCTTACTGAATTATAAGTGGTTCATTCTGATAATGGTGATGGGTGTTGATGGTGCGTTCCAACCGGGTCATGTGCGTGCATGGATCCCGGTCTGCCTCTGAGGATGTAAGACGCCGTGACATCTGTAAATATGCCTGTGCCAATTGGTTGCCACTTTAGGGAGTGATACACCCTATCGTGGGGCCGACACAGGGTATTTATGTATTAGGGAGCCGATCGCTTGGGTAGGATTTAGGGTACACTTAGTTCTGTCTGATTCTGTTGGTACCGTCTGTTCTGTTGGGTGGCAACACCCGTCTGTTTCTGCGTGGTACCGTTCTGTTAGGGTGGTAAAGGCCCATTATAGTTAGTATTCCGTTTCTGTACTTTATCTGTTAGGGTGGTTAAGGCCCATTATTGTTAGCATTCCGTTTCTGTACTTTATCTGTTGGGATGGTAAGAGACCATTTTTCCCAAGCTCTATTTCTGTATGGACCATTCTGTTCCGTCCTGTTTCGATGTGAACATTGGGGTAACACCTAATCCTGTTATACTAGGATTGGTACCAAGAAGTTGGATCTTGATTTGAGTCAAACACCTGATACTGGGCCAAGTTTAGGCCAAGGGATAAATTCTTGATTATACATGACATGTTAGAATGCTGATACACCTGTGGTACAAAACCTTAAACCTGATTATGCGATGACACCTTTATCTACCTTGTTAGTTAATCATCATGCTAGTATGTTGTTATCCTTATGTTCATCCCTGCTGCTCATGCCAGTTAACTTTATCAGTTTACATTGATTGTAGTAGGGCTTACTCAGTCTTTTTGACTGACCTGTTTTCTTTCGCCTCTTTTCTTCCGTCCCCCCCCCCCCAGGTTCTCAGGGAGGGAATATTGGAGCTTAGCTGGATTTCTGATCGCTTGCTTGTGGGATTAGCTCATGTACAGTCTTGACATGAAGCTAGCTATGGTTATCATTTATTTTGGGGATAACACTTATGTATTTCAGTTTTCAGATGATGTTGTTTTATCTAGACTTGTTTATTTGGAAAGTTGATATTATGTTGTACCAGACTTGTTTTGAAATGGTTTAAAATCTTCCGCTGTTTTATCTATGTTATTTACTCTGTTTACATATATACATATGTTCTTGTTCTGCCTTGATATATCATAATGCATGTTTACCTGATTCAAACGCCCCTCCAAAGTCAGAGTGCTTGCAAGAGTTACCCTGGCGGAGGTGGGGTGTTACATTTTCCCAATCTAACTTCGCACTAATAATTTTATCTCCGGTTCTTGGCTCTTCTTTGGAATTTTCATTTGTGTTTTGCTCTCTCCTCTTTGAGGATACTTTTACCAAATTTCCAGAATTGCCTTGAGTATAAGCCGGGGAACTATTTGCAATTCTTGTGTTTTGAGCAACATGTTTGGACTTTGTATGAGATTCTAAAGCCTTTTCTGAGTTGAATGTCTTGGAACATGATTTGCAAGAAACTGAGCCACCAAATTTAGGACTCTTCTTCCCACTCTTTGCTGGAGTTTATTTTTTTGCATCCCCGCCACCATTTTTGCTATTAGCTTTCACATCATCGGTTGACTTAACCTCTCCAATGTGAACTTTGGCTTCGTTGCCATTTGGCACATTTGCGGGCTCAGTTACGCAACTTTCAGCTTTGGCTTCAAAAATAGCCTCTTTCAATTTATCTTCTTGTGTATTCTCCTCCACGTTCTTACCATAAATCTCCTTTAATAAATTCCATGCGTCTTTTGCGCAATTTTCTCCAATAATATGATCATATGCTTCATCATCGATATTCACAGTCATCACAATATGAGCTTGCAGATCATTCCAACTCAATATTGTGATTAATTTTCTTTCTTTCTCCGTCAAATTTTTAGTATCTTCTGGATATTCAAAGCCATTTTCAATGATCCCTCATAATCCTTTAGAGATCAGTTCTTCTTTCTTTTTGTTACTCCATCTTCAAAGTTTTCTTTTGTGAGAACAAACGGAAAAAGAAATTGAAATGCCATATTTCAACCAGGCTCCGATAACCAGGCTACGATACCACTTATTAGATCTTATTTTTGGCTTTTAGCTTTGATACCAGTTTCTTGGTTTTTTTACGAAGCTTTTGATACTAGTTTGATGGAGTAGAGAAGATATGATACTAGTTTGTTGGAGGAAGAAGACAAAAATTTGTAGGAGGAAGAACTATTTTATTTCTTGCATTTTTCCTTACATCCTTTTTTTTCACTTTTTTCATTCACCACACTCTTTCTTCATTCACTTTTTAACTTACAACAAAATGACCACATATATATAGTGGTTTACAAACCATTTCAATAAACACAACATTAAATGAACATGGCATTTCACCGAACAGACATGACACTTCACTGAACGGACATGACACTTCACTGAACGGACATGACACTTGACGAATGGATATGACTCTTGATGAATGGACATGACTTTTGACGAATGGACATGTCTCTTTATTTTAGTAGACACTACAATAATTAATTAATTTTGGTTTACGCCAACACTGATCCTATATAATATATATATATATATATACACACACACACTTTGTTTTTTCTGAAGCGTTGAATGGAGGCCAAGCTCCGTCTCTGACCAACAACTTTCACAACCGAGCATAGCACCTTCAGGTTGTACCAGTTTCGCTCCTGCTCGCCCAGACTGTGTAATATATATATATATATATATATATATAATGAATTAGGGAAATGGTGTATAGCGTGAGGGATACAGGCTAATTTGCCTTCATTTTTTTTTTTTTTTTGAAAATTTTCATGTTACATGGGCATGCTGGATCCAATGACAAACTTTACATGTTACATAGGCATGAAAGTTCATGCATGCATGAGTGAAGGTTACAACAACATTTTTTCCTTTCCAATTTGCTAAATGACATAAGTTGTTTTATTTTACCAAACATATACAGATATTATATAATATTATATTTATTCGTTTCATTTTTTTGGCATTGCTAATCGGTTTTTATAGTGATCTGCAACACTTTTTTATTATAACCAATAATAAAAACAATATAATATAGGTGATTGTGATTGACAATTAACCAGTTTCAGTTTTTAAGGTGGATCGTCCACCACCTGTGGAATCATAGTGTTCCGTCCACTATACCTGTCAAGCTTAGAGAACTGGAGCTAGCTATTTACTAGTCTACAATATCTCCACGTAGGTAGTAAATTACATTTCTATTACATTCTGCAGTAAGTAGAGCCTTACATACATAAAAAACAGAACCAAAAAAAAAAAAAAAGTTCGCAGGGTACAATTAGCATGCTGAAGCACTGTTGAAATGTGATGTTACATGAAACGGTAGCACGCTACTCTATGCTAGTGTAGGCAAAAAGACCAGTCCCATCCATGAAAACCTGGGGAAGTTGCATAGTAGTTAACCAGTGAAGCAAACGTGAAGAGAAGGAGAGGAAATAAGGCAAGAGATACACGAAGAATTGAACAAAAGCTCCCTGTATTGCATATCGAACAAGCAAAAGACCAGAACTGTACTCCATCTAGACATGAAAGTTTACACAGTATGACTCAAAGTGGCATCCAAGGTGCATACTAGTATCAACCAATACGCATCCCATAACCAAACAGAAGAAAATTTCCACTCACAAGTTCATCCAAACGCCACCGTAGCAAAGCCTACCAACTCACACACACCAAGACGAACAACCAAGATGCCATTCAATAATACTAATCAAAAGAAACCCATCACATACCTCAATTACCAGACAACGTGCTGACACGACTTTAACTCAACAGGATAGAGAAAGAACATGTCCAACGAAAGACCTGATGTATTGTGTTTACGCAGAGCTTCTGGATCAGATCAATAGAGATGCGAGATCCTCCATTAGAGAAAACCAAACATCATCTTGGCGACTCCACAGTGTAGAGAAACCTTTAGTAAATCACAAATCGACCCAAGTTAAAACTACAATCAACCTTAAACTCACACCAAAGACGTACGAGCCCAACAAGACCTTCCAACCGCACCACCTGACTTTAGTCAGACTTCTACGAACATAAATACACCAGGCAATGTGTGCCCTAATTCTCCTAGAAACATATCGGAGCACGTTATAGACACAGGCTGAAGGAAGTCGCGAAACTCAAAAGACAGTGGTGAAAAACTGAGGAAAACAGAAGATCAACATAGTCACCTTGTGAAATAGTGAAGTGGTAGAAAGTGACAGTGGGGTGGACGGAGGTGCAAGCAGAAGCAAAATGAATAAGTTGTTTGGAAGAAAGGAACTAGATCCAAAATTCAATCCGAAAAATTATGGTGGTGTTTGGTTTACGTTGTGTTTTGCATTTTGAGTTTTTAAAATTAACTTCAAAAATTAAGAGGGAGAGATGAATGATGGTGGAATGGAAGAACATCGAAGGGAGCGACAGAGGGGATGGAGGAATAACGAACGGATGAGTTGCCTTTCGTTCCTCTGTTACCCTCCAAAACATTCAAAATAAATAAAAATCGCTTTTTATTTTGTGTGTTAACTTCGTTTTCGAAAACGATTGTTTTTAGCAATATACATTCGTTGTTCGCGTTTTTATGTGGATGAAAACTAAAAATTAAGAACACTAAACCAAACACTACATAAATCACGGTTCAAAATCGCGCTGACGAAAGCATAGCAAGAGCAATATAGATTAGAAGGATTATGTATTGAGTGGAGTGAAAGGATACTGGGTTGATTATGAGAGAGAGCGGAGAACTGGAGAAGGCGAAAGAACTGCTACGTTGCCACTAATGATATTTGGGCCTAGAAAACCTTTTTTCAGTAAATTTTATACGTTTCTATGTTTCATTTTAGATTGCCAGAATGCAAATAAGTTTCCATGGCGGAGTTGGGTCGCAACATTTTCATGAGTCACTAGTGCTGAGCCGATTCGTACGTGTTCGCATATCATAGTTGTGCATTTACATATTGAGTTGGCATATCCATCCGTGCAGTGTTCAGATCTGTATTGAAGAGAGTATTTATGCACTCACATTTAACTAACGTCTTTATACAAGTTAATAAATTAATTTGTCATGTATTTATATGTTTAAAAATCAATTAATGCGTGCATTATTTGATTGTAAAATGAATTTGTTGGATTATTTATGCACATGTTGACACGATATACACGTCATATGTATAAACACACGTGTAGGAAATAATTATTCATATATAGTATGGCACCTATGTTTTTGATATTTGGTTATGTTACGTATATTATATTTAACCATTATGATTGTTGTTAATTTCCTGTTCATGTCAAACATATTTGATGTATTACCTATAACACCAAAAAGGGTTGAAATGATATATACCCAAATTAAATTATAAATATTTCACTTGGCCTCGGTAGAAAATTAAATAAACACTGTTGGTAAAAATGAATTGCTTTATAAACTGAAATTTGTTTGAAATTTAATATATCAATGATTTAAATTTTGAACTGAAATTGTTTAGAATGAAGTTATTCACTACTCGACTCGATTCATTAATAAATTAAGTTCTTATGAACTATATGATAACTTATCAGATTTAGAACTGATTTATTTTATAAAACTCAATTTTGAAATTTAGATATATAATTAATAGAAACAGAGAAATTGAATATTAAAATATGACGATGTTAACGGAATTTGTCAATGTGATAAATAATTGTGAATTTGATATAGTAAAGTGGATTTCTAATTTTCCAAGATTTTGTAAAGTTATCCTTAATGGAAATTTAGCAGATTTTGTCGAATGGAACAAAAATTTTGAATTGAATTCTATCTTGAAATGAATCGTTGAAATAAAGATGTGTATATGGAAATTTGGAAAATTAACAATTTAAATTCGACTTGAAACAAGAAATGGTAAAAGTGAACAATTTAAGTTGTTTAATGAAATCAACAAATAACGTTTGACTTAATTTATGAGATTTGAAATCTTAACATGAATGTAAGTTTAAATTGATTTTATCGAAGCTGGATTTATTTAAAGAGTTAGATCTAAGAATTTAGATTTAAACCAATATAATGAAGTTGGTTGAATTCGAGATTTAAGTGTTGTAATCCATATAATGGAATTGGATTTGAAATTTGGAATAGACTGAAACCTATTTAATGGAATATAAAAAATTTATTCGTCAAGTTGATGTTGATATTTGAATCGATTAACTTGTTGTTGGATTTGACTTGAAATAGTAAATTGAAATGATTGAAATTTTGTTATGAATTAGGATTCGAATTCGGAAACGATTTAAAGTGGATTTTTGGAATTCGATATCAGGTTTAAATTGTTTTGAAGGGAATAAACTATTTATTCTAAATTATTATACATAGTGTATTCTTAAAAAATTAACATTATTTTATATAAAACTATTTTATTTAAACTATTTTACTTATACTATTTTATTTCATATTATTCTATATATAACTATATTTATTAAACTATTACATTTTAAATCTTAACTATTTTTATATCTATACAAGCTTTGGAATAGAAAATTTATTTTCAATCCAATTTGTTGAGCCCAATTCGTTTAAATATAGAATTTCATTCAGATAACGATAACTGTGACGCGGAACCTAAATCGACATTTGAATATTGATAATGAGCTAATTTGCAATATGAAACTATGAATTGGAGTTGAAATCCAATATTAAATTTGTTTAAGATGTGATAATGGAAATCTAATTTTGAAGTAAATTGATTTATGATTTGAAATACGGTGTTTATTTAAGCATAAATGACCATAGTGTGTAAAATAACGATCGGTTGTAAAAGAGACCGGGGCTAAATATTGGCATAATCTCTGTCAATACTAGAACCACTTTAACAACTATGTACATGGAGGATGTTCCAAAATGAAGTTGTTAATTTGGCGAATGTTTACTGGAATGAGGTAAGAACGATAATGGCTAGCTTTGACATTCGTGTCATAATTAAAATGAAAAAAATAGGAGCCTATGTTTGGCCATTGAGGTTTGCTACCTCTAGAGACGTTGATCATTCGTATTACTATCATGGTTTTGTATTTGATGGATGCACCTTTGCTCGGCGGATTGACTGTCGTGGTGGTCCATGGATGGGACCAGCTAGAAAGGGTAAGCTGGTAGAATCCTACCTTGGGCATTGCCTCATATTCCTTGTCATATTTATCATTATACGAGCCACTGCGAGTTTGATTAGCAAATTAAATGTGTTATGGTGGATAAATGTAAAGCCTTAACGCTATTTTGATATTTATTTTACTGATAGACATTATCTACTATAGCGTATGACATTATATGTAATTATTTTAATGGATCCTTAGGAGATGGAAACTCGTAACATCTCTTGAATTACTACACACTTTGATTTATCTATTTACGCGGGATGTTAGTTCTGATCTGACGATTTTGTGTTTCTTTTTTTAACATAATGCTCTGATCAGCCCTTTGAGTACTACAGTTATGGATTGCTTTTTAAAGATGAAGATGTAGTTGAAGGCCTCATTTATTTCTAGTTATTTTATCGCTTTAGTTTAGCTATGTAGTGCTAACTTATGTTATTTCCAGTTGTATTTATTTAAGTAAAAGAAATTTGTAAATTTATGAACTACTTGTGCGTTATTTATTTCCGCTGCGAGACTCTAAGTTGTATTTTATTTCTATGCCTATGTTCTATGTTTGATTCTATTATTACCCCAATAACTATCTATCATTTTGAGCAAATTAAATTGTTTAAAATGGTGGGTTATTACAGTTGGTATCAGAGCTTAGGTTGAGTGAACACCTTAGCCTGTGGGGTTAAACTCATTAGAGATAAGGTAAGTGTTACCATAGAATGAGTAGAAGAATTCCTAAGAGAGCATGTTTTAAAATATAATAAATAGTTTTAAAAAATTAATATTTTTGAATTTAGTTGAATTAGGTTCACCATTCTACTTTAATATTTCTTGATTAGGTTCTTTCGTTAGGATTGGATTTTAATTTATTTTTTTGAAACTCATCTTTGCCCTAACCATATAAGTAATAAAAGAATTTTTATGTATAAACTATACTGAAATTTATGAAGAGGAGTTTAGAAATTTGAAAATTTAAAATATTTTAATAAACAAAATACTAACAACTTAGCTTTATAAACTATTGTTTGCAGTAAATTAATTTTGAATCATACTTATGGTCTAAATCTTTTTAAAGGTTAATTATAATGTTTAATGTATATATTTTCTTTAAAAGAGATTTTATTAAAGATATATAGGCTTACAAAATTTATTGAGGCTATATTACTGAAATTTATCGTGATAAGATTTCTAAAACGATGACTTATAAATAAATAATATTGTTGAGGGGAAGGTATTTAAATGAAGATTTATAACATTGTTTTGTTAAGTGAATAATAGAAAAAATGACTTATATAATTCGTAATTGTTCGTAATAAATTTTAAAACTTTTATTTAAAGGGTTTAATAATTTAATAGATTTTATATAAAGTATGCGAAGTTAATTAATAAATTAATTGTGTTCGATTGAAATCGAGTCTTAGTCATTTGGAATAATTTTGAACTTAGAAAAGATTAGAGATAAGCGTTCTTGATAATTTGACCAAACTTTAATGGTAGCTAAGGGTAGGTTAAATTGAATATAAATTATTTAGTATATTTGTTTAAATATAAGTACACTATGTGAAGTTAAATAGTATGTCCTTAATAGATGTTAAGATTTGAATGCTACTAAAAAAAAGAAACTAAAGTGTAAACTTTATTAAGGATTACGTTGTGAAATTAGAATTAAATAAAATTGTAACGAAGTGAAATGCAGGTAAATGTTAAGAAACCATATATAACATATGTTTTTTTAGAATATTATTTTATATGACTTCCCATCAAAATTATGAGCTTATTATAAAATAATAGAAATTAAAATATGGGCAAGATTGAGTGAATACCTATATAAAAGCTTTATAAGTAAAAAGTGACCCATATAGTTGTTATGTCTTTCCACTCTATAAAAAAAATTGTTCTTATTTCAAGTAATAGAATCTAGAAATAAAATGGTCGTCTATATTAGAATTAGAAAAAAAAATCGCTATATGTTTTTTTAAATATATCCATTGTAGAATTTGGAATGAAATTTCTTTTATGTTAAGTAGGAAATTGGAAATGAACTATTATTACATAATGAATTTTGAGAATTATTGATGATTTACTTAAACTAGACATATGTAAATTTTCCAAGTATAAATATTTAGTGATGTCAAATTCAAAGACGGAGTTATATATGACATTTTCCCAGGTTGAAATTTTATAAATGATATGTAGATATTACTTTAGCCTACATAGTTTTGGAAATTCAAGAATACATTTTGTATGAAAGAAGTTTCCAATATTTTGCATGTCGAGTACTTAGAGACTTTAGGCATAGTCTGGCCAAGAAAGTACTAGATTCTATAATAGCACGAGATATGTATTGAAAGTTCTCATTCTAGTCGCATGGAAATCATTATGGTGATGATTATAGCATCATCGACGTTTATTTCCAAGTTTCAAAAGTGAAACATATATAAGATATATATCAGTTGATACATAAAGTTTATACTGAAAACTATTTGAAATATATACGAAAATGTCTAAAATCTTGATTTATCATCTCCTAATATATAAGCTAAATAAATAGTTTAAAATGAATGTAAATTGGTTATTTGGTAATATACAAACTGCCATATTTCATTATCGTTCCTTTACAGGAACGAAAAGTTTTGAGTGAGGGAGAATGTAACGATCCGAAATTTGGCATCTAAAATTATATTAAATTTGATTTGCTTTAAGTCACTGAATTGGACTTTGGAATATAAATTTCATATACGTTTGTTTATATAAAATTAAGAAATTAAATTCAAAATTTATTTGTTATGGAAATTAACGTTAAACTTGTATGTAAGATTAACTTTAAAATATTGGTTTGAAATACGAATATTTTTATACGAGATCAATTTAGAAAATTTTATAATGAAAACATCGACGTTGTTTCATTGAATTCCGATTTCGCTAGCTCCATCAAAATTCAATTTATACGATCAATTTACGGTAGCATGTGATAATCGATGTGACGTAAACAACAAATAATTATGCAATTGTTAATTTAATAATTTCTTATGTGATATCTTATTCGTGTTAAGACCTTGAACGAAACAATATTCCGTTCTAGACATTTGAATGATCAGTCTGAATTATGTGACATTGTTCGAGACTGACAATGTTTATAATATGAACATAGCTTGTATATATTGGATTTGAACTGAACAATATTTAAATATACTACGTTCAGAAGAAAAAAAACCACTTGAACTAAAAGCTTGAAACAATTCATTCAAACATGCAGAACGAGTAAACGACTTAGACAGAAAAATAGCTTAAATGTGTGGAACCAGTAAATAGTATCTTGAAACCCGCATCCATCTTTTCTTTATAAATCTCATTCCCTTCCACTCTCTCCCTTGTCGGTTCTCCCTCGAATCCCAGAGCTTCAACTAAAAGAAGAAGGAACAACACACAAACAATGAAAAACCTACTTCTTGAATCACTATGTCTCCTTACTCCCTCAGCCCCTTCTTCTTCATCAGCTCTTCCGGTCCCGATCCTACATATATAAAAAAAACTCTTCTTTTGCTGAATCTCTGAACGGAGGCTGAGCTCCATTTCCAACCAACAACTTTCACAACCAAAATATGAAATTGTAAAAGCGAATAATTTAAGTTGTCAAATTAAATCGATAAATAATGTTTGACTTAATTTGTGAGATTTGAAATCATAACATGAATGTGAGATTAAATTGGTTTAATCAAAACTGGATTTATTAAAGAGTTAGGTCTAAGAATTTAGATCCAAACCAGTATAGCGAAGTTGGCTGAATTCGGGATTTAAGTGTTGTAATCCGTATAATGGAAATGGTTTTGAAATTTGGAATGGATTGAAACCTATTTAATGGAATATGTTCAAATTGGTAATAAGAATTTGGTTCGTCAAATTGATGTTGATTTTTGAATCGATTAATATGTTTTTGGATTTGAATTGAAATAACTAATTGGAACGATTGAAATTTTGTTTTGAATTGGGATTCGAATTCGGAAACGATTTAAAGCGGATTTTTGGAATTCGATATTGGGTTTAGATTGTTTAGAAGGAAATAATCTGTTTATTATAAATTATTATACTTATTGTATTCTTAAAAAATAAAATTATTTTATATTAAACTATTTTATTTGTATTATTTATTTCATATTATTCTATATAATTATATTTATAAGACTACTATATTTTAAATCTTAACTATTTTTATATCTGTACAAGCTTTTGAATAGAAAAATTATTTTTGCTCTAAGATTTTGAGATTTCATTCAGATATAGCTGTTACATGGAACCTTAATCGAAATTTGAATTTTGATAATGAGCTGATTCGCAATATGAAACTATAAATTGGAGTTGAAATCCAATATTGAATTTGTTTGCGACATGATCGTGAAAATCAAATTCGAAGTAAATCGATTTATGATTTGAAATTCATTGTTTATTTAAACATAAATATCACGGTGTGTAAAATGATGATAGGTTGTTAATAAAACCGGGGCTAGATATTGGCATGCTCTCTATCAATACTAGAACCACCTTAACAACTACGTATGTGGAGGATGTTCCAAATGAAGTGGTTGATTTGGCGAATGTTTACTGGAATGAAGTACGAAAATGATGATGGTTATCCTTGGCATTCGTGTCATAATTAAAACGACTAAAATAGGAGCCTATGTCTGACCATTAAAGCTTGCTACCTCTAGCGACGTTGATCACTCGTATTACAATCATGGTTTTGTATTTGATGGGTGCACCTTTGTTAATCGGATTGATAGTCGCAGTCGACCACAGATGGTTTACGACCAGCTAGAACGGGTGAATTGGTAGAATCCTACCTTTGGCATAACCTCTCGTGCTTTATCATATTTATCCTTATAGGAGCCCACTACGAGTTTGGTTTGCAAATTAAATGTGTTAAGGTGGATCAATGTAAAGCCTTAATGCTATTTCAATAATTATTTTACCGATAGACGTTATCTACTATAGCGTATACTGTTATATGTAAATGGTTTAACGGATCCTTAGGATATAGAAACCCGTAACATATCTTGAGTTACTACGCACTTTTTTTTATTGAATTTTATGAAGATGTTAGTTCTAATTCAAGGATTTTTTGTTTCTTTTTTTGACATAATGCTTGGGTTAGCCTTTTGAGTATTAAAGTTATGGATTTCTTTTGGAGATGAAGACATAGCTGAAGACCCCTTTTATTTCCAGTTATTTTATCACTTCAATTTAATTATGTAGTGCTAACTATGTTATTTCCATTTGTATTTATTTTAAGTAAAAATAATTTGTAAATTCATGAACTACTTATATATTATTTATTTCTGGTGTGAGACTCCGAGTTGTATTTTATTTCTATGTACATGTTCTGTGTTTGATTCTCTTATTACCCCAATGACTACCAATGAATCCTATTGTTTAAAATGGTTGGTCGTTACATCTACGCGATATCACTTGGTGAGTATACCTTGACTGCAACAGTAGCTTGGTAGTCAGAAGGCTATGGCGGTATGGCATTGGGGTGATTCGGCGATTGGCCTCAAGAGAGGTTGGTCTAGACCAAATTAAGGATAGTAATCGTCATACACTGTAATCAGCAGTCAATGGGATATGGAATGACTAGAGCTAAACAAAGATACCATTAACCTTTCACTATCAAAGCATGGTTGAGGGACACACCAAATCGGAAGATAGATTAGTTGCTAGGGCCACGCCAATTTGCTCTTGATGTAGTCTTTCATTTGTTGAGGGAGGGGCCTGGGTGGGGCCATAGCCACCATGGAAAATAGACTATACTTGGATATCTGTACTATCAGTCCTTTACGTGGACCTATATAGATTTGAAAAGGCTCCCGATCGAGTTTCGTGCATTGGATGCAGCCCTATTACGGGACTCGTGGTACAGTAGGCAGTACATACGTTTAAAGGTCTAGGTACATGCACCGGGTGGTGTATCATATATGTTAGGACATTACTCCATATGCACGCGTGGCATAGAGATTATGGGTATGTGCGGTAACATGGCATTATGATTTGGATTTCTGTACGTTGTTCGGCGTTGGATACGCTTCCGTGGCATGATGGCGGGGACCGTCCGAGGAGGGCACTATGAGGAGTACCTTAATATGTTAGGGTTAGCTATATATATACTATGTTAGGTTAATCTTGTAACAACCCGGAATTTTGTTAATAAATCTGTTATTTAGTTAGATTCTCAAAAATATGAATTTCTGCAAACAATAAATTTCACCCACCAAACTTTAACCGATGCGTTCGTCTTAGAATTTTGGTCAACTTTCATGTTTGAAGCTTCGCGAACGGAGCCCGTATGAAAAACTTGCAGAAGAAATACCAAAAATGGATGAAAATAAATGAACATAACAAATAATATATATCTTCCCTTATATGACCAACCCTCACTAGGAAAATCGGCAAGAGGGCGATCTACGACTCCTGGGGGTGTCGACCGCTACGGGTTTGAAGGGCCCAGTAACGGCTAGGTTTTGAGGGGCATTTTTGTTATATTATATAATATAAATGGACAGATGTTTATTTAAATAAATATAACAGTTCATGGCCAATTCCACTCCTATAAATAAAGGGGTAAGGCCTTACTCTTTTCCATACAAATCTGTGGGCACTAGCGAAGCTCTGCCACTTTTCTTTCTTTAAAATCGATTTCTTAATCAAAAACATATTCATATGCAATCAATCAAATATGAATCAAATAGATTTGAAAGGGATTACCAGATCTAAATGGAAAAGAGTGTGAATTGACGTCTAAACTGTTCTACATCAGATTCTCCCATCTCTTCCTAATTTCTTGCAAATCTATAGATATAAAAGTATCCCTTTTCAAAATAATTGTAGATATGTAAGAACTTGGGAATTGTAGGCCCAAAATAGTATTCAAATTTCAGATATAGATGCTTGCAGATGGGTGAGAAATTTATATATAAAGTTATAATGGCCTATTTATCTCTTTTTAATTAGATCTCAAAATATATGCCTAAAATCATCAGATTTGTTCATAATATTGTTGAATTTGAAATGACACCTATCAGATCAGTTAATAAATATTGTCAAAACTTGGAATTTGTGAATTGTGGTTAGAAATAATATTATTTGTAGGCTTACTTAAATTGTTCATATACATTGCCTACAATTATGTTGTAGAATATATTGTGGTTGTTGACAAACACTATATATGTGACGACCGCCCACAAGCCCTGCACTAAACAAGAGGAATAATGCGCTGAAAGGTGTGCTAGGCAGCTGTGGACAATCATCATTGGTAGGTAAACACAATCGATACCTGTCGTAGAACTCACAGCGCAAGGATAAAATATAGTAGAAACAATATACAATAGGTAATAATAGTGAAGCATCATATGGAAAACTTTTGAAATTTTCACAACATCATGACAGATTATCCAACCATCATAGGAAATATCAAAGTCTGTACATAAAGCCTCACTACAACCCTCATAAAGCAACTCAAACAGCGGAAACAAAAATACTAGATAGTAATAAAACTAGTATGTTAGCCTCCAGTTCGCCTCCGAACTGCAACATCGTCCTCATTAAGCTATCACCTGTCACCTAGTCTGCCCATCCACAATCGGATGAATAGCCCAAGGTAATATGAAGGAAACATAAAACCTTGAGTCAGACAACAATCTTATTGAGTGATAAAACAGCTACCAAACATCAACCATAAAGTATATGAGAAGGGATAGATAAACATACAAATCTACCTACAACACCAGAGAAGAACTCAACCCTATCTTCCCCACATCGGACAGTGATAGCCCATACACGAACATTTCAACCACACATCCACGGAAACCGGAACACCCAATCAATCATAGCAAAGCAATCATGACATCCAAATCATGACATCCAAATTATATATCTTATGTAAACCATCCTAATCGAATTCAACATCCCTCAAGCACCAGCCCAGAGGCCTAAACCAATATTGGACAAGAACCCAAAGAACATCTCCTTCGATATTGGACAATCTACATGAGATGGTTCAAACAAGGCATACCATGACAGATTCTGGCTATCACTGCCAATCTCGCTTCGAAACCATTGTTAATCGTATGACGACCAACCTTACCATATGTTAAGGGATAATGGCAACCATGGTTCTATCATAAACTCCATATGCCTTTCAACGATACGTATGTTTGTCCAACCTTGACAACTAGGCCTTTCAACAATACCCAAGGTACTTGACCTACAACCTGTCTTTTAGACGTCTCTATTGTAACCCTGCTTCGAGCCTGCTAAAACTTACGATTATGATAATCTCTCGGCCTTCATATCTTTAGTCATCCAACCCGACGACTTTTCTTAACTCAAGCAACCTTCTCGAACTACCATTATGCACCAACTCACTACCTTTGAGTTGTCACCTCATTCTCTTTTCTACACCATCCAACGAACACCTTTCAACACTTCGAACCTTCCTACTTGAATTTCCTTTGAAGTCACACCATCACTGAGCCAAATTACATCACTGCGCTACGGCTAAGGTTCAGGGTCGTACCCGAAAATATAATTTATCAGATCTGGGCCGTACCCGAAAAATATAATTTTTCAGAAATGATCGACAGACCCGTACTTTTGGAGACATCGACCGACCTGTTTTGAAAGGCAACATCACTGATCGGCCCTTCCTCTACACAACCGATCAACCCCCTGAGCACCACGTATCGGTCCCCTTGAGCACCACGGATCGGTCCCCTGAGCATCACCGATTGGTCCCCTTGAGCACCACCGATCGGTCCCCTGAGCACCATCGATCGATCCCCTTGAGCACCACCGACCAGTCCCTTGAGCACCACCGATCGGTCCCCTTGAGCACCACCGATAGGTCCGCTATACAACCCCAATCCAACTCCAATTCGACCAAAACTTCGCAAAATGACAAATTCGACGAAACCAACTCATCCAATACATCCCACACAATCGTAAGCATGTTATGAAACCACTAACATATTAAAAATGACAATTATCATCAATTTATGCAAATTTCACCAAAATCATGATAAATAAACATATGATCCAAATTGCGGATCTAACTTGCATAAGTATATGAAATGGCATATGATTTACCGATTTAAACATGCTAAATTAGATCCTAGGGTGACTCATATGAAAATGAAATTACCAAAGTGTAAATCTATGAAAAAATGCTTGAATTTGACGAAAACATGATTAGACATTCATATACTTCATTGAATCCATGTGAGAGATACATATCACTCATTGATTCTCCAAATCAAGCTAAAATCAATGTATTAAGATTCCGGACAGCAAGCAACTCGAACCAAACCCCTTGATCCAATGAACTCACTTCACATGTTGTAGATCTAGCCTCCAATAGTGTAGATCTTTGATTTCCTTCCTTAGATTTTGATTTTTAATGATGGAGCGGCGTTAGATGTTGTTGTGTTCAATGCTGTTGGGTTTTTGGCTTAGTTGTTGTAAATATGTTGGTTTATTCTTTTTAACAAAAAAATATTATTTTGAACTCAAAAGTGATATGACAAAAAGATTCAAAAAGGGATTGTGTAAACATACACATAAATCTAAATATACATATTTGTGCGTTGTTTGCATCAGCTATTCCAAAATATACATAAACATAAATATTTCTTTTGGTTTGAAATATAATTATTCCAATAATAAAGCATAATTACAATAACTATAGTTAATGGTCTTTTTGTAAGATTTGAAACCTTATGACAAGATTGAATACAAAAAGAAATGTTAGGTTATTGATTAAACCAAATTATTAAATTAGTTATAGTACTAACTAAGGAATATAACTATGCTAACCGCCCTAAAATATAAATATAAATATAAATATAAATATATACACATTATTTGTTTGAATCTACGTAAACAACAAAATATATATTATATTGAATGTTTGAATGTTTGTGCGGTATTCATTTATGGATTTATATACGTAAATGAAATCCATGCTTAATTAATATACCTATGGTGACCATTGTAGCAACTAAAATGATTAGTTGCTATTAATATACCACAAATAAATAAATAATAATTGTAACCGACATTGATTGGGAGAAATGAATCGATCTAGGTAATTAGATCTAATGGTTAAAATTCCTAAATTGACTAGGATGAATGTTGTAAACCCCAATTAGGAAATTTGAATTATAACTGCATTAAGGCACGAGATTAATCTCAACTTGTGGTAAAAATCTGATTGGAACTGCCCGGCAGTCCAGCATCCATAGGTGGTCAACATAATGTAAGGGGTCTAGTGCGTAAATATAACTGTACTAAGACATGAGGTTAAGTTCAACTTGTGGTAGAATTTGCCTGGAACCGACCTCCAAATCCAGCATCCACAAGTGGTCAACTTAATGTGAGAGGTCTGGTGCACAAATAAATGTATACATATAACAGGTAATATATAAGTAAATAAGAATAATAATGTCTATTGGGGTGTAATAGATAGATACTTCAGGACTGATAAGATAAGGATATACATTGTTAATTAATGTCTTAGGATAATTATGACCATTATGGTTATAAAGGGAAATAAACCTATGAACAGAGGCAGAAATAAAAAGGGGATAAATGTGTATTGATTGTTGTTTAAATACAAAATTCAATTAGGGAAATAATCAAATAAATATCCTAGGGTAAGGTGGATATAACTTTACTTATTTATACTAGTTAATATAGAACTTATAATTATTATTTTTAATAATTTTATAAAAAAAGAAAAAAAATCTTTAAAATGAAAACTTATTCTTAGGTAAATTGATTGCGAAATGTTAAAATTAGGCTTAGTAGGTTAATGATGAGAAACATTATTAACCGTAGAGACCCACGACGATAGTTAATATTGTACGTATAGTATTTCCGTAAAGTGAAACTAAACGGGAATGACTCAGTAACGTAACCCACTTCATTCTCATAAGAAAAGGTACTAAAGGCTAATGGGGTACGAACTTAATAATCTTCATGTATAGTCTGCTTCCTTGGGTCTTAAGTTGCTTAGGTTGAGGAGTCCACCTAGGAGTAGGTATTTTTGTTTAGTTGTCTTAAATGGCGTTTGCGTGGGACCTACCCAAACCTAGAAACAAAAAATGTCAGATATAACTACCTATCCTACAGAAATTAGTAAGCGACTAAGGAGAATATCCAATAAGGACAGCTTGATGTTATAGCAAGCGATAAAGTACCATCTCTCACCTTACATGGGGAATGGGTTAATGCGTGAATGACGTAAGCCTTAACTAGCAGGGCCTTGTAGCTAGTGCCCTCTAGTTTATGTTAACATTGAATAAATCATCAAGGAATATTAAGTGACCAACAGGTCCGCCTAGGGTCTTAAGTGATCAGGGAGAATCCACCCTATCTATTATTAATAGTGAGACACCAAATTATAAAGGATAAGCGGATGAGAATATATATATATATATATATATAACTTCGTAATTAAGGGTCTATCCTGGATTAAATAACCAGCCATGTTCTGTTACAAAGGCTTTACAAATATGTGCGTAAACGTTCTATCTTGGTATTATACTTTAGGAATACTACTTCGCGAAGAGTAGTAGAGTCATGCGTAAACATTTACAAGGTTAGGATAGAATCACTAACCTTCGTAGGCATACATCTTAGTTCGAACCAAATGGGATACGTCAGTGTATTATAATCTATGTTTTACATTTCCTGTTCACTAGAATTTTGTTGTGATGACCCCCTCCTCATTACAACCTCCTAGGTTTTTGGAGAAGGTCGAGTTCTCATAGATTTTTTAGTTTGGCTTTCGGTTCTCATTTTCTCTCATGCTCGGTATTGGCAAAGTGACTTACTTTAAAAAGGTAGTTACTTAAGTTAATACTAATCTATCACTTTTTTTCTGTTGTGAGTTATCTTACTGTACTTTGATTATACTCATGCTCATTTATTTGCAGGTAACACATTTGCATGCTCCATGTTTGGATGTGTTTGAGTTTCAATTTTTGTCTAAATTTGGGTTCAGAAAAGTGTGGGGTGTTACATTTGGTATCAGAGCTTAGGTTAAACGATAAGAGGAATTAGTTAAATTAGGACTCATGAGTGAACATAATTCAATTTTTTTTCTGATTTTCTTCGCCTTTCTTATTAGACTTTAATATATTTCGGCGATGAATTAGTCGCGGGCCTAATAATAAAAATGGGCTGTAAGCGACTAAGAGTCGAGATATGTTGAGTTTGGGTTTCTAGCCAATTCTGTCTTACCCATAATACATTGGCGATTTCGTCATGAAGAGCACGAGGACGACATATGGTGCGGTCCGTTGATTCAAGTTTTGAGACTGCACAAAAATCTAGCTATAACCGAGATAGTCGCGATTTCTGGTATCTGGTTTTACTGGTCGTTCCAGATAAGACGATTGCTCGATCCAAAACGAGAAAGGTTCACGTTAGTATGTCGTATCCATTGGAAATATAGTTACGAGGTATATCTGTTTGTTACATCGTTGAATTTCCGAATCTACCTTTATTGAAATATCCTTTTGAGTTCTTGGCCTTGTATTCGAGGGAATTTTATTTTTAAAACTATTTGAAAAAATAAAAGTGGGTTTGAAAGTTTTAAAATACGGTTTCAAAAAATGGTTTTATAATAACCTAATTTTATAAAGATATGGTTTTTAAATTATCCATTCGTGTTTCAAAATTATAAGGGCTTTGTGTAATTTTAGTAAATAAAATCCGATTGGTAGGAAGGAGGGAATAGAAATGACAAGGAATATGCCACTAAATTTTAGAATAATAAGTATCCATTACTTGTGATTTTTAGTATCCCTCTCCCTATATATTGGATAATTTGTTGAAATTATCACAATTAATCCATAAGATTTTAAAGCTCCAACATTTTTGAACACAAAAAGGTTTATCAGTTTGTAATATAAAATGGAATAAGAATAATAATAATAAATTTTATTTATAAATTTGTACACGGTAGTTTATGATAAATTCCATTTTTGGAAAAATATTAATTTTTTCTTCAAAAGGCTGAGAAAAATCTTTCATCCGGATTTTTAGGTTATTTAATTTCGTGAATCGTTAGTTTATTTGTCAACTAGGTAAGGGGAAAATCCGTTCTAATTTAAATTACAGATTTCTAGCTGAATTTGTTTGTTCCTTTTATGGTCGCGGCATCATTGTTGAGACTATAAATCTTTGGGGACGGTTCGGAGTTTGGCTCCAGTTTTTGATACCGCCATGATGAGGATAATTGTTTTTTGGGTCGCATCAAATCTTAACAGATGACGCGGGACAATTAATATTTTAATTCGGCCTAATAAGGCCAAGGTTCAATCTTTCTCCAAAGTCCATTCAATAGTTGGTCATTAGCGTTATGCAAGAATGGTTGACTAGTTGATGAATTTTGTTGCAACTTGGACCTAGGACTCAACCGTAAAAGTTGCATGCAAACCACTCATTTAACTTCTTTCTTTCATCCTTCCTTCCTCATCTAGTTGAACCATATTCTTAGTCTTTCTTTGTCATCGCCTCATCTCCTCTTTTTTCGTGCAAGTTTGCGCATTAGATCTAACCCCACCAGTACTCCTAGATCTAATTTCTTCTCTCCGATCATTTCTTAGTCCATAATAACTAATTGTGCTATCCGATCTTACTCATACCGTTTAAGTGTGATCCTTAGGGAAATATCATTTGGTTGGATCGCAATGAGCAAAAAAGTACCACCGTTTTAGGGCTAAGAAAATTTGTCGTGGAAGTTTGTTTTGCGTCGATCCATTGCTCGAGATCTTAGAATAGGATTGTTGTTTGTGTTCCATCCGCCTTTGTTATGTCTTGTTGGAACAGAATTTGATGAAGGCGATCATCTTTTCAGAGATGAAGATTAAGTTATATGGTCTTTTGTTGACTAGCTTTAGACGTTTTTGCAGCAAAAATCTTTCTCTTAATGTCAGTTTTTGAGTTTAGGAATCTACGTCAAAACTGCCAATGATGACGTGTGACCCATTTAGCACGTCGTCTTATAAATGGGGAGTTACGAATAGATTTGTATCATGATGTGGAAATTAATATTTTCTTTGATCGATAGCGTAACCATCATTTTGTGTCGTATCATACTTGATTTAGCTTATTGTTCTTGTTTGTTGTCTCATGGAGTTACTTTCTGCAATTTCACCTATCCATTTTTGTATTAAGACAATATTTGGTGGATTTCCATGAGAATCAATTTTGTGGTAGGTTTCTTTTCTCGTTGAAAATTCTCTCTTAGTAGAGATGGTAATGTAGGAACCTCCAATAACACCAGCAATGTTTTTAACATGAAATTTAGCATTTTGCTACCATGATATGATTAATCAAAGATCATGAAAATTGGTTTGAGCTCCAGCTGTGGAGTAAGACATCTCGTTGTTTATAAACATTATTTTGGGAGTTTTGTGTTGTTTTATCGTCGTATTTATTGTTTTCCCTTTCCAGCGTTTAGTTCTTGGCTTTGTTGTAATTCAAGCTTGTAATTGTTAGTGTTTTCTGCCTTTGAAATCGTATGACTTTTAATGAGATTTCTAAGTTTGGAAATGTTTATGTCATTCACGCATGCATGATCGAATAAAATATCATTTTCCTTATATAACTAACAGTTGTCCTAGAGCTGAAAAGAATAGAATTCTATGTTAGATAAATTTTAGCGGATGACTGTTTTTGCGTTATTTTCGTCACAGGTATGAATAAATAAATCACCGTTCCTTGTTAAACTAAAATTTATTTTGGTCTTTTGTGTGTGGTTTCAATTTTTCGCATTTCTGCGTGACTAACTTCCATCTTCGCCAACATGTAACTACATTCGTTTAAGTTTCCGTAGAATACATTTTTGAAACTTTTGGAAACTGTTGTTTAAAAAAAAAAAATCATTTTATCATTTTTAAATTGTTACTGAATTACTTTCTTTTATTTTGGTTCGCGAAAAAACACGAAATTGGATACAGTAATTTGTACATATTTAATTCATGTTTTACATTAAAATGGGTGACTTGAATGGCGCAAAACGCACGTTACCAAAATTTTGATTTTTCATATGAATCTCATGTGGAAAGTGACACAGTATTGAAAAGAAAATTTCAAATAAACATAAGAAGTTTTAAAGTGGAAATTTATCTTTATGAAAAGTTTCGATTTTTGGTTACATGGATAGCGTAAGAAAGATGTTTGGATGGTTTGTATGAGCGTTTTAGCAGTGCAGTAGGACCTACGATACGACAAAAACAATAATGATAACAAGAAAAATGTTCTTTTAGCCTTGGAAACATTGTTTTCATACCTTGTCAGTGATGCACACGAGCTATTAATTAACTCGTTTTACATTTTAGCATTTGTTTTAAGCCTCCATTACAGTCTACAGATGGAAATACTTGGAGTAGTTTGGGTAACTGAGGTGAAAATTATACTACGGGGAGGGAAATGGAATATTTATAGGCAAAGGAAACATTAAAAAAATTCTCTTTGATTTCCTTTTTTCGGTTTAGGAGAAATTAAATAGGGAACGATTAGATTGCGTGTCGTTTTGGATGGTAGGGTTCGAATGCAAAATTTGTTGCTTCAAACTTTTATTAGTAATTGTGTGAAGGTTATGGATGAAAAAGAATTTTTAAAATTTGCATCCGTACATAACCGCGAGTATATACATGGTTGCAGAAGTGTTTTAAAAATCTCAATGCATACATATAGAGGCCCAACCATCTCGCATACATGTTTTATGGTTGAAATTTGCGCACCATTAACATATACACATGGTTGCAAAGTGGATGTACATAAATTAGTTGTGTAGGATAGGACAATAGGTCTTAGAATTTCAGGATGAAATTGCTTTTAAGGGGGAAGAATGTAGTAAATTATAATTTTGACAATAAATTATTTATTTAATTAGATTCTCAAAAATAGGAATTTTTGCAAATAACGAAATTTAACTATGAAACTTTACCAATGCGTTCGTCTTGGAATTCTGGTCAACTTTCATGTTTGGAGTTTCACGAATGGAGTCCATATGAAAAAGTTACGTATGAAATACGAAAAAGGATCGAAAATAAATAAACCTAATAAATAATATATATCTTCCCTTATATGACCAGCCCTTTAACAACCCGGAATTTCTAAACCAATTTAAAAAATTTATTTTAGCTATTTTAATGGATTTTGAATATTTAAAATGATTTGTTTTAAATAATTTCCACTAAAAATTTATTTCAAATGAAGTTAGAACAAATAAATATATTTCAAATATAAAACGAACTCGAAATGGTGCGGTAGTTTGTAACTTCGATTTTAAATTTCAATCGAATATACATAATTCAAAATAAATTGGATTCCAGTAAAACCAGAAATATTTGAATCTTCTTAATTATATCTTTCTAATTAATGTGAAAAACTAAGATTTCATAACATAAATTGAAAGGTATGTCCAGTTTAAAGTTTGAAATAGTCGCTATGGAATTTGTATATATTTTAATATAATATATAACCCTTAAAAATAGTCATTTTGCAAACGACCTCCATTTTGGACGAAACCACTTTTGTTGGATTCAGAATGTCAAATTATTGCTAAGTTTCAAATTTCATGATTTTTGGAATTAATATATGAGCGTGGTGAATGTAAATGTGCTTTGACAATTTCAGTTTGAATTGGATCGATCAGAAAATGGCCATTTTTCAAACGGTCTCCAAATTCAATGAAATTCGTTTTGTTAGAAACGTATCATCAATATTTTTCTACAATTTTTGGAGTTAGTATATCGCCCCGATAAATTAAAATGTACGTTTAAATTCAATATATATTGATTTATATTTCAATTTTGATAAAAACTGATCGAAACAGTAGAACTGGCTTACGAAACATATCCCATTGTGTCCAGAATGAAGGTATTTAGCTGAGGTCAACAGTTGTTGGGTATCATTTGGAGTTTGTACACGAAAAATTCATGATTAAGTGATATTAGAATTAAATATTAATAAATAAACTTATATATATAGCACTTTTTAAGCCTTAACCCCATCCCAAGGAAACACAGCCGCCTCCAACTGTTTGAATGGCCATAATCATTAATTTTTTACTCCTTAATCATTTCCAAACAACTACAAATTAGATTATACTTTCAAAACCAAAATGATAGAGAGTTATACGATCTCTAATTCGATATGTCATTGATTACTTTTCGTGGAGTCTACGGCACAGATTTTAAGCCTAAAAGGGCTGAATTCGAGCGGATTTTTCGAGATTGGGGAGCTATAGAGTTATGTGTGGGTGGCTGACATGGGAGGAGGTGGTGAACGGCTACGCTGCGACGGTGGTGGATCGACTTTTGGTGGTCCTCTGGTGCTCGCGTGGGTGAATCTCGACATTGAAGAATGGGTCCGGTTTTGCGTCTGGAAACAAAGAAGAAGACGACTATAATTTTTTAATGCAATTAGAGATTATTAATTTAAATTAATTATTAAATTAGTTCATAAATGTAATTAAAAGTTTAATTGTTCATATTTTATTCAAATGAACACAGAATGGGATGATTCGAAGTGCGTTAGAATCGTGGGATCGAGATCTACACGATGGAACTGAACGGGCTGTGATTGGAGCTAGAGGCAATTTTTGACTGAATTGAACGCGCTATTCAGTTCAGTTAAATCAATCGTTAATTAACGATTCTGAATCCAATCAAAGTGAGAACTCTCTCACTCAAATTATTTTATTGTTATTATATAATAGGTTGCAGACGGGGCTTAGTAGCTCCTGACACTATTTTTTTGTACAAACCATGGTTGATTGTTTATTTGGATTGTTATTGAATGGTATTGTTGTATAAATAAAATTATTTATATAAATTGTATATAAAATTATCATGAAAATAAAATAAATAGGTTGCAGACGAGGCTTAGTAGCTCCTGACACTATTTTTTTGTACAAACCATGGTTGATTGTTTATTTGGATTGTTATTGATTGGTATTGTTGTATAAATAAAATAATTTATATAAAATGTATATAAAATTATCATGAAAATAAAATAAATATTCATTTACTAATCGGACGGTTTGTTTATGTACACCCATTTAACTGATATTTATTGGGATGATAAATTTTACACATTGCCCAACTGCACAAATAATAATCAGTATTTGTTGTTTGAAAACCCCATACGGGAATTGGATGATATTTGCCATGCACTAATCCCAAATATTTAGCTGTAAGTCGATCGATGGGTTAACAGATTGTTTAAGCGATATTTATTTATTTTAATGCTTATACAGCTGTAAAATGCACTCTGGATGTTGTATGAATTTTTAATGATTGTTTATCATTATTGTTGTATACATGCTATGTATTCTAAATCTCTGATATTTTTCAATGTAATATTTATTCATACTGTGATATATTCTTATACTCAGATGTAATTGTTGCAATAAGCAATGAAATGTTCTTATGTTTGTGTCCTGATTTGTCATGTTCTCAATTCAATCTGTGTTTTCCCGTAAAGGGAAGTTTGGGTCGTCTCAGTTTGGTATCAGAGCCTGGTTTCGATATGAGAATAAAAGGATTAATGGAAATTTTCCAAAGTAAACTTTTCCAATTTAATATATTAACCAAAAATCATTACTTAATGATTATTCAAATTTCTGGAAATTAATCCTTCCTTTACTTGGGTTAAAGAACAATGTTATTTAAAACACAATTCACAGTAAACCCAAAATCATCCTCCATCAAAATGGAATCTTCATGGAAATCATAACAGTATATAATCGATATAAATTTCCGTATCAAACTAATACTATAAGTGGAATAGCGACAAGGCCTTTTAAATTCCATATATAGTAACGGTCTTCCTTTACAGAAGCTCATCTCGATTAGCACTAAATCGACTTCCATTCAATTCCAATTTAATATTGTTAACCGGCCTTTTGGTCCGATTCCCAAAAAGTACATAAGACACGCTCGACGTAACACATTGCACGGAACTAAAGCCAGAAGGGACGCTTTGAAGCGAAGGAAACAGGATGAAGATGGATCGCGCTAGTAGAGACCTCGCGGAACCCCAAACTCCCATTCGTGCAGCCTTTGAGGTATGGAACCTCGCACCCTCGAGGTGCAAAATCTAGCACCCTCGAGGTGCGAAGTCTCGCATCCTCAAGTTGTGAAATTTTGCACCTGCGAGGAGCGAAATTTCATACCTACGAGGTGCGGAATTTTGTGCCTCAGTTCCAGGTGCGAATTCTTCATACGTGCAGGATCCAGGTGCGAATTTCTGCATGTAGTCCCTTATTTCTACCTACTTCTACCTAACCCCTTCCTACTCCTTTCCTATAAATACACCATGACTTCACAATTCAAAGGGGTAGGAATTTGAGACCTTGGGACCTCCATAGAGCTCCATTAATGGCATCTCCCATTTGAGGAAGAAGATGGAATAAAATATCTTCTCTCCCATGTATACAATATATTTATATATATGATAATGCTGACATCATGTCTTAGAGGTGATACTATATAGCCTCAAGGATGACATCATGTAGCTTAATTATGACATCATCTACCATAAAGATGAATGTAATGAGATGTTATGAGAGGGTCTCAACCTTGTAACTTTATGTGATTAATAATATTCCAACAATGCTTCAAAGCGGACGTAGGCCTTTCACAAGGCCGAACCATTGTAAATCTCTTGTGTTATTTACTGTTTTTCTACTCTTGTCTGTGCGACCAAATTAACTATTCCTAGTAATTGGAATCTTTGATGTTTACGACATTTTTTGCCATCAACATTTGGTGCTTTCACTGAGAAAACTCGAATTTTGCGCCCCCGACGAGCTTGAGGTTACTTGCTAAACCTGTTGTTGAGTCCGCTTACGTTGGCGAAGCGACAAAAGAATGCAATGGTCAGCTCTTCAGCCGCAGCCGAGGCCGGTACGTCCCAACAACCTCAACCAACGGACATCTCGGCCACTAATGAAACCGTCCCTCCTACTGTGGACCCCGAAGTGCCCACAACACAAACTCAAATCCATGCGCTTAGTAAAACATATGAGAAGGCAGCGGTCGAGTGTAATCGAGCATTAAGGAATACCATCGACCTTATGCGACAACTTCAAGAAAGTCAGCGCATCATCGCTCGACGTCGATTAACTCGGAACAATGCTCGACCCCAGCCAACTATATCGGAAACTTCCTCTTCCAAGTCAAGGGGCCCGCATCAAAGGAGGAGGTTTAGCCACATCAACAATGTCGCCGCCTGCAACAATGCCCTCGACAACGGTGATGATGATGGGAATGGGAATGTCTACTGAAATACCGTCACACATAGCGAGCGGGCACAATGCCGAGACCGCTCTCGCTTGATCATCAATGACAGACGAGGTCCTACAAACCAATCTCTTCCTCAACACAACCCGACGGTCGCTGATCAGGATGATGGGCCCGCTATTCCAACGGCATGCGTTCCTCAAGAACAGGAACCGCATCCCCCTGCTCCACCTCACTGTCCACACCAGAACCCAATCATAGACGTAGAGGACATGGAGGAAGACAATCCAGACGTCCATTTTAAAAGACGCCCTCACAACAGAACTCCAGAACCTCGCCAAAACCCATGGGTCCCAATGGCGGATCCCCATCCAACTTACCTACCAAATATGGTTCGAAGAATCATGAGGGAAATGCAAGGAAATATACACGATTCACGAGAAGAGCACATTAGGCGTAACCCCGAGGGGTGAACGAAGCTGAATGGCCTCGACGCTTCAGCATGCCACATGTGCTGCCCTATGACGGCACTACCGACCCCTGTACCTTCCTAAACCGATATGAATGGAAAATGAATTCGAGTGGAGGCAAAGATCTGGTCAAATGCAAATGTTTCCCAATCTTCTTATCAGGAACCGCTCTGTTATGGTTCTCTTGCCTCCCACTCGACTCCATTAACAACTTCGGTCAGTTAGCGACACAGTTGGTCGAGCAATTCAGGATGCACATACCAACTCCAAAGAATGCCCTCGCCCTTTCTAACTTATACCAAGGGCCCGCTGAGTCGCTCGAAAGCTACCTTTCCAGGTTCAACATTGCCCTCGCCGAGGTCGAGGATCCGGACCCTCACACCATACTCTTTCAGTTAGCTAAAGGTGTCCTCCCTACTTCCGAATTCGGGGCGTGGATCGATCGGAAGCAACCAAAATGCCTCGACACCTTCTATGAGAAGGCGGATCAGTACTCATGCCAAGAGGAGGCAAGGCATAACCAAATCTCATCCACCAGTTGCCCCAGTGGCCATCAAGCAGGCACTACAAATAACAACCTAAGAAGAAAACAAGTAGGAGAGCCCTTTGATCAGAACAGTGGGGCAGGTCCTAACAGGCAAAGACCGAACAATTGTAGGCCAGATGGCCGGAACAACGATCAGACCCCGACCGAGCCAAGAAAGCCCGGCCCTTACCGAGCCTTCGAGACATACACCTCGCTAAAAGAGGATTTAGAAACAATCTACTTGGAGACATGCAACACTTTGCTATATTAGAAGTCGCGCACCAGGGAATCAGCTGATCTTGAGAAAATTCTGGAAGGTACTGCTGATATAATGACGTATACGGCCACAATACCAATGAATGTTGCCAGCTCAGGGATGCAATTGAAAAACTTATCCGCAAAAAGCAACTTGACCAATACGTCCAAGAGCCTTTTCCTCCTGAAGCAAACCTAAAGCCTCAAGCAACTGCCAAAGCAGCTCCAGGTCCATCTAACCCAAGGCGCGGGATTGTAATCAATACTATATGTGGAGGACCTTATCCCACACATGATAGCTTCCGAAAAATGGAAGAGTATGTTAGTTCGATAAAACATGCTACTTATGAATCTTGCTCCGCACTCAACGAATCCGTCCCAGCCAAGCTCCAAAAGACCATGCGGAATGACATCGTCTTAAGCGAAAGAGATTTTACTGGGATGGAAATCCCAACCACCGATCCACTGGTTATCGCAGCTCAGATCGATGTCGCTTCTGTCCGAAAGGTATTGATCGATTTCGGAAGGTCAGTCAACATCATTTTCAAAGATGCTTACGACCAGATGAATTTATAAACAAAGGACTTAAACCCATGTCGTGCCAAAATCCACGGCTTCAATGGGGATTCTAGTTCGCCCATAGGAGTGTTTGATTTTCCTATGGAGCTAGGCGAGGGGGATCGGAGCCGGGTCCGAATCCTCACTTTCGTGGTTATAGACATTGATTCCCCCAACAACGCATTCCTTGGGCGCCCTTTTCTCACAAAGTTTTGGGTTTGCATATCGCCATGGTCTCTCCTAATGAAATTTTCAACAGAAACGGGGTTGGAACCGTCAGAGGCGACCAAGTAAGAGCCAAAGAATGTTATGCAATAGAATGGAAGAACGCACGCAATAAGGACAAGGGTAAAGCAGTGCCCACGCCTTCTTGTGCCAATACTATTTCAGTATAGCAATCAACGGCTTCTAGGCCATGGCTCAGGCGCCACTGTCATCTTTTCGAAGACCTCGACCCATGGAAGGACGAAGAGCAAGAGTATAAGAGGGCTACCCGGTCGAATCTATAGTGGATATTGGCATTAATCCCGATGATCCATCACGGGTGCTGAAGAATTTCTTGAAGGCTAACCTAGACGTGTTTGCAAGGACTCATTCCGATATGAAAGGAATCGACCCTGCGATCGCTTGCCATGGTCTAAGTATAGATCCTACGACACTTCCAGTCAAGCAGAAGCGTCGTTTCTTGGGATGCGAGAGGTCCAGAGCACTTAAGGAAGAGGTAGACCTTCTAATCAACAACAATTTCATTCATGAAGCCGACTTCCCCGAGTAGGTCTCCCACCCCGTTCTGGTTAAGAAGGCCAATGGTAAATGGTGAACGTGTATTGACTTCTCCGACTTAATAAAAGCATGTCCCAAGGACAACTTCCCACTTCCAAAGATCGACCGACTTGTTGACTCAACCGCCGAATATCAAATACTATCTTTCATGGACACCTATTCAGGCTACAATCAAATCCAAATGAACCTTCACGACTAGGATTACACCTCTTTCATAACAGACCTTGGATTTACTACTATCGCGTCATGCCCTTCGGCCTCAAGAATGTCGGAGCTACTTATCAGCAAATGGTTAATCGACTCTTTAAATACCGAATAGGAAAGTCCATGGACGGCATGTTGGTAAAATTTAGAGCATCAAGCGGCCACGTCCACGACCTCTCTGAAATGTTCGATATCCTTCGCTGATACGACATGGAACTCAACCCCTTAAAATGTTCCCTCGGAGTCGCTTTAGGAAAGTTCTTTGGTTTCATCGTCAACTCCCAAGGAATCGAAGTTAATCTAGAAAAAATCAAAGCTATTCGGGATATCCAAATCCCCAAAAACATCAAGGATGTCCAAATTTTAAATGGAAAGGTCGTCGCTTTATGTCGGTTCATATCCAAGGCCATCGACAAGTGCATTCCTTTCTTCGATTTACTTCGAAAAGGGAAACACAATGTCGAGTGGACCCCAAAATGCATTTCTGCATTCAAGGAACTTCTGGATCACTTAGAGCAATCACCTATCATATCCAAGCCCATAGACCACGAGGACTTATACATTTATTTGGTTGTTTCTACGCAGGCAATCAGCTCGGCATTAATCCGCCTCGAGGACCGCGTCCAGCAGCCCGTCTACTACATAAGCAAACGATTAACAATGGCAGAGAAGAATTACCCGAAGCTGAAAAAACTGGCATTCTACTTGATCATTTCCTCTCAGAAGCTTCGACCATACTTCTAGTCTCATCCTATAAAGGTTTTCACCAATTAGCCACTATGACCGGTCTCGTAGCGACCTGAAGCATTTGGACGACTATTGAAGTGGATTATGGAGCTGAGCCATTCGAGATAATGTTCATCCTTAGCCGACTTCAAAGTAGAATTCATTTCCCCCAAGAAGACTATGGCAGAAAACATGAAAGCCCCCGGTATTAATTGGAAATTATTCGTGGACAGGTCCTCCAGCAACAAATGCTCCGGGGCCGGAGTCATGTTCATCACCCCCGAGGAACGCCCAATATGCTATGCGCTATAACTAAATTTTCCTGCTACCAACAACGACGCAAAATATGAGGCCTTGATAGCCAGATTTGGAATCGCGGTCGAGCTTAAACTAAAGACAATCCAAATCTTCTCCGACTCACAACTCATCGTGCGTCAAGTAAAAGGGGAATAACAAGCTAAGGGGGAACGACTCACCCTCTATTTGACCAAGGTTCAGGAGCTACTCACTCGCCTCGACCACTTCGTCATTACTCACATACCACGGGAACATAATGAAAAAGCTGATTCGCTATCCAAACTAGCGAGCTTTAGGGATCCACGACTTTTGGGGCTCGCCCCCGTCGAAGTGCTCAACTCCCCTAGTATCAAGCAAACTCAGACTGAGGCAGTTGTGAGCACCGAACCCAAACCTGAATCTTGGATGACACCAATCAGGAATTACTTGCTCTCTATCTTCTTATGGATGGGATTCTCTACCGTAGATATTTCTCTGTCCCATGGCTCAGATCTGTAGCCCATCATGACTCCATCAAAGTCCTAAACGATGTGCATGAAGAGGAGTGCGGTGACCATACTGGATGGCAAACCCTGGCCAGAAAAATACTTAGACATGGTTATTACTAGCGCACAGTCGATCAAGACACCGCAGATTATGATCGCAAGTGCGATAAGTTCCAGCGTTTCTTAAAGATCCCGAGAGCCCCGCCTACTGAGTTAACACAAGTGATCAGCCCATGGCCATTCGCCATGTAGGGAATTATCATCATTGGAGCTCTTCTAATGGCCAGAGGTGGAGCACGATAGGCCATCGTCCTAGTTGATTATTTCACCAAATGGGCAGGGGTCGAAGCCCTCACCACAATCACTAACAAGAAGATGATCTACTTCATTGTATGCAACATCATTACTCGATATAGGGTCCCTCAAGCAAACATTTCTGATAATGGCGCTCAATTCGAGGTGCCGAATTCAAAGCATTCTGCCAGCGGCACAACATTGAAAAGAGATTCGCGGCAGTGGCTCATCCTCAAGCCAAAGGGCAGGTCATAGAGGTCAACAAAGTTATTATGTCCATCATCAAGAAGCGCCTGGAAAAAGCTAGGGGCATGTGGGCAGACGAACTTCCTCTAGCCCAATGGGCATACCGAACCACCCACAAGACAACAACCAGACACGCTCCCTTCGCCCTCGCCTACGGATCATAAGCCGTCATTCCTATCAAACTCAGGCTTCCATCTCATCGAGTCACCTATTTCGATCCAAGGACAAACCAAGATTTACTTTTAGGATCACTTGACTTGTTGGAAGAAAAAGGAATGAAGCTGATCTTCGAGCTGCTGCCCAACGGCAACGAGTCGCCCGATACTTCAATTCTAAGGTCCGCCATGAGGACCTCAACGTCGGCGACCTTATCCTAAAACGGGTCTTCCCTCCACCAACAGGCCTCAACCCTCGTTGGGAAGGTCCGTACTCCATACAACGAAATCTCAGCAATGGATCTTTCAAATTCGCAACCATGGACGGAGTTGAACTATCAAGGGCATGGAACAGTGAACATCTCCACCACTACTTTACATAACTTAGTACACAGTTATTTACGCTTTCCAACAATGTTTTGTTTTCTAACAATTCAATGCATTGTAAAGGATATCACTACCAAAGTTATTAGTGGAAATGATGTTCAACTTCCCATCTCTTCCTGTTTATGTTTACTCCGCACATGTTGCATTTCATTAATCCTGACAACTAGCTTACGTTCAAATAGTCGGATGTCGTGTCAGCCTCCGAGCACGGATTCAGCACCGTCGTCCAAGTCTCGACTCAACCTCAAGGCCAAAACACAATGGCTACAATCGGTACCCCGAGAACGGGAGCCGGCAATGCTACTAAAGTCGCCGACCCGTGGCGCGATCGAGTATAAATAACCACGAACTCGAATCTTGGCCCTGTGCCGAGACCCGAGGATAAATCGTTTGGCGCCCAAGTCCCAAGCGACTTCGGGCCACCCAATAGTCAGGCGGGAGTGATGTAAATCCTTCCCCCGACCACGGGTACCGGTCGAATCTTGGCACAGCATCGAGACCGACCCTTAAATCGTTTCTTCCCTGAAGCTCTCAAGGCTAAGGGGTAGCCCATGGCCACGATCGGACCCTACGAGCTGATGATCCAGGCTTCTCTTCTCAAGTGAATAAACGACACCTACGGCTCGCCTCTACCTGATGAATGAAGGGAGAGCCACACACCGGATGGACCGCACAATGCGACTTCATATGCCTTCGCTACACAAGGGATTAACCCCGGGCAACCCAAACACGGCAGGCACTCCGCCTGGCTTCGCAAACTACGGGTTTACTGAGCTGAGGGAAACTTACTAGAAGCCTGCGCTCTATCACACCCCTCCGGACTAATTGACCTGGAGCGCGATACACAATCACACCCCTCTGGAATAATTAACCCCAGAGCGCGACACACAATCGCTTTTTGGTTAGGTGTAACGATAAGTATGCTCATGCAAGTACAGGACCCCCGAAAACGTAAGACCAAACACTTAACACAAATTGCGATCTTTACTAATTCATATTTCATTTCAACACTCACACATTAAAACTAGACTGCATGTCTAACATCTTTCTTTCTAATGACAGGGTGTACATGAGAACCACACCATGTCTTGAAAAGCCAAAAGCGAGGGCCATACTCGCGTAAACTATCGGCTTACACTACCAAAATAAAACGGTAACTTCTACTTAAGTTACTAACACTAATCATGCTTCTTTCATTTGTGCTTGTGTTTCTTTTTTGTAGATTCCGCACTTGACGGTTCATCCTTTACCTCTGGCCTCTTCTTACTAGACCTGCTCTTTCCATCTCGACCCCTCCGAGAAATGGTCGATTCATGAGAAGCCGAGACACACCTCTCGCCCGTTCCATCGCCACTTTAGACCTCGGTAATACCGATGAGAGGGGCATGTGGCATAGGCTTGGGGGCACTCCCAGCAGCGAGTCCGAGCACAACGTCACCCATTTTCGGGACCACCTTGCCTTCCCACTTAGCTTTCTCCTTGGCCTCTTTGGCGACACACTGCACAGCGAGCTTCTGGGACTTGTACGGCGTGACCTCACCAGCCTTGGATTTCTCAAGGGACTCAATAGTCCTCCGTTGTGCTTCCTCATCCTCCCTCTTCTTCCGGGCCTCATCATCATCCTTCTTCTTCTTGGCCTGCTCATCGGCCTTCCTCTTGGAAACTGTGTCGGCAACTCTCGCCTCAGCATCCTTTTTGGTCTACGCCAAGACCTCTCACCTGGAAGCCTCGTCATTCTCTCGTATTTCCTCTACTTCTTCTCTCTAACCACGATCTAGGCTTTTTGAGCTTCCACCATGGCTGCCATCGAAGTCACATCAGCTTCCACCGGACCTCTGGCATGGGAACTTTGTCCATCATCTGTCTCCCCTTCATCAATCAGACCGTTATAAAGTTTAGTTGTTATCCGTATGTCCGAGAAGGTGTTAAGCTGATCACCACCTTCTCCGAATTATGCTTCCGCAAGGCTCTCGTCCAGACTCAGTCACTTGTGGGATCACGGGGGTAAAGCCCGATGTCATGGACGGTTCAGGAAGGGCTGCATAGTAAAAACACAAACGTTTAGTCCACAAATTCGGTAATTAAACCATCTTGGGGATGCATGGCAAGAGAAATTTACCTCCGAGAAGGGATGGTGTAGAAATGGCAAAAGGAATATTTGTGGCGGGAGGCAAAGTGAGTCTGGTCCCTCCTAGCTCCGGGTGCTCAGGGTCATACTCAGTCGAAAACCGAATTGAAGCTACGGGATCGCTAAGCACACATAGTGAAGGGGTCGGTGGTCGATAGAAACTTTCTTTTGCAAATGACTCTGCAACCACAACACTTTCAGTCTTGACAGACTTCCCCTTCTCAGCTGTGAGCCTCTCCAGTCTCTCTCTATCTCTTGGCATCCTCGAGCAACAATTTCTCACCCTCTTCCAGCTTTTCACTTCCTCAGCGGTCAAAAGATCAGTCATAAGCTGTTGTTCGTCCAAGGATCCTACATCCACTTGGCGCAGGTAGGCTTTATACAGAGCCAGCCTATCCCAGGTCCGAGCTAGATCTCGGGGATAATCATCAACCCACAAGAGTCCATGGAATCTCAGAACCTTGACATACATGTTCCGGATATCCTCCACCATAGACGATTGCACCCGGAATTCGGTATCTGCTAGCTCCTCTATTAATTGTTCCACCTCTCTCAGATGGGCCGCTCTCAGTCCGTCCATTATGCTCAACACATCCCGATTGCTGGCTTCCGCGCCTTCCTTGCCCTTTCTCATTTCCTCAAGTTTCCTCTTCAAGATGTCATTCTCCGTTCTTAAGGCATTGTTGTCATTTTGGAGTTCGAGGGCTCTGGCGTTCTCCCTTTCCAGCTCGATACATCTCTTATCCTCCTCAGCCTTGTCCCTCTTAAGGGTCGTGTTTTCGGTGGTCAAATCAGCTATAGTTTTCTTGAAAGAAGAACGGGAGTGATCAATCTCTAGCTTGAGTTCCTCGTACGCTTTCTTTATCTCTGCTGCAATAATGAGACCCACAAGTAATTATCTAAAGGCACGTGAATGAGAAGCGGTGCGTGCATGATACAAATAGTAAACTCACCAGTGTCAGTATTCAAATTGCTGACGGTGATCCACTCAGCCTCTATGACCGAACCCCGATTCATGAGCTTAAGGTTTTTCTTCCTAATCAGTTTGGAGAGTTGGCGACAGTACCTCAGAAGTTGGTTGGCTTGGCGGTATTCGGCCCACACACGCATCCAGTCGTCCCCGAATTCCCTAACAGAGGATGGCTGGAGATCAGGGATGAACTTTATCTCATCAAAATAGTGTTAGGGAAAGTTTTGCCTTAGTAATGCTTTCTTTTAGACTAAGGAAAGCTCTTGTCCTTCGGGCTCTGCAAGATCTTGCCTCCCAACTGCAGTACCCCCCTCCGGCCTTGGTTGGCCGAGTGGCGGCTCCCTCCCTTTAGCAATCGGAGCCGGGGCTAAAGGCATTGTGTGTAATGGAACGGTCGAGGACGGATGCCAGGAACCACCCAAGTTAAGTCGAGTGTCTCCCTAGGATGCACTAATCAAAGGAGGAGGAAGAGTAGGAGACCGTCGAGATCGGTCCCAGTCCTGGTGTTCACCGTCGCAACCAATCGGGGGTGGAGTGCCGTATAAGTTGGTCTCCCTTCTAAAGCCCTCAAAGAAAGGATTCCTAGGGTGTGGGCAGCCTCCATGACCATAGCTCGTCCTCCGTATCCTCTATCCATGTCACCTGTTAAAGAAATGAAATGAAATAAGTTACGTCGCACGCTCAGATAAGCCATTATGTTATGCAAAGTGTATGCCTTAAGTTTTCTCTCAAAAAACCAGATTGTGGTCCACTTAAAGGAGTTAATCCCTCTGCAGCGGGAGTTAATTCATCCATGATTGCCGGAGTTGGCTGCAAAGATACGTCAAGATCAAGCTCATTTAAGTCATCAAACTGACACTCGTCCTCGAGTGGGGTGGCGGCCCCAGGAGAAGTCATCGGAGACAATGGCCTGATCGACTCTCCCTCCCCCGTCCCTCCAATCGGGGGCAAAACGGGACCATTCAATGGACCCTCATCTCCGGCTATAGCCTCCTCACCACGAGTCCCGTCTCTACCGATATCTCCTTGGAACTTGATGACTTTTTTTGGTCGGGGCCCAACAGAGGGCATCTTTCTTTTCTGACCAGAGGTCGCAGGATCTTTCGCCACCACCTTCTTTCGTACACCGCTAGCCACTGCGGGTCTAATTACTGCCTGATCGTCAGGACGCAACCCCGTAGAACGTAAGAGCTCTTGGCTTGTCACAGTTTCCGTTTTGCGGAATTCCTCGGGACCACCCACAAGGCATTAAGGCGTTGCCTATACTCATCACCAGTGGGTGCCTCTCGATTCCCTACCGCAATAAAAAAGGATAATGATAAGACACGGAATCCAAGAATTTTATAATTGGAAGCAAAGTCCGAAAGTACTTACTTCCTTCAATCCACCTCCTTGCAAACCCAAGAGGGCATCGCACAAAGAACTAGTCTTGTTTGAACATAGACGACCCGGGCTACGTCCCGCTAAAGAATTTGGTGGCGGTTGTCGCTTCTAGGAACCATTGGGAAGGCGATCTGTTAGACATCCTTCTCAGGTTGAAGAAGTATCGAATGTCCTCTTCGGTGGGTTCCATGTTCAAATACTCTCGGCATAGAACATAAGTGCCTAGGAGTGACAAGTAAGCATTTGGGTGCAATTGCGAAGGCGCAACACGGAATAAGACATCATGTCTCGAATAAAATCATTTGCTGAGTGCACGCACCTCACGAGACAAGCTTGCATGTTCCAGGAAGTTAAACCCTCAGGCGGTGCGTGAGGCCTTCCACCTTCTCCCGGTGCATGAGCGTCAACCATAGGTACATTAAATCGTTGCGCCATTTTCCTAACCGTTGTAGCATCCAGGCGCGATGGCACCGAGTCCATCGGATTTTCCAAGATAACAGCATTGGGTAGCATATCTGGGGCTACTGGGCCCGCAGGTGCATCTTCGTTCATAATGTCCACATTCTCCACCTCTTCGCGTATGACTAGGGAATTTAGCCTCTCAATTTGTTCCCCATGATCGGATACTTCAGGCGAACTGGCCGACTGAGAAGGAGCAGATTCTTTAGTAGTCTCAAGCTCGTTGCCACTCGAGCTACTACTATTGGTAGAATCGGATGAAGGTGATGATAATGGGGAATCCTCGGCCTCTAGGTTTTTTTCCCGTCTTTAATCTTGTTTGCATGATTAACAATATTTTAAGACACCAGTATTAGACATCGCACTGGAATAACCTGTACCCCTCATGTTGGCGAAAACTAACATGTGTGTGCGGTGTCGTGCAAGATTAAAGTATACATAGGAAAGTCAAATGGTCCAACGGTTCATTCATTCGGATGTATGCGCTATCCTATGTGAAAGATTCATGACCTTGCCTGTGCAAATACCACCATATGCATTCGTACAATCGCGCAAAGCAAGTATGTAATGTGTAAACTTAAGGGCGGGCAATCAGGATATCGAAGTACTGAACCCGAAAAACAACACTCCACTGAGGCGTGGCACAAAGTAGTGGGACTAGCAGACAACCAAAGGACCGCAATAGGCAAGAGTGGCTCCAACAAGCTTCGAAGTTCGAAAAATTCGAACCCTACAAGGCTCGAAATTTCGAACTCTAGAGGATCAAAACTTTGAACCCCAGGCTCGAAGATCCGAAACCAGCAAGGTTCGAAATTTCAAACCTAGAGGGTTCGAAGTTCCAAACTCTAGAGGTTCAGAACTTTGAAACCCTCGGGTTCAAAATTTGGACCCCTGGAGTTTCCGGGATTTGAGTCCACGGAGGCTCAAAATTTCAAACCCTAAGGGTTTGAAGTTTTGAACCTCGAGAGGATCAAAATTTCGGACCCAAGTCGGGCCATCGCCTCTCCCTCCTTCGCATCAAACAATTTCAGCCAAGCCTCGACGCCTCGACCTCCTTCCTCCTCGCGCCTCGACGCCGTAACTTGCCTGGAAATCTAAGTTCAAAAGTTAGGGGGCCTGGAAGCTCAAAATTAATGACGGTCGGGATAAAAAAAATAGTGGAAGGAGGAAATGAGGAGGGGGCTATTTATAATAAAAGGAAATAGTCCCTTTGCATTCCTGAGAAATTTGTACCCATGGGCTTGAAATTTCGAACCCACGAGTTCAAGATTTCGAACCTCTCGGGTTCGAAATTCCGAACACACGAGTTCAAAATTCCGAACCCCTGGGGCCGAGATCTCGAACCTTAGTGGTTCGAAATTTTGCACCCCACTAAAAAAAGAAAAAAACACAAACCCCCCCAGGTTTGAAACTTCGCGCCACACGCTCATAAAGACGTATTCCTTACGTATGGCCTCACGGACACATGGGGCAAAACCTTGCAAATATTTAGCAACGTGAGCACAATGCCATACCCACGACAGCTCGCTCGCAAACCTACAGCGAAGAAGCCTGTCGGCTAACGACGTTTTCCTTCAAACTTACAAGACAAACCAGCAACTCAATTACTACTTCAACCAAACCAAAGCACATCATGTCAACACAAGACGTACTTTGGGAGGTAAATGTTAACCGGCCTTTATGTCCAGTTCCCAAAAAGTACACAAGACATGCTCGACTTAACACATCGCGTGGAACTAAAGCCGAAAGGGATGCTTAGAAGTGAAGGAAATAGGATGAAGAGGGATCGCACTAGCAGAGACCTAGTGGCACCACAAACTCCCATTCGTGTAGCCTTCGAAGTGTGGATCCTCGCACCCTCGAAGGTGCAAAATCTCTCACCCACTAGTCATGAAATCTCGCACCCTCGAGGAGCGAAATATCACATCCTTGAGGTGCGAAATTTCACACCTACGAGGAGAGAAATTTCGTACCTACGAGATGCGAAATTTCGTGCGTAGGGTCCAGGTGCGAATTCTGCCTACGTGCAGGCTCTAGGTTTAAATTTCTACATGTGGTCCCCTATTCTACCTAATCCTACCTAACCCCTACCTACTCTTTTCCTATAAATACCCCATGAGTTCGCACTTCAAAGGGGTTGGAATTTGAGACCTTGAGACCTCCATAGAGCTACATTAATGGCATATCACATTTGAGGAAGAAGATGGAATAAAATATCTTCTCTCCCATGTATACAATATATATATATATATATATATATATATATGATAATTATGACAACATATATGAGAAATATGACGTCATGACTTTGAGGTGATATCATATAGCCTCAAGGATGACATTATATAGCTTAATTATGACATCATCTAGCATGAAGATGAATGTAATGAGATGTCATGAGAGGGTCTCAACCTTGTAACATTTTGTGATTAATAATATTCCAACAATGCTTCCGAACCACTATAAATCTCTTGTGTTATTTACTACTTTTCTACTCTTGTCTATGCGACAAAATTAACTATTCCTAGTAATTGGAATCTTTGGTGTTTATGACATGTTTTACTGTCAACAAATATATTAAATTGGAAAACATTTCTTTGGAAAATTTCCGTTAAATCTTAATAAAAAGATTTATAATTTCCAAATCATATCTTCACTGTTAAATGGGTTAAAGAACTAATGTTATTTAAAACATAGTTCACGATAAACCAAAAATCCAATTCTAATTCAATTCCAGTTAAATATTAATTAATTGGTAAACTTCTCTAAATCATAAGTAAAATATTTATTCTTTTTCTCAACTGGGTTTAAGAACAGTGTTAATAAAGATATTATTCACGACAAATCCAATTTGATATTAAACACAAATCTCTAAATAGAAATTATATCAGCTTATATTCAATATCAAATTCTGAAACCAACAAATATCGTATTGGGAATAACAATATATATATATATATATATATATATATATCTTCCAAATTCCTCAACAATATCCGTAACGGAATTCAATACCGGAATATTCCGAAGATTATTTCAATTCAAAACCACTCCAATTCATACATTGGAAAATATTGGTTATTTCAAAACCATTTACCAATCCAATTTATTTATTTAAAAACATTGGATTATTTTTCTAGTTAATAACCAGTTCATTTAGATAAAAATATATTTTTATCTTTACAAACGTGGAATTTTTCATCCAAAATATTTCCAAATCATTTATTATGAATTTACACAAATTATTAATAATTTTATCAAGGCCCGTATTGTCGGTTTTCAATAATGGCCACCGAACTGCATCCATAGCGACCTTTTCCAAATTTGATTTGGACATAATTCCAAATCCAACCGTTAGATTTCAACTCTCTTATATTCATTTAAAAGCTCTTTCCGATGTGAAACCAACGGTTCTAGTATTAGGAGAATCTGATGGTCGGATCTCCTGTTTCGTCCATTTGAAGTTAATGGTCAAAATTTGCGAACGGTCGTTGAGCGGCGCGTTCCATTCAGGCCATCTAACATATATATTATATATATCGTCGATTTCCATTTAAAACGTATTTTATAAATCTTTATAAATTCGTTTTAAAACAATTACAACTTTCGCTTCAATTTTAAATCAAAATTGAATATTTCATTACATGACAATTTTATACAGTGCATATATACGTTAAAAATAATATTTATAGCAATCCAATAATTATTCCATTTCACGACAATTTTATATATCGCAAATATAAGCTAAAAATAATATTTTTAGCAAACAAATATTTATTTCATTTCACGACCATTTTATATATTGTATATATAATTTTATACAATGCTTATATATAATTTATACAATGCTTATATATTTTAAACGCATATATATTTTTCACATCGCATATTTATTTTATTCACATCGCATATATATATATTGTTCTCATTGCATATATATATTTTATTGTTATGTTTCAAATTTCATAATTTTTGGAATTAATATGTGAGTGTGGTAAATTTAAATGTTATTTTTTCAATTTAGTTTAAATTTAATTGGCTAGAAAATGACCATTTTTCAAACGAGCTCCAAATTCGATGAAATTAGTTTTGTTAGGAACGTATCGTCAAAACATAGCTAGATTTATTTTTCGGAAATTTTTGGAGTTAGTATGTGACCCCGGTAAATTAAAATATACAGTTAAATTCAATATATATTGATTTATATTTTAATTTAGATAAAAATTGTTCGAAACGATTGAATTGGCTTATGAAACATATCCCATTGTGTCCAAAATGGGGGTATTTGGTTGAAGACAACAATCGTTGAGTTTAATTTGGAATTTTTGTGTAAAATCTCATTTTCATGAATTAAAATATAAATAAAATAATTATTATAAAGTGAGTCAAAACCCTACGAACTATTCAGACGTGGAAAAAGCCGCCTCCTAAGTAAATCATGGCTGAAAGCCTTCCATCTTCCATGCGATTTTTCATTGAATCCACTAAGGAATCCACTAAGAATTATCACAAATTCATAAAACAAAAATGAAAGAGCTTTGAGTGATCTTTAATTCTATAAGAGGTTGATCGAAAATGGTGTTGTTTGCTGCTTGATTTTAAGGCTTAAACGTCAGCCGTTCGCATCGGTTTTGGGAGGCGTAGGAGGGACCGCGTCGGGCGTCGTTGATGGCGCGGGGAGGTGGTTCAAAGCTCGAAATTGCGGTGCAATCTGATCGGGTTAAGGTGGAGTGGTGGAGGTGCGGTGAGGAGAGAGAAGCAGTGAGTAAATGGGTTTTTTGATTGTGAATATCTGGAACGAAGACGGGGGAAGGAGGGTAAAGATGGAATTAGAATTTAATTAAACTAAAAATGTTTTGTTATATTAGTTTATGTAATTAACACAAAGAATATCATAACTTTTTTGTACGAGGTCGGAATTCAACGATTTCAGATGCATTGCGTTCATATTAGCGAGCTCTACATTTCAAAGCTGACTAAAAGCGATCTGGACCAAATTAGAATTTCAGGCAAATTCAAATCCTAGCGGTACAAAAATTCAAAAATAAAAGAATAGAGGAGTGGAAACGAAGGTGAGAACTCTCTCTCACTCAAATTATTTTACAATTATTATATAATAGGTTGCAGATGGGGCTTAGTATCTCTTGACACTATTTTTTTGTATAGATCATGGTTGATTGTTTGTTTGTATTATGATTGTGATTGTCATTGATTGATATCGTTGTACATAAAATTATTTATACAAACTATATATAAAAATTATCATGAAAAAAAATAAAAAAAATATTCATTTACAAATCGGACGGTTTGTTTATGTACAACTATTTATCTAGTATTGATTGGGACAATAATTTTTACACTTCGCCCAACTGCACAAATAATAATCAGTATTTGTTGTTTGAAAACCCCACACGGGTATTAGGATGATACTTGACATACACTGATCCCAATAATTAGTGGTATGTCAATCGATGGGTTGAAAGACTGTATAAGCGTTATTTATTTATTTTAATACTTATACATATGTAAAATGCACTCTGGATGTTGTATGAATTTTTAATCATTGTTTATCATTATTGTTGTATACATGCGATGTATGAAATCCATATAACTGAAATTATATGATAATTGATTGAGTCTAATTCTAGTTTAGAATTAATGAATATTTTAAAATAATATTTAGTGAATAACCAAAAATGTGATTTTGAGGTCCGATTTGTGCTGGACACAAAAATATTGAAATGTGAAGTCTTGCTAAGTAGTTAAACGCCATTTTAACATGAACTGGATTTTCTGTCGATTTTATTCATTTTATAATGAATATCGAAAAGTGATTTCAAAATATGATATTTTGAAAATATTATCATTTTTGGTTTAAAATTGAAATGGAGTTGGAATCGTTTCAAAACGAATTTATAAAGGAAGATTTCCACCAATATATTACCTCTAAGCTCGTATGTCTCAGAGAAGGGTGTTAAGCAAGAGAATAAATTCCCCGCCACTAAACATATATATATTTATCAAATATCAATGAATACAGTATAAAGGAATACAATGTCAGACACACTATCCATTTACAAGTTCGTTCTGGGTTTGAACAAAACCAGAGGCACCTTATTCCTCGTCCCATATGTCCAATATAGGAGAGAGGCCCTCGCATATCCGGTCGATCTCCAAGTATGTCTGGATGATCAGCACTTATTACCTTGTCTTAGGTGTACATCCCAATCAAGACATCAGTAATCATCCAAACGATGTGAAGATCTCTGGTCTTCAACCACCGTCTTCACTGTCCACCTTTAATCATCGTAACAATTATTCAGAATGGGTTAAACCCGGTCTTTCCGAATAACTCACGTATTTTATAATCACATGCTCTAAAACACATCATACGCCTCATTCCAATTTAGAATATTCTTTTATTAAAATATTCATATCCTTTGGAAAACGTTCCCACAGTACGCCATAGATGGCCTATCGCAACGAAAATCCATGGTGTTACTAGCTACGATGTTGTCATTGCTATGTTGTTTTTTGTTTATTACAACGCACGCTTCAATGTGTTAGCATAGATATCAACATGTGTTGCAGTAGCTATAGATATATTTATATTAAAAAAATAAAAAAATGACAACTCAGCGATCCACACCACCATTTAAAATATAATCTCAACCATCAATACACTTCATCAATCCATGCCTACGTTGTTTCTATTTTCCACCTTTATGTTCATTGACCCACCCAAATTTTAGATCCCTAATTTTGTATTCACCCGCCAAAATTTCAGATCCCTAATTCTCTTTCGTTGCCTCATGTACGACTTCATTTACGTTCTTAATATGCTTTGCTTCGAAATCTCGACTTCATCAACATTTTCAATATGTTTTCTTCCAATTTCGGCTCCAAATCTCATCGCTACGACTCTGGATAATCTCCTTTTGACTTCAGCATTTAATCCAATTTCAAATGGAAGATACCAACTTAAGAAAATGGTAAGGGGTTTAATTTTTGTTGGTTTCCTATTCGTGTTTTTATGGATAGGTCTAATTTCATTGTACAAATAACTTTTTTAAATTGACTGTAAAAGGGATGAACAAGGATTAATTCGAATGTACACAGAATTGAGATTATGATGCAACATCTGCATTGGTAAAGAAGATGGACAAGGATTAATTCGAATGGACATTCTAGCTTTTAAAAAGCACTGAATATTGTAAGTTATATACAGTTTTCATTATTATTTGTTTTATGATTGTGATTGCTTACATGAATTTCTGCAGTCCCACCATTTGATGTAATGACTTATAGTTCTAAATTCAAAATTGAAATTATGACTGGTAGTTCTTTTGTATAGTTCTCATCTATTTGGTGATTCCTAGATTAAGAGAGCTGATTCAACCTTGTGTGATAAGAGAGTAATTAGTAATGGTGTTTGGCTGTTAATAATATACAAAATATATATGCATGTACACATTGGAAGTTTCCAAACTTTTCTTTCTTTGGATTTTTCATAAAGCAAGTAGCATCCTCCTATTCTTGTGCATTTATTATGATTAATACTTCTTTTGTTGTTGTTTAGATCTGCGCGCAGCTATTATGATCTGTTGTCACTACTCATTAATGGAGGGAAATAGTTGGATTGCTTCTCCATTTTTCCCATCTTCAGCACTGTCATCTAACGGTGACTATCAGTTACATGGTAAGAGACTAAATGATATAATTGAAGTTAGTGAGATAAAGTTGTATGATGTTGTAAAACCGGTTTAAAGAAGTTTGGTCTTGAAGCAAGTATGAGGCAGACTGTAATATGTCCATGTCTGTGTCTGTGTTGTACTAATACTTGTGTAAAGATTCCTTGTGCATTAATCTTAGTAATGTTACTGTATTAAGTTGTCCTAACCTGCTTCGAGTTAGTAATTAAGGTAATAACATGCTGAATTATGTCTTTCTACAGCATGGCAAATGTCTTCGTAATTGCCCCAGATAGCCTTGCTTCTTTATTTGATGGAAATCCAAATATCCGAAAAGATGCATTAAGGTAAACTGATGGTCTCTTACGTGCTCCTTCCTGCATTTAACATACACAGTCTCATAGGGCATTATTTTAAAGGCAAATGGGAGGATTACTAAACATACTCTAAGTAATATACACAGAGTCTCATAGGGCATTGTTTTATAGGCGAGTGAAATAAATATTTTGTTATAAACCCTGAATAACAACATTCAGTCAAATCAAAGATAGCTCTGTCATGAAGCTTTTGGTCGGTTATCTTGATGCTCTGGACCTGGACATGTTGCAATTTGGTGTACTGGTAACATATAACCATACCTTACAACCATAAAGAGACTACAGTTCCTCGAATTAGGTAAATAAATTTACAGACAACCTTCTTAATTGTTCATAACCATATAACAAGTTTCAATTGGGTGCCAAGTGCAGTATTAGGTCAGTAGGAAAATGCACTAACGTGAAACTGAGCTTGAGCTCAATATCCAGACTGGGCAAGCTTAGTTGCATAACTGAGCTTGACCTCAATATCCAAACTGAGCAAGCTTATTTGCAACAGGGCTCAAGCTCGGTTGTCAAATTGGGCTTTTAGCGTATTTGCAACTGAGCCTGATCAACTTAAAGTGATTTCAAGATCGGTTGTGAAACTGACCTCAAGTTCAGTTTTTAAACTGAGCTTGCTCAGTTTAACAACCGAACTAAGCTCGGTTTAAACCGAGCTAGCTCATTTTAAGTTGTATTAGCAAAACAGAGATAACTTTAGTTGGAAAACTTACCTGAGCTCGGTTTAGAAACCGAGCATTGCTGTAACCTATGAATGCATTGTTATGATTAATTAGGGGATGCAATTCACTAGATGGTTATATAATTGAAAAATTCATATAATAAGGATTACTAACCTGTTACTAACATGTTATTTCCACTTTTTCTGTTTTTAGAATGATATTTACAGAATCTAAAAATAGGAGGATGAAGGTGGACATATATTTTGCATTTAGGTTCTAATTTTAACCCAAACCACGATGTTTTCTCAATTATTTGTATAGTTTATCGTTTCTATATGAAAATTTTCATATGAATCTATTTTATTCAGTGTCACGTCATTTCCACGTTAACGACTAACTCATCATTTGCAAATAGACAAGTCCATGTCAAGTTATTCTATCCTGATATCTCTGTTCTTGTGTATTCACATTTGCTTTTTATTTTTGTTAACTTGTGCTTGCAGGTGTAATAGCTTGAAGATTGGGGAGAGTAAGTTTATAGCAAAAGAACCAACATGCTCCACCCATCTGTGTTGTAGTAATTGAAAGTAAAGTATTCATGAGACCATGTAGAAAACTTCTCATTTAATAAGTTTATGTACTTTTGTTGACGTATCTAATGAACTCAACTATTTTCTGTAATCAAGTTACTAATTCACAAATGGTGTAAACTTGAATTGTTTTTTTTAATGTGAATAATTATGTTAGTTGTTAGTGAAATAGCGGTTATAATTATAATATTATTAAATCTTTGATTAATAGGAGTTGAGGTATAATTTCTTTTAGCAATTGTAAAACAAATTTTAACAACTGCTAGAAACAGTTGTAAAAAAAGGTTGACTTTATTACGATTTCCAGTTTTAGTAGACATATTACAATTGTTTTTAGCAGTTATGAAAGGATATCTTTGGTTGTAGTGGTATCTGTGGCAACACCTGTATTGATGTTACTATAGGGTCGTAAAGGTGTTGCCTTTGACTCTAAGGCAACGCGGCAAAAGGCAACCCCGGAAATGTGTTGCCACAGATCATTTTTCGCCTATAGCAACACTATTTGGCACCTACGGCGTCACTTCTCTGGGGTTGCCGTAGGCCATCTATGCCGTAGTGTCATTAATTTTATCAAAGATAAATTCTTTTAAATTGTCTCTTTAATATTTCTTGAGATATTGTTTCAAAAGATTTTATTTTATCTTTTAACAATTCTAAACAAATTAAGGTTTATAAAACAAGTCGAGATTATCGAGCCTTACTTAAGTAATCATTTATTTTATTTATCTAATCCCAACCTATTCATCCCATGGAGCAAAACTGGTAGTACTCCATATCTAACACCCACTGTTTTATCGGTAAAATTAATTACCATTTCACGTTCAAATCTAATTAAAGATTTAATTATCGCCTGGAGTAAAACTGGTGGTACTCCATTTTCAATCATTTCTCGAATTCCATAAATTTAATTATCCCATTCTCTTTCCAATCTAATTAATGATTCATTAAAACCCTAGTTCAGTTTTAATCTTCAAAAATCACTACTTAATGTTTATTCAAATTTAGGAAATAAATCCCATCTTTAACTTAGTTAAAGGACAAATGTCCTTTAAAACATCGTTCACGATAAATCCAAAATCATCTTCCATCAAAATGGAATCGACACGGAAATCATAACACTATATAATCGACATAAATTCCCATATCAGATTAATAATATAAATGGAATAGCGGCAAAGCCTTTTAAATTCCATATCTAGTAATGGTCTTCATTCACAGAAGCTCATCTCGATTATTACCTAATCGAGTTCCATTCAATTCCAATTTAATATACTAAATTGGAAAACTTTACTTTGGAAAATTTCCATTAAATCTTAATAAAAAGATTTATAAATTCCAAATCATCTCTTCACTAAAAATATATTATAGTTGTATATATGTACATGTGTATATAATGAATAGGTCATAGCATGGAAGCTAATAAGAGGAATAAAATTGTATGCCCGACAAATAGGTGCATATTTACTGTATTTATTGGGGTCTGATGATTTTATGAGCCGATTGACTAGCCGCTTAGCCTTTTCTTTTTCTTTTGGATTGGTGAGGGCCCTGTGAGGCAAGTTGCGGTTTTACCGATTAGACTGTACAAAGGAGGTTATGGCGAAAAATTTCGAAAATTTAGGGTGTTAGACAAATTTTTGAGAAATTATGAAATTCTTAGAAACTGAAAAGTTGAAGAATGAAAGTTGAGTTGGTTAGTTAGACAACTTTCAGCTCTATTCCTTTTTTAGGACGAAAATATTTTAAGTGGGGGAGACTGTAACAACCTGGAAAATTAGAACCAATTTAAAATTTTTATTTTAGCTATTTTAATTGATTTAAAGAATTTAAAATGGTTTATTTTAAATAATAATGACTAAAATTTATTTTAATCGAAGTTAGAATGTATATATATTAATTATTAATAGAGTTCGAAATGGCGTGGTAGTTTGAAAATTCGATTTTAAATTTCAAATGAATGTACAAAATTCAAAATAAATCGGATTTCAGTGAAACCAGAAATATTTGAATCTGTTTAATTCTATTAAAACGAGACATATTAACACCAAATAAAATCCTCAATACAAGAATGACGGAGTGAAACCCAATGTGAGAACTCCTTCTCACTAAATTACATTTTATCATGTTATTGTATTCATGTACAAAAATATATAGAATTACCAATGTAGATTTTTTATCAGTTTTAATCTTTATAAATTGGATACGGTGCCTATTAGCTCACGTTCCTCGTCCACAGACCATGGACGATTTAATTGACTATATTGTGTGGTGATTGTAAGTTGTAAAGAATATATATATATGCAATGTGAATAATTTATATATATGCGATGTGAATAAAATATATATATGCGATGTGAATAAAATATATATTTGCAATGTGAATAAAATATATGTGCGATGTGAATAAAAAATATATATGCGATGTAAATAAAATATATATATGAGATGTGAATAAAATAAATATATGAGATGTGAATAATATATATATATATATATGCGATGAAAATAAAATACATATGTATTGTATGAAAAATATATATGCATTGTTTAAAATATATAAGAATTGTATAAATTATATATAAGCATTGTATAAATTATATGTACGCATTGTATAAATTATATATATGCGCTGCATAAATTATATATGCAATACATAAAATGGTCATGTAATGAAATAAATATTTGTTCACTCAGAATATTATTTTTAGTTTATATATGAGATATATAAATGGTCGTGAAATGGAATAATTATTGGATTGTTAAAAATATTATTTTTAACATATATATGCAATATATAAAATTGTCGTGAAATGGAATAATTATTGGATTGTCAAAAATATTATTTTTAACATATATATGCACTGTATAAAATTTTCCTATAATGGAATATTGAATTTTGATTTAAAATTGAAATGGAAGTTGGAATCGTTTTAAAAACGAATTTATGAACAATTTATAAAATATGTTTTAAATGGGAATCGACGATATATATATATATATATATATATATATTACAAATATTTATATGGCCTGAATAGAACGCGTCGTGCAGCGATCGTTCACGAATTTCGACCATTAATTTCAGATCGACGTAACGGGAGATCCGACCGTCGGATTCCCATAAAATCGAAATCGTTGGGTTCGTATCGAAAAGGTTTTTCCAAGGAATATAAGAGATTTAAATTTGAATGGTTGGATTTTGAATTATGTCCAAATCAATTTCAGAAAAGGTCGCTATGGATGTAGCTCGGTGGCCGTTATTGGAAACTGAATGTAATGGCCTTAATAAAATTATTAAAAATATGAAAAAATTGTGTAAAATAACAATGAATTATTTGGGAAGATTTTGGATTAAAAATTCCAAGTTTGGAAGGATAAAAAAAATATTTTTATCGAAATGAGCTAGTTGTTAACTAAAATAATAATCCAATGTTTATAAAAATTGGATTGAAAATGGGTTTTAAAACAACCAGAATTTTTCCAACGTATGAACTGGACTGGTTTTGAATGGAAATAATCTTCAGAATATTTTGGTATTGGATTCCGTGATTGTACGGATATTATTGAGGAATTTGGAAGATATATAAATATCGTTATTCTCAATACGATATTTGTTGGTTTCAGAATTTGAAATTGAATATAAGTCTATATTATTTTCTATTCAGAACCTTATATTTAATGTCAAATTGGATTTTGGTGTTTATAGTGAACAATGGATTAAATAACAGTTGCTCTTTAACTCAATTAACAGTGAAGTTATGATTTCGAATTTATAAATCTTTTAATTGAGATTAATGGAATTTTTCAAAGTAAAGTTTTCCAATTTAATCTATTAAATTGGAATTGAATGGAATTCGATTTGGTAACAGTCGAGATGAGCTTCTGTAAAGGAAGACTGTTACTATATATGGAATTTAAAAGGCTTTTCCATAATTCCATTTATAGTATTGATTTGATACGAAAAATTATATCAATTATATACTATTATGATTTCCGTGAAGATTCCATTTTGATGGAAGATGATTTTGGATTTGCTGTGAACGGTGTTTTAATATGACATTTGTTCTTTAGCCCACTTAAAAGCAGGATTAATTTTCCTATGATTTAGTAGTCATTAAGTAATGATTTGTGAGATTAAAACCAATTGGAGTTTTAATAAATCTTTAATTGTATTTGAATGAACAAATTGTAATTAAATTGGCCAAAACATGATATGTGGTATAAACCAAATATACTTGGTTGTTGATATGGATTGTGATTTATTGATTGTTTGGATTGTGCTCGACCTTTTTATGAGGAAATATGCTTTTACATTTAGCATTGGGTTGAGTTGAAACATTTATATGCTAACATCTTGTGAAACACTTCACGATTCGACTATGAGATGTGTAGCGATGTTGTTGAGTTCATTTCAAATTTAATGAATGATTTTGAAACGACATTTTCTTAAGCGAAAAAGAAATGTTTTCCCGATTTCGGACAGGGAATGTTTTATAAAAATGTTTTATAAAACAGAAAGGATTTCAACGGCTAAACCCAACGTTGTCGAAATGATTTCGAAATGTATTATGTGTTTGGCATTACAGTACATCACATAAACGAATAGTTGCTATTGATGATATATCTGTTTGGTGGTGGAGAATTTATTCTCTTGCTTAACACCGTTCTTTGAGATATACGAGCTCCAAGGTTATGTGATTAATAGTGAATGATCATATGTGTGAATTGCTAATGTAAAGTACTATATTTTGGGAAAATACATGAGATTATTATGTTGTGAAATGATTTCCCCTACTTCGGGATATGAAACGATTTTGACACGACCCAAACTCGCCTTACAGGAAAGCCCTGATTGAGTTGAGAACACTACAAATCAGAACACAAACAGAAGAACATTTCATTGCTATTACAACAATTTACATCCGAATACAAGAATATACAGAGTATGAAAAAATAATATACATTTGATAAATATCAGAGATTTACAAATTATTATGCAGCGGAAAATAATACAAAACACAACTGAAAGAAATACACGGATACAGAGCGTTCCGAATATAGCTCCAGTTGTAAACCAGGATCCTGTGAATATAAATCTACAAAACCAAAACTACTAGCTGCCCGTGTGGAAAATAAGGGCACCCAGAGTTTTGGTTAAAACAATAAACTCTAGGTCAGTCATGTGACTGGTGTGAGAACTAAAATTGTTATTAATTTGATTTTAAAGTTAGGTAAATCAAGGGACCACGCCGTATAACACGGAACGAGTTTACCCCCAAGAATACCAGTGCACAAAAAAAAACAGCGCAATGCTAATTAAAGAAAATGAAGCTATTATAAGACTCAAGTCCCATCGCACAATGCAACGCATGCCGAAGGATAGAGTTTTACCTTATAATAGCCAAATATGTTCTGTACGTGAAATTTACCTTTTATTATTACTATAAGTGAAAAAAATCAACTTCAAATATAAATGTGTCAATCATAGATGGCATGAGTGCCCCATCCCACTATGTCACCATATATAGAATTACAACTAAAACCAAACTGTCGAATTGGAAGTTGGATTCCATCATGAACAAATCCAAGGGATCATCCTAACCGAATTCGAGACAATCTAGCCTACCATGTCTCGGGCTACGGTCGCAACTGCACCTAAGATCTTCAGGGCCGGTCCTCTCTTACGTTTGAGGATTGGTTATTCCTGAACAATGAGTTTCCTCTCCCTATGGGGCGTGATGTTCAGTATGTCGACTATATCATCCATCGGCCCCGTAGTGACCGATATATCCGAGGTACCTCGCTTTCCAACATCCACATAAGTAAAAATGTCTGGGCTCCATACCATGACACCGCTCCTAGCTAGAAAGAAACGCATGTCCTCCATGCAGTCCTTCAACCCGTTTCTGGTTCATACCAAGGTGTGAAGATCGTGAATTAACGCTACACAAAGCTATGCAAGAAAATAAATTCTCCGCCACCAAACAGGTATATATTTAGCAATGATCAACCATACAGTTCGAAATACAATATTAGACATGTAATCCTGTCTTTAACTGCATTAAAGAACTAATGTCATTTAAAACACAATTCACAATAAACCCAAAATCACATTCCATTAATTATGGAATCTTCATGGAAAACAGATCAAAATATATATAATCGATATCAATTTCCATATCCGACTAATATTGTAAATGGAATAGCGACCAAGCCTTTTAAATATATATTACCAGTCTTCCTCCACAGAAGTTCACTTCGATTATTATCAAATCGAATTCCATTCCATTCTAATTTAGTTTATTAAATTGGAAAACTTTACTTTGGAAAATTTCCATTAAATCTTAATAAAAAGATTTATAAATTCCAAATTACATTTCACGGTTAATCGGGTTAAAGAACAAATGTCGTTTAAAACATCGTTCACTATAAACTCAAAAATCCAATTCTTTTATTCAATTCCAATTAAATATTAATTAATTGGAAAATTTCATTGAATCTTAAATTAAAGATTTATTCTTTTCTCAACTGGGTTTAAGAACAGTGTTAATAAAGACACAATTCACGATAAACCTAAAATCCTATTTGATATTAAATACAAGGCTCTAAATAAAAATTATATTGGCTTTTATTCAATATCAAATTTTGAAACCGACAAATATCGTATTGGAAATAACGATATAAATATATCTTCCAAATTTCCCTAAAAATACCTGTATAATACCGAAATCCAATATCAAAATATTCCGAAGATGATTTCCATTCAAATCCACTTCAATTCATATATAGGAAATTCTGGTTATATTAAAACCCATTCTCAATCCAATTTATTTATTTGAAAATAATTGGATTATAATTCTAGTTAATAGCTAGTTCATTTCAATGAAAATATATTTTTATCTTTTCAAATAAGAAATTTTTCGTCCTAATTCTTTCCAAATCATTTGTCATGATTTTACACAAATTATTAATATTTTTAATAATTTTATTAAGGCCCTTTCAGTCGATTTCCATAAACGGTCATCGAACTGCACGTACAACGACCTTTTCCAAATTTGATTTTGACATAATTCCAAATCCAACCGTTAGATTTCAAATCTCTTATATTCGTTGGAAAGCCATTTTCGATACGAACCCAAGTTCCGGTTTTAGCAGAATCCGACGGTCGAATCTCCCGTAATATCAATTTGAAGTCCATAGTCGAAATTCGCGAACAGCCGCGGCGCGTTCTATTAAGGCCATTATATTATATACATAATATATATAATATATACTTTGTCGATTTCCATTTAATAAGTATTTCATAAATCGTTTTAATTTCGTTTTAAAAACGATTTCAACTTCATTTTCAATTTTAAATCAAAATTGAATATTCTATATCATTAATATATAAATGATAATATTTTCCAAATATCATATTTCGAAATAATTTCCTTTTCCATATACATTATAAAAATGAATAAAATCGATATAAATATCGTTCATGTCAAAATGACGTTAATCTAATCAACATATTTTTAAATATTTTCGTGTCCATCCCAAATCGGACATGAAAATCATATTTTGATCCATTACTGAATATTATTTTAAAATGTCAGTTGTTTTAAAATATTCATTATTCATCGTTTTAAAATATTCTTTAATTTAAAATATTTGTTCTTTCTGAATTGGAATCAAACACAGTCAATTACCATATAATGTTATTTATATGGATTTCATGCACACGTGTACACAACAATAATCATACACAGTCAACCATCATCCAGAGTGCAGTTTACAACTATATAAGCATTAAAAATAAATAATTAACGTGCATCACAGCCTGTCAACCCATCGATCGATATACAACTAAATATTGGGATTAGTGTATGTCAAATATCATCCCAATACCCATGTTGGGTTTTCAAACAACACATACTGAACATTATTCGTACAGTTGGGCGATGTGTAAAATTTATCGTCCCAATCAATATCAGTTAAACGGGTGTACATAAACAAATTGTCTGATTTGTAAATGAATATTTATTTTCAACACATGACCATTTTATATGGTTCATATACTCAATAAAAATTATTTTTTTATTGTTCAAATATTTTCTTCCATAAATGAATATTTTATATATTTTATTCATTCAATAAAGATGATATTTTTATTGTTCAAATATTTTATTCCATACATGAATATTTTATATATTTTATTCAATCAATAAAAATGATATTTTTTTTGTTCAAATATTTTATTTCATTATTTTATTCATTTAATAAAAATGGTATTTTTATTGTTCAAATATTTTATTCCATACATGAATATTTTATTTACTTTATTCATTCAATAAAAATGATATTTTTATTGTTCAAATATTTTATTTCGTACATGAATATTTTATATATTTTACTCATTCAATAAAAATGATATTTTTATTGTTCAAATATTTTATGCCATACAATACAATCAACAGCCACAATACAGTCCATTCAATTCAAACAAACAATCACAGTTTGTACAATACATGGTGTCGAGTGCTGCTAAGCACCGTCTGCATTCGAGTATATTTTTAACTGTAAAATAATGAGAAGGAGTTCTCATAGTCGGTTTCCACTCCGCCAGTTTTATATTTGAATTTCTAAACGGTCTGGATTTGATTTTGCTTGAAATTCTGATTTGCTCCAAATTGCTTCTAGTTGATTCCATGTTGAAGTGCTCGTCGAGACGATTTCAACGGATCTGAAATCATCTGATTTGGACCTCGTATGTAGATGATATGAACTTTTAAACGTTGATTACAGTATTGAAATAATATAAATTAATTAAATAAATTAATTCCTCCTTTACCCTTTTCAAAATCCTCATTCTTCTTCCTGTAACAAAACCGACCCGTCGTTCAAACCAATTCGCCACCGTCGCACCCCCATCGTCGACCTGGACCCTGATTGGACCCCTTCACCCTGGCCACCTCCGCATGGCGCACCACCAGCCACCCCCACATAAAACTCGGCACCGGCTGCTGCCTCCAAAACTGCCACAAACCCGACCACTTCGAGCTCGTATTTCAAGCAGAATATAAGATGAGAACCCATCAGACTAGTATGGATTCATAGATCTAAAAACACTCTTTGATTTTACCTTAAGAATCCCTAACTAATTCTAATTGTTTATAGAGAAATTTAAGGATTTTATTTTGAGCAATTTTCACCATTCAATCATTAGTAGCGGCTAGGGTTTCGTGAACGAGGGGGGTTTCATAGATCATTATTTTATTATTTTATTTTTATTCAAAATTTACTTGTTAATCAATCCTACCTCCAAATCAAACCCAACGACTATAGCCCCTAGCCAAATACCCCCATTCCGGACATAATAGGATATGTCCTATAAGCCAATTCAATTGTTACGATCATTTTTTCTTTAAATTAAAATATAAATCATTATATATTTAGTTTAAACATACATTTTAATTTACTGGGGCCATATACAGACTCAAAAATTCCAAAAAAAATAAATCTGGCTATGTTTTGACAATACGGTCCTAAAAAACAAATTTCGTCAAATTTGGAGACCATTTGAAAAATGGCCATTTTCTGGTCGATCCAATTCAAATTTAAGTTACCAAACACATTTAAATTTACTGCGCTCACATATTAATTCCAAAAATTATGAAAATTGGAATCTAGCAATAATTTGTCCTTCCGAATCCAGCAAAAGTGGTTTCGTCGAAAACGGAGGTCGTTTTCAAAATGACTATTTTTAAGGGCTATATATTATATAAAATTCCATAGCGACTATTCTGAATTTTCAATTGGACATAACTTTTTATTCCCGTTATGAAATCGGGATTTTTCACATTCGTTGGAAAGATATTTTCAAACATATTCAAATATTTCTGGTTCTACTAAAATTCGGTTAATTTTGAATCCTGTACATTCAATTGAAATTTGAAATCGAATTTTCAAACTGTTGCGTCATTTCCTATTCCTTTTATAATTAAAATAAATGTTTATATTCTAACTTCGATTTAAATAATTTTATACGTTCTAATTCTATTCAAAATAAATTTCTTGTCATTATTATTAAAATAAATCATTTTAAATATTCAAAATCCATTAAAATTGCCAAAATAATTTTTTTTAATTGGTTCTGATTTTCCGGGTTATTACAAATTTGGTATGTGGCTAAAGATTTTGGTAACCTGAATGACTAAATGTATGGGTGAGATGGTGGTGTAGTCCCCGAGGGCATGGAATTGTGCATCATCAGTGTAGCCTGCTCCATAGTGGGAGGCGCATATATATATATATATATATGTGTGTGTGTGTGTGTATCGAGTTGGTGAGGTGTGTACCCATTGCCTTGTCTAAGGGGAGCTCGATATTTGATTACATGCTTGTTTGTATGCATTGTTATGTTTTGGAATTCATATTTCCAAAGATTCTGGTTTGAGATCCCGAAGTGAAATCTACTTTGATATAAATAGATATATATATATTTCAGAATGATTTGAAATAAGAAATCAGGAAATAAAGTCCAAAGAAATAATTTCTGTAAAGTGAATTGGATTTGGAAAATCTAAATTTTGGGTTAAGCCTAAATGGGTAAATTGGAGGAATTGCATGTTGTATGATGCATTGTAGATCCATACGTCTATCATTGGTTATTGTTTATGCACTGGAAATCTAGTGGAGTAAACCCGTTCCGTGACATGCGGCGTGATCCCGTGATATGCCATATTTATATGAGTTAATAATAACTATTTTTAGCTCTCACACCAGTCCCATGACTGACTCGGAGTTTATTGTTTCTACCTAAACTCTGGGTGCCTATATTTTCCACACGGCCAGCTTGTAGTTTTGATTTTACAGATTATTTCATTTAGCAGGATTCTAGATTGAAGCTCAAAGTTGTGTCCAGAGCATTGATAGTCATCCGTTGTGTTAGTTTATTTGTTTCCGCTGCATTGTATTACATTTATTGTAAATTTATTTTCCACTGTATATTTTTTGATACTCTGATATTCTATACTCTGATGTAACATTATTATGATATTTATAAAAGTCTTCTATTGTTTGTTCTGATATATTGTGCACCTAAAGTTAGCGTATCCGCCCTTTTGGTTCGATTTAAGTCGGTTTAACGATGGATTTGGATTGACCGAGAGGGAGGGTCGTTACAGCTGAGGCCCTCACTGGGCAAATCGGCTAGAGGGCACTCGACCGCCCCTAGGCGGTGTCAACCACTTCGGGCCTATAGAGCCCAGCGACGGCTAGGTTTTGAGGGGCATTTTTGTTATATATTATATAAGCTAATTGGACGGATGCTTATTTAAATAAATCTAACAGTTCATGGCCAATTCCACTCCTATAAATAAAGGGGGGTAAGGCCTCACTTTTTTCCACATAAATCTATAATCAGTAGCAAAGCTCTACTATTTCCTTTTCTCTTCAAATCAATTTCTTTATATAAAACGTATTCATATACAATCAATCAAATATAAATCAATTAGATTTGAAAGGGATTATCAGATCTAAATGGAAAAGAGTGTGAATTGATGTCTAAGCTATTCTGCATCAGATTCTCCCATCTTTTCCTATTTTCTTGCAAATCTACAGACCTGAGAGTATCCCCTTTTTAGAATGATTGTAGATCTGTAAGAATTCGGGAAATGTAGGCCTAAAAGATTATTCAGATTTCATATTTGAATTCTTTCAGGTGAGTGGGAAATTTACATACAAAGTTATAATAGCCTATTTATATCGTTTGAATTAGATCTCAAAATATATGCCTAATATCATCAGATATGTTCATAATATTGTTGAATTTGGAATGACACCTATCAAATCTGTTAATAAATATTGTCAAAACTTGGAATTTGTGAATTGTGGTTAGAAATACTATTATTTTTAGGTTTACTTAAGTTGTTCATACACATTGCCTATAATTATGCTGGAAAATATATTGTGGTTGTTGCAAAACACTGTAGATCTGAAAATCTAGATGTAGTTATATTCCAGATCTCTAGTTTATGTGTTAATTTATGAATTTTTTGATTTTGATTAAAAAGTTACAATGGTGATTTTTATGATTTTTATTAAAAAAAAAAGACATATGCCTATTTATGTTCAATGTTGTTGGGTTTTTTGGCTTAGTTGTTGTAAATATGTTGTTTTCTTCTTTTTGAACAAAAAGATATTATTTTGAACTCACAAGAGATACGACGAAAGGGTTCAAAAAGGGAAAATTTGTGTAAACGTACACATAAATCTAAATACACATACTCGTGCATAGTTTGCATCAACTATTTCAAAATATATATAAATATATATATTTCTTGTGGTTTGAAATATGTCTATTCCAATAATCAGGCATAATTTACAATAACTATAGTTAACGGTCTTTTTGTAAGATTTGGAACCTTATGGGAAGATTGAATACAAAAAGGAACGTTGGTTATTGATTAAACCAAACTATTAAATTAATTACAATAATAATAAAGGAAGATAACTACGTTAAAAGCACTAAAATATAAATATAAATATATACACATTATCCATCAGAATCTATGTAAAACGACAAAATACGCATTAAATTGATTGTTTGAACAGTGTTCATTTATGGATTTATATATGTAAATGAAATCCATACTTAATTGGTATATTTGTGGTGACCTTTGTAGTAACTAAAATGATTAGTTGCTCTAAATAGGACCATAAAAAAATAACAATTCTAAACAACGTAGATTAGGGAAAATATAATTGTACTAAGACACGGAGTTAAGTTCAACTTGGGGTAAAAGTCTACCCGGAACCGACCGACAAACCTAGCACCCACAGGTGGTCAACTTAATGTGAGAGGTCTGGTGCACAAATATATGTATACATATAACATGCAATAAATAAACAAGAATAGTAATGTCTATTGGGGTACAAAAAATAAATACTTCAGAATTCATAAGATATGAATATCCATTGTTAATTAATATCTTAGGATAATTATGATCGTTATGGTTATAAAGGGAAATAAACATATGAATAGAGGATGAAATAAAAAAAGGGATAAATGTGTATTGATTGTTGTTTAAATACTAATTTCAATTACGGAAATAATCAAATAAATATCCTAGAGTAAGGAGGATGTAACTTTCCTTATTTATACTAGTAATATAGAACTTATAATTAAAAGTTAGAATTGGGCTTAGTAAGTTAATAATGAGAAACATTATTAACCATAGGAATCCATGACGATAATTAATCGTGTATGTATAGTATTTCCATAAAATGAAACTAAATGAATGACTGAGTAGCACAGCCCACTTCATTCTCATAAGAAGAGGTATTAAAGGCTGATGGGGTATGAATTTTAATAATCTTCGCATATAGTCCGCTTTCTTGGGTCTTAACTGGCTTGGGTCATGGAGTCCACCTGGGATTAGGAACTTCAGTTTAGGGTTGGCGCGTGTGTGGCCCGGGTCGAGGAGTCCACCTATGAGTAGGTCTTTCAGATATGGCTACCTGTCCTACGGGAAGTAGTAAGCGACTAAGGAGATTATCCAATAAGTTCAGATAGATGGTATAGCAAGCAATAAAGTGCAATCTCTCACCTTACACAGAGTATGGGTTAATGTATGAATGACAGAAGCCTTAACTAGTAAGAACCCGTAGGTAGTGCCCTCTAGTTTATGTTAATGTTGAATAAATCATCGATGAATGTTACGTGACCAACAGGTCCGCCTAGGGTCTTAAGTGATCATGGAGAATCCATCATATCTATTATTAATAGTGAGGCGTTTGATAATAAAGGATGAGCGATTGGGAATATATATATAGAAACTCCGTAATTAGGGGTCTACCCTCGATTAAATAACCAGTCATGTTCTAGTATAAAGGCTCCACAAATATGTGCATAAATGTTCTATCTCGGTATTATACTTTGGGAAGAGTAGTAGAGTCGTGCGTAAACATTTACAAGGTTAGGCTATAATCACTAACCTTTGTAGGCATACATCTTGGGACAAACCAAATGTGATACATATGTGTATTATAATTTGTGTTGTACATTTCCTATTAACCGAAATCTTGTTGTTCTGACCCCCTCCTCATTACAACCTCCCAGGTTTCTAGAGAAGGTCGGGTTCTCACAGTTGTTTTAGTTTGGCTCTCAGTTCTCATTCTCTCTCATGCTCGGTATTGACATAACGACCCGTATTTTTAACGGATAACAAATAATTTATTTATTATTTAAATTATATTTTGGTAATTTAAAATGACCAGAATTAAATAATATTGAATATTTAATTAATATAAATAATAGAATAATATATTTAATTTCCAAAATAGTCGGAAATAGTGGAACTCACAATATTGTGTGAATTGGATCATTTATAATATATAATTCAGTTTAGAGTTGAATTATATTAACAAATATTTTATATAAAGTACAGTTGAACGTATAATTATATTATAATTATAATCGAGCTCGAAATGGCGTGGCAGTTCGTAATTTCACGATTTGAACTTTAATTGAATATATAGAATCCGTTTTTAAGTCGGATTTCTGTGAAACAAGAAACCTTCGGAGCTAGTGAAGTATATTTTTCTAATGGAAGAGAAAAATCGAGATTTCGTTGTGTAGATTGTGAGTTATGTCCAAATCAAATTTTCGAAAAGTCGCTATGGAATTCCTTTATAATTTATAATGATTTATTTATATTATAAAAGGATTTTAATATAAATTGAATATCGGTATAATCTGAAATTTTGAAATATCGAGTTATAAATCCTGATATTTTTATTTTGGAGTTATATGATATCGTATGTGAATATATATACGATAATATTAATTTTATTAATATTAATTTAATTATTTTTAAAAATATTAATATTTAAATGAGTTTATTTAGAGCTTTAAAAATAGCCATTTTTGCAAACTACCTCCGTTTTCGACGAAACTAATTTTGTTGGATCCAAAATATTAAATTATTGTTAGATTTCAATTTTTGTGATTTTTGGAGTTAGTATGTGGCCGTCCGGGATTTTAATGTGAAAAAAAGTCAATAATTTGACTTTAAAAATGCGATGTGTGAGCAAACAGATTCAGAATTCGGCAAAACAAGTATCTTTGGGTCCGTAATGTCAAGCAGTAGCTACATGTCCATTTTTATCAAAATTGGATATTGTATGTGATTATACAGATTTTTAGAAGACAAATACAATAGCGATCGAAAATAAATTAATATTAAAATGTGAAGCTTACTTGGTAAGCTAACCTTTCCGATAAATAAACCAATCTAAACCTAATTCCTATTTTCTCTGGTCAGACTTAAATCCGTCGTCATCCTTCTTTTTCTTCAGTAAAACACCCACTTTGGAAAATCAACAACAATTCGAAGAAAAATCCTTAAATCTCCAAACAAATATATTTGGGATCCTTGTAAGAAGAGCTTCCCACTTATATGAGTATTAGTGGTTGCGATCAGGTCTTGAGAGTCTCGACATTTTCTAGCGTAGACTAGGGTTGGGTAATTGCAATGGCACGGGAGGAGTTAGACGAAAAGGAGGGTTGCGTGATGATCACCAGAGTGAGGCGTGTCTGTAGTAGAAGTTTGGTGAAGTTTGGTGATAATACGGTGTGCGACTTTAACAGTAACAGCAAGACAGTGTTGTTCGACGCCTGTAGGAAAACTCATGTAAGATGCATGTTTTTGGTATGAGGAGGGTGCTCTCGCAAAGAGATGAAGTATGGTATACATTGTTTGAGTTTTCGTTGAAGAAGTGAGGAGCGGTGGAGGCTTATAATGTCGAAAATGGTGTGTTCTGAGAGCAGGTTCCTGTAGCGTGAGGAGTAGGAGGAAGATTAGAAGAATATGACGTTAATGGTTGTTGAAAACCGATGAGGAGAACGTGAAGATTGGGGTTAATTTTTGACAAACAGAAAAGTGGAAATGACGATCTTTCTTTTTGGCAATGGCTTTTTTATTTTTCTGGGGTTCGATCTTGCGAGGAAAAAAGATGTTTAAGCATAACTACATGGATTAAAGAGTTAAAAGGGGAGACTGGGACATTACACATAGTGATTTACTTTAAAAAGGTAGTTACTTTAGTTAATACTAGTCTATCATATTTTATTTCTGTTGTGAGTTATCTTACTGTAGTCTCATTATGCTCATGCTCATTTATTCGTAGGTGCCAGATTTACACGCTTCGTGCTTGGATATGTTCGAGTTTCGATTTTTGTCGAAATTTGGACTTAGAAAAGTGTGGGGCATTACATTTGGTATCAGAGCTTAGGTTAAAGGATCAGAGAATTAGTTAAATTGGGACTCGTGAGAGAACGTAATTTGATTTTGTTTTCTATTTTTCTTCGTTTTTCTTACTCAAGTTTAGTTTATTTCGATGATGAATTAGTCATGGACCTAATAATAGCAATGGGCTTTAAACGACTAAGAGTTGAAATATGTTGAGTTCGGGTTTCCAACCAATTCTATATTACCCCATAATATGTTGGTGATCTCGTCGTGAAGAGCATGAGGACGACATATGGTGTGACACCCCACATCCGTTAATGTCACTCATTAAGAGAATGCATTAAGTTCCGTAATGCGTTATAGGTAAATTGAAACAGAAACATTACAAGACAGATATAAAAAAGCAGCGGAATTTAAAACTTAATTAATCATAAAGCATCGTAATTCAAAACATGGTTACATCATATGTCTGAAAACCATTAAACCCAGTACATCATTAAAATTTTATCTTGTACTTAAATCATCAGAGTTACAATAATAAAAGAAGCATAATCCCCAAAACATAGCCATAATAGAGAAACATGAAATCAAGCAGTACATCTATGCAGCTCCAAGCAAGATGAAAACAGAATCCTGATCAAGCTTGAGTATTTCCACCCTACAAACCTGGGGAGGGAACGAAGTGAAAGAAGAGGAAACAAAATGGGTCAGACATAAAGTCTGGCGAGTCCGGTTAATTTTAGCATATAAATAAGTAAAACTATCATGACGGACATATAAAGTGGATAAGAGAGATAACATCATAAAAGGCAGGTATGACAAGGTAAACACGATGAATATGATAGAGTATAATGTGCTTCTCTAGTACTTTCTCTTTTTCTCTGTCTTGCACCAATACTAGTATAACCAGAATGAGACGATCCCAATAACTATAAGATGGTAGATTTAGACGTACTTCTAGTGAGAGGTTTTAACCCCATACAATCAACAGGCAGCCCAACATACCGGAGTTACCCCTAAGGATAATAATGGGCTCCTAAACATACTAGAGTCTATATGTGCCCTAATTACTACCCTAATCGATCGGTTCTCTACTCTGTAGATACCCTATGCCAGCCCCATAGTAGGATGCATCACTTCCTAAAGTGGCAACCCTTCGTTTTTCAGGATGTGCACAACCATATCTACAGGTGTCGCAGCATCTAAACCTCGTCTGCCGGACCCATGCACGCACATGACCCTGTCAGAATGGGCCTCCTACATCGCCCCCCACATTTAGATCTCTTACAATCAACCCAGTAAGTGTTCCCCGACTCCAACCTAGTTTGGGGTGCTAGTTATATACCTATATCTGGGTTACTGACTAAAACGGGTCCCACACACAAGATGATACAAAATTTTCCCTATGCATGCATCCCGACTAGGTTTTCCACAGGTTATGCCATACCAAAGTAAAAGATTGCATATTCCCGAATGTTAAGTTTGTGGGCTTATATATAAATATAATCCACCAACCCAAAGATTTACTTAACCCACCCACTATTTTAAACAAGTTTACTTAACCCCTACTCAAGTTTAACATGTTCATACAATCCCTATGGATTCAACCAGGTTAAATATTTCAATTCATTACCATATTCATTTATGGTTATAATGTGTTGGACCTCCCACATTAAGCCTACCACTTGTGGATGCTGGATATGTCGGTAGGTTCCGGGCAGACTTCTTCCATAAGTCGAACTTAACCCCGTGTCTCAGCACGTCATGTGTTTATGCATTGAGACCCCTCACATTTGGTTGCTGGATATACCAGTCGGTTCTGGGCAGACTCCCACCACAACTGTAATCTAACCTCGTGTCCAAGCACAGTTACAGTTTCTAATTCCTATAATTCTAGGCATTTCAATTATTCCTATGTCATTATAGGTTTTCATGCCCCTTTCCTAAGTTATGTTCATAATTAACCATATACCCCAAATTTATGTTCATATATTTTATTCAGGTTATGCCTAAATTTCCAGTTTCAAGTTATGCTCCAATTTTACTGTTTCCCCCTCGTTCCCAATTTAACGCGTTCGCGTATTTCAGAGGCATGCCTAGGCTCGAAGGTAGTCTAGCTATAAAAATAAAAAGGAAAAGTTGGAGGGAAGAGGACATAAATGATCATACTAGAAAGAATGACATACATTGGTAGAAATAGGCATAAACATATAGTGGCATAATGACAAGATATGCATATAGGAATAGATCTGACGAACATGTGACAATAGAACTGATTCTAACATAATAGGGACATCATATACAGGCATGATAAGATCTAACGAATTAGATAACCAACTAACAAAAGATCTAATTTAGACATAAAAATCGTAGGAACAAGCATGATGTGATCTACATAGTGAATTAGATCTACAAACAATGGCAGATCTGACATGATAAATAGGTATAGGCTTAGATATAGTTCATAGTCATGTCAGAATAACTTAGATACACAGGTTATAGTAGATCTAATATGATTCAAATAGTCACAGACATAGATCTAAGTTATAGTCATGTCAAGATTAACTTATTAATTATTTAAATCTAAAATTAACATAGACTCATTGTGATTGGATCTAGAAAAATGGAAAAGGGATTACTGATGTTGAATCACAGATCTCTAAAATTGAATAACTCTAGTTGATCGTTGGAGAAGAAAAGACTTGATTCAATCTAGTCCTCAATAAACACAAACTTCGAGTGGAAAATGTTAATCCATCCAATATGGATTGTTGATCCCTCAAAAACTGCACACATTAGTATATTTAGTCCATATGGAAATTGAGGGCCAAGCGTCATTAAGTTCGGTCGTACCTAGTTCTACTCGGTGCACTTGGCTAGTTAGAGGGTAAGGGGCGATGACAAAGAATAGTGTCCAAGTGCAAGCTCCAAGATTAAACATGACAAGGAAAAAGCGAGTTGATTCATCCGCTCAGAACAGTCAAGATCGGTCACCTGATCTGTTTTGCAGTCGCTCATTCATAATACATTGATCTATCTTGCATAACAGGAAATGCAAAGAAGATCAAAGGTTGCACATATACTCCATTTCCGCCCGTAGAATGCAATTCCAATCGCCCACTCGATACTCGATCAGCTGCTAAATGCTACTCGCTAGTCGGATGGATATCAGTTCTCAAAGGGTCATACTTACATCTCAGACTACAGTACCGTTAGCCCACACATAGTCAAACAAGCTGCATCAGCCGAATGTCACCCGTTGGTCAATCATTCTTGTACAAGCCAGGAAGCTTTGACATGTCACATGTACACTCATCGCTCGCCCGCCCATTTAGTGTACCTATTCCTATGTAGTCGCTCACTCTTCTAAAGTCATCCACACAGGAAAGCTAGAAACAATTGTCATGGGTCGGCTACAGCTAAGTAGTGGCATGTTCGTAATTGATGAGACAGACGATCTACAGCCTGCAAAGAGGTACTCCAATTCATTTCTAGAGAGGGGGCACACCTAAAAGAGGCCATAGGTGCCACTGAAAAGGGGGTATCCGGCCACCACGAAGCGATGCTAAATTCCATCCTTAACCATTCCTTAGACAATTTTTCAGCCATGATCATCATCATCATCATCCGAAAGTCCACTGTCCGCTCAGCCATGGCGTCCATCAAAATCTGATAGGTGTGAAAGGTCCAAGACATCCTCCTCCTCTGTTGCCTATCTGTCCTTCTTCTTCACCAATCCTTCCATTCCTTCATCGAAACTTGTGAATCTAGGCAGAATTTGCAAACTTGTACGTAAATTGAAAATATACTGAGTGGATAAAAGGATGTACAAAGAGCAAGAGCTGATATGTCTTGTAATTATCATCATGAGAATGCAAACTCAATTCATAGTGGATGTATGCCTAACACAAGGCTGAACCACTCTAAAACCTCGCCTCCGTTTTATTTCCTTTGCACTTTCACTTTCAATTATTGTTGAGTGCGGCTCAACTTGTTTTCTAACCGTATTATAACCGTATATGCGAAGTACATTCATTAAACCTATAGTGTTTGAACCATTTTTGGTGAAAACATTTTGGCGCCCACCATGGGGCCGTAATCGCCTCTTTTCTTGTTAATGTCCAGCGAGGTATCTTAAGAGAAACTTTGCTTGAATCCCGAGCATGGCGGAGGGAACTATTGATGAAATCGACGACCCTACTAACAGTGTCAATATTATCGAGACGCCCACTACCCAATTTGAAATCGAAGAATCGGTAGAAAACGAGGAAGCTATAACCAGAAGAGTATTAAAAGAAGCAATGGCGGAACTGACGAGGCAAATAACCATCATAAATGATGCAATAATGAAAAAACTTGAGTCAATTTTTGTTATTCAAGCCGCCACCACAAAAATCACACTAAGTGCCACTCGTTTTCTACCTACAGGAACAAGCCAAGCATACGATACAGAATCCTCTGCTTCGAGCACAAAACAGGGAAATTCTGTTTGGGAAGTTACGTATCATGCCAATCTGGACCACGGAAAAGCTAAAGGACCTATGTTCAATTCTTCCGATGGAACAACCTCTCGACGGTCGGATGATCTTGAGAAAGGGGCATTCCTCTCGAAGGAAACCCCATATTCCCCTACTCCAAATTGTAACTACACACTTGGGAAAGGAGTTAGCAAGGAAGAAAGTGTTCGTTCCATGAATCAGAACAAAGAACAGGAACACATTTCTGAAATGGCATGTGAAGCTGTGAAAAAGAGCTTGAAATAAGTGGACAATCGTAAAGAATGGGAATTTCTTCTTACTAAGACCCCACTCAGCGAAAGAATTAAAATGGTTGTACATTCGCAGGAATTTAATCCTCCAGCACTGCGATCCTATGAGGGAACAAGTGACCCCAATGTATTCCTATGCAGAAATGATCAGCATATGGACGGGGCTGAGATCAAATGCCTGTACTTTCCGACTTATCTAGAAGGAGTAGCCTACCTCTGGTTTACAAAACTACCGCCGAAGTCTGTATGGCTAAATTTTTCAGTAAGCAATTCCGATTCCAAGCAGCAACAATGCGGGATGTCATGGAGCTAAGTGAAATACATCAAAGACCAGGAGAATCCGTCAAGTGTTTACTCAACCGCTTTAACATGGCAGTGGCTGAAGTTGAGAATTATGAACCCCGAATAGTGCTGATGGCTTTGAAGGGGGGCATACGTAAAAGACCAGGTCAGGACGGTGGATTAAGAAGAAAAAACCAAGCACGATCGAGAAACTACTTAATAAAGCTGAAGAATGTATCAATGCTGAAGAAAATCCAGTGCGTGATGGTGCACAAAGTGACTTCAATAGTTGGAAGAGGAACAATGAAGGAAAAGACAACCATGCTAAGAAGAAGCTCCATCTTTAAGAATTCTAAACTCACTACCCTCAATGATACCATAGGGAACATATTTATAGCAACTAAGGATACAGAGAAATATCCGATCCCCAAACAAATGCAAGTCAAAAACGCCGCTATGAGATCTGGGAGGTTTTATCAATTTCATAACCAGTCGAGGCATGATACAAATGACTACAAGCATTTGAAATCATTAATTGAGGGACTGATCAGGAGGAATCGTTTACAGCAATACATGCGAGCTTGTGAACACTGCATCAACCCTGTGCATGCAAGGGAAAATACATAATGGGTGGTACACTCATGCTAATCCAAAACCAATACTTACCTAAGGACTAAAAGTCAACCTACTAGTGTCACCGATCTCGAATGAATGACTTCTATCGCTCTACCTTGTTTTATTGTTTGTCTCACCTTATTACTTAAGTCACTCTATTCTACTTTGTTACTTGCTATACTCATGAAAGTAATCGATAGCAGTTTATCGGCAAAATGCCTTATAAAATAAAAGTCAAGAACTTACCTGACGAGCATACTCGTAAGCTCTTACTAAAATCGGTTTCTTAAAATGTAGGCATGATCGGAATGGTCGCCCATTGATAGCTAAAACCATACCAGAAGGTATCCAAAAACATGTTTCAAGCAAAACAACTTGGGGGCCAAAAAATATCATACAAATTGAGTTCGATAAACAAGCACTTCGTTGTGAAAGAATAAATTGTACTAGAAAGACGCACCAAACAAACTCCGAGTCATAGGGCCACACTTTTATCTATGGAACATGCCAAACTCTTAGCAAATGTCCATAGGAGAAGTCAGCATCAAGCTTTGAGGAAAATTACAAAGAAAACTGTCAAATTTGTCCTACGAATGAAAATTGTTAGTCGCAAAAGAGGCACCTTTTAGGTGCAGGATATGAAGTCTTTAAGTCGAGAAAAAACTCGATAGGAAGAATTAATGTCCACCTCCCGGGACGAAGCATAAAGTTGGAAAGATCGATATAACAGAAATCCTGCCGAAAGGAGGTAACAAAACAATTCAGAAATCCTAGCCGAAAGGGGGTAACAAAACAATTCAGAAATCCTAGCCGAAAGGGGGTATCAGAAATCCTAGCCGAAAGGGGGTATTCATTCTAGGTCTTTCTTGAAGCTAAAATAACCAGATCGAGCAAGGACCTAGAATGAATCGAAAACTTGAAACCCAAGTCCTCCCCTGGGGCACGTATTCAAAACCAGTCTCCAAAGGGCTTGGGTCACAGAGTCAGTGAGGAGCTGGGTTGAATACATTTAAAAAAAACAAATGTGTATGTGTATAAGAAAGCATGTATAATTGAGTGAAAGACGCAAATTAAATACGGAAAATATAAACCTCTTCAAGAGGCACGTTTCAGGTTCGAACCCCGAAGGATTAGAAAACAAGTTACTAAAACATAGGTAAATGCGCAAACATCTAAGATGATAATAGACTTCGCTACGGGGGTTCAACCTTAACGATAAAATGAACTGCTAATGTTAACGTCGCATACCATAAAGTTGAGCGCCGTCGTACGGTTAACAAAATGTTCAAACATACAAATGAACAACAATGAAGGTGCAACGTGCGACGCACCAATGAGAGGGTAACTAAATTATGCATATAAAGAAAAGCTGCAGTACCATGAACCAAAGCATAAAGTCACCAACATAAGAGTGTGATACAAGCAGGGCTGGCACCCGTATAAACAAGCCATTCTAAGCACATCACATTAAGATAAAATAGCAGAAATAACAAGAGACAAAGCTAGTTAATCATGATTTTTAGATGGTAAAAGGAGTGGCCTTCTCCAGGGATTCAAGGGCAATGACTAGCTCGAACTTGTATTTTTCCAAAGCTTGAATTCGGTCGATGTTCTCTTTGTTCAACCTCTGAAGATCACCAGCAAGAGTATGCCAAGCGCCTAATTGCCTTACAATACCCTGACCTCCACAATAAGACCTCCAACCAAACTTGGGCGCACCACCAACTGGTTAGATTCAGCCAGTATGCAATCTTTCATAGCATCCATCTTACCAGCAATAATCCATTTGTCAAACGGATCTATGTTCAAGTCAGAGTATATGCCTTCCGAACACCAACCTTCAAATCGTTTAGCAAGTGATGGATGGCACGGATTAGGAACATAAAGAGGTATATGTATGGTCATTGTGAAATCATCAAAATTTGAGGTGATGGATTGAAAAGCCAAGGATGGTGGGTTAGAAGCAGTTCGAGTATATGGGACAAGAGGTTCATCCAGTGCATGATGTCTCTGACGGACACTTTTGCCCAAATTCCTTCGACTCTTCGGCTTGCTATTCTTGACAACTTTCTTTATTATCTTCTTCTTTGGTCTTCTTAACATAAAAGATTTCATCCTTGAACCTAAAGAGGAAGATCAAAAGATATTTCGGGGCGTGTCAGACATCGAAGGGCCATTCCAGTCTGAAGATTGGATGTTAATCAGAACAGCCCAAGTAGGTTTGGGCATAAACAAAAGCCACATTTGGTTTAAGCCAATGACGCTTAAGGCATTCCGGCAAATGATTCATAAGCAGAATCAAAATCGAAGTTTTGAAAATTTTCATGTTGTTTGAGTTCATATTGAAGCAATACCCTCATCAAACGGGCTTAATTATTCAAGTTGATCGAAGCTCACTTAAAAACGCCTTAGCTCGAGACTATTTATGAAATCGGCATCTGCTTAAGCAAAACAAGACAAAGTAAAAGCAAGAACTCACCTAAAACAATCATGGTGCTTTGGACCCGAAGAAATGTTGCCTTGATCAATCAAGAGTTACTGGAAGCCTGAAGCAGAATAGTGAACTAAGAAAACAGAGAATTTTTTAAGAAAAACTAGGGTAAAAGTCAAATGGTATGGATTACCATGAAAAGTTCTCCAGAATAGTGCTGCCATCAAAAGAATTCTTTGGGAAAAGATGGAATGGAAAAGACACACACTCACACACATACACACACACATATATATATATATATAAACTAGTCCACAATGTTCCTGCCACGTCAGCCTTGTCAAAGTCAAGATGAACCAGCTAAACGAGTATAATGAACCCCCAAAGCTAACTCGCTCAAACCGTCATGTTATACCCGACAGTGTCAGCGACTTAATCTTGGTCAATCCAGAACAATTGAGAGCCATCTAACCCCTTAAAAAATGAAGATTTAATTCACCAAACTGCTACAGTCTTTCTTTTCTTTCTTCTTTCCAAGTCCATAATCTTCCATGAAACCGGGAAATCATGAACTTCGAAGGACAAAAATGTTTATCCCTAATTGGTGTATCAAATCAATCCTCACAAAACGCACAAGACAATCACTGTAGAATTTAGACTTACACGGACGACCTAAGATATTCGGATCATTCAGATAAGTAAAGGGTAATCTCACATGACCAAAGTTGAGTATATCAGCGAAGAGCACGTAACACCGAAGTTGATATTAACATCGAAGTTGATACCGGTCATACAGTTAGGCTCGAGGATGCCAAAGGGCAAGGCGCCTCTAACAAGCTTGGAAGGTTCGTATCTAAAATATGGATCGCCGACCCTAATATCCAAAGGTTGCTTGCGCGTAGCAAGGAAGTCGGTCGCTTACGGCAGAAAACGAAAATATGCAAAGAAAATATGCACAACACAATAATTTTACAAGATTCGGTTGGTCGCTTATTTACCATCAAACATAGATGCTCCGACCAGACAGTTGCGAAGGGCCCAACAAGGTCTGCGCGACCATTCTTACACTAACCAGGGGCCTCTGGCAAAGTCGCGCCTATGCTCTTATTGTCTGTCCACTAGTTCAATATACCATGACCGATGTAATCACTTATTCCTATGCACCTATTCGCCCCCATGAAGCTATTCACCCAAGACAGCTGGAAACAATTGTTGCCAGTTGGCTACAGATAATCAGGGTGTGTTTGTATTTAAAAAAATATTGTTGGAACTTAATGCAAAGTAAAAGTACGGCAAATTTAAAGCGGAGACTTAGAGGGAAAAAAGCAAAATACATTACCACCCCCCACATCACAAGTCCAGCATAGAAGTTTCAAATACAAACCAACATAAAAGTAGTTAGCGAGGGCCGGCACTCGCATATACAACCGGTCAAAAACATGGAGTAAAAGACAAAGAAAGATAATCATAGTACACGGTTCTATATCCGGATCTGCTTGGTTTCAGTTTTCCTTAGAAGAAAGATGCAGTGATTCAAGGGCCTCAATAAGCTCAGCCTTATCATTCTCTAAAGTACGGATCCGTTTGATGTTTTCCTTGTTCAATCTTTGGAGATCACAAGCAAGTGTATGCCAGACACCCAACCATCTCACAGCATGATTCCTGACCGTATCAGTTCCCTCCTTCATCTGATCCCTGATGGTGTCAAGCTGATCCAACATGAAGTCATTCATGGCATCCATCTTGCCCGCCATGGCCCAATTGTCATACGAGTTTACATCCAAATCAAGATTCATGCCTTACAGGCACCAACCCTCCAATCGTGCAGCAAGCACCGGATTGCATGGATCGGGGGCATAACGAGGCCTTTACACAATCGCTTGAAGATCCACAAAGATTGAAATAGAAAATGAAGAAGTCGGAAATGGTTAAAGAGAGATGGTTTGAGTGTGTGGCATGGAAGAGTTGTCCAACTCGGGGCATGTCGACCTGTCCGGCTTGGGGAATTTCTAAAAAAACTGCCTCCATTCGGATCCCTCTTCTTTTTCTTTTCCTTAAGGATATTCTCCACCCTTTTTCTCTTTAGTCTTCATAGCAAAGAGAGCTTCATCCTCGGATCTAGGGGAAGAATGAAGCTGATTACAAATTGGGCTCAAGGGGATGAAAGCAACCTAATTGGGAATATCCTTTACAAATTGTTAAAAGCGCAATAATTAGAGACATATAACAAAGGTGTTTCCAACATTTAGAAAAACGACAAGACATGGATTTGCAGGCTAAGATCGTTGATGAATAGTAAGAGGTCAGAGAATTACCATCACAGCGTAATCATCATCAGTAGAGGGCATTGCAAATAAACAACGACCTTTAGAAAAAAATTAAAAGTCAAATCAAAATAAAACCTGAGTCGTGAAGCTTCAAGGTTGAGTAATTTGGCTAGACAAATTCGTTGAAGAATCAATAATGGATAAAATTTTACCTTAAAGAGATGCCATCAGTAAGATTGAGGTGAAAGATAAGGGGAGATATAAAAAAGGATGACTCTATGAGTCGAAGAGCAATATACTGGTAGGAAGTAAATAGGCCAAATCCAAGCTAAAAGCCCAAAAGCGATTCGCAAGATGTCATGACCGGGAATACGAAGCGACCTAACACATGTCAAAATTGTTCAAATCGAAGCTTGCATTATCTTAAATAAACACAAACTTCGAGGGGAAAATGTTAATCCATCCAATATGGATTCTTCATCCCTCAAAAACCGTGCACACATTAGTATATTAAGTTCGTACGGAAATCGTGGGGCAAGCGTCGTTAAGTTCGGTCGTACCTAGTTCTACCTGGTGCATTTGGACAATTACAGAGGGTAAGGGGCGATCACACAGAATAAGGTCCAAGCGCAAGCTCCGAGATTAAACATGACAAGGAAAAAGCGAGTTTAGTCTTCCGCTCAGCACAGTCAAGATCGGTCACATGATATGTTCTGCAGTCGCTCATTCATAATACACTGATCGATCGTGCAAAATAGGAAATGCAAAGAAGATCAGAGGTTGCACATATACTCCATTTCGCTCATAGAATGCAATTCCAATCGCCCACTTGATACTCGATCAGCTGCTAAATGCTGCTCGCTAGTCGGATGGATATCAGTTCTCAAAGGGTCATACTTACATCTCAGACTACGGTACCGTTAGCCCGCACATAGTCAGTCAAGCTGCATCAACCGAATGGCACCTGTTGGTCAGTCATTCTTGTACAAGCCAGAAAGCTTTGACAGGTTGCATGTACACTCATCGCTCACCCGCCCATTCAGTGTACCTAGTCCTATGCAGTCGCTCACTCTTGTAAAGTCATCCGCACATGAAAGCTAGAAACAGCTGTCACGAATGGGCTACAGCTAAGCAGTGGCATGTTCGTAAATAATAAGATAGATGATCTACAGCCTGCAAAGAGGTACTCCAATCCATTTCTGGAGAGGGGGTGCACCTATAAATAGGCCATAGGTGCCACTGAAAAGGGGAGACCCAGCCACTACGAAGTGCTTCTAAATTCCATCCTTAACCATTCCTTAGATAGATTTCAGCCATGATCATCATCTGAAAGTCCTCCATCCCCTCAGCAATGGCACCCGTCAAAATTTGATAGGTGTGAAAGGTCCAAGACATCCTCCTACGTTGCCTATCCATCCTTCTTCTTCACCGATCCTGCCATTCCTTCATCGAATCTCGTGAATCTAGGCAGAATTTGTAAACTTGTATGTAAATTGAAAATATACTGAGCGGATAAAAGGATGTACAAAGAGAAAGAGCTAATATGTCTTGTAATTATCGTCATGAGAATGCAAACTCTAATTATAGTGGATGTAGGCCTAACACAAGGATGAACCACTCTAAAACCTCGCCTCTGTTTTATTTCCTTTGCACTTTCGCTTTCAATTATTGTTGAGTGCGGCTCCGCTTATTTTCTAACCATATAGGTGAAGTACATTCATTTTACCTTCGGTGTTTGTAATGGCGCGTTTTGTTAGCTGTCGAATAATTAATTTATTTAATGATTTGTATATCGATTTGGCGATATCGATAACTTAAAGTACAACGTTCGAACTTATAATTTATAATTATAATTAAAACGGACTTGAAACGTCATGGCAGTTTGCAATTTGGCGATTCGAACTTCAACTGAATATACAGAATCTGTTTTAAGTCGAAATTCTATGAAACAAGAAACGTGTGGAGCTGATAGAGTATATCTTTCTAGTGGAAGAGAAAAATCGGGATTTCATCGTGTAGATTTTGATTTACGTCCAAATCAAATTTTAGAAAAGTCGCTATGGAATTCCTTTATAATTCGTAACGTTTTATTTACGTTATAAAAGGGTTTTCAATATATTTGAATATCGGGTTTGAATTTAGACCAGATTCTTTTGAGGCGTAGTGATAATTTAATTTTTAGAATTTTATGGTAATTTTTAATTAAATAAATATGAGACTTTTTATTTGGAGTATTTTGCACACTGTAACCAACATTTTTAGGTTTCACAATATGGGTCAAACTACCGATATTATTATATTTTTGGGATCGTAGCGTCCTGCTGGTCACGACCGTAATTTTATTTCTGTTGTTAGCGGCTCGGACGCAACTGAAATTTTATGTAACAGGATATGCAAAAACTTATAATTTAAATTATATGTTGTTAACCATGGGCACACTCATTTCACATTTTATTTCTCTATCACTTACTGTGTACACGCCCACAAAAACAATACAGTATTCAACAAAAGGGATGAAGGGAATGAGGACACATCATTACTCAGCTAAAGGTATATAAATACATCACGACTGTTCTTCTCTGTCTTTTCTTATTGGCAAAATAAATATAAAGATATTAAAAATAATATCCTAACCTGCATATGAACCAAAAGAAATCCACGTTCCTCCTCTTACAAGCCACACAAAACAATAAATACCCTAAGTGATTAGTTAACAAAAACTAGGCCACCTACTCAATCTTACAGCCACACGAAAATCTCACCACCGTATATAATCTTTTTCCACTTCCTCTCTTCGACAGAAAAAGAAAACAAGAAGAAAAACTTCTTTGAAAATCATGATAAATTAAATACTCCACGAAATCAATCCATGCTTGGTTCATTTGTCACGTTTGGGGCAAGCTTGGATCTCGTATACCATTTGAGTGGAAGCAACTCGATTTGCAGTGCTCGAGTTCTGAATAGTAGCTCCTAGGGCTCGGATTTTGGGGAAATTAAGGCTGTAACTCGCGAAACGAGAATCTGTACTGGGTTGGTGGTAGGAAATGGGGTTCGTATGATTCGTCTTGGGGAGTTCGAAGCCAGAAATTGGTCGCAGGTTCCTATAGCTCGCGAGAAAAGCTGGGCGCAGCGGACGTCGAAGCATCGAACTTTGGATTGAGGGTGTGTGTAGGTAGAGTCTGCAGAGAGGAGAGCAAAGGAAGTGGTGGCCTTCAATTCGGTTTTGAAATGGATGGATGGTGAGGGATCGAAGATGCGGAAATGTCTTCGATTTACATACTGGAGCGCGTTTCTTTATCAGTGAGGAAGAAGGGTCCTAACGTGGGCCTAGGTCAAACCAATGGGGTATGGGCCATTTGTTAATTACTAAAGCCCAATTTGAAATCAAGTTAAGTTATTTAAATTTAAATATTTTATGATAACTTATGTAAATCATATCTCGGTCATACATTATCAGATTTACGAACCGTAAGTTGCACTAGGATCGTATGGACGGTGGCTACGCCATGGAACTGACTGGGAGTGGAATGGAGGTCGTAAGAATTTACGGTGAATTAAATTGTTTGATTCAAATCAAATAACAGTTTATCGTTCTTTACCGATGAACTGCCAATGTGAGTAAAACTCACTAACTCTGAACAGTTTATAATTTCATGTTGTATTGTTAGAACTGTTAAAATTGTCTGTTTGAATGTGTGTTGATTGTTTGATTGAACTGCTAGTCAGTTAGTTAAATTTCTATATTGATTCTGTTTAACAGAATATATCATATGGAACTGAACGTGATGTTATCTATATTGTCTAACATCTGTGATGCAGGGAAACAGGTTGGAGGAATCCGACTGGATTCCTCAACAGTTATTTTATTGTTTTCCATATATTGTTATATGATGTGATATAAAATCTGTGGGCGATTATATGTGCTTGGACGATATTGAACATCGTGATTTGATACGATTGAATACCATAACATACCGAAATGTTGATAAGGGGATTTTCAATGTTTATATTGAAAATGAATCTTATTTATAAAATCGATAGTTTTTTATAAAAGGAAAACATTTATTTAATTTGAAAATAAATAAATGAAAAGGAAACATTTATTTAGAAAATAAATGAAATAAAATAGAAACATTTATTTAGAAAATAAATGAATTAGAATATAAAGGAATATTTATTTTAGGAAATAAATAAAGGAAACATTTATTTAGATTATAAATAAATGGAATAAAGGAATATTTATTTAGGGAATAAATAAAGAAACACTTGTTCGGAAAATAAATATAATTATACAAGGATAGATTTAAACAAGTGCTTCGCACACGGTATAACACGATATGGATTTAAATGAGATATTAAATAGGAAATCTGTTTTAAACATATAAATTGAAGTAGATTAATTTATAAATAAAGTTTTATAAATTAAATAAATTATTTATCGTTGATAAATGGAATATATATAAGTCTGGACTTATATAGAGAAGTAGAAACGTTATTAAAAGGACATTTATAAAGTGAAGAACCATTACTAAAAGTAAATCTTTATAAATGGATAAACATTGTAAAAAGAAAATCTTTATAAATGGATAAACGTTATAAAAAGGAGTTAATCGAATTTAGTTATTCGAAATGAGTTATTTGAATTAGATATTTGAATAGAGTTAAACACATTAGAGTGATTCGAATTACTTATTCAAGTAGAGTTAATCACGTAAGAGTTAATTGAATATTAGTTATTCAATTTGAGTTAATCGAATTTAGTTATTTGAGAAGAGTTAAATTGAATTTAGTTATTCGAAAGGAGTTAATCAATTTGAGTTAAGTTAATCGATTTGAATTAAGTTGAATCGAAATGGAGTAAATCGATTAGAATTAAGTTAATCGAGTTAGAGTAAATCGAATATTAGTTATTCGAAGGTAAGTTATTCGAATTAGTTATTCGAATAGAGTTAAACACGTAAGAGTTAATTGAATATTAGTTATTCAATTTGAGTTAATCGAATTTAGTTATTCGAGAAGAGTTAAATCGAATCTAGTTATTCGAAAGGAGTTAATCAATTTGAGTTAAGTTAATCGATTTGAATTAAGTTGAATCGAAATGGAGTAAATCGATTAGAATTAAGTTAATCGAGTTAGAGTAAATCGAATATTAGTTATTCGAAGGTAAGTTATTCGAATTAGTTATTCGAAGGAGTTAATCAATTAAGTTATTCGAATGAGTCATTCGAAGGAGTAAATCAAATTAAGTTAATCGATTAGAGTTGAGTTAATCGATTTGGGTTAAGTTAAGTTATCGAGTTAAGTAATCGAGTTAAGATTTATCGAGTTAAATAATCGAGTTAAGAAATCGAGTTAAGATAATCGAGTTAAGAAAATCAAGTTGAGTTAATCGAATAAGTTATTCGATAAGAGTAAATCAATTTAAGTTAAATCGGATGTTAGTTATTCGATAAGAATTGACACATTTAAGAAAATCGAATATTTGTTATTCGATAAGAGTTAATGAAATAGAGCCAACCAAGAAGAGTTATTTGAATATTAGTTATTCGATAGGAGTTAATCGAAATAGAGTTTATCGAATATCAGTTATTAAAAAGGGAGAGTTAATCTTATAGAGATTACTTGAAAGAGAGTTATACGTCGAATTCGATTATAGCAAATTCGGGAAAGTACTATTTACTTTCCAGGGTTTAAATCAAGATTTAGTTATTGATTTAGAAATTAGGTGTCTGTTAAATTATTCGAGTTAGGAAATAAATTTATAATTTAGGTTAGATATTTTAGGGGTAGGAATTATAACGTTATAGTTATAATCAAACGTTGTCATATAATAAGTGGATTCGTAACCTGAATCCGAGAATTTGCGTAAACAAATGATTGTAAAAAGTGAGTGAGGAGCTTCATCTATTTCACAGTAAAGGACGTTGTTCAATTAAGGTCTGCGAGGTAATTATACCCCAACTTGATTGACTTCAGAATTGACAAAGGAATAGTTGTGGTTCGATCTAAAAGGTTGATTAGGAATAAAGTTAAGGAATAAGCGATAAATGGATTAAGCGAAACGATGTTTTATACAACGTTCATTGGAAATCCGTAAATGAGTTTTGGAAACATTTTCCAAATATAGTCAGATATGTTTTCTAAACATAGAAAATGAAATGTTTTCATGATAAGAATTAAGAAATAGAGTTAAGCAAATTCAGAAACTGACTGGAGAGGGTAAGTTGAACGGTTTTCTAAGTGACGATCTGATGTTGGTTTCGACCTTCCGGATTGATACTTAGAGAATTGTTCTCATACTAGTTACAGTTAGGGACTGATAGTTGCGAAATAATAGTGATGTGAAAATAAGCTATGGAAATGTTTTCCAATGATTAATAACATATATTTTCTGAATATAAGAAACAAGGAAATATGAACATATGATGATTGATCGATCGAATTTCCATTTGGAAATAAGATCGTTGTTTGTACACCGACATGTTTTCATTTGATAGTTGAATCACAGACTATCAAAGTTTTGACCATATTTACGTTGTAAATATGGAGAGACCGGTTGGATTATTATCCGAAGAACCACTCCGGATTAGCATAAGCGTTGTGAATCAAGTACGCTGAAGATAATTGAAGACGGAGTGAAGTGCAAGGGCTATTGTGGAAAGCCTAGGTAGGATGGATTCACTGAATAGTGCCTTCGGTTTGTTCAGTCCCAGAACAACGTATATGGACGAGTGTCTGACAAAGTATTCTTAACGAATCATATATGTTGATCTCTTTAAACGTATTTCGTTGGTGGCGGAGAAATTCGTTTCTTTTAGCTTTTATACCCGTGATGCCTTAAGAAATCGATATTGATTTGGCGGGTATGACGATGTGGCATTCAAAGTAATTGAAGAAATAATCTGTCAAAGTAATAAACGTGACCTCAAAACCTCACAACCGGGAAATAACAAAAGTTGGGCTAGGCAGCATGGCTAGTTGGCCATACCCAAGCAGGGTGTATTATCACCATCTAGAGAATATTCAATTGTACTTCTTTATAATCTATTTCAATGCTGTCCCTTATCGGGAAGGATGGTTGCTGATCCTAACCATCGGTGATAATATATTCGTTACACTCAAGCTAAATGAGTGGACGGTCATGTGTGGCCGGGTTGCAAGACGTTCTTGTTGAACCCTAGTGTATCTCCTCTAGAGTACACTGATCGGAAGGTGCTCCCATACCTTGTCTGTTGGAATCCAATCTCCAATAAGCTCTCACGGTTTTATTTGTATACTATGTATGTGGAACGTGAGATGCAATCGTTCTGCTAGATTGATATTTATTTGTATTTAGACATTATTATAATATCAGAAAGATATCCTTTATTTAACCAAGTGTTGGAGTTTTATTCACACCAGTCCCATGACTGACCCAGAGTTTATTTTGTTTTGTTTCCTCTAAACTCTTGGGTGCCTAAATTTGTACGGGCAGTCAAGTAGTCGGGATTTTACAGATACACTTGGAGAGCTTGGAGCAGGAGGCTTCAGGATTATAGCTATGATTATTCCGCTGTGTTGTTAAGTGTTGTACTTTGAAATGGTATGTATATACGAGTACTGATTTGTATTTCAAAGTTATGTTATATTTTATTCGTTCCGCTGTGAGATTCGTGTTTACTCTGATGATGTAAGTTCTTCTTCTTCTTCTATTCTATTAGTTCTATCTTTTCTTCCTCACCCTCTACTTTCTTTCACTAACGTCGCGGAATTTTCGACTCTCGAGGAGTCGAAAATTTCCAGCCGTTACAGTTGGTATCAGATACGAGTACTGATTTGTATTTCAAAGTTATGTTATATTTTATTCGTTCCGCTGTGAGATTCGTGTTTACTCTGATGATGTAAGTTCTTCTTCTTCTTCTATTCTATTAGTTCTATCTTTTCTTCCTCACCCTCTACTTTCTTTCACTAACGTCGCGGAATTTTCGACTCTCGAGGAGTCGAAAATTTCCAGCCGTTACAGTTGGTATCAGAGCTTAAGTTAAGTGATTACCTTGGCTCTGTGGCATAACTCGATAGAGATGGGATTAGTAATATCCTAGATTGAGTTTGAGTGTATATATATGAGCGCGTAATTTTTATTCAATATAAAATGGTTTTATATTGTGGAGACTCATTGGTTGAGTGGCTTATGAATTCTGGTCGATCAGTTTGATCCACTGTATCGATAAGGGTTACTAAACACTCGAATACGATGAACCGTCATGGTATGTTTTGGAAGAGGGTAAATGAAGTAATTTTACCCGAAATATATTTGGTTATAAGAAAAATATATTGAAATTACAATATGTATTGGATGTGTTGGTTGTTATTATAATCGAATTAGAAAAAAAAGGTGAAATGATTATAAATAACTAATCAGAATTCATATAAGGAAATATATGAAATAAGATGAATTAAATCTGAATTTAAATCATATTTGGAATTAAAATAAGGAAATTTTAAGTTCCTGGGAGATTTTGAAAATGTTTTTCAAATTGAAAATGATATAGTATTGAACTCACTTCGATAGCTGGAAAATAGATTCTGATGATGAATCTAGACATCATCAGTGTTCATTTTGGAGTTCTAAGTGACGGATTACTACCAAAGGTTTTGTTTTTGAATTGTTTTGAGAAAACAAGTTGTTTAGAAATTCAAAGGTTTTGAATTGGCATTAGGATTTCAAATTGATTTGAAAGATACCCAGGAACTTAAGTTCTGGAATTAAAATTTAACTAATGAAGTTAAATAAAATGAGATGGTAAAAATAAATTGAAATTTAACTTGAACCGAGTTAAATAAAATTGAATTGGATTAGAGCTAATCTAGAATGGAACCAAATTGATAAGTCAATAATTTGGAATTTGATATTAGAGTTCGAATGAAATTCGATTTGGATTTGAGGATATGAACTGATTGGAGATCAATTGGAATGGATAACATTGGTATATGTTGAAGTGGTAGCAGATGAAAGGGATAGAGTTAAATGCCCGACAAAAAGGTACAAGTTTATATCATATATGAGTTTGGATTGTATGAGCCGAATTGGCAAGCCGCTTGGCTATTTTGATTTCCTTTTGGATTGGAGGAGGCCTAGAGAGGCGAGTTGTGGTTTGACGTATTGATGCGTACAAAGGAGGTTATGGCGAAATTTTTCGAAAATTTAAGGTGTTAGAAAATTTTTAGAATTTTTGAAAATTTTAGTTGGTCGGAAATGAATTAATAAATTAATTAAAATTAAATGAGTCTAGTCGAAACTGAAATTTAGAGGTAAACAAAAAGATTTTTAAATCTAGTTAGTAGAGTTAGTAGCATTTTTCTAACTTAGCAATTTCGAGGACGAAATTATTTTAAGGGGGGAAGTCTGTAATGGCGCGTTTTGTTAGCTGTCGAATAATTAATTTATTTAATGATTTATATATCGATTTGGCGATATCGATAACTTAAAGTACAACGTTCGAACTTATAATTTATAATTATAATTAAAACGAACTTGAAACGTCGTGGTAGTTCGCAATTTGGCGATTCGAACTTCAACTGAATATACAGAATCCGTTTTAAGTCGAATTTCTGTGAAACAAGAAACGTGTGGAGCTGGTAGAGTATATCTTTCTAGTGGAAGAGAAAAATCGGGATTTCGTCGTGTAGATTTTGATTTACGTCCAAATCAAATTTTAGAAAAGTCGCTATGGAATTCCTTTATAATTCGTAACGTTTTATTTACGTTATAAAAGGGTTTTCAATATATTTGAATATCGGGTTTGAATTTAGACCAGATTCTTTTGAGGCGTAGTGATAATTTAATTTTTAGAATTTTATGGTAATTTTTAATTAAATAAATATGAGACTTTTTATTTGGAGTATTTTGCACCCTGTAACCAACATTTTTAGGTTTCACAATATGGGTCAAACTACCGATATTATTATATTTTTGGGATCGTAGCGTCCTGCTGGTCACGACCGTAATTTTATTTCTGTTGTTAGCGGCTCGGACGCAACTGAAATTTTGTGTAACAGGATATGCAAAAACTTATAATTTAAATTATATGTTGTTAACCATGGGCACACTCATTTCACATTTTATTTCTCTATCACTTATTGTGTACACGCCCACAAAAACAATACAGTATTCAACAAAAGGGATGAAGGGAATGAGGACACATCATTACTCAGCTAAAGGTATATAAATACATCACGGCTGTTCTTCTCTGTCTTTTCTTATTGGCAAAATAAATATAAAGATATTAAAAATAATATCCTAACCTGCGTATGAACCAAAAGAAATCCACGTTCCTCCTCTTACAAGCCACACAAAACAATAAATACCCTAAGTGATTAGTTAACAAAAACTAGGCCACCTACACAATCTTACAGCCACACGAAAATCTCACCACCGTATATAATCTTTTTCCACTTCCTTTCTTCGACAGAAAAAGAAAACAAGAAGAAAAACTTCTTTGAAAATCATGATAAATTAAATACTCCACGAAATCAATCCATGCTTGGTTCATTTGTCACGTTTGGGGCAAGCTTGGATCTCGTATACCATTTGAGTGGAAGCAACTCGATTTGCAGTGCTCGAGTTTTGAATAGTAGCTCCCAGGGCTCGGATTTTGGGGAAATTAAGGTTGTAACTCGCGAAATGAGAATCTGTACTGGGTTGGTGGTAGGAAATGGGGTTCGTATGATTCGTCTTGGGGAGTTCGGAGCCAGAAATTGGTCGCAGGTTCCTATAGCTCGCGAGAAAAGTTCGACGCAGCGGACGTCGAAGCATCGAACTTTGGATTGAGGGTGTGTGTAGGTAGAGTCTGCAGAGAGGAGAGCAAAGGAAGTGGTGGCCTTCAATTCGGTTTTGAAATGGATGGATGGTGAGGGATCGAAGATGCGGAAATGTCTTCGATTTACATACTGGAGCGCGTTTCTTTATCAGTGAGGAAGAAGGGTCCTAACGTGGGCCTGGGTCAAACCAATGGGGTATGGGCCATTTGTTAATTACTAAAGCCCAATTTGAAATCAAGTTAAGTTATTTAAATTTAAATATTTTATGATAACTTATGTAAATCATATCTCGGTCATACATTATCAGATTTACGAACCGTAAGTTGCGCTAGGATCGTATGGACGGTGGCTACGCCATGGAACTGACTGGGAGTGGAATGGAGGTCGTTTGAATTTACGGCAAATTAATTTGTTTGATTCAAATCAAATAATAGTTTATCGTTCTTTAACGATGAACTGCCAATGTGAGTAAAACTCACTAACTCTGAATATTTTATAATTTCATGCTGTATTGTTAGAACTGTTAAAATTGTCTGTTTGAATGTGTGTTGATTGTTTGATTGAACTGCTAGTCAGTTAGTTAAATTTCTATATTGATTCTGTTTAACAGAATATATCATATGGAACTGAAAGTGATGTTATCTATATTGTCTAACATCTGTGATGCAGGGAAACAGGTTGGAGGAATCCGACTGGATTCCTCAACAGTTATTTTATTGTTTTCCATATATTGTTATATGATGTGATATAAAATCTGTGGGTGATTATATGTGCTTGGACGATATTGAACATCGTGATTTGATATGATTGAATACCATAACATACCGAAATGTTGATAAGGGGATTTTCAATGTTTATATTGAAAATGAATCTTATTTATAAAATCGATAGGATTTTATAAAAGGAAAACATTTATTTAATTTGAAAATAAATAAATGAAAAGGAAACATTTATTTAGAAAATAAATGAAATAAAATAGAAACATTTATTTAGAAATAAATGAATTAGTATATAAAGGAATATTTATTTTAGGGAATAAATAAAGGAAACATTTATTTAGATTATAAATAAATGGAATAAAGGAATATTTATTTAGGGAATAAATAAAGGAACACTTGTTCGGAAAATAAATAGAATTATACAAGGATAGATTTAAACACGTGCTTCGCACACGGTATAACACGATATGGATTTAAATGAGATATTAAATAGGAAATCTGTTTTAAACAGATAAATTGAAGTAGATTAATTTATAAATAAAGTTTTATAAATTAAATAAATTATTTATCGTTGATAAATGGAATATATATAAGTCTGGACTTATATAGAGAAGTAGAAACGTTATTAAAAGGACATTTATAAAGTGAAGAACCATTACTAAAAGTAAATCTTTATAAATGGATAAACATTGTAAAAAGTAAATCTTTATAAATGGATAAACGTTATAAAAAGGAGTTAATCGAATTTAGTTATTCGAAATGAGTTATTCGAATTAGATATTTGAATAGAGTTAAACACATTAGAGTGATTCGAATTACTTATTCGAATAGAGTTAATCACGTAAGAGTTAATTGAATATTAGTTATTCAATTTGAGTTAATCGAATTTAGTTATTTGAGAAGAGTTAAATCGAATTTAGTTATTCGAAAGGAGTTAATCAATTTGAGTTAAGTTAATTGGTTTGAATTAAGTTGAATCGAAATGGAGTAAATCGATTAGAATTAAGTTAATCGAGTTAGAGTAAATCGAATATTAGTTATTCGAAGGTAAGTTATTCGAATTAGTTATTCAAATAGAGTTAAACACGTAAGAGTTAATTGAATATTAGTTATTCAATTTGAGTTAATCGAATTTAGTTATTCGAGAAGAGTTAAATCGAATTTAGTTATTCGAAAGGAGTTAATCAATTTGAGTTAAGTTAATCGATTTGAATTAAGTTGAATCGAAATGGAGTAAATCGATTAGAATTAAGTTAATCGAGTTAGAGTAAATCGAATATTAGTTATTCGAAGGTAAGTTATTCGAATTAGTTATTCGAAGGAGTTAATCAATTAAGTTATTCGAATGAGTCATTCGAAGGAGTAAATCAAATTAAGTTAATCGATTAGAGTTGAGTTAAGCGATTTGGGTTAAGTTAAGTTATCGAGTTAAGTAATCGAGTTAAGATTTATCGAGTTAAGAAATCGAGTTGAGATAATCGAGTTAAGAAAATCAAGTTGAGTTAATCGAATAAGTTATTCGATAAGAGTAAATCAATTTAAGTTAAATCGGATGTTAGTTATTCGATAAGAATTGACACATTTAAGAAAATCGAATATTTGTTATTCGATAAGAGTTAATGAAATAGAGCCAACCAAGAAGAGTTATTCGAATATTAGTTATTCGATAGGAGTTAATCGAAATAGAGTTTATCGAATATTAGTTATTAAAAAGGGAGAGTTAATCGAATAGAGATTACTCGAAAGAGAGTTATACGTCGAATTCGATTATAGCAAATTCGGGAAAGTACTATTTACTTTCCAGGGTTTAAATCAAGATTTAGTTATTGATTTAGAAATTAGGTGTCTGTTAAATTATTCGAGTTAGGAAATAAATTTATAATTTAGGTTAGATATTTTAGGGGTAGGAATTATAACGTTATAGTTATAATCAAACGTTGTCATATAATAAGTGGATTCGTAACCTGAATCCGAGAATTTGCGTAAACAAATGATTGTAAAAAGTGAGTGAGGAGCTTCATCTATTTCACAGTAAAGGACGTTGTTCAATTAAGGTCTACGAGGTAATTATACCCCAACTTGATTGACTTCAGAATTGACAAAGGAATAGTTGTGGTTCGATCTAAAAGGTTGATTAGGAATAAAGTTAAGGAATAAGCGATAAATGGATTAAGCGAAACGATGTTTTATACAACGTTCATTGGAAATCCGTAAATGAGTTTTGGAAACATTTTCCAAATATAGTCAGATATGTTTTCTAAACATAGAAAATGAAATGTTTTCATGATAAGAATTAAGAAATAGAGTTAAGCAAATTCAGAAACTGACTGGAGAGGGTAAGTTGAACGGTTTTCTAAGTGACGATCTGATGTTGGTTTCGACCTTCCGGATTGATACTTAGAGAATTGTTCTCATACTAGTTACAGTTAGGGACTGATAGTTGCGAAATAATAGTGATGTGAAAATAAGCTATGGAAATGTTTTCCAATGATTAATAACATATATTTTCTGAATATAAGAAACAAGGAAATATGAACATATGATGATTGATCGATCGAATTTCCATTTGGAAATAAGATCGTTGTTTGTACACCGACATGTTTTCATTTGATAGTTGAATCACATACTATCAAAGTTTTGACCATATTTACGTTGTAAATATGGAGAGACCAGTTGGATTATTATCCGAAGAACCACTCCGGATTAGCATAAGCGTTGTGAATCAAGTACGCTGAAGATAATTGAAGACGGAGTGAAGTGCAAGGGCTATTGTGGAAAGCCTAGGTAGGATGGATTCACTGAATAGTGCCTTCGGTTTGTTCAGTCCCAGAACAACGTATATGGACGAGTGTCTGACAAAGTACTCTTAACGAATCATATATGTTGATCTCTTTAAACGTATTGCGTTGGTGGCGGAGAAATTCGTTTCTCTTAGCTTTTATACCCGTGATGCCTTGAGAAATCGATATTGATTTGGCGGGTATGACGATGTGGCATTCAAAGTAATTGAAGAAATAATCTGTCAAAGTGATAAACGTGACCTCAAAACCTCACAACCGGGAAATAACAAAAGTTGGGCTAGGCAGCATGGCTAGTTGGCCATAACCAAGCAGGGTGTATTATCACCATCTAGAGAATATTCAATTGTTCTTCTTTATAATCTATTTCAATGTTGTCCCTTATCAGGAAGGATGGTTGCTGATCCTAACCATCGGTGATAATATATTCGTTACACTCAAGCTAAATGAGTGGACGGTCATGTGTGGCCGGGTTGCAAGACGTTCTTGTTGAACCCTAGTGTATCTCCTCTAGAGTACACTGATCGGAAGGTGCTCCCATACCTTGTCTGTTGGAATCCAATCTCCAATAAGCGCTCACGGTTTTATTTGTATACTATGTATGTGGAACGTGAGATGCAAGCGTTCTGCTAGATTGATATCTATTTGTATTTAGACATTATTATAATATCAGAAAGATATCCTTTATTTAACCAAGTGTTGGAGTTTTATTCACACCAGTCCCATGACTGACCCAGAGTTTATTTTGTTTTGTTTCCCCTAAACTCTTGGGTGCCTAAATTTGTACGGGCAGTCAAGTAGTCGGGATTTTACAGATACACTTGGAGAGCTTGGAGCAGGAGGCTTCAGGATTATAGCTATGATTATTCCGCTGTGTTGTTAAGTGTTGTACTTTGAAATGGTATGTATATACGAGTACTGATTTGTATTTCAAAGTTATGTTATATTTTATTCGTTCCGCTGTGAGATTCGTGTTTACTCTGATGATGTAAGTTCTTCTTCTATTCTATTAGTTCTATCTTTTCTTCCTCACCCTCTACTTTCTTTCACTAACGTCGCGGAATTTTCGACTCTCGAGGAGTCGAAAATTTCCAACCGTTACAGTGTTTGAACCATTTTTTGTGAAAACACCCCCCTTATGGGGTCGACCTTGTGTTCGACACCCCCTTGATGGGTCGACGCCCCTGGGCGGGAATTTTTCGCTCCCCATTTCTACATGAATTTTGAACTGTTTTGAATTATTGGCTTATTTTTTTCATATATATTCTTCTTTTTCGTATACTAACTTCTTCATACGGTGTCCGTTTTACGCAAACCAGGTGTTTATTTTGACTAGAATTCCAAGACGAACGCACTGGCGTAGTCCGTTTCACATAATTCTAAATATTAAATTAATTATTATTTAATTTATCATCTTTTAGTGTTGTTAAAATATGGGGTGTTACACTCTCCCCTACTCAAAGGATTTCGTCCCCGAAATCTCCAAGTTAAGAAGAATGTATATCCTACCATCCATCATCCATCTACTCATCCACCAATAACAGGCATCCATTGTCCTTAAAACATTTCTAATGCTTATATGAACATATGCAAAGGTGTGTGTATATGTCCTTATACTAATGCAAAGATCAGGCGGTCTACTGATTCAGTCGACCTCCTTAATGCAATGTATGTTAGTGCCATGAATCCAGCATGTATGCAAATGATCCTATTATAACATGTAAGTTCTATATACATGCACAATCATCCATCAAAATGCAGCATCCATATGATGATACATCTATTTTCGTCCAATCAAAGAAGAAAAATGCATACACATCCATAAGTAGTATGAGAGTGATTGAGCCGATCTAGTGCCTAATGTGTGCGTATATGCTTCCACGAGCAACCACTTGCATCACTTGTATCCATTAAACATAGCATGTCTCAAGCAGATGTTTGCATCCACGGGTTTCCTACTTAAAGGTCGAAGATTCGATTGATAGGATATACTCAAATGATGAAAAGAAAATGGTACGAAGCGCAAATATTTTTTTCGGTCTCCCAAGTTGCATCCTCTAGGTTATCTCCAAACTGAACCTTCATCAACTTGACTTTTCTATTGAGTAGCTTCTTAACTTCTTATTCAAGAATACGAGAACTCGTCTATCGCCTCTCGTTCCACCTCTACTTCCTCCAATATATTCGGCTCAACTACTTATGTGGTATCATGCAAGCACTTCTGCAAATGAGACATGTGGAAAACATCGTGAACGTCAGATAGTCTCTCTAGTAACTTTACTCTATAGGCCATTTTGCCAATCCTTTCTGTTATGGGAAATAGTCCTACAAATCTTGGTGCCAATTTCCCTACAGATTCAAAGCGAACCACATTCCTCAAAGGTGATACCTTAACGAAAACCATATCTCCCACCTCAAACTCAACATTAGTCATTCTCTTATCTACATAGGACTTTTGCCCATCCTGAGATGTTTACATTCGTCTCCGGATAAGATCAATCTTTTTGGACGTTTCTCTAACCATATCCAGTCCAAGTAGAAGTCTTTCTGTAGATTCCCACCAATAAGTTAGTGACCTACAGGATCGTAAAAGCCACACCAAGTGTCGCTGACCTTCCGTTCGCTCGAAAAACTCATTCAAGCGAAATAGAGTTTTTTACTGAACAAGGAAATTCTATTCAGAAAACTGCATGTCATGACTATGGGTCCTGGTGAAGACCCGGCAGGGAGAAAAGCGCTCGTTCCATGAATCAGAATGAAAAACGCAAACATATCTTAGGTGCAAGAGGTGGAGTTTCGGAAAGGAGCGACAAGGGGAGAACCAAATAGCCTAAAAGGAAACCACGCTTTTTCAAGGATTCTGAATTCACCTCCCTTAACGATACCGTGGGAAATATCTTCATGGCAACTAAAAACCCTGAAAGGTATCCGATCTTGGAACAAAGACAGGTCAAAGATGTCGATATGAAGTCAGGAAGATTATCCATAAACAGCCAGGGCACAATACCAACGAATGTAGGCACTTAAAGTCAGTGATCGAGGAGTTAATCAGAAAAAACCATTTGCAACAGTATATACAAGATCATAAAAGTTATCCCGACTATCTGCAAACAAGGGGCAATACATCTTTAAATGTAAAAGTCTTAAACCAATCCAAAGAGGATGCTCATCAAAAGGACCAGTCACTAATGTCTCAATAATGGAGCATTAAGCTAGAGCTCTCATTACTTTTCTTCACTCCCCTGGTTTTATCTTGTTATTAAGATTGTTTTACCTTGCATTATTATTCACTATATTCATATTAAGTAACGGTTTACTAGGAAAAACTTTGTGCATCAAAAATTAATTATGTGTCTACCTGAGTAACATACATATTAGTCCATGCTAAAAGAAAAACAATCACTTCGAAAGTAGGCATGGTAAAAAGCAATCCGCCATGCAGCTGGACTGTGACGAAAATCCCTGGGCACACATTAAATAAAGCAGCTTGGGAATCACAAACATCATGCAAGATTAAACGGGATGAATAGACACATCACGTCAAAATGGACAAGCTATTCTAAGATAGTCAGTAAGCCGAAAGTTCGCACCTTTCATTATGGAATATGTTGAATGCTTAGCAAACATCCATGCAAAGGACTAGCACCAGGCTTTGTTGAAAGTATAGGAATATTACCAAATCTGTCCCTCGGATAAAATTGCTAATCCTAAAGAGGCGCCTTCTCAGATGCAGGACATGAATTCCTTAAAACCGGAGTTAAATTCAGTAGCAAGGATTGATGTCCACCTCCTAAGAGTCAATGCCGGAGTAAAAGCAACTCGAAAAGTCCCATGGATAAAATCGCTGAGCCCACCAAAGACACACCTTCTTAGGTGCTGGACACTGGTTCCCCAACTTGAAAAAAAAAACCCAGTGTCATTTTCCTAGGGCAAGGAACAAAGTCGGAAAACTCGACATGTCCTGAAACGGAAAAATTGCCAATCCAAAAAAACGAGGGGCACCTTGTTAGGTGAAGGACACGAATTTTATCCCTTCTGAGTCAAGACTCGATGGGATGAATTAGTGTCCGCTCCTTAGAATGAAGCATAAAAAAGGGGAAAGATTAAACATGCTGGAAGGGCCATCGCAATATAGAAATCCTAGCCGAAAGGGGGTGTCAGAAATCCTAGCCGAAAGGGGGTATCCAATAAGGTCTGTCCATCCTAGAAAAATAAGGACTGACAGGCCGAACTTGGGTCGAAATTGAAACCCAAGACCTCCCATGGGGGCACCCAAAAGAAAACACACATAATAACCATGCGTTGTTTTAAAAAATATCATGAATTGATCAAATGAAATCATGACTCAAATTAACATAATCTATGTAATTAAAAAGAGCTTTGGTATGGGGACATCACCATTGTGTAAAAGATCACCAATGCCCACTCAAAACATACCCTAGACTAGTTATAACTTCATTGCGAGAACTATTCGAACGATAAGATTCGCGCGAACAACAAACTAAAAGTGCGACCACTCATAAGAATAAAGTAATAAAACTATGATAGCATTTAAACGATACAAACGTAAGTGCGCAAACATAAAATATTAAGCGAGGGCCAGCACTCGCACAAACAACCGGTCTAAGTATGTAATAGGTAAAAGAAAATAGGCTGGAATCAGACCATAAAGTCACAAATGCTATTTCTTATACAGGGGAGGATGAACCAATTGCTCAGGCATTTGCTGATATATCTATACAAAAGAACCATGGAAGGAAAAAAACTGATGATCTTGGACTATTAATCAGCTAACTTTTTTTTGCGTGTCAGGGTGGACGCAACCTTGGTATTTGTAACACCCCACCTCCGCTAGGGTCACTCACAAAGGGAATGCACTAGTTTTGGTGGAGTATTATCTAGGTAAACATGCACAGAGATATCACAAGGCAGAACATAAATGAAGCAGCGGTAGAAATTAAAAACCAACTTTTTATTATTTTCTAGGAAAGAGTCAAAAGCTCATATATCCAAGATACAAATTATTCCATTACATCAAGTTCATAGTAAAGAAGCATAAACTTTAAAACAAAAGTAAATTATTACCCATAAATAGCAGAAGCAGCCATAGCATAGCCCAAGACCAAACCGTACATGAGCTGTCAGAAAGCAAGTTGAATCCAAGCTAAGAGCTAGTGTTTCCTCCCTGATAACCAAGGGGGGAAACGCAGGAAAAAGGGGCGAAAGAAAAAGGGTCAGTCATAAAGACTGGTAAGCCCTAGTGACTTTCAGTATGAAAACTAGTAAAGGTAACATGACATGTGAAAACTGGAATTAAACATAAGGGTGATAACAGAACTAGTAGGATAATTAAGATAACAAGATAAGTCAAGTCTAACATCGCATATTCAAGGTTCGATGCACCAACTGTACTACTATTCTAACCCATGTCAAGTATTAACCATGAAATGATCCCTTAGCCCAGTGTCATGAAGTGACCAATTACGGGGTCCTACGGTACGATCTAGTAATCGAACGGCTCCCTACAAGTCCTAGCTTGTAACACCCCACGTCCATTAATGTCACTCACAAAAGGGAATGCATTAACTTCCATGGAGGTTATAAGTGAATATAGAACAGAAAAATTACAACAAGACAGATAATAAGTAGTACTTGGAAATCTAAAACTTCATTTTATTGCAGCGGAAACATGTTTATTACATCACAAAACCATTAATCAGAGTCAAGTACATTATCCATCTTCATAAAACAAAATACTTAATCCCATTACACAAATAGCCATTAAAAAGACAAGAAGCTAGACTTTACTTCAACGGTCCAAGCTTTCCAAGAGAGAGAAAGCAATCCAATCAAACTTCACTAGAGCTAGGCCCAACCTGAGGACCTGGAGGGGGAAAAAGGATAGAAATGGAGGGGGTCAGACATAAAGTCTGGCGAGTATGATAATTCTAACAATACTATTATCAAAATAACTAGACTAAGGCATAAGCTGGAAGACAAGTAAATGTCTATGAACTATTTGGAAGATAAAGATAGCGTTTAAGATAACGTTAAAGATAACGGTAAAGGCACACCTAATTACTAACGAATAATTACTATACTGCACCGCACATTACTACACTGCACCGCACATTACTACACTGCACCGCACCAGTCACCCTAAAGGTTGATCCCACTTGCTTCACACAGAAACTTATAAATAGCCTTACGTACCCCTAGCTGACTACATAGGTGCCGTCTGCCCCTACCTCCACTAGGTGTACCCCACTACCCACTTTCGATCGGCTCCCTACTCGTAGATACCCGTGCTGGCCCAACAGTGGGGTGTATCACTCCCCTAAAGTGGCAACCCGATACAACTTGAGAATGCACGTCTTATACCTACACGATGCAACAACGTCTTACCTACCAGCCCGGGTCCACACACGCATATGAAACCCGTTGGACTTGCGTTGCCACCGCTCCCCGTTTTGGCCTCTTATAGTCAAACCCAATATGCGTGTCTCGTCCTCGACTTGGGTCGAGCCCACAAAGATACGTTTGGGATACTGGTTAAAATGGGCCCCCACAAGTTACCCACCTAAGCTAGTCATTAATATATTCCACTTACCCTCTTAATCATGTTCATTTACATATATGTGTTTGGTTAAGTCTTACTAATCGTATTTCACATGCCGATAAGGGCACCCACTATATTCCTCATGCCACCCAAGGCACCTACTTAATCCCCATTTCCCACCTTACATATTTATCTGGTTAAGTATTTCTTAATTCATTCAGGCCATAACCTCATAAAGACCTCTCACATTAGACTGGCATTTATGGCAGCTGGATATTCCGGGCGGGTCCGGGCAGTCTTACACCATAAAAGAGTCTAACCTCGTGTCTTTACAACTGTTATGCTTTAGTTTAGGCCTAGGACCTCTCACATTGGGCTGACATTTGTGACCACTGGATTGCCGGGCGGGTCCGGGCAGGTTTACGTCACAAACGAGTCCAACCTCGTGTCCTAAGCATTGATTATCACTTATAACCCTTTACCCCAATTTTTATAATTCCCTATCCAAATTATTAATTAAGTCCACTTTTATTGATGTCCATAATTGACTCAATTATGGTCATCCACTCATGGCATGCAAAATCATATCAATTGCACCCCAACATCTTTATTATTAAATCCTTAATATTACCCCTACCCCACGTTTACACGTTCGCTTATCCAACGCAGAATATACGCTAGACTCGAATAGTCTAACTCATAGCACAAAATAAATTATCACAACATATAGACAATTAAAATGAATCTAATCATAATAGGGGTGAAACTTGCATAAGCTACCCATGTTAAGGATGTAAAGGTGTCAACTTGTTAAATGTCACAATTTACAGGATATGATCATACTCAAATTTATGTACAAACTTGCATAAGGGCGTTTAGGCAACATAATGATGGTGTGAACTAGCATAGAATTTCACATATGTCATAGCATAATTCTAGATGTCATAATTCTAGATCAAAATAGAGGTCATAGCATATGTTCATAATCTCAACCTAAACTTTCATATGTGACTTGTCATATAGATTAACATAAACCCAAATAACATTAACATCATGATGTGATTAACATGAACTAATTAGCATAAACAATAACATCATGACTTTAAAGCATGTATGATTTATCACAATTTAGCATAGAAACTCTCAACATACATAACATCATCATAGCATGATTTACAACATATAGGATACATAGCATAGGATTGATAACATACATGATAGCATAAAGTTTACAACAACATATATGACAATTCACATCATCTACTCATAATCCATTCATGACTTAACCTAATTAATTTAATAATAATCTTGTTAAGACTATCATACTCACAATTTAGAGAAGAAAAGAGTCTTGCTTTGCTTTAGAATTGAGTAGAATTAGTATTTGATTAGCTTTTCTTCCTTCATAGTTGGCGGCGACTCCACTAAGTTCCATGGCGGCGGTATGACGGTAGCTATTCTATTTTCCTTATGAATTAGGGTGAGAGACTACCTAGGTATTTATAGAGTTAGGATTTATTTTAGACCGTCAGATCAACACAGAACTAATCCCAGCCAACCAGATTAGGTCAAAACCCTAATGGGTCATCACTCAATCAAAAACAGGCTCAGTCAAAAACCCTAGCCGCCAGACCCAGGTCGACACTAGTGTCGACCCCCCAGTCGACCTGCCTGGGCAGGAAAATTCCCGCCCAGACCGCTTCTGCACTTTCAGTTTGAATTTTTGAATTTCCTGCGAGCTGTTTTGAATTTTCTATAACTTCCGATGGCCATAACTTCTTCATACGAAGTCCAATTCACGCAAACTCAGACTCTATTTCGACCAGAATTCCGAGACGAACGCAATGGCGCAACCTGTTTCCCACAATTCTCATGTATGAGATTAGTTATTCTTTAATTTGTGAATATTAATATTAACCGAATTACGGGGTATTACATTCTCCCCTCCTTAAAGGATTTCGTCCTCGAAATCTTCAAGTTAAGAAGAATGTATATCCTAACATCCAATCATCCATCTACTCAACCGTCAAACACAGGCATCCATTGTCCTTGTAGACTTCTAATGCTTTCATGTTTATATGCACAGTGTGTGTATATGTCCATATCTAATGCAAAATCAGACGGTCCACTGATTCAGTTGACCTCCTTAATGCAAACTATGATAGTGCCATGCGTCCATTATGTATGCAAAAGTTCCCTAATGCTACATATTATCTCTATATGCGTGCACAATCATCATCCGAATGTAGCATCCATATGATAATACAATCATCATACATCCATTTGACTAAATACAGCCATTTATATGCGATATGCAATATGAAATGACTGAGCCGATCTAGTGCCTAATAGTGTGTGTATATGCGTCCACGAGCAACCACTAGCAAACACTTGCATCCACTTTGCATCCACCATACATAACATGTCTCAAACACATGTTTCAACCATAGGATTATCCTAACTAAAGGTCAAGGATACTAGCGAGAGGATACTCTAAAGGTGAGATAAGTACAAGATAAGCGATAAAGGAGAAATTAAAGGACATACCCTCGAAAAGAAAAGGGTACAACGAACGCATCTTCTCTTCCGTCTCCCAAGTAGTGTTGCTCTCATCATCTCCCCATTGTACTTTGACTAGTCCGACCTCTCGATTTCTCAGCTTCTTGATTTTTGACCCAAGAATGCATGTAGGAGCTCGTCGAATCATCGCATCACGCTCTATCTCCACCTCTCTAAGCAAACTCGTCTCTACCACCTCCGCGGTCTCGTGCAAGCACTTCCTCAAATGTGATACATGGAATACGTCGTGTACACCACTAAGTCTCTCTGGCAACTCCACTCTATACGCCATCCGTCCAATCCTCTCCTTTATAGGAAACGGCCCTACAAACCTTGGTGCTAATTTCCCAACGGACACAAAGCGAACAACGTTCCGTAATGGAGACACTTTGACAAAGACCATGTCCCCAACTCCAAACTCAAGATCTGTCCTCCTCTTATCCACATAAGATTTCTGCCTATCTTGCGCTGCTTTCATCCTCCTTCGAATCAAGTCGATCTTCTCTGAAGTCTCTCTAATCATATCGGGCCCAAGTAAGATCTTATCCGTAGATTCCCACCAGCATGTAGGTGAACGACAAGGTCGTCCATAAAGAGCTTCGAAAGGTGCCATGCCAATGCTGGACTGAAAGCTATTATTATACGTGAACTCTACTAATGGAAGATGCTCTTCCCATGTACCCCCAAAGTCTAGGATACATAGCCTCAAAAGATCCTCTAGAATGCGATTCACCCTCTCGGTTTGGTCGTCCGTCTGAGGATGATATGCGGTGCTCAAACACAACTGAGTCCCTACCGCCTCTTGTAAGCTTCTCCAAAATTCGCTAGTGAAAATAGGATCGCGGTCGCTCACTATGCTAGAAGGAACACCGTGCAAACAAACTATCTCTCGGACGTATACAGAAGCTAACCATGGAGCAGTCCTCTTACTCTTCACGGGAATGAAATGGGCGCTCTTAGTAAGTCTATCTACTATAACCCAAATCCCCATATTACCCTTCCTCGATCTCGGTAATCCGTCAATAAAGTCCATCGAGACACTTTCCCACTTCCATAGTGGAACCTCCAATGGGTGAAGTAACCCACCGAGTTTCTTTTGCTCCGCTTTTACTTGTTGGCACACCAAGCATCTAGCAACATACTCGGCCACGTCCCTCTTCATACCGGCCCAAAAGAAAACTCGCTTCATGTCTTTGTACATCTTGTCCCCGCAGGGATGAATGGTCATCTTCGAACGATGTGCATCGTCAAGAATAGTCTTCCTTAGGTCATCGTCTTTTGGTACACAAAGTCTATCGTCCCTATGTAACCAACCCTTATCATCTAGGGTATACCTATGGAGATGGCTTGATGACTCCCCTCCTTCGAGCTTTTCTACTAACTCAACCAACTATGGGTCGTCTCGCTGTGCCTCGCCAATCCGTCCCAAAAGTGTAGGTCTGACCTCCAAGGATGCTAGCAGATCGGGTACAAAGTCAACGGAAGGTCTAAAGTCAAACATCGAAATGAATTCTAAACTTCGCCGCTCAACAAACAAAGGACTTAAGGATAATCTTTTTCTACTTAAGGCGTCTGCCACCACGTTACTCTTGCCAGGGGTATAGGCTATTTCGAAGTCGTAGGATGCTAAGAACTCCATCCACCTTTGCTGCCTTAAGTTCAAGTCCTTCTGAGAGAACAAGTATTTTAAAGACTTGTGGTGAGTAAATAATTCGAATCTCTCGCCGAGAAGATAATGACGCCAAGACTTAAGCGCGAAAACAATAGCGGCCAACTCTAGGTCATGTGTAGGATAATTTTTCTCATGCGCTCTCAACTGCCTTCCACCATAGGCTATTACCCTACCCTCTTGCATTGAGACTGCGCCTAGTCCCGTCCCACAAGCTTCAGTATAAACAATAAATGGCTTACTCCTGTCTGGCAGTACTAAGACTGGGGCTGAGGTCAAAGCTCTCTTCAAACGTTGGAACGCATCATCACAATCTACGTCCCATGTGAAAACTAGGTTCTTCTTTGTCAAGTGTGTTAATGGAGCTGATATCATTGCGAAGTCTTTGATAAACTTCCTATAGTAGCCAGCCAACCCCAAGAAACTTCTCACTTCGGTAGCATTTTTAGGAACCTTCCAATCTTGGATGGCCACCACCGTCGCGGGATCCACAGCTATCCCTTCCTTGGAAACCACGTGCCCTAGGAATCGTACTTCCTTCCTCCAGAAGTGACACTTATAAAATTTGGCTTTAAGATTATGCGCTCGTAGGGTCTCCAACACTTCCTTAAGATGTAGGGCATGCTCTTCTTCATCCTTAGAAAAGATCAGGATATCGTCTACAAAGACTACCACGAATTTGTGAAGGTACTCCCTAAACACCCTACTCATCAAATCAACAAAGTATGCGGCGGCATTTGTCAAACCGAAGGGCATCACTAGCCATTCATAGAAACCATCTGGAGTCCTAAAGGCAGTCTTGTCTATGCTATCCTCAGCCACTCTCAACTGATGGAAACCAGTGGCTAAGTCCAACTGCGAAAACACTAAGGCGCCAACTAACTGATCGAAGAGATCGTCAATCCTCGGCAGTGGGTGTCTATTCTTCTTAGTAAGCTTATTAAGTTCTCTATAGTCCACACAAAGTCTAAGGGACCCATCCGCCTTCGTGGCAAATACTACTGGAGCACCCCACTCCGATATACTTCGTCTTATGAACCCCTTCTCAAGTAACTCCTTCACTTGCTTATCGAGTTCCCTCCTTTCACGAGGAGCCATGTGGCGTACTGGCAAAGATACTGGTTTCGCATTATCCACAAGATATATTTGAAAATCTATCTCCCGCTTCGGAGGTAAGCCCTTCACCTCCTCGAAAACATCCGAATACTCTCGGACCACTCTAACAGATCGTAGATTTTCCTCAGACGCGTCAAGCGATTCTAAATAACTTAGCATAACGGAATATATGGGACTACAAAAGATTTCGAGAGCGTTACCAAGGCGAGTCATGAGCCTAACTACTCTCCTTTCACAATCAAGAACAGCCCCATTTCTGGATAACCAATCCATTCCTAAAATTAGCCCATAGCCTGTGAAGCCCAACACATAAGCATCACATCTGAACTCAACGCTAAGTATAGAAATTTTCAAATCCAAACACATCATGGACAAATGAGCTAATCCCCCAATTGGATTCGAAACAACTAAGGGATCCTCTACTAAACTGGTGTTTAAGTGCAGTGATTCAACTAATGATGTAGAGATAAACGAATGCGATGCGCCCGAATCAAATAAGGTACGGACAGGATGATCAAACAGAAAAACTAAGCTTTCAACAAAAATGATTCTACCTTGTTCTTGCAGCGGTGGGACCGCGAGAGCCTGAACTTGTCCCCTTGCCTGCCCTGGTGCTGTAAGAGCCTGCACCTGTCCTCCCGAGGTAGCCCCTGCCCTCTGTCCCTTCCTTGGGAAGTCCTTCACTAGATGTCCCGCATCGCCACGGTGAAAACAGCTAGTCTTCTTTTTCTTTCGGCAGTCCTTGCTGAGATGGCCTGGGGTCCCACAGTTAAAACATTTCTTCTTTCCCTTGCCATTATTGTCTTTACCACCCTTCTTGTTTTGCTGTTGGGGTTTCTTCTGATCCCCTTTCTTCTCGGGTGCCTTATCAGCTTTAGCACTTTTCTCCTCGTGCATGAGCGCCATTTCTACTAGCTTCTCAAAGGTGGCCCCCATAGGGATGTGGGTCATAGCCAACCCTTGCAACGGTTCATTCAATCCATTAACGAACCTCAGAGCCTTCTTCTCCGGCGTGTTCACTAAATCCAAGCCAAACCTTGCTAACTGATTAAATTTGTTGACATATTCTTTTACTGATGAGCTTCCTTGCTTTAATGTCAAGAACTTTTCCATATATAGATTCTCCTCTGCCCTTCAGAGGAACTTCGCCTCAAACCTACGTCTGAAATCCGCACAAGAATCAACAGGGCGCTCCCCATTAGTGACCTCCCACCAGAACGAGGCCTCTCCCTTCATCAACCAAGCTGCTAATTTAACTCTCCTCCCTTCCTCCACTTCAAAAATTTCTAGCAATTCTTCCACCTCCCTAAGCCAATCTCTAGCTTCCACAAATGTTTCTGACCCTTGGAAGGGTTTTCCACCCATAGCCTTAAATTCCTTGCACGTCTTTGCAAAAGTATCTACACGAGGAGGAGGAGGAACGGGTGCAACTGGTGGTGGAGGAACATTGACCGGAGCTGCGGCGGCCCTAGCCTCTAATAGCCTCCTATACCATCCTGGTATTGTTACACCGTCGGGTAGATTAAGATCTTCAGCCATGCTGAAACGAAAAAGGAAAGATTCAAAATGGAGAATTCGAAAGATAAAGATATATGGCTATTTGGGGATTATGTTTTTCATAAAAACTTCCTCTTTAAATTTCTCATTAAAACATGTTTTTGAAAACATTTCTTTCAAAAATAACTATTTTTCTAAAGTATTTTTATCTGTTCTGGTAACCTTAAGCTCCGATACCACGTGTAACACCCCACGTCCATTAATGTCACTCGCAAAAGGGAATGCATTAACTTCCATGGAGGTTATAAGTGAATATAGAACAGAAAAATTACAACAAGACAGATAATAAGTAGTACTTGGAAATCTAAAATTTCATTTTATTGCAGTGGAAACATGTTTATTACATCACAAAACTATTAATCAGAGTCAAGTACATTATCCATCTTCATAAAACAAAATATTTAATCCCATTACACAAATAGCCATTAAAAAGATAACAAGCTGGACTTTACTTCAACGGTCCAAGCTTTCCAAGAGAGAGAAAGCAATCCAATCAAACTCCACTAGAGCTGGGCCCAACCTGAGGACCTGGAGGGGGAAAAGGATAGAAATGGAGGGGGTCAGACATAAAGTCTGGCGAGTATGATAATTCTAACAATACTATTATCAAAATAACTAGACTAAGGCATAAGCTGGAAGACAAGAAAATGTCTATGAACTATTTGGAAGATAAAGATAGCGTTTAAGATAACGTTAAAGAAAACGGTAAAGGCACACCTAATTACTAACGAATAATTACTATATTGCACCGCACATTACTACACTGCACCGCACATTACTACACTGCACCGCACCAGCCACCCTAAAGGTTAATCCCACTTGCTTCACACAGAAACTTATAAATAGCCTTACGTACCCCTAGCTGACTACATAGGTGTCGTCTGCCCCTACCTCCACTAGGTGTACCCCACTACCCACTTTCGATCGGCTCCCTACTCGTAGATACCCGTGCTGGCCCCACAGTGGGGTGTATCACTCCCCTAAAGTGGCAACCCGATACAACTTGAGAATGCACGGCTTATACCTACACGATGCAACAACGTCTTACCTACCAGCCCGGGTCCACACACGCATATGAAACCCGTTGGACTAGCGTTGCCACCTCTCCCTGCTTTGGCCTCTTATAGTCAAACCCAGTATGCGTGTCCCGTCCTCGACTTGGGTCGAGCCCACAAAGATACGTTTGGGATACTGGTTGAAATGGGCCCCCACAAGCTACCCACCTAAGCTTGTCATTAATATATCCCACTTAACCCTCTTAGTCATGTTCATTTACATGTGTGTTTGGTTAAGTCTTACTAATCGTATTTCACATGCCGCTAAGGGCACCCACTATATTCCTCACGCCACCCAAGGCACCTACTTAACCCCCATGTCCCACCTTACATGTTTATCTGGTTAAGTATTTCTTAATTCATTCAGGCCATAACCTCATAAAGACCTCTCACATTAGACTGGCATTTATGGCAGCTGGATATGTCGGGCGGGTCCGGGCAGTCTTACACCATAAAAGAGTCTAACCTCGTGTCTTTACAACTGTTATGCTTTAGTTTAGGCCTAAGACCTCTCACATTGGGCTGACATTTGTGACCACTGGATTGCCGGGCGGGTCCGGACAGGTTTACGTCACAAACGAGTCCAACCTCGTGTCCTAAGCATTGATTATCACTTATAACCCTTTACCCCAGTTTTAATAATTCCCTATCAAAATTATTAATTAAGTCCACTTTTATTGATGTCCATAATTGACTCAATTATGGTCATCCACTCATGGCATGCAAAATCATATCAATTGCACCCCAACATCTTTATTATTAAATCCTTAATATTACCCCTACCCCACATTTACACGTTCGCTTATCCAACGCAGAATATACGCTAGACTCGAATAGTCTAACTCATAGCATAAAATAAATTATCACAACATATAGACAATTAAATTGAATCTAATCATAATAGGGGTGAAACTTGCATAAACTACCCATGTTAAGGATGTAAAGGTGTCAACTTGTTAAATGTCACAATTTTCAGGATATGATCATACTCAAATTTATGTACAAACTTGCATAAGGGGGTTTTAGGCAAAATAATGATGGTGTGAACTAGCATATAATTTCACATATGTCATAGCATAATTCTAGATGTCATAATTCTAGATCAAAATAGAGGTCATAGCATATGTTCATAATCTCAACCTAAACTTTCATATGTGACTTTCATGTAGATTAACATAAACCCAAATAACATTAACATCATGATGTGATTAACATGAACTAATTAGCATAAACAATAACATCATAACTTTAAAGCATGTATGATTTATCACAATTTAGCATAGAAACTCTCAACATACATAACATCATCATAGCATGATTTACAACATATAGGATACATAGCATAGGATTGATAACATACATGATAGCATAAAGTTTACAACAACATACATGACAATTCACATCATCTACTCATAATCCATTCATGACTTAACCTAATTAATTTAATAATAATCTTGTTAAGACTATCATACTCACAATTTAGAGAAGAAAAGAGTCTTGCTTTGCTTTAGAATTGAGTAGAATTAGTATTTGATTAGCTTTTCTTCCTTCTTAGTTGGCGGCGGCTCCACTAAGTTCCATGGCGGCACTATGACGGTAGCTATTCTATTTTTCTTATTAATTAGGGTGAGAGACTACCTAGGTATTTATAGAGTTAGGATTTATTTTAGATCGTCAGATCAACACAGAACTAATCCCAACCAACCAGATTAGGTCAAAACCCTAATGGGTCATCACTCAATCAAAAACAGGCTCAGTCAAAAACCCTAGCCGCCGGACCCAGGTCGACACCCAGGTCGACACTATAGTCGACCTTGGGGGGGGCCAGGTCGACACTAGTGTCGACCCCCCAGTCGATCTACCTGGGCGGGAAAATTCCCGCCCAGCCCGCTTCTACACTTTCAGTTTGAATTTTTGAATTTCCTGCGAGCTGTTTTGAATTTTCTGAAACTTCCGATGGCCATAACTTCTTCATACGATGTCCAATTCACGCAAACTCGGACTCTATTTCGACCAGAATTCCGAGACAAACAATATGGCGCAACCCGTTTCCCACAATTCTCTCGTCTGAGATTAGTTATTCTTTAATTTGTGAATATTAAAATTAACCGAATTACGGGTTGTTACATAGCTCGTCATGCGTCTGTGCCATGCAGCCCTATCCAGAAATGTAGTTACATGTGCTAGGTCCACCATATGGTGTATCAAGTCCTATGGTGCCAACCACCGACATGAATTAAGCACGCACAGTGTAAATCTACGGGTGCCCAATGCCTGCTTTTTCAACTCCGGATTATGTGCACGACCATAGACCGCCTGAACCTACAATGGCGCACCTACTCAGCCGTCGTTCTGGTCGCTTACAATCAGCCCAGTAATCGTGCCCCACCCTGCCTAGTCCTAGGGTATCGTGATACATCTAAGTGGGTTATTGCTGAAAAGGACCGCGTAACTAGGGTTTCTAATGGGTTAAGTGTTGTCATTCAAATTCGTGACTTAACCCTATCCAAATCATGTATCAAGTTGGTTAAGTGTGTTCAAGCAGTTCATGACTTAACCCTATCAAGTCATCGTGTCAAGTTGGTTAAGTATATTCAAGTGGTTCATGACTTAACCCTATCATGTGGCATTAATTCATTAGTGCACGCCAATCTCTAAAATTAGACTAACTGTTGTGGTTACTGGATTTAATGGGCGGTTCCGGGCAGATTTACACCACAACATAATCTAACCTCGGGTTTTTACGTGCGATATGACCAACTACCCACATTAGATCCTATTGTTTGCAGCCACTGGATTTGCCGAGCGGTTCCGGGCAGATTTACACTGCAAACTCAACCCAACCTCGAGTTGGCCATTTTCAAGTTTATCTAACTGTCATGCCCACGTTCAAGTTTTCATGTCTAGATTCATGTCAAGTTTTCAAGTCATGTTTCATGTCAAATCGTGTCAAGTTCATGTCCATATTCAGGTTCAAGACATAATAACGTTCATGTTCAAGTTTAAAGCTAATTTATGTTTTACCTAGTCTACCCAAATTGTATTCCCATCGTACGTAAGTTCGAATCGATACAAATAAATCTAATTAGGTAGTGACATAAAAAGAAATGGGTATAAGGTGGCAAGAGTGATTACTAGCATAGCATGATATGACTTGAAATAAAATATTACTGGCATATGTAATATTGGCCTCAAACATAAAGATTCCAAATCTAGCAAGATAAGGTACTAGTCAAAATAACAGTTGTCACAAGGTGATCGTATAGTCATGGTAACGACTGTCATAAGATGATAGTATAGTCATGGTAACGACTGTCATAAGATGATAATCATAAACATGTGACTAATAGCAGGTTCAACATGATAATATAAGGGGTTTTCTTTTTGATTTACAACATGAATAGGCCCCAAGTCAATGTCATAGTAATATTCAAGAGTCAAGATCCAAGATGAAAAAGAATGAATGTAAACAGTCATCATACATAGGTCCAATTTAAATTTTACATCATATTCGTAATACATTTACAGTTTAAATCTGAAAATAACTGGGGCTTACAGATCGTGGTTTGAGAATTAGAAAAAGAGAGTCGATGTTGAATATGCTTACTCAAGTCCTAATAGAAGTCCCCAAATCAGCAATTCCCTTAACGCAGTCTCAAAGTAGAAGAAGCAGTCTTTCTCTCACACTTTTCAATCAGAATCAGAGCAGCATAAGGTCAGAAAGAATTTTGTGTAGAGAGACTGGTGTTAGGGGCTGTATTTATAGGTTCAGGTCAACGAATGTGGATAGAAATGAGGCCAAATACATCAGAGTGAATCCAGCTTCAGAAATGGGCTCGGGCACCAGGTCGAACCCCAGGTCGACACTATGGTCGACCTGGTTCTGGGTAGGTCGACTACATAGTCGACCCCCAGGTCGACCTGGTCTTGGGCGGGAATTTTCCCGCCCAGTCCATTTTGAGGTTTGAAATTCGAATTTTTGAATTCGAATTGAGTCTGTTTTGAACTTGAAAATTTCAGAAAACTTCGAATGGTCGTAACTTGGTCATACGGACTCCGATTTTCGAAAACTCGGACTCGTTTCCAAGCAGAATTTCGAGACGAACGCAATGGCGCAACCCATTTCCCCTGATTCTTATTTTAAAAATTAATTCTGCCTTGGTTTATGGTTATTACACGTTATAAAAACATGGGTAGTTACATTCTCCCCCTTAAAGGATTTCGTCCTCGAAATCTCCAGGTTAGGGAGGATGTGTCCTACCATCCAATCATCCATCTACTCAAAGCATCATCCACAGGAAACCATTGTCCTTAAAAGACTTCTAGTGTTGTATGAACATATGCAGAAAGTGTGTGTATATGAACTTATCTAATGCAAAAGATCAGGTGGTTACTGATTCAGTAAACCTCCTTAATGCAAAATATGTTAGTGCCATGAATCCAACATGTATGCAAATTCCTAGCAAAGTTCATAATCTCTATATGAGTGCACTGTCATTCATCCATATGCAACATCCAAGTGATAGCATAACAAGTTCCATCCATGTACAAGTATAAGCACCCATGCATATGCAACATGAAAATGTGACTGAGCCGATCTAGTGCCTAATGTGTGTCATGCATCCACTAGCAACCACTTGCAACCATTTGCAAACATCAACCATAACATGTTTCAATCACATGTTTACATCCATATGGTTCTACCTAAGGTTCTCAAGATAAGATCTAGAAGATAACAAGACAAACATAGATATTAGAAGCATGACACGAAAAGGTTTTCAAGTTTATAGGAAAAAGAGATCGAGAATGTACCCTCAAAAAGAAATGGGTAAAGCGCGCGTATCTTCTCTTCGGTTTCCCAAGTTGCGTCTTCTTGGGCTTCAATCCACTGCACTTTAACTAGCTTGACCTCTCGGTTCCTTAGCTTCTTAATCTCCGTTCCTAAGATACGAATCGGAACCCACCTCAATGTTGCCTCTTTCTCCACTTCTACGTCTTCAAGGATGCTTGGCTCAACCACTTCGGCTGACTCATGCAAGCACTTCCGGAGATGTGAGACGTGAAAGACATTGTGTACTACAGACAACTTCTCGGGTAAGTCTACCTTATAGGCCATCCGTCCAATCCTCTCAACGATAGGGAACGGTCCTATGAACCTTAGTGCTAGCTTTCCAACGGCTCCAAAACGAACTACATTGCATAACGGAGAAACTTTTATGAAGACCATATCTCCGACTTCGAACCCTAAGTCTGTCCTTCTCTGGTCTGCATAAGATTAATGTCTATCTTGGGTCGTTTTCATCCGTCTTCGTATCAACTCAACCTTCTCAGAAGTGTCCCTTATCATATCAGGGCCAAGTATAATCCTGTCTATCGTCTCCCACCAACAAGTTGGCGACTTGCACGGTCTTTCATACAGGGCTACGAACGGCGCCATTCCGATGCTAGCTTGGTAACTGTTATTATATGCAAACTCCACGAGAGGAAGATGGTCTTCCCAAGTACCACCAAAGTCAAGAATGCATAGCCTCAGGAGATCTTCTAGTACCCTATTTACCCTTTCGGTTTGTCCATCCATCTGTGGGTGATAAGCCGTGCTTAAGTCCAGTCGTGTTCCCATTGCTTCTTGCAGACTATTCCAAAACTGGCTAGTGAAAATCGGGTCACGATCACTAACTATACTAGAAGGAACTCCATGCAATCGTACTATCTCTCGAAGGTAAATAGACGCTAGCCCTGATGCGGTCCTCTTGCTCTTCACCGGAATGAAGTGAGCACTTTTCGTGAGTCTATCAACTATGACCCATATGCTAATATTTCCCTTCCTAGACCTAGGCAATCCATCCACGAAATCCATCGAGATACTCTCCCATTTCCATTGCGGAACCTCCAAAGGATGTAATAGCCCACCAGGTTTCTTCGACTCGGCCTTTACTTGTTGGCACACCATGCACTTCGAAATGAACTCTGCCATGCCCTTTTTTATTCCAGCCCAAAAGAAAATGCGTTTCATATCCCTGTACATCTTATCCCCTCCGGGATGTATAGTCATCTTCGAGTGGTGCGCTTCTTCGAGAACTCTCCTTACTAAGTCTCCCACTTGTGGGACACATAGCCTTCCATTGCGCCTTAACCATCCCTTGTCATCTATGGCATACCTACTGAGGTGACTTGATGTCTCACCTCTAATCAGCTTGTCCATGATTTCAACTATCTGTGGGTCTTTCTTCTGTGAAGTCCCTACTTGATCTAGAAGTGTAGGTCTTAGCTCAAGAGACGCTAACGTAGCGGTCAATGACTCAATAGCAGGTGTAAAATCAAAGGTTGCTATAAACTCAAGGCTTTTCATTTCAACAAACAAGGGGCTCAAAGTCAACCTTTTTCTACTTAGCGCGTCCGCCACCACATTACCCTTGCCAGGGGTATAAGCTATATCAAAGTCATATGATGCCAAGAACTCCATCCACTGTTGTTGCCTCAGATTCAAGACTTTCCGTGAGAAGAGGTACTTAAGCGATTTGTGGTCGGTATACAGCTCGAACCTCTCCCCTAGAAGATAATGACGCCAAGCTTTAAGTGCAAAAACAATCGCGGCCAATTCCAAATCATGTGTGGGATAGTTTTTCTCATGAACTTTATGTTGTCTGCCCCCATAGCATATTACTCTTCCTTCCTGCATTAGGACAGCGCCTAATCCTGTGCCGCACGCATCTGTGTACACGGTAAACATCTTACCTCCATCGGGTAATGCTAAAACTGGAGCTGCGGTGAGGGATCTCTTAAGTCTCTGAAAAGCAGCATCACATTCTATGTCCCATGCAAAAGGTAGGTTCTTCTTTGTTAATTTAGTAAGAGGGGCTGAAATCTTAGCGAAGTCCTTAATGAACTTCCTGTAGTAGCCCGCTAAACCAAAAAAGCTCCTCACCTCCGTTGCATTCTTAGGAATTTTCCAGTCCTGTACCGCAACTACCTTTGTGGGGTCCACGGCTATGCCTTGCTTAGAAGCTACATGTCCATGGAACCGAACTTCCTTCCTCCAAAAATGGCATTTGGAGAGCTTATCCTTTAACTGGTGTGCTCTAAGCGTTTTCATGACTTCCTGGAGATGCCTAGCATGCTCTTCTTCATCTTTTGAGAAGAACAAAATATCATCCATGAAAACTACCACAGACTTGTTAAGGAACTCCCGAAACACCCTACTCATCAAATCTACAAAGTATGCGGATGCATTTGTTAGCCCAAATGGCATGACGAGCCATTCAAAGAACCCATCTGGAGTCCTAAATGCAGTTTTGTCAATGCTATCCTCAGCCACTCTAAGCTGATGGAATCCTGTGGCTAGGTCGAGTTGAGAGAAAACAGACGCTCCCACAAGCTGGTCAAACAAATCGTCGATTCTTGCTAGTGGGTGCCTATTCTTCTTTGTCAGCTTTTTTAACTCACAATAATATATGCACAGACGAAGTGATCCATCCGCCTTAGTAGCGAATACCACCGGAGCACCCCATTCAGAAATGCTTCGTCTTATGAAATTTTTCTCAAGCAACTCGTTGATTTGTTTACTGAGCTCTCTTCTTTCCCGCGGGGCCATGTGCCTAACGGGCAATGAAACTGGCTTGGTATTGTCAACAAGATAAATTTGGAACTCTATCTCGCGTTTAGGAGGTAATCCCCTCACTTTATCGAAGACATCTGGATATTCTCGGACCACTCTAACAGATTGCAAATTATCGTCGGACGAGTCAAGGGATTCAAGATAACACAACATGACCGGACCCTTAGGGTTACAAGAAATTTCAAAGGTATTGCCAAGGCGAGTCATGAGCCTCACTACCCTTCGTTCACAATCAAGAATGGCTCCATAATCGGACAGCCAATCCATACCTAGGATCAAACCATATCCCATGAATCCGAGAACATAAGCATTACACGTGAATTCTACGCTTAAGATAGAGATCCTCAAATCCACACACATCATAGATAAATGGGCGGAGCCCCCAATTGGGTTTGAAACTATAACGGGATCCTCAACCAGACTAGTACTTAGGTGCAGATTTTCAATAATATCAGAAGAAATAAAAGTATGCGATGCGCCAGAGTCAAATAAGGTTCGAACAGGAAAGTCAGAAATGTAAACAAGGCTTTCTACGGAAATATTACTACCTCGGTCAGGAGCTGGAGCGGTGTTGAGAGCATGCAACTGCCCTCCAGAAGGCCCTGCTCGCTGGGTCTGCACTTGCCCCTGCCCTTGCTTCTTAGGGCAATCCTTGCTGATGTGTCCAGTATCTCCAAAATGAAAGCATTCACCCAACTTCCTCTTCTTCCTTCTACAGTCTTTAGCTAGATGTCCAGTAATGCCACAGAAGTTGCACTTCCTCGTCTCACGTGATTTGTTGTTGCTCTTGTTATTCTTATTATTCTTGTTGTTCCCCTTCTTGAAGTCAGCTTTCTTATTCTGAGTCTCATTAGGCTTAACCTCCTTCTTGCTATTCTTGTCTTCCTCATGAAGTAGAGCCATATCCACCAAGCTTTCAAAGGTCACCCCCATGGGTATATGAGTTAGGGCCAAGCTGTGTAGTGGCTCGTTCAATCCTCGAGCAAAGCGTACAACCTTTTTCTGGGTTGTGTTGACCAAATCCAAACCGAACCGAGCAAGCTGATTAAACTTATTCACGTACTCCCTCATAGACATATCCCCTTGCTTGAGTGCTAGGAACCTCTCCATCTGAAGGTTCTCTTCTGCGGACGATAAGAATTTGAGCCCAAACCTCTCTCTAAAGTCTGCCCAAGTCTCAATTGGCCTGGTAGCGTTGGTGACTTCCCACCAAAATGCAGCTTCCTCTTTCAGCAACCAAACTGCCAACTGAACTTTCCTATGGTCCTCCATATCAAAGATAACGAACAAGTCTTCTGTTTCCTTTAGCCAGTTTCGTGCCTCAACGAAGGTTTCAGTTCCAACGAAGTTCTTGTCGCCCATTGCTTTAAAGTCTTTGCATATTTTAGCAAAGGCGGTACTAGGAGGAGGAGGAACCGCGACCACTGGGGGAGGAGGAGGAGGGATGTCAGCCGTGCCCGCGTCGTTGGCCCTAGCTTCTAAGTACCTTCGGAACCATCTAGGCATGGGTATTCCCTCAGGAAGGTTAAGATCGACCATGCTGAAAAACGAAAAGGAAAGATTCAAACGAGGAAACAAAGGGAAGTGCTAATGGCTTTTAGGGAATAACCTTTTTAAACATAAAACTTTTCTTGAAAAATGCTTCTCTATAAATAGTTTTGAAAATAGTTTCGGAAGGTTTTTAAAACTTTTGCCCAGCCTGGTAACCTTCTGCTCTGATACAAATTGTAACACCCCACCTCCGCTAGGGTCACTCACAAAGGGAATGCACTAGTTTTGGTGGAGTATTATCTAGGTAAACATGCACAGAGATATCACAAGGCAGAACATAAATGAAGCAGCGGTAGAAATTAAAAATCAACTTTTTATTATTTTCCAGGAAAGAGTCAAAAGCTCATATATCCAAGATACAAATTATTCCATTACATCAAGTTCATAGTAAAGAAGCATAAACTTTAAAACAAAAGTAAATTATTCCCCATAAATAGCAGAAGCAGCCATAGCATAGCCCAAGACCAAACCGTACATAAGCTGTCAGAAAGCAAGTTGAATCCAAGCTAAGAGCTAGTGTTTCCTCCTTGAGAACCTGGGGGGGGCGAAAGAAAAAGGGTCAGTCATAAAGACTGGTAAGCCTTAGTGACTTTCAGTATGAAAACTAGTAAAGGTAACATGACATGTGAAAACTGGAATTAAACTAGTCAAGTCTAGCATCGCATATTCAAGGTTCGCTGCACCAACTGTACTAGTATTCTAACTCATGTCAAGTATTAACCATGAAATGATCCCTTAGCCCAGTGTCATGAAGTGACCCATTACGGGGTCCTATGGTACGATCTACTAATCGACCGGCTCCCTTCAAGTCCTAGCTCGTCATGCGTCTGTGTCATACGGCCCTATCCAGAAATGTAGTTACCTGTGCTAGGTCCATCATAGGGTGTATCAAGTCCTATGGTGCCAATCACCAACACGAATCAAACACGCAAAGTGTAAATCTATGTGTGCCCAATGCTTGCTTTTTCAACTCCGGACTACGTGCACGACCATAGCCCGCCTGAACCTACAATGGCGCACCTACTCAGCCGTCGTTCTGGTCGCTTAAAATCAGCCTAGTAATCGTGCCCCACCCTGCCTAGTCCCACGGTATCGTGATACATCTAAGTGGGTTACTGCTAAAAAGGACCGCGTAAATAAGGTTTCTAATGGGTTAAGTGTTGTCATTTAAATTCATGACTTAACCCTATCCAAATCATGTATCAAGTTGGTTAAGTGTGTTCAAGCAGTTCATGACTTAACCCTATCAAGTCATCGTGTCAAGTTGGTTAAGTATATTCAAGTGGTTCATGACTTAACCCTATCATGTGGCATTAATTCATTAGTGCACGCCAACCTCTCACATTAGACTAACTGTTGTGGTTACTGGATTTGTCGGGCGGTTCCGGGCAGATTTACACCACAACATAGTCTAACCTCGGGTTTTTACGTGCGATATGACCAACTACCCATATTGGATCCTATTGTTTGCAGCTACTGGATTTGCCGGGCGGTTCCGGGCAGATTTTCACTGCAAACTCAACCCAACCTCGAGTTGGCCATTTTCAAGTTTATCTAACTGTCATGCCCACGTTCAAGTTTTCATGTTTAGATTCATGTCAAGTTTTCAAGTCATGTTTCATGTCAAATCGTGTCAAGTTCATGTCCATATTCAGGTTCAAGTCATATTAACGTTCATGTTCAAGTTTAAAGCTAATTTATGTTTTACCTAGTCTACCCAAATCGTATTCCCATCGCACGTAAGTTCGAATCGATACAAATAAATCTAATTAGGGAGTGACATAAAAAAAAATGGGTATAAGGTGGTAAGAGTGATTACTAGCATAGCATGATATGACTTGAAATAAAACATTACTGGCATATGAAATATTGACCTCAAACATAAAGATTCCAAATCTAGCAAGATAAGGTACTAGTCAAAATAACAGTTGTCACAAGGTGATCGTATAGTCATGGTAACGACTGTCATAAGGTGATAGTATAGTCATGGTAACGACTGTCATAAGGTGATAGTATAGTCATGGTAACGACTATCATAAGATGATAATCATAAACTTGTGACTAACAGCAGGTTCAACATGATAATATAAGGGGTTTTCTTTTTGATTTACATCATGAATAGGCCCCTAGTCAATGTCATAGTAATATTCAAGAGTCAAGATCCAAGATGAACAAGAATGAATGTAAACAGTCATCATACATAGGTCCAATTTCAATTTTACATCATATTCATAATACATTTATAGTTTAAATCTGAAAATAACTAGGGCTTACAGATCGTGGTTCGAGAATTAGAAAAAGAGAGTCGATGTTGAATATTCTTAGTCAAGTCCTAATAGAAGTCCCCAAATTAGCAATTCCCTTAACGCAGTCTCAACGTAGAAGAAGCAGTCTTTCTCTCACACTTTTCAATCAGAATCAGAGCAGCATAAGGTCAGAAAGAATTTTGTGTAGAGAGACTGGTGTTAGGGGTTGTATTTATAGGGCCAGGTCAACGAATGTGGACAGAAATGAGGCCAAATACATCAGAGTGAATCCAGCTTTAGAAATGGGCTCGGGCACCAGGTCGACCCCCAGGTCGACACTATGGTCGACCTGGTCCTGGGTAGGTCGACTATATAGTCGACCCCCAGGTCGACCTGGTCTTGGGCGGGAATTTTCCCGCCCAGTCCATTTGGAGGTTCGAATTTTTGAATTCGAATTGAGTCTGTTTTGAACTTGAAAATTTCTGAAAACTTCGAATGGTCCTAACTTGGTCATACAGACTCCGATTTTTGAAAACTCGGATCATTTCCAAGAAGAATTTCGAGACGAACGCAATGGCGCAACTCATTTCCCCTGATTCTTATTTTAAAAATTAATTCTGCCTTTATTTATGGTTATTACACGTTATAAAAACACGGGTTGTTACAGTATTCCAAAACTCATCTTCATCTTCTGGATCGGACAAATCTGGTAAAGATGGGTCGTCTGATGAAGGTGTGATGAGAGGGTTAGTGCTGGTAGATATTAGGATAGAGTCAACGGCGGCAGATTGAGCAGTAGTGCCACAAACAGATGAAGGAGGTGGTGGAAGCACACCTAATGCAAACGAATAACAAGCGCTAAACTCAGCAATCCCAGGTGAAGAAATAAGGAAATCCAAATCCGGGGTAGATTGGTAAATAACAATTTTACCTGGAGTTTCTGGGTATACAAAATCAGCCCCGTAATCGTTCACTTTAAAAGAAGTATTGCCATGACTCACGTACTATTTAACAACATTTTCTTGAGCTGGATACTCGATAATGGGATGAGTTCTTGCAACATCTAAGGCAGAGCGATCAACGAGGGGAATAGGAGAGCTCAAAATATCAATCCTGATGGAGCCAGGTGGGGCATAAGAAATGGTAGCGTTTGAACGTTCCCTCCTAAACAATTGAGCTCACTTGTTCGCCAATATTCTCCTATCTTCAACCAGAGCCTTGCGGTCTTCTTCTTCTAAAAGGTGTTCTTGAACGAACTCGTCATCAACATCGTTGGAATATGAAGTACCTGTTCCCAAACAAGAGCCAGAGTTCATGGAAAATCCTTGTTCAAATAGCTTAAACTTCCACGAATCATGACACTACAAACATAGAATTGAAACAAAGTATTGTTAGTCCCTCTTCCGGCTTCACCAAGATCTCTATGCAACCTGATTTTATCCTCTTCAAAGGCTCTAAGGGTTTCATTCTGAAAAGCAATTTTGCCTTCGAGATCCATGTTTTCCTGTTTTAGAGAAATTGAAACCTGCTTTTCTAAGGCCAAATAGCGCTCAGCAAGTTCTTGAGCAGACTGAACTTCTAAAAAGCTGCGCTCGCACACCCTCCAGCTCCTTCCTAAGCTCCACATTTCTTGCCTATAAGCTATTCACTTTGATGCTTCCGTTCTTTAAAGAAGAAATCTCAGATTCTTGGGATCTAATCAAGTGGATCAGGCCAACTTTGTCGTTTTTTAAGGTTTCAATATGGTCAAGGTGCCAAGCATTCAATTTCTGGAATTCATAACCAAATTTGGCCCAATGTTCCAGTCGCCTATCAACATCCTTCATGTACAGATTCAATTGTATCCCAAATTGATTCTTAACAATACTAAGCTGATTGGTCATGCTACTTTTTACGGCATCCAAACTTTTCACAGCATCTCGCCTATCGTTGGGATGTAAATCCAGGTCAAAATGCATTCCCCTTGAGTCCCAATCACTAAAGCGATCCTTAGGCGTTGATTTTCCACGAGGAATCCTATAAGGTGGACAATCACATATTATTTGAACCTGAGCAGGGGTCGGAACAATAGATCTTGCAGAAGATTCAATCGGTGCAAGCACCTTAGCCTGATCAAGTCCCCCATGCCTTAAAGAATCGACCATTGGAAGTTCAGAGGTATGTTGGACCTGAGAACTTGAAGACAATTGGGAGTGCTTCAAATAACATGAAAGGTAAGAAAATAAGAGGCTTCATGGATCAGTAAGTTCGGCTTGTTGAGAAAAGCTATCCGATAACGAATAGTTCGCATTTATACCTGAAAAATAAAGCATGAGTTCAGCAAGCGTTTAGAGATTACCAGATTTATGGGAAATTATGCCACAAGTACGATGATATCAAAACCAAACTAACAAAACAGGTAAAGCATTAGCAAGCTACAATGTTCAGATGAGGTAAGAGATGATCCTCTCCCTAGACTCAAGGGCCTCGACAAGTTTGAGCCTGTCTTTTTCCAAGACATTAAGTCGTTCAAAATTCTCTTTATTTGATCGCTGAAGATCTTCGACAAGAGAATGCCAGGCACCCATTTGCTCCACAATGTAATCTCTGACAGTTGCGATAAAGCCTTCAACCAGATGCGCACATGCTTCCAACTGATTGAACTCAGCCAATATGCAATCCTTAATGGCGTCCATCTTACCTGCAATAATCCATCTGTCAAATGGGTCTATACACACACCAGAATGCGAGCTAGCTGGACAATGAACCACAAAGTCCTCAGCAAGTTGAGGATGGCAAGGGTTGGGAATAGATAGAGGCTTCGGGACAGTTGCAGGATCCAAAGTGATGGACGAAGAAGCCATACGACCAAGAGCAGTCTGAATATCTAGGTCAGGAAGTTCATTCAATAAACAATGACTTTGAGTGTCAGTCACACCCAAGATCTCCTTGCCTTGGGGCATCTTTTTGCTACCAGCCCTCTTTGTCTACTTTTTCCTAAGCCTCCTAGACATGAAGAATTCCATCCTCGGACGACCTATTTCAAAAGAGACCGGTGTGGACTCAAACAACAACCATAAAATGGGAAACAGCCTAGCCAGACTCAGGCATAAACAGAAACATTTCAACTAAAGAACCCTAGGGCATTTCATCAAACAATTTATAAACAAATACCAAGCATCAAGATTTCAAAGAAAACCACCAGATGATTCATATTCTTCAAAGATGATAACAGAAACGGTATCTATGCTACACAAAACCTGGCTATTGCCCATATCCCAAATTCATACACAGCCCAGTCAGGTCATGTTTGGAACATCCTAACTTGGGAACGCATGAATATTCCAGCAAAACAAAACAGAATAAAGAAAAAGAAACTTACCCAAAAAGATCATGGTACCTTGGAGCCAAAAGGAAATCGATCAAGATAAACAGGTGTTGCTGCAAATGCTAGGCAAAATGATGGAATGAGAAAGCCAAAACCTTTTGAAGAAAAAACGAGGCAGAAATGTCAAACATAGACTACCTGGTAAAACTCTCGAGGAAGCACAGCTATGACCGAAGGATTTCTCGAAAAAGATAAAAGTGGAATGAAGCAGGTTAAAAGTAACTAAGGAAGATTAAAAGGCATACATCCAGAGAATTCTCGCCATGACAGCTTAAGTGCCCGATTACACAAAAAATGTCCCATCAAGCTCCAGTTGGCATCCCGAAATTCAACTGTTCGCACAATGACCAAAAAGATACATCAAGCCTCTCGCTCACAGAGAGAGACAATACCAGTCCACTACAACGAAACAATCCCAAATTTTTGTATGACCGACCCTCGACAAATCTACCAAACAATGTGCGATCAAATATGTTGAAGCCAGTAATTCCTTACTAAAAGAAATCACAGACTTCGAGGGGCAAGTGTTAATCCCTAAAAAATCCATATTGACATTGAGTAAAGGATACAGAACGAACACCATCAGGATCGGTCGTGTGCAATGTTATCTGAGGCACTTAAACAACTCACGATGGATAGGACGCAACTGCACAGAGCAAGACCCAAGTATCAAACCCAAAACAAATCAAGTTGACCAGTACGGTCAAAGAAGATGGCATGATATTCTATGAGAAATGCGGCTCAATAGAGATAAGGATCGTACATTTTGCAAAGCCGCTCACAACAACGGAGCACGCTTCATCTAATATCAAAGTTCGGTCGCACGCATCAAGACATGAGTCAAGGTCGCACGTATATTTAACAACTGCTCATGAATTGCAACTCCTATCGCTCGATACTCAAATCAGAAACCCATTGGTAAGTCGTATACCAACTCCTAGAAAGAGAACATTCACATCTCAATGTCGCAAGTCTCATTTGGTCACCTCTAGACTAATGAAGATCGTCGCTTGCTAGCTCAAATCAGACACAACCATATTAAGGAACTATGATCGGTCGTTCCTTCATCTCGCCATCAAGCAAATCAGATATCTACTCATCGAATGATAGAAATAAACGCGACCGAAGTCGCTTGCTTAACTACTCAAGACACTCGCTCCATTGAGTCGCTCGCACATGATAACTGAATATAGCCACGGACAGCTGGCTATAGCTAGCCAGTGGCATGACTATATTTAACAGAATGAGCGATTCATAGCCTGCATAAACGGATTTCAAGTCATTTCCCAAAGGAAGCTCACCTATAAATACACCATGGCTACTAACATAAAGAGGGGGTAATCTTGGGAAAACCACAAAGTGCTGCTAAATTCTACCCTCAACTACTGATTCGGCCATGGCGTCAAGTACAATCTTGTGATAAGGGAAAACGAAGGCATCCTACTTCTCAATCATTCAGCCATCCTTCTTCTCCTCAAATTCTACCATTCTCTTGTATAATTCCAAGATTGAAATATAGAAATGAGGGTATATTGAGTGAATATAGAGATGTATGAAAAGAGAGAATTGATGTATTTTATAATCCTCATTATAAGATTGGAAATCACCTTCACAGTGGACGTAGGCCTAATTAACGGCTGAACCACTCTAAATCTTGTCTCTACTTTACCTTTCTCGAATTTTTCATTTTTAATTGCTGATTAAACACGGTTCCATTTATTTCTTACCGTATTGGTGAAGTACAGTTTTAGTACCTTGGGTGTTTAGACCAACTTTGGTGTAAACAATAGGCCATTTTGCCAATCCTTTTTGTTATGGGAAATGGTCCTATGAATCTTGGTGCCAATTTCCCTACAGATCCAAAGAGAACCACATTCCTCAAAGGTGATACCTTAACGAAAACCATATCTCCCACCTCAAACTCAATATTAGCCATTCTCTTATCTGCGTAGGACTTTTGCCTATCCTGAGATGTCTTCATTCGTCTGCGGATAAGATCAATCTTTTTGGATGTTTCTCTAACTATATCCGGTCCAAGAAGAAGTTTTTATGTAGATTCCCACCAATAAGTTAGTGGCCAACATGATCATCCGTGCAATGCTTCGAAGGGTGCCATGCCAATACTAGCTTGATAACTATTGTTGTAGGAGAAATCTACTAAAGGAAGATGCTCTTCCCAAGTCCCTTCGAATTCTAGGATACACAGCCTTAAAAGATCCTCAAGAACTCTGTTCACCCTTTCTATCTGTCCATCTGTCTGAGGGTGATAAGCGGTGCTCAAATACAACTGTGTACCTAATGCTTCTTGCAAGCTCCTCCATTATTCACTGGTGAAGATGGGGTCATGATCACTTTACTGAGGGTGATAAGAGACTTCCGTCTCGTTGCAACTACCCTCTATCGTCTGTGGAATATCTACTGAGGTGACTAGAAATCTCCCCTTTACTGAGCCTATCCAAGATGTCTGAAATCTGTGGATCCTCTCACTGCGAAGCTCCTATCTATCCATAAGAGTAGGTCGAACCTCTAGTGATGCAAATAAGCCAGGCAAAAACTCGGTGGAGGGTCAAAAGTCAAAAGTCGATATAAACTCCAAGCTTTTCCTCTCCACAAACAGAGGACTTAAGGCCATCCTCTGCCTACTCAGTGCGTCTGCCACCACATTACCCTTGCCAGGGATATAAGCAATCTCAAAGTCATAAGATGCTAGGAACTCCATCCACCTGTGCTGCCTTAAATTAAGATTCCTCTGCAAGAACAAGTTCTTGAGGGATTTGTGATCGGTGTACAATTCAAACTTCTCTCCAAGCAGATAATGATGCCACATCTTAAGCGTGAATACTATGGAAGCTAGCTCTAAATCATGGGTAGGCTAGTTCTTCTCATGAACTCTTAGCTAACTGCCTCTATAACATACTACCATTCTCTCTTGCATCAAAACCGCACCAACCCCTGTACCAAGTGCATAAGTGTAAAGTGTGAATACTTTATTTCCATCGAGCAAGGTCAAGACTGGGGCTGTTGTCAGAGCCTTCTTTAACCATTGGAAAGAATTAACACAATTTATATCCCATGACAACTTCAGATTCTTCTTCGTCGGCCGGGTGAGTGAGGCTAATGAACTTCCTATAATAGCTGCTAACCCAGAAAACTTCTCACCTTCATTGCATTCTTTGGGATTTGCCAATCTTTAATTGCAACTACCTTTGCGGGATCTACTGCTACCCAACTTTAGAGACCACATGCCCTAGAAATCTCACCTCTTTTCTCCAAAAATGGCATTTGGAGAATTTCATCTTAAGCTTATACGCATGCAGAATTTTCAAAAACTCTCTCAAATGCTGGGCATGCTCTTCCTCGCTCTTCGAGAAAATTAAGATGTCATCAACAAAGACCATGACAAATTTATTAGAAACTCCCGAAACACCCTACACATTAGATCAACAAAATAGGCAGGTGCATTCGTTAACCCAAAAGGAATAACAAGCCATTCAAAGAAACCATCTAGAGTCCTAAAAGTAGTCTCGTCTATACTTTCCTCGGCCTCCCTCAACTAATGAAACCCAATGGCCAAGTCTAACTGAGAGAAAATAGATTCACCAACAAGCTGGTCAAACAGATCATCTATCCTCGGAAGTGGGTGTTTGTTCATTATGAGTTTATTCAACTCACTATAGTCTACACATAAGCGAAGCGAACCATCCGCCTTGGTTTCGAATACCACCGGGGCACCACATTCAAATATGCTTCGCCTAATAAACCATTTCTCAGGTAGATCCCCTACTTTCTTGCTAAGCTCCCTCCTTTCTCTTGGAAACATATGGCGCATAGGAAATGCAACTGACTTTGCATTGTCTACCACGTATATACGAAAATCGATCTCCCGCCTCAGAGGTAAGCCCCGAATCACCTCAAAAACATCATTAATAGATGTGTCAAGAGACTCTAGGAAACTAAGCATGACAAACCCCTTAGGGTCATAAGAAATCTCGAGGGTCCTCCCATGGCAAGTCAAAAGTCTAACATCCCTCCTCTCACACTCCAGAATGGCACCATACATGGCTAGCCAATCCATCCCTGGAATCAAACCATAGCCCATAAAACTGAGCACATATGCGTCGCACTCAAACTCGATGCCTAACACAAATATTCTCAAGCCCCGAAAAATCATGGAAAAATGAGCCGCACCACCAATGGGGTTTGAGATAATAATGGGATCCACTACCATACTAGTATTAAGGTGTAGAGACTCAACCACAGAATCAGATAATAATGAATGAGAAGAGCCAGAATCAACAAGAGTTCTAATAGGATGCTTGGAAAGAGAAATCAAACCTTCCATAGAAACTTTCCTACCTCTATCTAGAGCACTTGTCACGAGAGCATACACCTACCATCCAAAAAATCATGCCCTTTAACCTTGTCCTTGCTTCTTCGGGCACTCCTTAGAAAAGCGTCCGACCTCTCCACTACTGAAGTAAGCATTCTTCCTTCTTTTGCAATCCTTTACCAAGTGACCCTCGCGTCCGCAATTATGGCACTTCCTCTTGTACTTAGCCTTGTCATTTTTTCCGCCCTTCTTCTATTGTTGTCGTTGTCCTTTCTTAGCCCATACTTTCTTGTTTTGTGTTTCCTCAACCAGAACTTCTTTCTTTTCAGCTTTATCTTCCTCATGCATCAAGGGCATATCAATGAGCCTCTCAAAAGTTACTCCCATCGGAATAAGAGAAATGGCTAACCCACGAAGGTGTTCATTCAGTCCTCTAGCAAACCGCAAAGCTTTCTTATGCGGATTATCTACTAGCTCCAATCCAAACCTTGCTAGTTGGTTGAATTTGTTAACATGCTCTTTGACAGTCATGCCTCCTTGCTTGAGTGCCAAAAACCTTTCCATTTGCATGCTTTTATCAGCTTGAGAAAGAAACTTCATTTCAAACCTTTGCCGAAAATCATCCTAAGTCTCCAATGAACGCCCTGCTTGCGTTACTTCCCACCAGAACGAAGCTTCATCTTTTAGTAGCCAGACGGCTATCTGAATCTTTCAACGATCGTCCACTCTGAAGATTCCAAACAAATCCTCCGTCTCTTAGAGACAATTCCTTGCCTCTACGAACGTCTCACTTCCATGGAATGTCTTTCCTCCCATAGCACAAAAATCTTTGTAGATCTTAGAGAAATTATCTGCACGCGAAGGAGGAGGAGGAACGATGGGTGCAGTTGGGGGAGGAACATCAGCTTGACCACCGGCAGGCGTCATGGCCTCTAGATACCTACAGAACCAGCATTGTATCGTAACGCCCTCAGGAATATTAGGCCCCACAGACATGCTAAAAAGAAAAGGAAAGGAATTCAGACAGAGGATTGAAAGATATTACATATGGTTTTGGGGAATATGTCTTTCAAAATAGACTTTTTCTTTTGAAAATGCTTTATTTTAAAACCTTTTTGAAAATAATTTCCAAAATCTTTTATCCGATTTGGTAATCTTCATCTTTGATACTAAGTGTGACAACCCACATCCGTTAATGTCACTCATTAAGAGAATGCATTAAGTTTCATGAAGCATTATAGGTAAACAGAAACAGAAACAATACAAGACAAATATAAAATAGCAACGAAATTTAAAACTTTATTAATCATAAAGCATCGTAGTTCAAAACATGGTTACATCATATGTCTGAAAAACATAAAACCTGGTACATCATTAAAATTTATGTCTTGTACTTAAAACAAAAGAAGCATAATCCCCAAAACATAACCATAGTAGAGAAATATGAAATCAAGTAGTACATCTATGCAGCTCCATGCAAGATGAAAGAAGAATCCTGATCAAGCTTGAGTATTCCCACCCCGAGAACCTTGGGGGGAAACGGAAGAGGAAGAAGAGGAAACAAAATGGGTCAGACATAAAGTCTGGCGAGTCCAGTTTCTTTTAGCATATAAATAAGTAAAAGTATCATGATAGGCATATAAAGTAGATACGAGAGATAACATCATAAAAGGAAGGTATGACAAGGTAAATAGGATGAACATGATAGAGTATATTGCGCTTCTCTATTACTTTCTCTTTTTCTCTGTCTTGCACCAATACTAGTACAACTAGAATGAGATGATCCCAATAACTATAAGATGGTTGACTTAGGCATACTTCTATTGAGAGGTTTTAACCCCATACAATCAACGGTAGCCCAACATACCGAAGTTACCTCTAAGGATAATAACAGGCTCCTAAACATATCAGAGTTTAGATGTACCCTAATTAATACCCTAATCGATTGGCTCCCTACTCCGTAGATACCCTGTGTCGGCCCCACAGTAGGAAGTATCACTTCCTAAAGTGGCAACCCTTCGTTTTCAGGATGTGCACAACCATATCTACATGTGTCACGACGTATAAACCTCATTTGCCGGACCCATGCACACACATGACCTCATCGGAATGCACCGCCCACACTATCCCCCATGTTTGGATCTCTTACAATCATCCCAGTAAGCATGCCCCGACTCTTGCCTAGTTCGGAGTACTCGTTTGATACTTATATACAGGTTACTGACTGAAACGTGTCCCACACAGAAGATGATGCAAGTTTCCCCCTACGCATGCACCCCCAGTAGGCTTTCCACAAGTTATGTCATACCAGAGTAAAAGATTGCATAACCCCACAGGTTAAGTTTGTGGGCCTATATATAGATATTACCCATTAAACCAAGATTTACTTAACCCACCCACTGTTTCAAACAAATTTACTTAACCCCTACTCAAGTTTAACATGCTCATACAATCCCTATGGATTCAACCAGGTTAAGTATTTCAATTCATTACCATATTAATTTATGGTTATAATGTGTTGGACCTCCCACATTATGCTTACTACTTGTGGATACTGGATATGTCGGTCGGTTCCGGGCAGACTTCTTCCACAAGTCGGACTTAACCTTGTGTCTCAGCACGTCATGCGTTTATGCACTTGGACTCCTCACATTAGATGTACCACTTGTGGTCGCTGGATATGCCAGTTGGTTTTGGGTAGACTTCCACCACAAGTGCAATCTAACCTCATGTCTAACCGCGGTTATAATTTCTAATTCCCATAATTCTAGGCATTTCAATTATTCCTATGTCATTATAGGTTTTCATGCCCCTTTTCAAATTCATGTTCATAATTAACCATATACCCCAAATTCATGTTCATATTTTTTTCAGGTTATGCCCAAATTTCCAGCTATAAGTTATTCCCCAATTTTACTATTTTCCCCTCGTTCCTAATTTAATGCGTTCGCGTATTTCAGCGGCATGCCTAGGCTCGAAGGTAGCCTAGCTATAAAAATAAAAGGGAAAAGATGGAGAGAAGAGGACATAAATGATCATAATAACAAGATTGACATATAATGGTAGACATAGGCACAAACATATAATGGCATAATGACAAGATAGGCATATAGGAACAGACCTAACGAACATGTGACAATAGAACTGATTCTAACATAATAGGGACATCATAAACAGGCATGATAAGATCTAATGAATTAGATAACCAACTAAAAACAGATTTGATTTAGCAATAAACATGGTAGGAACAAGCATGATGTGATCTACATAGTGAATTAGATCTACAAACAATGGCAGATCTAGCATGATAAATAGGTATAGCTTAGACCTAGTTCATAGTCATCTCAGAATAACTTAGATACACAGGTTATAGCAGATCTGATATGATTCAAATAGACATAGGCATAGATCCAAGTTATTGTCATGTCAAGATTAACTTTTTAATTATTTAAATCTAAAGTTAACGTTGACTCACTATGATTGGATCTAGAAAAATAGAAAAGGGATTGTTGATGTTAAATCACAGCTCTCTGAACTTGAATAACTCTAGTTGATTGTTGAAGAAGAAAAGACTTGATTCAATCTGGGCAATGGCAGCATTTAGTCCTCCATTGTTTTTGGTGTTGAGAAATAAGAGAAATGGGGTCATATATATAGTTGTCACGATACCCTAATCCTCCCATATCAGCCGTCGGGGGGATGGGGTCGACCCATGGGTCAACGCCCCCCTTATGGGGTTGACCCAGGGGTCGACTCCCCTGGGCGGGAATTTTTCCGCTCCCTTTTTCTGTATGAATTTTGAACCGTTTTGAATTATGGGCTTATTTTATTCATATATACTCCTCTTATGCGTATACAAACTTCAAACCTGAATAACTTCATCATACGTTGTCCTTTTTACGCAAACCAAGTGTCTATTTTGACCAGAATTTTGTGACAAACGCAATGATGCAGTCCGTTTCACTTAATTTTGAATATTAAGTTAATTATTATTTAATTTATCATCTTTTAGTATTGTTAAAAATGGGGTGTTACACATGGTGAGGTCTGTTGATTCGAGTTTGGAGACTGGACTAAAATCTAGCTACAACCGAGATAGTCGCGATTTCTAGTTTCTGGTTTCGTTGGTAGTTCCAGTTAAGACCATTGCTCGATCCAAAACGGGAAAGGTTCATGTTAGTATGTCGTGTCGATCGAAAATATAATTATAAGGTATATCCATTTGTTACTTCGTTGAATTTCTGAATCTGCCTTTATTAAAATATTCATTTGATTTTTTGGCCTTGTACTCGAGGGAATTTTATTTCTAAAACAATTTGGAAAAATAAAAATGGGTTTGAATGTTTTGAAATACGGTTTCGGAAAATGGTTTTATGGATCATGCTGGTTTATGGGTCATTCTTCTCACCTCAACTCTTACGTTGCATCTTCGATTTTCTGCTTCCTAATGATGTTATACTCTTCAGTATTTCATCATGTTGAGATTCGTTTGTGCTAATGATGTTGTGTAAAGATGCGCAAATTCCCGCCCTTTGGATCGACCATAAACCACACAGGTCTGATCCAAAAGGTGGAAACCTACGAATACTTTAACTTTGGGCATACAACACATTACAACAGATAACAGAAGACTTTTATAACCCTATAATAAATGTTACATCAGAGTACAGAGTATATCAGAGTACATTTGTAATAAATACAGCGGAAGAATAAATTACAATAAATGAATACATTGCAGCGGAACTAATCTCAGTGGAAGGCTATCAACATTCTGGCCACAGCTCCAGTCTTCAATCCAGGATCTTGTTTTATATATCTGCCAAATAAGCTACTCGACTGCCCGTGTGGAAAGTGGGCACCCGAGTTTGCACAGTGAAACAAACTACAGGTCAGTCGTGGGACTGGTGCGAGAATTCTTAAATTAATTTAATTAATAATAAGGCTAATCACAGGACCACGCCACTAACGTGGAACGGGTTTACTCCATTGGATTGCCAGTGCATGACTAAAGTAAATCGTCAAAATAACGCAATGCTTTTTAGAAAAATGAAACCATTATAAGACCCAAGCCCCATCACACAATGCAACGCAAACCGGAGGATAGGGTTTCACCTTATAATGATCAAAAGATGCTTGATACGATAAAAATGGTATTATATAATAATAGTGTGCAACCAATTGAAACACATCAAAGTAAATGTATCAATCCTAGACGGCATGAGTGCCCCATCCCACTATGTCGCCATATATAGGTATACAATCAAAACCGCGTGATGTCGTATTGGAAATTTGGGTTTCCATCTGAGTCAAGGCTAGGGAGGAGATCCTTACCGATTCGAGACATTCTAGTAATGCCCAGGATTGATACTCTGTCCAACCCTTGGATCCTGCAGGGTCGGTCCACACTTACTTTTGTGGATTAGAAATGCCTGAACACACGCTTCCCGGTCCTTTTGGACCTATAATACGGCCAGTGGCGACCGCATACAACCGAGGCCTCGAAAAATCCAACAACCACAATGAGTAAATGCCAGCGCTGGTAGGTCCCTGGCACCACTCTAGCTAGAAAAAAACGTGTGCACTCCCTGCGTTCCCTTCTCCCGTTTAGACTCTACCGGGCTGTGAGGCTCGCGAAGTCACGATATACACAAAGCTATGCCTAAATAGACTGTGCTTTGATCATCAACCACAAGGCCTGCTTTTCAACAAAGCCTTGATCAATTGCATCTTAGCATGCCACATTGTCAGACCATACCATATCATTGATCATCTACCAATATATATATAACCTCTAAGCTCATACGTCTTAGAGAAGGGTGTTAAACACCAAACAGAAATATATAATTAGTAGCGTTCAACAAATATAGTAGAAAGGAATACAATGTCAGACACACAATCCATTTACAAGTCCGCGCTGGGTCTGAACGAAACAACGTGTCCGTTGATCTCCAAATACGTTTGGACGATCATTACTAAATACCTTGCCTTGGGAGGCCAGTCCCAATTCAAGATACCAGTCATCATCATCCCAACGATGTGACAACCTTCGGTCTTCAACCACCGCCTTCATCTTCGACTCTTGATCGTCGTGATGATTATTCAGAATGGGTTAAACCCGGTCTTTCTGAATAACTCGCGTATTATGTGATTAAAAATCAAATATTGGAAAATCACACACATTACGCCACATTCCGACTCAAATATTTTTTTTTAATAAGATATTCATACTAAAAGATTCTCATTAATTTATCAAAGATAACTTAATAAATTAAATCTTAAATATTCCTTAAAAGACTTATTAAAACTCCAGTTTTATTTGATATTAAAAATCATTATTACAATATCATTTATTTTTAAGGAATAAATCCTATCTTAAACAGGTTAAAGAACTAGTGTCCTTTAAACACAGTTCACGATAAACCCATAAATCAATTTCCAAAATATGGAATTCCACAGAAATCAAATCAATACATAATCAATATAAATTTCTGTATCGGACTAATAATATACATGGAATAACGGCAAAACCTCTTAAATTCCATATATAATATCGGTCTTCTTTTACAGAAGCCCATTTCGATTATTACCAATCGAATTTCCACTTAATTCCAATTTAATATATTAAATTGGGAAAACTAGATTTTTAGAAAATGCCTTTTTAAATTTATAAAATAGATTTATAAAGTCCAAATAGTAATTTCAATGTAAATTGGATTAAAGGACAAATGTTGTTTAAAAACACCGTCCACGATAAATCTACTCCACATCTCAATTTATTTCTTATCACAAAATATGATTGCAATTCTAGTAATCTTAATTAAAAGGTCTCTCTTTAAATATTAATTCATTATTATAAGAACATATTTTAAAATAATCATTAAAAATATACTTTATAAAAGATTTTTAAATGTGAAGTATTCTTCATATTATAACCTTTTATCTCTTAAAAATATTCTTTGTTTTAACATATACTTAACTAAAAATATTCTTTATATAAAAAGAATTTTTAATGTAAAAATATTCTTATTGAAAAGAACACCTGAACCGAAATGCGACTCAACCATTTACCATATAATTTGGATTATATGGATTTCACACACACCATATATATGACCATAACAGTATAATCATCAAGTTATCCATTAACATCCAAAGTGTAAATTTCACTGTGTAAGCGTTAAAATTAAATAATAACGCTCATCACAGCCTGTCGATCTAACGATCAACATACATTTAAATATTGGGATTAGTGTATGTTAATTTTCATCCCAACACCCGTGTGGGGTTTCAACCAACAAACAAATAATGAATTATTTGTGCACTTGGGCGATGTGTGGAAATTATCGTCCCAATCACATACACAAGTCGGGTAACTTGTGAATGGAAGTGTAATACATAGCATATAATTATGACAAGAATGTGTCTCTTTTATATTAGCAATTTTTATTTTGGACCAAAATATATATTTCAGTTTCAACTGAGCCATTAGGACAAAAAGGTGTACTTCGACTCGACTAATCTATTTTGACAAAAGTATATGATTTGCTTTAACTAATTCATTTTGACAAAATGTCTATTTTGATTTAACTAATCTCCTTAATGGAAGATGTACTTCATTAAGAATATATATATTAATGTACAATCCTCTTATTATTTCTAATTTAAAATATAGAAAATAATATTTTCAATCCTACCCTCTTATTTACATCTAAAGTGTAAATAGAGATATCATTTCTTAAACTATGTTTTTGTTGGCATCAAAAGACAAATAAAAATGTAATATTTTGAAGTTATGTGTTCATTCACATTTGAGTTACACATAGAATTGTAACTTTTTAATATATGTTTTATTTGCATCAAGAAATGCAAATAAAAATGTGACTTCTAATTTTCATATCTTATTCTTTTAAAATCATATTTTATTTGCAATGGAGAATGCAAATAAAAGTGTTCTTTTTAATCCACATATTATTTGCAATGGGAATTGCAAATAAAAGTATTCTTTTAAATTCACGTATTATTTAATGTTTTCTTTGTATTGCAAATAGTGAACAAAGATGTAAACTTCATTTTTTTTTTATTGTTTTTGTCCGCATTGAGAAATGCAATGAAAATGTATCTTTATTTTCTATTTTTCATTTGCATTTTGGGAGTGCAAATATGAATACAATTTTATTTTCTAAGTTTTATTTGCATTCTGGAATGCAATCAAAATGCAAATTTTATTTTCAATGTTTTATTCGCATTGAAAATGAAAATAAAAATGTACCACTTTAAAATCATGTTATGTTTACGTTAGGGAACGCAAACAAAAATGTACAACTTTAATTACATGTTAGAGAACAAAATAAAAGGACCATTTATTCTTCTACGTCATATTTGTGTTCGAGAACACAAATAAAAGTCATGTTGATTTTTCTATGTAATGTTTGTGTTTGAGAACACAAATAAAAGTGATGTTTTATTTCCAAATCATGTTTTAACAAAAATGATATTTGAGTGAATGGAAACAAAAGAAAAGCACAAACTTATTTTCAACGTATATTTGCATTAGTGAGTGCAAATAAAAGAACAACTTTCCTTTTAAAATATATTTGCATTAATGAGTGCACGTAAAAGAACAATTTTCATTTGCAAAATATATTCCCATAAGTGGATGCAAATAAAAGAATAAACTTTGATCAATATATCTTTGCCTTAGTGAATGCAAATAAAAGAACAAATTTTGTTTTTCTATGTACATTTGCATTTGTAGATACAAATAAAAGAACAAGTTTATTTTCAGTGTATATTTGTATTTGTGACTACAAATGAAAAGTGAATTTTTGTTTTCAGTGTTTTATTTGTATTCGAGGATACAAATAAAAGGACAAAATTTATTTTCTATGATTACTTGTATTCTTGAATACAAATAAAAGGAACAAATTTTATTTTTTTATGTATGTTTGTATATATGAATACAAACAAAAGAACAAATTCTATTATATTTTTTTTAATGTTTTGTTTGTATATGTGAATACAAATAAAAGAACAAATTATATTTCAATGTTTTATTTGTATATGTGAATACAAATAAAGAGGACAAGTTATATTTCAGTTAACATGTTCGACAAAACATTACTTTTGTTTACACTAACAGGATTTGACAAAAGCACTACTTTTGTTTTAAATCAACAAAATTTGACACAAATGAATATTTGGTTTCCGTAAATGCTTTATTTCTAATAGATATGTTTTGACAAAACCATATTTGACAAAGTGAATATATTGGTTTTAATAACTATGTTTTGCTAATAATGAATCCAAATAAAAATGTATTTCTAACATTTGTGTTTTATTTGCGATAAGGAGCGCAAATATAAATACATTTCTAATATGTGAGTTTCAAGTCATATTTACATTATAAAATGTAAATAAATAAATAAAAAGTTTTGTTTTCAAGTGATATCTACATTATAAAATGTAAATAAAAAGTAAGTTTTTTTTTTATTTAATATGACACTAAAAGTATGTCTTTTAGGTCTAACCGTTTTATTATAATCTATAAAAACAATAAAACATTTCTATTTTACAAAGTTACAACAAAAATGGATTCTTTTATCATAATCTTTACATTTGAAAACAATACTATGATAAAGGTATAACCTTTAATGTAAAATCGTTTATTTAATACAAAGGTATAAATAAAATGGAACCTTTAATGTCATCTTCTTTCTATTGTAATAATTTTACAATAAATATACTAACCTTTATTTCAGCTTTTATTATTTACAAGTAAAATGTAAATAAAAGTGAGTTTACAAATTTTGTCTTTTATTTTACACATAGGATATAAATAAAAATGTATAAAACTAGTTTGTCTTTTTACTCGCAAATAAAATGCAAATAAAGATGTGTTTTCTAATCTTGTCTTTTTATTTACACATGAAGTGTAAATAAAAATAACAATCTTGCTACTTTATCTATACATGGATTGTAAATAAAAATATAAATCCTGAATAAGCCTTTTTATTTACAAATAACATGTAAATAAAAATATGAATACCAATCCCTTTTTTTTTACAAATAGAATATAAAATTTTATTTGTTAACAATCCTAGTTGTTCACTCTATTTAATGGTTCATATTACAATAAAAATACAATTCCTATTGTCTACTCTTTTCTAATGTTTCATACTACAATAAAAATATAATTTTTATTGTCTATTTTTTTTCTCTAATGATCCATATTACAAATAAAGAGGTAATTTCTATTTTAATAAGGATGACATTTTTTTTGTCAATATATATATATATATATATATATATATATATATATATTATCCATCAATATATTGACAAACATGATTTATTTTAAACACATATACAAATCTAAATTTGTTATACCGGATCTATACAATACAGTACAACACAAACAGATCAATCAACCACAATTTTATCACAACACCGAACGAATTAAATAACCTACAGATAGATATTTAACATAATAAAATAATTAAGTAAATTAATTAAATCGTAAAAATCAAAGATTCTCACAGTCATTGCGAATTTTGTCCAAAATTCAAGTTGTTCTGAATTGCTCCGTTTCAGTCCAGAGGCGTAGATCTTTTTAATACGATCCCAACGTCGCTGAAATCATCGAATTCCGAGTTGAAACGAATTAGTTATGATAAAAACAAGTTATAAAACAAATTAGATTAATTACTTAATTAAATAATTAGAAATTAACCTCCTTCTTCCACTTACAGACTTCGGCCGACGTTAGTTCTATTTTGTTCAAAACTACGGTAGCTATTTTCCTCCGATTCAAGGCACTAGGGACCGATCAGAATACACTGCAGCGAAGAGGACGAAGAGGCGCACGAGGTGGGGCCCGAATGGTGCAGCTCGGTCTGGGCTAGGGGGTGGCCGACGTGGGTTTAAGGCGGCGGTTTGGGTTCGGGTTTCGGGGAAATGGTGGCACGAGGTGAGATCTAACCGTATGAAAACGAAGAGGAGGGGAATCTCTTCGAAGTGGTATAGGATTTGGGATTTAATTCGAAGAGGAGAGGGAGAAATTAATTGAACAATTTTCGGCCATTGAAGAAGCTCCTGGCGGCGGCTCCATTAGGATATTAGGGTTAGGGATTAAAATAATATATTTATATATTTAATTAACTAATTAACCCAATTAAGGCCCGATTATCAACTAACTCAGGATTAGGCCCAACGACTGTCGTTCTTAAGGTTTTGACACCTTCTGAACACAATGGGATGGGTCTCGGGGCCCAATTCCGAAATTTGTATATATTTTATTTAAAATTTCATTAAAAGTCAATTAATTAAATATTTACCGTATATTTAAATATGCCGGGGCCACATATGACCTCTAAAAATTCCAAAAAAAATATTTTTAGCTTTCTTATGACGATACAGTCCTAACAAAACTAATTTCGTTGAACTCTGAGACTGTTTGAAAAATGGGTATTTTAACGGTCGATTAAATTTGACTGAAATTGACAAAACTGAAATATTTTTGCCACGCTCACAAATTAAATCCAAAAATTATGAAAAATTAAAATTAACCCTATTTTGACATTCCGGATCCAACAAAAGTGGTTTCGTCGAAAACGGAGGTCGTTTGCAAAATGACTATTTTCAAGGGCTATTTCAACTTCTATTATAATTGAATTGAATTTATTCGTTTAAACTTCAATTAAAATAAATTTTAATCATTATTATTTAAATAAATTATTTTATATACTTAAAATTCATTAAAATTTTCTAAAATAAAAAAATTAAATTGGTCCTGATTTTGCGGGTTGTTACAATCGCCCCCACTTAAAAACTTTTCGTCCTCGAAAAGGAACGAAGCTAAAAATTGTAAAATTAACTATCTTAATTTTTAAATTTTAATGGTAGATTATCTTTTCAAAATATATATAACTTTATATATATAAAAATCATATTTCAAAGATAGATTATAAATATCAAAAATACGTTAATTATAAGTTCGTAACTCCTAACTCGTTCTAGGGCATTACTAACCCCATCTCTAACGAGCTCACTCATTCTAGGATACTTGTGATCCTATCTCTAATGAGTATTCTTATTGGATATTACTAATCCAATCTCTGATGAGTCTTCCGTTCAGTTCTAACGAGTTGTACCCCAAAGATTTGAGCTAACCAGTGCTCTGATACCAACTGTAAAGACCTGCAAATTCCCGCCCTTTGGATCGACCATAAACCACACAGGTCTGATCCAAAAGGTGGAAACCTACGAATACTTTAACTTTGGGCATACAACACATTACAACAAATAACAGAAGACTTTTATAACCCTATAATAAATGTTACATCAGAGTACAGAGTATATCAGAGTACATTTGTAATAAATACAGCGGAAGAATAAATTACAATAAATGAATACATTGCAGCGGAACTAATCTCAGTGGAAGGCTATCAACATTCTGGCCACAGCTCCAGTCTTCAATCCAGGATCTTGTTTTATATATCTACCAAATAAGCTACTCGACTGCCCGTGTGGAAAGAGGGCACCCGAGTTTGCACAGTGAAACAAACTACAGGTCAGTCATGGGACTGGTGTGAGAATTCTTAAATTAATCTTAATTAATAATAAGGCTAATAACAGGACCAGGCCGCTAACGCGGAACGGGTTTACTCCATTGGATTGCCAGTGCATGACTAAAGTAAATCGTCAAAATAACGCAATGCTTTTTAGAAAAATGAAACCATTATAAGACCCAAGTCCCATCACACAATGCAACGCAAACCGGAGGATAGAGTTTTACCTTATAATGATCAAAAGATGCTTGATACGATAAAAACAGTATTATATAATAATAGTGTGCAACCAATTGAAACACATCAAAGTAAATGTATCAATCCTAGACGGCATGAGTGCCCCATCCCACTATGTCGCCATATACAGGTATACAATCAAAACCGCGTGATGTCGTATTGGAAATTTGGGTTTCCATCTGAGTCAAGGCTAGGGAGGAGATCCTTACCGATTCGAGACATTCTAGCAATGCCCAGGATTGGTACTCTGTCCAACCCTTGGATCCTGCAGGGTCGGTCCACACTTACTTTTGTGGATTAGAAATGCCTGAACACACGCTTCCCGGTCCATTTGGACCTATAATACGGCCAGTGGCGACCGCATACAACCGAGGCCTCGAAAAATCCAACAACCACAATGAGTAAATGCCAGCGCTGGTAGGTCCCTGGCACCACTCTAGCTAGAAAGAAACGTGTGCACTCCCTGCGTTCCCTTCTCCCGTTTAGACTCTACCGGGTTGTGAGGCTCGCGAAGTCACGATATACACAAAGCTATGCCTAAATAGACTGTGCTTTGATCATCAACCACAAGGCCTGCTTTTCAATAAAGCCTTGATCAATTGCATCTTAGCATGTCACATTGTCAGACCATACCATATCATTGATCATCTATCAATATATATATAACCTCTAAGCTCATACGTCTTAGAGAAGGATGTTAAACACCAAACAGAAATATATAATTAGTAGCGTTCAACAAATATAGTAGAAAGGAATACAATGTCAGACACACAATCCATTTACAAGTCCGCGCTAGGTCTGAACGAAACAACGTGTCCGTTGATCTCCAAATACGTTTGGACGATCATTACTAAATACCTTGCCTTGGGAGGCCAGTCCCAATTCAAGATACCAGTCGTCATCATCCCAACGATGTGAAAACCTTCGGTCTTCAACCACCGCCTTCATCTTCGACTCTTGATCGTCGTGATGATTATTCAGAATGGATTAAACCCGGTCTTTCTGAATAACTCGCGTATTATGTGATTAAAAATCAATTATTAGAAAATCACACACATTACGCCACATTCCGACTCAAATATTTTTCTTAATAAGATATTCATATTAAAAGATTCTCATTAATTTATCAAAGATAACTTAATAAATTAAATCTTAAATCTTCCTTAAAAGACTTATTAAAACTCCAGTTTTATTTGATATTAAAAATCATTATTACAATATCATTTATTTTTAAGGAATAAATCCTATCTTAAACAGGTTAAAGAACTAGTGTCCTTTAAACACAGTTCACGATAAACCCATAAATCAATTTCCAAAATATGGAATTCCACAGAAATCAAATCAATACATAATCGATATAAATTTCTGTATCGGACTAATAATATACATGGAATAACGGCAAAACCTCTTAAATTCCATATATAATATCGGTCTTCTTTTACAGAAGCCCATTTCGATTATTACCAATCGAATTTCCACTTAATTCCAATTTAATATATTAAATTGGGAAAACTAGATTATTAGAAAATGCCTTTTTAAATTTATAAAATAGATTTATAAAGTCCAAATAGTAATTTCTGTGTAAATTGGATTAAAGGACAAATGTTGTTTAAAAACACCGTCCACGATAAATCTACTCCACATCTCAATTTATTTCTTATCACAAAATATGATTGCAATTCTAGTAATCTTAATTAAAAGGTCTCTCTTTAAATATTAATTCATTATTATAAGAACATATTTTAAAATAATCATTAAAAATATACTTTATAAAATATTTTTAAATGTGAAGTATTCTTCATATTATAACCATTTATCTCTTAAAAATATTCTTTGTTTTAACATATACTTAACTAAAAATATTCTTTATATAAAAAGAATTTTTAATGTAAAAATATTCTTATTGAAAAGAACACCTGAATCGAAATGCGACTCAACCATTTACCATATAATTTGGATTATATGGATTTCACACACACCATATATATGACCATAACAGTATAATCATCAAGTCATCCATTAACATCCAAAGTGTAAATTTAAAATTAAATAATAACGCTCATCACAGCCTGTCGATCTAACGATCAACATACATTTAAATATTGGGATTAGTGTATGTTAATTTTCATCCCAACACCCGTGTGGGGTTTCAACCAACAAACAAATAATAAATTATTTGTGCACTTGGGCGATGTGTGGAAATTATCGTCCCAATCACATACATAAGTCGGGTAACTTGTGAATGGAAGTGTAATACATAGCATATAATTATGACAAGAATGTGTCTCTTTTATATTAGCAATTTTTATTTTGGACCAAAATATATATTTTAGTTTCAACTGAGCCATTAGGACAAAAAGGTGTACTTCGACTCGACTAATCTATTTTGACAAAAGTATATGATTTGCTTTAACTAATTCATTTTGACAAAATGTCTATTTTGATTTAACTAATCTCCTTAATGGAAGATGAACTTCATTAAGAATATATATATTAATGTACAATCCTCTTATTATTTCTAATTTAAAATATAGAAAATAATATTTTCAATCCTACCCTCTTATTTACATCTAAAGTGTAAATAGAGATATCATTTCCTAAACTATGTTTTTGTTTGCATCAAAAGACAAATAAAAATGTAATATTTTGAAGTTATGTGTTCATTCACATTTGAGTTACACATAGAATTGTAACTTTTTAATATATGTTTTATTTGCATCAAGAAATGCAAATAAAAATGTGACTTCTAATTTTCATATCTTATTCTTTTAAAATCATATTTTATTTGCAATGGAGAATGCAAATAAAAGTGTTCTTTTTAATCCACATATTATTTGCAATGGGAATTGCAAATAAAAGTATTCTTTTAAATTCACATATTATTTAATGTTTACTTTGTATTGTAAATATTGAACAAAGATGTAAACTTCATTTTTTTTATTGTTTTTGTCCGCATTGTGAAATGCAATGAAAATGTATCTTTATTTTCTATTTTTCATTTTCATTTTGGGAGTGCAAATATGAATACAATTTTATTTTCTAAGTTTTATTTGCATTCTGGAATGCAATCAAAATGTAAATTTTATTTTCAATGTTTTATTCGCATTGAAAATGAAAATAAAAATGTACCACTTTAAAATCATGTTATGTTTACGTTAGGGAACGCAAACAAAAATGTACAACTTTAATTACATGTTAGAGAACAAAATAAAAGGACCATTTATTCTTCTACGTCATATTTGTGTTCGAGAACACAAATAAAAGTCATGTTGATTTTTCTATGTAATGTTTGTTTTTGAGAACACAAATAAAAGTGATATTTTATTTCCAAATCATGTTTTAACAAAAATGATATTTGAGTGAATGGAAACAAAATAAAAGCACAAACTTATTTTCAATGTATATTTGCATTAGTGAGTGCAAATAAAAGAACAACTTTCCTTTTAAAATATATTTGCATTAATGAGTGCACATAAAAGAACAATTTTCATTTGCAAAATATATTACCATAAGTGGATGCAAATAAAAGAATAAATTTTGATTTCAATATATCTTTGCCTTAGTGAATGCAAATAAAAGAACAAATTTTGTTTTTCTATGTACATTTGTATTTGTAGATACAAATAAAAGAACAAGTTTATTTTCAGTGTATATTTGTATTTGTGACTACAAATGAAAAGTGAACTTTTGTTTTCAGTATTTTATTTGTATTCGAGGATAGAAATAAAAGGACAAAATTTATTTTTTATGATTACTTGTATTCTTGAATACAAATAAAAGGAACAAATTTTATTTTTTTTATGTATGTTTGTATATGTGAATACAAACAAAAGAACAAATTCTATTATATTTTTTTTTAATGTTTTGTTTGTATATGTGAATACAAATAAAAGAACAAATTATATTTCAATGTTTTATTTGTATATGTGAATACAAATAAAGAGGACAAGTTATATTTCAGTTAACATGTTCGACAAAACATTACTTTTGTTTACACTAACAGGATTTGACAAAAGCACTACTTTTGTTTTAAATCAACAAAATTTGACACAAATGAATATTTGGTTTCCATAAATGCTTTATTTCTAATAGATATGTTTTGACAAAACCATATTTGACAAAGTGAATATATTGGTTTTAATAACTATGTTTTGCTAATAATGAATCCAAATAAAAATGTATTTCTAACATTTGTGTTTTATTTGCGATAAGGAGCGCAAATATAAATACATTTCTAATATGTGAGTTTCAAGTCATATTTACATTATAAAATGTAAATAAATAAATAAAAAGTTTTGTTTTCAAGTGATATCTACATTATAAAATGTAAATAAAAAGTAAGTTTTTATTAATTTAATATGACACTAAAAGTATGTCTTTTAAGTCTAACCGTTTTATTATAATCTATAAAAACAATAAAACATTTCTATTTTACAAAGTTACAACCAAAATGGATTCTTTTATCATAATCTTTACATTTGAAAACAATACTACAATAAAGGTATAACCTTTAATGTAAAATCTTTTATTTAATACAAAGGTATAAATAAAATGGAACCTTTAATGTCATCTTCTTTCTATTGTAATAATTTTACAATAAATATACTAACCTTTATTTCAGCTTTTATTATTTACAAGTAAAATGTAAATAAAAGTGAGTTTACAAATTTTGTCTTTTATTTTACACATAGGATATAAATAAAAATGTATAAAACTAGTTTGTCTTTTTATTCGCAAATAAAATGCAAATAAAGATGTGTTTTCTAATCTTGTCTTTTTATTTACACATGAAGTGTAAATAAAAATAACAATCTTGCTATTTTATCTATACATGGATTGTAAATAAAAATATAAATCCTGAATAAGCCTTTTTATTTACAAATAACATGTAAATAAAAATATGAATACCAATCCCTTTTTTTTTTACAAATAGAATATAAAATTTTATTTGTTAACAATCCTAGTTGTTCACTCTATTTAATGGTTCATATTACAATAAAAATACAATTCCTATTGTCTACTCTTTTCTAATGTTTCATACTACAATAAAAATATAATTTTTATTGTCTATTTTTTTTCTCTAATGATCCATATTACAAATAAAGAGGTAATTTCTATTTTAATAAGGATGACATTTTTTTTTGTCAATATATATATATATATATTATCCATCAATATATTGACAAACATGATTTATTTTAACCACATATACAAATCTAAATTTGTTATACCGGATCTATACAATACAGTACAACACAAACAGATCAATCAACCACAATTTTATCACAACACCGAACGAATTAAATAACCTACAGATAGATATTTAACACAATAAAATAATTAAGTGAATTAATTAAATCGTAAAAATCAGAGATTCTCACAGTCATTGCGAAATTTGTCCAAAATTCAAGTTGTTCTGAATTGCTCCGTTTCAGTCCAGAGGCGTAGATCTTTTTAATACGATCCCAACGTCGTTGAAATCATCGAATTCCGAGTTGAAACGAATTAGTTATGATAAAAACAAGTTATAAAACAAATTAGATTAATTACTTAATTAAATAATTAGAAATTAACCTCCTTCTTCCACTTACAGACTTCGGCCGACGTTAGTTCTATTTTGTTCAAAACTAGGGTAGCTATTTTCCTCCGATTCAAGGCACTAGGGACCGATCAGAATACACTGCAGCGAAGAGGACAAAGAGGCGCACGAGGTGGGGCCCGAATGGTGCAGCTCGGTCTGGGCTAGGGGGTGGCCGACGTGGGTTTGGGTTCGGGTTTCGGGGAAATGGTGGCACGAGGTGAGATCTAACCGTATGAAAACGAAGAGGAGGGGAATCTCTTCGAAGTGGTATAGGATTTGGGATTTAATTCGAAGAGGAGAGGGAGAAATTAATTGAACAATTTTCGGCCATTGAAGAAGCTCCTGGCGGCGGCTCCATTAGGATATTAGGGTTAGGGATTAAAATAATATATTTATATATTTAATTAACTAATTAACCCAATTAAGGCCCGATTATCAACTAACTCAGGATTAGGCCCAACGACTGTCGTTCTTAAGGTTTTGACACCTTCTGAACACAATGGGATGGGTCTCGGGGCCCAATTCCGAAATTTGTATATATTTTATTTAAAATTTCATTAAAAGTCAATTAATTAAATATTTACCGTATATTTAAATATGCCGGGGCCACATATGACCTCTAAAAATTCCAACAAAAATATTTTTAGCTTTCTTTTGACGATACGGTCCTAACAAAACTAATTTCGTTGAATTCTGAGACTGTTTGAAAAATGGCTATTTTAACGGTCGATTAAATTTGACTGAAATTGACAAAACTGAAATATTTTTGCCACGGTCACAAATTAAATCCAAAAATTATGAAAAATTAAACTTAACCCTATTTTGACATTCCGGATCCAACAAAAGTGGTTTCGTCGAAAACGGAGGTCATTTGCAAAATGACTATTTTCAAGGGCTATTTCAACTTCTATTATAATTGAATTGATTTTATTCATTTAAACTTCAATTAAAATAAATTTTTAATCATTATTATTTAAATAAATTATTTTATATACTTAAAATTCATTAAAATTTTCTAAAATAAAAATTTTAAATTGGTCCTGATTTTGCGGGTTGTTACATGTTGTGTTCTTGGTACCGTGCAGTCCCAGGAAATTTGAAGTGTAGGTAAGTTTCCTATGCAAATTTTTCTCTAAGCCATGTAAAGTATGGCGTGTATGGTGTGGTGCTGCTGTAAGTTTGCTTAAGTCTGAAGAGAATTTGGACTTGTTTGTGAAACAGTTATTATGTGAGATGATCTAATTCATGTCTAGAGCTTTCAATATGAGTGGCTGTTAGCTTAAGATATTTAGTTTGATATTTAACACAAGTGTGGTGCATGTAAGTGTGCTACGTTATACACACTAGTATAGTGTTTGTTAGTGTGTTTGGTTGTTGCAATAGGTGTTTCCTAAGTGGAGTTTGCTGTCATTCAGTAGTCAAGAAATCTGGTCTCGCTAATGTTCCTTAAGCTAGGTAGATGTAGTGAACGGTCCATTCTAAGAATCGTTTGTAGTGTTAGGCAATCTTCCTACCACGTGTACCTTTGTGTACTTATTATTTGTTATAACAAAAAGTGTTATGGAACACTATAAAAATAGGTTGGCTTTGCCAAAAAATTTAAATAATCTGAAAACTTAGACATTGAATAACCTACGTGTACGAGGCCGGATAAGGATGTCGTTTCTTCCATTGGACTTGTATTGACAAGCTCTACGCTTTAAAGCTGATTTTGGTTGATTTGGTTAAGGTGAATGATACTGTCTCTCACTGAATTGCATTTGTTTGTATTATACAAATCTTATGCTTTAAATTGGTTTCTAATTAGAAAATGTAATTCCTAGGATAGTTAAACCTAGTAAATAATTAATAAAAAGGTTCATAAATGATTTAAGTAGTTTTGATCATGATTATTTCATTTCACCTATTTGTGTGCTATTACGATTTACCCATTTACGCGCTATTTTGATCATGTTACTAGATTTAGGTTATTTGGATATTTATTTTACTTTGGCCGATATAGATAAGTCCTATTTAATTGATTAACATGATTATGGATACTTGTATGCAATTTTAGGAATTTGTATGACTATTGATTGCATAACTGAATTGTTTGCTTAGTTTAGCTTAAATATTGTTCATAGGCGAATTAGTATCGGAAAACATCTCATTCGCAAGAGTTTGGTGCATACCAGTCAAATACAAATGCTAGTGCATTTTGATTGAGTGCACAAGGATGACAGACTCGAGAAGTTGAGATAAATTCACGAAGGAACTTCATAGCGCTTGGATGAAACCAATGAAAGAGTTGCATTGGAGTTTGGCAACAAATTTGAAGACGGAGCGACATGGGAGCTCGGTGGTCGATTTGAAGACGGAGGATGGTCTTGGTGATGAACTGGATTATACGAAGAATGTTAGATGTTTTCTTTGGATGTGAATTTAACCAATTTTGTTAAATATGTGACCCGAGAAGTTGCCATTATTGGATCTAGATTAATCCTAGAGGGGAGTGAATAGGGTTTATTGGGGTCATACAAAATACTAAAATTATCACAACATAGATTGTAACAGAGAAAATAAATTCAGGAAATAAATAACACAAATTTAACCCATCTTTGGCAAACCCTGCCTACTGTTGCATTCCTAAGATTTCTACTAGGTATTAAAACAGATACCGCTTACAAAATCTTATAAACTCGCAAACACTGCTCCTACTCTAATCGTACGCTCAAAACCCTGTACTGATCTTTATCCCCATGATCAGATTTTCCCCATATTACAAACCCGTAATTCGTAAACCCTAAATAAAAATCCTATAGCTAGTAAATCCCTAACTTTACAGATAAACTAGAAAACCCCTAGTTTTACAGATAGACTAGAAAACCGTGAATCGATTACAAGAGAAGTAATAGAAAAACAATACAAAAAATAAACAAAACCACTATAATAAAATAAGAAAAGCCGGCTCCCATCTTTATTTCATATGAAATGTTTTGCCTTCAAAACTGTGTCGACTGACCTATTAAATTAAGGTTTTGCTTCCTCCAAATCTAGACATGGAATTGCTTGGAAAAATTTATGAAAGCTTCAAATTTACGATTGCTCTTAATTGATTAATTGCATGATTGCGATCGAAAAACAATTGCGAGTGATTCGAATTGATTTTTCCTTTTTCTCTTTATTTTTGTTGCTTGGTTTTCAATACCTCATGTAGATGATAAATAGGTGATAATATGTAGGGTATTCAAACCCGTAAATCATTCTCTTATATCCCCAATGACTTATCTGATTTGTGCGTTGTTGTTTTGACTCCTGGCATGATACTTGCGTAAGTTTCCCCTTTTGCTGCCTTGATCTAATCAGGCTTGAAACCTCTGTGAATTGATCGAATTTCTGGAAACAAAATGAATTTTTTTTTGTGGAGTTTGAATCAATGTTTCTAGGAAAATACTAGAAATATTTCTTGCCCAAAATGTGATTGTATTTCTGAAAACAAATTGTCTGATTTCTTGCCAATTATATTTAGTTGAATCTTTTCCAATTATAACTCATCCAAATCAGGAAACAAGTTTGCTGGAAATTGATTTCCTTGCAAATGTTGAAATTTTTTCGTGCCATAAATAACTTGCTTACATCTGGAAACATTTTGAAATATTATTGTCGAGTTTGAATTGTTTCTCGCCCAAGAATTATTTCTCTGATTTCTGGAAACATTAAAATATAACCTGCTAATTTTACGCAAACCAAAACTGGAGATAATTCTTGGCTTTGTCTCGATATAATCTGGAAAGATTTTGAACACTTGAATGCTTGGGTGTTTTCAACAAACTCTTGAATGTTGATTGTTCCGTTTGCCAAAAATGTATACAATTCTGAAAATACACAAGCATGTTTGGATTCTGGAATTTTTTTGGCATGACTAAAAACAAACAAATTGATTTCCTGCCAAAATAATATTTGATCCAAAAAATTAATCCTTGCAGATTTTAAAATCTATCCTCTTATTGGTAAATGACTATTCAAAATTAAGGTTTTGATTTCTCTGATTGTTCTTTGGAAAGAAGTTGATTGTTTTCTACACAGAAATGTTTGCTTTGCATAAACACTGTTGTATGCATATCAGTTTCACATTGGCTTTGTGTATACGTGCTATGAACACTTTCGTCTTCCTTCTTGTGTGCTCAATTTCTCTTCCTCGGCATATTCAAATGTTATTGAACTCCGTTGTATTTCTTCTGTGCTTAATCATTTTGGCTTGTTCATGACTTGTGTGAGACTGAGTTGTTTTACTTGCATGTTGCATGTAAGTTTTTTCACCATAGTTATGCACTCATGTGTATACCCCCTTGTGTAAATTTTGCTTGTGCCTTTTACTGCTTTGAACAATGCTTCTTGCAATATCATTCTGCACATGACCTTTCTAAGATACTTCACCCTTGTTGCATGTACCACATTCAATGTACTTAGTTTTCATGTATGCACATACATGTGCTCTGTTTCTTGTATGTTTGCTTTGTCGCTTTTTGTGCCCACCTGTGTCCTTGTGTACACCAGAGTTTGAACAAAACTTTAAGTATTAGACTATCTGCACTTGATAGAGTTGCTCGATTATTTTTGTTCACCATTTCTTGATGATTTGCGTGGCCCATTTGCATGTCATTTTTTGTTTGCTCATGTATTTGAGCTTTGAACAATAGTTTGTTTGCATGTTGTCACTTTGGCTCAAACTGATTTGACCTGAGAAAGTTAGTTGAGTTGCCAAGTGTGCATTATTGCTCCAACATTGACCCTTCTTTGTTGTGTGCATGTAATTCTTGCTTGACTCTACCTGGCTTGAGTTGTTCCATTTTCACCATGCGACGTCGTCCCATTCATGTTGAATTCCTTGAATATATATATGTATATATACACATAACATGTGTGTATATGTATGTTGTGTGCGCATGTCTTGCGTACTATCCATTTGCATAGTTCTTTAGTTTATGCTCGAACATTTTGGGCTTGAATTTGAAAAGTGGCCACTTCATTGTAGTTTGAATTGATCAAATGAGTTGCCCATTGGCATGTACTTGCATATGTGCTCTTTGTAGCCATTTTGATCTTGCTAAACCGATGTTGCTTCTATATATGTGTGTTTATATATATATATATATATATATATATATATATATATATATATATATGTTTGTGTGTACATGTATATATGCTCAAATCTCTCTCTCTCTGTGTGTGTGTGTATATATATATATATATGTTTGTGTCTGCATTTGTATTGGATTTCTTGGTTCATGCCAGTTTAATGATTTGACCATGTTGCCCCTGCATAAAATATATGTGTATATACATACACATGTATGTGTATACATGTATCGTGCACGTGCAGTTTATATATGTGAGCACTAGAAATATTGTCTACCTTATGGTATTTACAGTGAATCACTATGAATATCACAAGCTGTCTAGACACGGATGGATATATATACATAACAGATCAAGTCATGAAATATGATGAGAAACACACCAAAATTCTAAGGCAAATAAATTTTAAAATCTGCTAGAATTTAAAATTATTTTTGTTCTAGTTTACCTTGTGTGGTTCTATGACAAGTAAGCAGGTAACTAGACTAACTGTGAAGCTTGCCGAAGATAATGTGAAGATAGAGTGTAAGTCAGTGAGTGAAACTGTATATATGAGAGTGTGTGTAACTAAGCGTGTCAATATATGTAAAAGAGAGAGGGAATGTAAATGAGTGACAAAGTGAATGTAAATGAGTCAGTAAGTGAATATGAAATGTAACTGAGTATGTGTAAACTGGGTGACTGATAGTAGTAATGAGGAACAAAGAAATAAAATGTATTGTATTACATCAAATAGTGGAGTTATAAATTTGTACTATTCAAATGTAGAAATAAAATTTTGTATTTAAATAAAATATTATTTGAATATTCAAATTCTTGTGCATATTATTCTATTAAGATATAAATATTTAATTATGTCTATGATGTAGTAGAATAGTACAATTACAAACACATTTATAATATATATATATATATATATATATATATATATATATATTTGTTATCATCACACAGTAATCATAGAATTGTTATATACAACAGCCATCGATCACTATGAAATGGTCAATATTGACAATAATTGTTATTGGTCACTCTGGCCAATTTGACATGGATAATGGTGCAAATTCAAGATGTAGCATGTGATGGTTTATTCGATATTGACTCGAATATGATGGCTCTTCGATCAGTGGCTTTAACATGAGGCAAGGATGTGGTGCTTCTATTTAGTGATTCACCATTTGATATCTAATCATTAGATGTGACTGTTAAGGTAGATAGAAGACACATGATGAAAACGTACAGTAATTGGTGATCGTTAGGGATGGTTTACAACTGTTGCGACTTGGAGGGTAGTTAGTTCATCGGAGACAACGCATTTGTCGAATAACTTCAGACAAGAGTCTTATGGATAGTCAATTAGATGGATTCTTGTGTGGAGAATGTGAGCGAAGGGGCTATTGGTATTGGATTTTGGTAAACCTCTGAGAGAGTGGCACAGATGGGGCCAGAGCTAGTTAAGGTTTTTGACCTGATCTACCAAGGCCCTAGAGCATGTTGACGTTTCGGACTGGGTAGGGTTGTCCGCTATTTTCTGGTGACGTTCACAACAAGAAAAGTGTTTATCCATAATACTGGAAGATACATTTGGGGTTGGTTATTGTGGTTGAATCTTATTTGTAAGTAGGAAGATTATTGTTCTTCTTAAAACAACATGGAAAAACGTTGTGTAATTAACCAACCCAAAAGCAATTGGCATACTATCAATTAATTTCAAAGGCCGTGCTTTTTTCCTATTTCCCTCTTCTACTTCCCCCGCTTCTTCTGTTTTCCCCCTTCGCGTTATTTGCTTTCCCATCTTCACTTCCCCATGAAAACCCTAAAATTCATATTCCTTCAGAAAGATCCACCCATCTTCGCATCTTCACGCATCTTCGCTTCTTCTATTTCCTGATCGAAAAATTCTATGCATCAGTCTTTGTGCTTTCAAGAGCAAAGGTTAGGCTCTACTTTATTTTGTGATTTTGTATATAATTTGAGCTGAATCGGATAAATCCTTTACTTCATTTTGTTCGCTCAATTGCTGTGATTTTGTTATTGTTGTATATCCATTGCTTACAGTTTTGATTGTATTACGGTACCATGAAGCCAGTAGCTAGGTAAGTTTAGGTAGTCGAGCAATGGGATTTATTGTATAGGTAATGTATATGTTTGTTCTAGTAACTATTAGCTAGATTAACTCACTCGATTGTCTTGTTATGATGTGTTATTGTAATCAAATGAAGGGCAGTAGTACAAAACATGGAATCTCTCTTCAAACACTTCTTCGGAATAGCTTCTCTCTTTCAAGTCTGTGTTTACTGGTGAGTGTTTTACTAGGACCAGTCGAAAGTACAATCAGCATAATTTGATAATATTTCCTATGGATAAAGCATGGATTCAGAAAACCTATAACAAAATAATATTAGTTTACAAAAGATGTATTACACACAAGTCAGTACAAAAAAACTCTTAAAAGTGTTGCTAAAGTGGTTTACAAAAGATGTATTACACCCAAGTCAGTACAAAAACTCTTAAAGATTTTAGCATAGACATGAAAATTGTTGCTTGCAGAAATGTTAAGGAAATAATCAACACTGCATTCACATGAAAATAACGCTCACTTGAGTTTGCAGCCTTAATTTTTTCCTTACACTGTAATAGGTTGTGCCATATAAATGTATATTACTGTAAATTTTGACATGTATTTAGGTAGTAAAATCATTCAAGTAAATCGATGGTTACAGCCTGAGTTACTTTAAATGTTAGTTTTGGCATACACTAAAAATTTTATGCAGTTTTGTTTTGTACCAATTGGAATGAAGCTTGACTGGATTAGAATCTTGTAGTTTAAAATGGTTATTGTCGTATGTTTCCAGGTTAAAAATTGTAGTAAAGCTCTTCATTTCAGGTTAGCTACTCACTCTTTGTATTCTTTTTTCTTGTTGTCGAGCATTGTTTTTCTTTCTTCCTCCAGCTTTTACACGAGCAGCTAAATGTGGTTGCAAGCTATGTGAGTTTGGAAATGTATTTGTATCAATAGCCTATTATTACATATGAGTTTGCAAGCTATGTGAGTTTGCAAGCTATGTGGTTGCAAGCTAATCATCTCTGGCTCTGTATTTCACTTGAGGGGTCCTTTTCTATTTCTGTCTTCCGAGAACTATTTATAAATATTAGTATTTATGTAGTATCTTATCATACTAATATATGAAATCATACTTACATGTTAGATTTGATATTCTTTACATTCACAAAAACATGTACATATCTTTTTAAAAAATATCTTTTTTCAACAGTAATAAAAATATCTTGTGTTTTACAATAAAAATATAGAATTGCATATTTTTATGTGCAGAACTCTTGTATTCCTCCAAAACTTCCACCAGCACCTCTTAAGATATGGGCATATGTGGTATCATCAATTATTATTTTAATCTTTTTCCGCCTAATTTTTACAAATTTCAACTGAAATATGGACTTAATATGACGACAATTCTGTTGAATTTGGAATGCTCCATGATTTATTGGGAGTTTATTGTATTAATTTGTAAGAAAGTATAGTCTGGTTTCTAGTGCTAAGCCAGTATTGCTAAGTGGGCACTGGGTAATAGCAGCAACATTGATGTAGGACTGGAAATAGTCAAGCATTAGGCCAATGTGAGCATGAGCATGCAGTTGTGACCTGATGAGCGTACAAGTTAGCACTTGTATGTGCAGGTGAATCAAATGCACTTGCACTATAATTAGAACAAGAGGAAGAAAGGATACATATGAAAAATGAATTATATTTTCAACCATTTTTCTTATTATCACAATTCGTTTTGTGGTTTTTTTGTTTATCCTTAAGTATTGAATTTATTTTCCTTTTAAACTACTAAACATCTTGATTTCATTCATGTTGTTATTTTATAGTTCCTGGTTTTTTTGGGTCTCACTTACAGGATCATGCTAATTATTGTTGTCAATTTTTGACACATCATGTTAGCGGAGATTATCAATTCGTTATAGTAGTTAGAAATTCTATTTTACACCAATATGACACATGTTCTGTCACACAATTACATCACTATTAATTTTGATGTTATGATTTTACCATTATTTGGGGTCGAGATGCACAGCAAAAGACTACAAGAAGCACTACAATGGCACAAAATAGGCATTCTCGGGACAGTTCAATGTTAGTCTATGCTCCTTACTCAACAAACCTGAACAGATCTCGTAATGGTTCCACTAGTGCTTTTGGAGAGTATTCTAACATCGTTGAAAGCCCATGAGAATTCATATAAGGTAACAGCTCCCCCTTTTTTTCATGAGTTCTCTGGCTTGTTCAATGCATATTTGCCAAATCTGTATTTAGATTACCTTAGTTGTCATATTGAAGTGTGCCTTGTTATTTTGCATACACGATAAACACTTCTCTTTTGCATGTAAATCAATGTCATATATGTTTTACTAGGATTCGTATATGAGTAGTGGCTTGGAATAATAGTTTTTCTGCCAATGAATTTGGAATAAAAAGTTCAATTGAAATTTGGTTTTCACTCCCCTTGACCAGACCATTTCTCCTTTCAACAATTACCTTGGAGAAGTTCAATGAAAAATGTCCATTAACACTATGGAAAAAAGGAACATCTGGAATACAATTTTTTCTGTACTCGTGCTTGAGCCATCTTTTGGGTAGTTATGTTGGATGTATCCTTTAATGTATTTTGTTACGGCGGTATAGTAACAGATGAAGTGCATATATTTTTCAGTCTGAAAATACAGGACTTCAATTGCACACTAAACAATTTAGTTAATACTTATGTTCAGGTTCAACTGATATTTACCTGGGCTTTAACTGATAATTTCTTATAGTAAAAAATAAATTTGTTCCGGCTTTCTATTTGAGATGATAGATGATATTCTCTACAGTATATATATACACATTGGGATTCAGAGTTGTAATTCATACTGTCTGTGGTTCAATAGTTTTAAATTTCTTCTATCGATTAAGAATGCATACACATGCCTTTCGTACCATTATTGCACTAATTGTACATGTTTTGTTTCTAGTAGAATGGTTAGCATACAGATCTTGTGCAGGAATTCAAGGTGCATTTGACAAATCACAAAGCCCAGTAAGAGCTTTTGAGTCATGTATCACAGATGTTACCATCCATTTATTGTATTCAGGCGATGTGTTTTTCAGCAGACACATCAGAGAGATACAAGACAAATTTCTTGTTATATTTTCATTATCACATATTTTTATGTTATTGCAGAACAATGCAAACTGTTGTTGGTGTATTTGGAGGTGAAAGCATAAAAACTGTAGGTCCAAACAAGACAATTAGAAATGCTCCTAAATATGATGTATGACAGAAAAGGTAAGAGTTATCTGAAGCATGTTTGTTTTTACTAGTGTCGAGGACTGCATATATATACCATAAATTAAACAACATTACATAGGTTCAAACTGACGTAGGCAAATAGACATCAGTACCAACTTTCTAAACAACATTACATAGTCTTGAACATGCTAAGCACAGTCCGCTTGAGATGAGACTGTGCTAAAGGACAGCTTAAAGGTTGACTGAAAGTTAGCGGTTAGTCCCATTCTTCCATTAAATATTGGTAATGAAATATAGCCACTTTGCCAATTCAATTCCGTCGTCCTGTTTGCACATGGGACATGGGAGAGGTGAATTGAGCTGTATATTTCCTATGTTTCATTGATGGTTCTTTCATTTGTTGTGCTAAAGAATTTAAAATTTACCAAAATTCTTGATAATAGTTGTTCATATTTATGGATCTACAGTGAAAGTCATTGGCGTCGGCACTTCAGTGAAAATTCGGATGTTGACCGGAATAGATGAATATAATTTTGTGTTCAAGGCAGATATGAAAGGAGGTAGTGAGCATGAGGTGGGTGATGCGCTGCATGGTTACTGGAAACTTGATTTCGCATCTATGCCTAACAACTAAGGTACTAGCTTTCTTACCTACATATACTCTTTGCTTCACATTGTATTATAATGTTGTCAAATTACTATGCTATAATGTACACTGATTACCCTTGATATCAGAGCAGGTCAGAAGTCTGGAATAAATTTCAGACGTCTGAACCAGGCCTAGGAATTGTCTGAGAACATTTTCAGACGTTTGAAATAAATTTCAGATGTCTAAAATGGTCCTAGGGCATTGGCCGAAATCCATTTTAGACGTCTGAAACCTATTTTCAGACATCTGAAGCAGGTCAGACATCTAAAAATATGTTCTGACGTCTGAAATTTTCTGTTGTTTTTGGTTTTCCTTCTATCGATCGGTTGGTTGTATGTGATGTCAACTTATTACTTGATTTTTGTGTGCATCTTATGGTCGTTTTGTTAATGAGACATGCGATGAGCCTATTAAAAATTAAGAAGTTTAGTTTATAAAATTTAACAAAGTACATAAAAATACAAAACATAACTAAACTTCTATTATAATTATAACAATAAGATTTATAATAGTAGTAAATTAACTAAGATTTATAAAAATTAACTAACTATTATAAAAATCAATAAGTTTACTAATTTTATAAAATTAAGAAGTTTAGTTTATAAAAGTTAACTAAGTATATAAAAATATAAAATATTACCAAGTATTCTATAATAATAATAGCAATAGTTAAAAATTAGCTAAGTATTATAGAAAATAATTGACTATTATAAAAAAATAACTACGTTTACTAATTGAATAAAAATTAAGAAGTTTAGCTTATAAATGTTAACTAAGTATATAAAAATATAAAATATTACAAAGTATTTTATAATAATAATAGCAATAATTGAAAATTAACTAAGTTTACTAATTTCATAAAAATTAGAAGTTTAGTTCATAAAAGTTAACTAAGTATATAAAAATATAAAATATTACCAAGTATTCTATAATAATTATTGCAATAATTAAAAATTAACTAAGTATTATTAAAATTAACTAAATAGCATAAAATTTTAACTAAGTTTACTAATTTTATAAAAACGAAGAAGTAGTTTATAAAAGTTAACTAAGTATATAAAAATATAAAATATTACCAAGTATTCTATAATAATAATAGCAATAATTAAAAATTAACTAAGCATTATAAAAATTAACTAACTATTATAAATTATTACCAAGTATGCAATGTTGTTATCTTCAACTTTCTCTTTGTATTTTTTTTCTTGTTGTCAAACATTGTTTTCTTGTTAATGTGTAAGCATGACCAAATGCTCACATGAACACATGTGTATAGGTATTGGAGATGGGCATCATTGTGCATTCAGCTATAATCAGAATATCGTTAGGCGCTTCTGAATATCAAATAAGACCACTTGTGGTATCTGATTACGGAGAAAGCGGTAACTTTTAGATGTTCATTTTGTTGGTATTCGGCGCAAACTTGTTTTATGGAAATTTTGTTTTATTTATAGATACCGTGACTTTGTTCAATAGATATTTTTATGGAAATTATGTAAAGTTTGTTTATTGATGATGTCTTTGTGTATGAATATTGTGTTATATAATTAGTTGATTGATATATATATATATATACATGTTGTTGATATGTTTGTGCATGAATATTTTGATACTACAATATGTAAATGTTGTGATAGATGCAAAAAAAGTTGTGATATGTGGCAAAACGTTGTGATAGTAAAGAACATGTAAACTTCCAAAAACACTGATATGTGGCAAAACGTTGTTATAGTAAAGAACAAGTAAACTTCGAGAAATGCTGTGATATGTGGCTAAACGTTATAGAAAAGAGAAGATAACAACATTTCTGAGATAATATAAAACGCTGTATAAACCAAAGGACAACACCATTTGAAACGCTATAGTATGCCAATTTTCTACAGCGTTTTTGAATGTATTGATATATCCAGGACCTATAACAACGTGTTGCTAGACAACGTTCATTAAAACATTGTTAAAGGCTATAACAACGTTTTTTCAATGCTGTGAATAGACATATTTGTTGTATTGGTTTTAACATAGTGGATAATGTGGTAGAAATAATTGACATTGTCGACCTACCAGGGCTTTAATGGATTGGGTGGCTCAAGTACTGAGTGCTAATTCTTTATGCACTGAGTGAGTGAATGTGAAGACAGATGCTAAGTTTGCTTAACCATTTATCACTTTACGGGCGTTATGTGTTATGGAAATTATGGATATGAATATTCAGACACCCCTAGTAATATGATGTAAGATACATCCATTATGATTACCATAGAGTATTATATATTTATATATATACTAACTCTGTGGATGTAGGGACTGTACAGTTATGATTTTCCCTACCCTCCATGCCATAAACTATTATGACTTTCATAGTAATTTGAGACTTGTTCATCGCTACATCATGCTTTTGTCTGACCCAAGGTTTTATATTCTCCTTTATTGCCTTGGGTGCTCATCGAGGATGCCGATGAGTAGGCTAGGTAATAGGTACGAACATCATTCGGAGCTGCACAGAAGGAGTAGCAGGAGATGATGAATTTTTATACTTATACTTGTATTACCTTTGTTGATTTGTTGTGTGAAATTATGGAGCCTTGACAGTGTTATTTATTACTTTAGAGACAGATTATCAGTTTGAGTTTATTTATTACTTTTATGGTCTTTATTATTGTTTTGTATAACTGTATGAGCCTATATACTATGGTTTATATAGTTGTTATCACCTGTTTTATATCTGTGATTGTTAATATTATACGTTTTTTGATGTGTTGTGAGAGTATGGAAAGTTTTGTGATTGTAGTTCATATTACTTCTTTCTCTTGTCTTTTATTTTATTCATTTCTTTTTCATTCCTCTTTCTTTCTCTTATTTCTATTGTGCACCGATCGGGTGCTTTTACAGTGCAATATTAAGTTATATGAGCACCGATGGTGTATGACCTTCGTCACATTCGGTACCAGAGCTTAGGTTGCGTTGTTTAACATAAGCAATATCGAATTCGAGAGCTAATATATTTGAAAGAGTACTTATTTGTATATAATTAGGTTTTCAAATCTATATGTATTTAATAGTATGTATAATATATGTTGTTTTGCATACGAGTGCCATTCGAAAACTTTCTCTATTAGCGACTGATCGTCCTTACCTCTGGCATGAGATGATCCGATAAACATTAAATACTACTAATTATTCCATCTCTGGAGTTAAGAGTCGGTTAGAATCAAGAACTACCAGTATTGATTTATAGCTTATGTTTCCAACAATGGTATGAACCATTATTTGGGATGGTCTAATACCTCTAATCAGCTATATATGACGCTCAAGTGTAGCGAGTCAACTATGTCACATTGTATAGACACTTACATGTCTATGTGGCAAACTGTTCCTTTAAACGGAGTCAACGATTGTGGCGCGAGAGCTTTTTAGGTTCTTGCAAGGACTTCTTTAATGACTTAGAGTTTTCTTATTATAAGAAGTAGAATTTTACTCTTAAGGGACTCCAAGCTTGAGCTTGGATTGGTCCAGTGTCTGTATCACATCAAGTTTCCAAAATTGATTCACTCGATACCAGTTCATGATTCACTTCGAAGAAGTTTGTCTCGACTTCTTAAAATTTCGGTAAGGAGTTTGCTAATTTAGGCGATATGTCTGTGGTAGATTCTGTGGCTGGGTTAAATGATTGACTCGAATGGTGATTGATTTAATTCGATGAGTGAATGATGGCTTCGAAGAGTCGATCAGGGAAGCTCACGATGTTTGAGCTTATACCCATTACGATAAATCGTGGAGACATATGTATTGATCGTCATTCAATTTCGTCGAGTGTTCCCTCAATGAATGATAAAGGTAAAATGATATCACCATCAATATATGTTTTCCAACAATGGCGATTCATGTGTTTTATTTTAATGACATGATTTCATTGTTCCATATGATCTTGAGGCTCGATGGATGAACATGATAGAGAATCATGATAATTAATTGCATTTCTTGGTTGTTACTTACCATGTGGAGGTCTGAGTTAGATTATATATGTGTAATGTATTGTGTTTGTGCGCTAGAGATTAAATATTATGGATTAATGCACCATCTAGAGCGTTTACTTTTGGGCCACAGGGTGGGGGATATTTACGATAGAGATTGCCTATACTTGGTGGCATACACAGTTTGTCAAAACTAAAGCTCATATAGTTATGTTTTCTTGTTTTCCAATTTGTATGGTTGTCGTTGGTTATTGAGCTTAACTAGACTTAATATTCAAGTCTAGTAGTACACTTACTAGGTAGGTAGATAATATTAATGGTAGCGAGAGGCAACTGGCGATGGTAATGGGATAGGACATTTTTCTCTTCAATAGCGTGTCATCCTCGATTAAGTTGATAGTTGGTTGAGATTTAGAACTTCAGTAGATGAGTTGCTTATGATTGGATGATGGTGGGCTTAGGCGCTAAGTTCTTTATTAGATAGTCATCTACTGAGCTTGCAGCTTAAGACTATTTGGACCCGTTCGATGAGGTGATTAGATTGCCATCAAATTTGATTCGAGTTCCGTACGATCTAACTACATTATTGCCAGTATCATGCCTCGATGGCATATGACACTATAGGAATGAGAAGCAAGCGATTATCTGTTCCTGTTGATTTGTAGTTAGTTTGATTGGCTCTAGAGTGCAAGAATGTTTTCTCGGTTGGGAATCCTAAAGGGATTTTTCTGATCATAGGTAGTTGGTTGGTGTGTGTTGGTTATAGTGTTTCACGCGTTGCTTTGATTTTGATAAGTTGGTTGTGTCGTTTAGGCTAACTAGCAAGTCAACATATTTTATTCATTTCTTAGACCATGTTTTGAGACATCACTTGAAAGAGTAGTACTTGTGTTATCTGAATGTTGTTTCGATTTCCTATTGACAAAAAGAGAGCAAAAGGAACAATTGATGTTTGTGTTGTGGGTGTTGTGGAAACACCATTTGTTAGTTGGCATGTTGGAGTTTCACTTTTCGATAGAAGAAGTGAAGTGTTTGGGTCACGTCATCTCGAGTAGGATTTCATTAAAAGTATTACGAGAGTTCGAGTTGAAGATGACCCAAGAGTGCATCAATTTCTCATTCTTAGTAAGAATGAGGGGCTGATAGAACTCGTTTGGTTGTGTTGCTTTGTTTCGTGTGGTGTTGACTTCGAAAGAGGAAAGGTTATCAATTTCTAGTCGATAATCAAAGCAACACGAGCAGGAGTACTCGACTCCCAATTTAGAGTTGATGGTGATAGAGTTTGCTTTGGAAAATATAAGGCACTATTTATTAACAATTGGGATAGAGTCATTTAACGATGTTACATCACAAGGATTTCTCGTATATTAACCTATGCTAACAGAAACGATTGGAATTTTGGGAATTCTAAGACTTTGTTATTTCCATATGTGCGAATGGGAAATGCAATTGTTTATTCTTTGAGTTGTTGAGTTAGGGGTACCAATATAGGAGTGGAATTCCACTAGTAGGCGTCGCTTACATTTAATTTTGGTTATGATTCAATAACTCGGCGTGAAGTAAAGCAAAACTAACGGAGATGGTTGAATCCGCACGGGAGAGGTGTTGCTAGTTCCCAACATTATTAGAGGGGCTGGTTGGACATTCATTTCATAATGAATTTGACGTAAGTTATCTAGTGCTGAATGGGATGAATCAGATAGTTCTCTGTAACTATTCGATATTCTTAATTAGATGCAAGAATAATTGTCGATGGTTTCCATTTTTAGGTCGTTGTAGAGTAGGGAAGGGTATGGCAGCACTTGATCATGCCCAATTCGTTGATGAAAAATGCTAAATTAATATTCCTTATTTTTTAAATGGCGACCAAGTATCGAGTCATATAGAGATTGCGTATTATATAGGACGTCGTATATTAATTAGATTAATATCCTACATGTCAGGATAAGTGTAGATGTTATTTTCTATCACTACAATCGTTTCGTCTATGAATGTTTGATTATCGATGGTTGACATGACTATTTATGTATATATTATTTTCAGCATGGAGGATAATTGTACGGTTGCTGTTAGCCCACTTTGTGAACTGGGCAACACAAAGTCGAGATGTGAAACATTGAAGAACTTAGAAAGCATTATAGTGGGTCGGATCGGAGAGATGTAGCGGGTCGGATCGGAGAGGTTTCGTTGTTCGGATCGGTGAGTTGTTATTGTTGGAATCAGAGAGGCACTGCTGTTCGGATCGAAGAGCAACCTACTGCCAGTTGGAGCGGAGGGCTACCTGCTACAGAGACAGATCGGAACAGAGCAAAAGTGGATGAAGACTTAGTCTTGGGTTAAACTGGATCGGATCGGATACCCCGATCCGAACCCCTCCTGCACACTCCTCTGATCCGAACCCATATTCCACATCACATTCCCCCACGATCGCCTGAATATGCGGAGCGGGTATGACCAGTTCCTGCCCACAACGTCCACTGCTCTGATGCGTTGTCAACACTGAAATCCATCCGAACCCGAGGCTGATGGAATGGAAGACACGTGGCTCCGATCCGGATCGGGTTCTAAGAAAATTTTCACCTATAGATACCCTGTCTGGAGACAATAAAAAGGATCTTCTTCTTTTTGGCACTTTGAGAGTTCAACCACTTTCATAAACCGAATTCCAGCACTCCCGGATAATCCAAATCATCTTTCAACATTTGTTTTGAGACAACTGAGTGAATGTGTGTGAGTTGTGAGTGAAAATGAGTGAATATCTCATTGTAATTGCAACTATATCATCGAGAATAGTGATTGACAAGTGGACGTAGGCTTTTCTTCGCCGAACCACTATAAATTCTATGTCTCCATTTTATTTTTGATCTTATTTCATTCTGCATTTAGTCAATTTGGGTGTTAGAACCACTTTTTGGTCTAACATTTTGGTGCTTTCACTGAGAACCATCTGAATTCTTTGTTCTTCGGGATTATCGTTCTACTTTTTGGACCGTTGAGTTCAAAGAAGTTAATCCTCAAATTTCGACGCTCTTGAATTTTTGTTGAATTGATTGTTGAAGAACTATGGCCAAAGGAAAAGGTAAGGAAGTTCAAACTAGTCGAGGAAACGGAGTTGGTGAAGATCAGCAAAATGCAGTTGTGACAAGGTCTCGTGGGCAGAGCTCAGCAGCAGGACGAACTGATACAGGAAATCCGAACCGCACTCAGGGGGAGAGCTTCGATCCGATCCGGGTAGGAGAATCTGAAGCAGCGGACTCCCCCAACCTGAACCGACCCGAACAGCTCGCCCTACACCGACCCGACCTGGCTTTCCAGCTCCGACCCGACCTGGCTTTCCAGCTCCGACCCGAACAGGCTTCCCAGCTCCGACCCGACCCGATTTCCCATCTCCGAACCGACCCGACACTTGGTGATGTTGGAACCTCTACTCGAGCCCCCACAAATGCTCCGACTCCAGCCACCAGGGTCAATGATCAGGTCAATCCATCCGCACCTATTACTCAAGGAGATTTCTCGTGCCTACTTGACATGCTTGAAAGTACTAGGGAGGCTATGAAAATCCACGAGCGCACCAATCTCATGATGCAAGAAAACATGAGACTCATGAGCAGGGAAATTAGCGAACTCCGTAGACAGAGAACCCCATCCCTGGTTCACCACACACCAATGGATCAGTCTTCTTCTTCCGAGGAAGAACGGCCCCGTGAAAGAAGGCCGCTCGAACGACCTCAGAATTTGGAGCAACTGACGTTCGGATCTTTGGGGTCCCGTGAGGATATTGCACGAGCACTAGTAACCAATGATCCAAGCTTGAGAGACCCTAACCTTACTAATCCCACTCAAGGGCAGATGCTCTAGCCCCTTCCTCCCGAGATCGACCGGGAGCGTAGGGAACGAAGTAGAGCAGAAGCAGCTCAAAGAAGAAGGGCATCTCCTGAACAAGAGCCCAGAAGGAACCCGGATGCCATGGCCAGGGAACCTGAACGGCCCTTGACTAATGCCGACGTATAGGCAATGGTACGCCAGATTATGTCCGAAAGCCGGAACTATACCAATGAAGATTATGGCATTGAGCGAAGCTATACTCCTTTCACTGACGACATCCTCAATTTTCAGTTTCGCCGACGTTTTAACCTGCCGTAGATGGACAAGTACAATGGAAGAACCGATCCGGGACAGCATTTGATGCGATACTCGTGGCTCATGAATGCTGCTGCTGCTCCTGACGCAGTGAAGTGTAAAGCATTCCCGATATATTTAGAAGATGTGGCGCTGCTATGGTTTACCCGACTTCCCCCTCGTTCGATATCGAATTATAGGGAATTGAGCGAACGTTTTATGAATCAGTTCCGACTCCATACCCGAAAGTCTAAGAGTGTTATTGAATTATCAAGAATTAAGCAGGCGCCAGGAGAGTCTTTGAGGTCATATCTCGACCGTTTCAACTTAGTTGTGACTGATGTTAGTGACCCGCATGAGCCCACCATCTTGATGGCTTTGATGGAAGGAGTCGATCCTGACTCCGAGTTTGGAGATTACCTTTCTGGAAAGACATCCTCCATGAGAGAGTTATTTTATGAAAAGGCCGATATTCACTTAAAACGAGAGGAGGCCAGGGCAAACCGAAAGAGAAAGACTGAAGCGGCTTCAAAAGAAAATGTTCAGAGCAACGTCGCTGTGAAGCAGTCTGGGGAAAGTTCCGAAAAAGTTGAAGTGAATATGGGAAACAAGAGTGGAAACGACAATTCTGGAAACGGGGGCAACAACAATAACCGTAACGCGAATGGTAACAGAAGAAATAGAAATAGGGGAAGTGATCCTAACAAAAGACCCCGATTCCAGACTTATGAGAATTATACACCGTTGAACGACACTCTGGAGAACATTTACTTGGATACATACAATGTTTTGCAATATAAAAGACCGCCACCTCGCGACTCAACGGAGAAAGAAATGGCGACTGGGAAGTTTTGTTTGTTTCATGGAACTCATGGGCATTCAACCACTGAATGTCGACATTTGAGAGACGTGATTGAGAAGCTGCTGCGCGAAGGGAAACTGGATGAATATAAGGTTGCCCCGAGGGACAGGAGGCAAGGAGAGCAGGCTCCAAAACAGATTCAATCTGCTCCCAAGCCTACGGCGCAGCAGAAAGGCAAGGGAATTGTTATCAACTCCATAGTGGGTGGACCCCACCCAGCAATCCGCAGTTTTAGAGCGATGGATCAATATGTAAATGCTGCCAAGCACGTAGATGTGGATGAATGTGATGATTTGGAAGATATCGCCCCCATAAAGCAACAGAAGACAATGTTTGACGACATGGTATTCCGTAACAGGGATAATACTGGGATCCAGTCACCCACCGATGATTCGTTGGTCATTACTACCACCATTGGGTCGGCCTTGGTTCATAAGGTGTTAGTTGACAACGGAAGCTCTGTTAATATTTTATTTAAAAAGTCATTCAATCAGATGAAGCTTGAATCTGAAGATTTGAAGCCATGTGAAGGTTGGATCCGAGGCTTCAACGGGGCGTCGACAGCCCCAATGGGGTACATAGAATTGCCCGTAACCTTGGGACAAGGAGAACGCCGAAGAGTACGGATGCTTCAGTTCGTAGTGTTGGACGTAGATTCGCCTTATAATGCATTTTTGGGAAGGCCTGCCCTTGCTGAGTTCAGGGCTTGCATCGCCCTTTGGTGTTTATTGCTTAAGTTCCCAACTGAAGCCGGAACTGGAGTAATGAGAGGGGATCAAGTCTCCAGACGGGCCTGCTATGTTGCCGAATTAAAGATGTTGATGAAAGGACTTAACATCGAGAGTAAAGATGTCTCACCTCCTCCAAAGGAGGGCTCGGCATAGCAATTAGAGGGATCGGCCCCGAAGGAGTTGCCCAAAGGAACGCCTAAAGACCTGGATCCCAGAAAAGACGAGGAACCAGAGACTAGAAATGCAACTCCTAATGAAGCGACAGTGGACATTCCCATTGATGAAGCTGATCCAACAAGAGTTTTGAAGATTGGATCTCAGTTGGATCCACGTCGGGCCGAAGAACTAACGGACTTCCTGAGGGCAAACTTGGACGTGTTTGCCTGGACCCACGCTGACATGTGTGGGATATCGCCATCCATCATAAGTCACTCACTAAATGTAAACCCGAAACACCCGCCTGTGAAGCAAAAGAGACGTATGCTGGGCCCAGAGAGGTCGGCTGCTCTGAAAGAAGAATTGGAGAAGCTGAAACAGAACGGATTTATTCGAGATTCGACATATCCCGACTGGATATCGAATCCCGTCTTAATAAAGAAGCTGAATGGAAAGTGGCGGACTTGCATTGATTTTTCAGATTTGAACAAAGCTTGCCCGAAAGATAGTTTCCCACTTCCCAGGATTGACCAGCTTGTAGATTCGGCAGTGGGACATGAACTTCTCTCTTTCATGGATGCATATTCCGGGTACAACCAAATTCCTATGCACGTGCCAGATCAAGAACATACGAGCTTCATTACAAATTTGGGGTTATATTGTTATGTTGTAATGCCATTTGGATTAAAAAACGCCGGAGCCACTTATCCGCGCTTAGTGAACAGAATGTTTTATAATCAAATAGGGAAGACTATGGAAGTTTATGTAGATGATATGCTTGTCAAATCGAAACAGTCCTCCAGCCATACGCAAGACTTGGCAGAAATATTTGGTATCCTGCGAAAGTATCGGATGAAGTTGAATCTTTGAAGTGTTCATTTGGAGTGGCATCGGGAAAGTTTCTAGGCTTCATTGTGAGCTCCCGATGAATTGAAATCAATCCCAGCCAAATAGCAGCGATTAGAAACATTGAAGAGCCAAGAAGAATTAAAGATGTCCAAAGTCTTGCAGGGAAAGTAGCCGCGTTGAGTAGATTTATCTCCAAAGCCACAGACAAATGCATCCCGTTTTTTGATTTGATTAAAAGGGGAAAGAAGAACTTCGAGTGGACTCCGGACTGTGTTGAGGCCTTTCGAAATTTATGGAACTACTAGAAAAACCGCCGATTCTGTCAAAACCAGTGGATCACGAAGAATTGTTTGTTTACTTGGCAGTCTCGGCTCACGCTGTTAGCACAGCCTTGGCTCGAGAAGAAGACAAAGTGCAAAGGCCAGTATATTATGTAAGCAAGAAATTGGCAGCGGCAGAACGCAACTACCCAAAGATTGAGAAGCTCGCTTACAGCCTCCTAATCGCATCCCGAAAACTTCGTCACTATTTCCAAGCTCATCCAATAACCATATACACTGACCAGCCTCTGAGGCAGGTGTTGCAGAGACCCGAAGCATCGGGAAGGTTGATCAAATGGAATATAGAATTAAGTCGGTTTGATTTAAATTTTCAGCCACGAAGGTCGATTAGGGGGCAAGCTCTGGCAGACTTTATAGCAGAGTTCACTATCCCAGAGGAGGAAGTGATCGATGACAGAGTGGTCAAGTCCGAAGATGAGTTAAAGATAGATTCATGGAAGCTATACACAGATGGAGCCAAAAACGACCGAAGGTCCGGAGCTGGAATCGCCTTAGTTACTCCTGAAGGGCGGTCGTTATATTACACTCTACGATTAGAATTTTCGGCGACTAACAATGACTCTGAATACGAAGCCCTGATTGCCGGGCTGAAGCTTGCTAAAGACCTCGAAATAAAAATGTTGGACATATTCTATGACTCCAAAATCGTTGTTTGCCAAGTGCGAAAAGAATTTGTGGCTCGGGGACCTCGACTCATCGCCTACCTCGAGAAAGTGGAAAAGCTGTTGAGCAACCTGGAGCGGTACAGTATAATGCATATCCCAAGAGCCGAAAACCAGAAGGCAGACAGGCTGGCAAAGCTAGCTAGTTCCGACAACCCAGAGGAAACTGAAATAATTCCAATTGAAACGTTGGAATCGCCAAGCTTTGAATCGATGGAAATTGAGTTCGCTTTCGAAGCGGAACCGGAGAAGGAGTCGTGGATGACCCCAGTTAAGAACTTCCTTAAGAATGAAACACTCCCATCAAAGAAGAGTGAGAGAAGGGCTATAGTTCGCAAGGCTACCAGATATGTCCTACAAGATGATACTCTTTATAGGCAAGGATTTTCTATGCCCCTGTTACGATGTATAGCACACGACGACATCAGACGTGTACTAAGAGAAGTACACGAAGGTGAGTGTGGAGATCATACAGGAGATTAGACTTTAGCGAAAAAGATATTGCGGTATGGATACTTCTGGCCCACAATTAATAAAGATGCAGCTGATTATTCACGACGCTGCGATAAGTGCCAGAGATTCGCCAAAATCCCCAGAGCACCGTCGACCCAACTCAAATCGATGGTGAGTCCTTGGCCTTTTGCCACGTGGGGAATTGATATCATCGGAGTTCTACCGATTGCTAAAGGAGGAGCGAAATATGCAATAGTCGTTGTGGACTATTTTACGAAGTGGGTGGAAGCTGAGCCCTTAACCAAGATCACGGCGAGAAAGGTGATAAGTTTCGTGGTTAGAAATATTATATGCCGATTCGGGATCCCAAGGACCATTATAACTGACAACGGAACCCAGTTCGATGGTACTGAATTCAGAAATTTCTGCCAGAAGTATAAGATCAACAAACGATATACTGCGGTTGCTTATCCGCAGTCGAACGGGCAAGTTGAAGCAATAAACAAAGTAATAAAATCCATCCTCAAGAAACGGTTAGAGCGCGCAAAGGCAAAATGGGTTGACGAATTGCCCTTAGCTTTGTGGGCATATCGAACAACATTTAAGACTGCTACTGGTCATACCCCTTTCTCTCTCTCTTTTGGTTCAGAAGTAGTAATTCCAGTAGAGCTTGAAGTTCCTTCCCACCGGGTGACGTATTATGACCCGATGACGAATCGGGCACTCTTACTCGAGTCTCTTGATGAAATCGAAGAAAAAAGAGACGAAGCGGATCTGCATGCGGCAAGACATCGACGTCAGATGGCACGCTATTACGACAAAAAAGTTCGCCTTAGGACTTTTGAACCAGGAGATTTGGTGCTAAAGAGAGTCTTTCCATCCCTTCCTCACCTCGGTCCAAAGTGGGAAGGACCCTTTGTCATTCAACGGAAACTTGAAAAAGGAACCTTCAAGTTAACGACCGTAGATGGCGAAGAAGTACCTAGGGCATGGAATGCCCAACACTTGATGCGATATTTGGATTAAAAATATTGTACTCTTTGTTATTTTTCTTATGAACTCTTTAAAAAGGCACGACTTGCCTTAGGAAAATCTGATGATATGAATAAAGGACTATAAAGTGGATGTAGGCTACGACTTAGCCGAACCACTATAAAAATATCGTGTGTTATTTACTTTTATGCATTATATGTATACCGTCATCGACTATTCTGTTGCGATTATGGAATATAAGATGATTCAAAACCTGAAAGGTTGAAAACAGTTTAAACGTAAGAAAAAGCACAATGACTACTTGTGCGATAAGACATAAAAGAATGGGAAGACGACATTCTTAACTCTAACTCTCAAGAATTGAGAGAGAGTATAAAGGACGGGAAGACGACGTCCTCTGAGGCGTGAAGGTGCACCCAGAAAAGAGACCGCCTCAGTAAGAACTCTAACCTGAGTATAAGACAGGAGAGTATAAAAAAATGCCAGAAAAAACGACAAGCATTGACGAAACAGAAAATGCAATCCCGTCAGAAAGTCGGGGGCATTCAGACTACTTGATTAAGTCTCGAATAGTTTTTTGAGATTGACTGGGGGCATATATGTATACACATATTTCCTCCCACCATAACTTCATTACATAACTATAGTGAGACATGCATTCTTACATAAGTGCAAAACTAATGACTAACAGACATTGCGGAAAATGAATTATTTTTTTATTTACGAATGAATGAATTTATACAGGAAAATAGCCAAAAAGAAGGTGCAAGAGCCACCCTTATAGCAGCAATTGTTGGTCTACCAAATGCTAAAACAACGCAAGACAACCCACTATTTAGATTTCGAGTGAGGCTTGGACTTCTTGGCGGCTTTCTCCGCATCCTTTGCCTCTTTCTTGGCCTCCGTCAAGATGCGCTTTGATTTTTTCTTTCCTGAAGATGCGGCGCTGGAATCGGTCGACTTCTTCCCGGAGGGCGGAGCGCTGGAATCAAGAGAAGATTTTTTAGCGAGTTCCTCTGTAATAGATCTAGTTGAAAGCTTAACAACTAACCTTGATCCCGCATCCACAACTGCGAGAGGCTTGAGGATTTCAGGGTCTAAGTCTTCAGCTTTTAATTGCAAGCGTTTATCTTGGTCAGCTTTCACTACAGCCAAAGTAACATCATCTGCACTTTTCGACTCCCCGACTATTGCCACCTCTGGATCTTCCTCATGTCCTCCGTCGCCGCTATCATCCTTTAAGGCGGCTATCATTTTTTCATCACGGGGAGTGTCAGCCTTAGACGGTTCGCTTCCTTCTCCCAAATCTATAGGAGCAGCCTTGTCCTTTCCCCCTTTTGCCTTCTCCGTAGGCTCTGTCCCAGAGGCGGCTCCCTGAGTCACATCTGTCTTTCCGGATAGCTCAATACCTACAGAGTGAGAAGCAACAGTTATCAACTTAGGAGAAAATAATGGGTTTTTCATCGATTGCTCAATCACGTGGCGAAAGGTAGAAATAGCCTTGACGAATTGAGGAGAAAATGTAGGGATACCTTCCGAAGACTTCTCGGCAGGGGCAACTGCTATCTCCGATGCCATTTCGGGAATAGGGGATAGCAGAGTTGTTCGAGGGATTCCCGGGTTTTCAGGATCATACCCCTCTACTTCAGAAGTTGCGGGGGCAGTAGAAGATGAACCAGCCTCGGGAACGTTCTTCTGTTTAGTCCTCCGCCTCTCTTCTTCCATAGCATCAGCAATGAGGCGGCGCCCTTCAGCTAGGCGTTCTGGCTCATCATCACTTAAGTATTTCTCCATCAGCTTGTCCTCATCGATGGAATCAACCTTGAGCTCCTCTTTTTCCCACTCAACGATCTGACTCCATACTTGGACTAGAGTAGATGGATAATCCTCAATCCAAGAAATGTTCCGGCGACGGATGATATGTGCAAAGTATTCAATCATTAATTCGCCGAAACCCTGAATCTCTGCCCCCGCCTCTGACAATTGTTTGCGGGCCTCCTTAGCGGATTTGATAGCACATTCGACGTTACCCTCCGCCAGGGCAGCTCTGTTCTCCGCCTCCATTAGCTTAGAAGCCAAGTCAGCATTTTTCTTTTCTGGCTCAGCATTCCTCCTTGCTAACTCGGCATTTTTCCGTTCAAGGTCAGCGTAAGCAAGGCGCGTTTTAGCGGCATCTGACTTAGCATCTTCAGCTTGTTTTTTTTAACTCAAAACGCTCTTGAGTGTGAGATTCAAGCAAATCATGATAACGTTTTTGCATATCTTCAAATTGTTGTTTGAAGCTAGCAGCGTCCCTTTGAGCAACAGTAAGCTGGGCCTGTGTGTCCTCCAAATCTTTCCCTAGATTCTTTAAGGCCTTTGCATCTTCTTCCGCGGTTTTTTGCATCGAATCAGCATTCGTGATTAGAGTACGAATGATTCTTGAAAGGTTGCGTGAATATTTGAACATTTCAGAATACTGTTTTTCGACCGCATCTATCTTTGCTTTGGCCTCATCTTCCCACCTGGAAGAAATAGGCTCGAGGGCAGGTAAAAAAGTCAAGTTCTCAAAGTAATGTTCGGGAAATTGCTCCTCCAAATACGCCCGCTTGATTGCGGTTTCAGCATCTAGTGGTGGAGGGACGGGGATCGTCAACTCAGTATCCCTGTGCGTGGAGGATTCAATAGTATCTTTATCTGTTCTAGGCCGTTTAGCAGGGACCTTGCGTTTACTTCGCGACTCAGTATCTTTTGGCGGGCTTCTCTCCCTGCTGCGCTTTTCTTGAGAAGAGGTGGAGTCTTTTGGTTGCGGCCTGTCCTCTTCCCTACGACCTTGATAACCTTTGTATCACTCTGGGTCCGTCCGAACGGGAGAGCGAGAACGCGAGGTTCGAGAGCGATAGGGTTCATAAGGCCTTCTCTCCTCCCTACTGCGATCGTCACGGCGATCATACTCAGTATCATAAGGTGGATTAGACATGCTGCGGCGGAGCTTCCAGATATCATAGTAAGATCGGGACATCGTGCCTGCACAATAAGACAAATGAAATTCAGAATCAATGGTTTCACAGAGAGAGAGGTGCAATGAGTGGTAATGCTATTGTGTAAAGTGTGTCCTAAGTGGTGTGTTTCCCCCCAACCAACCCGAGTCCGAAGCTAGACTAGTATGGGCAGGCTCTTTGGCCTTAACAGGAGTGGTCTCTTCAGAAGAGGTGAAAACTAAAGGATCCTTCCTAAAATCCTCTGAAGTGTATATAGTTTCAGGTAAGGGGAGATCCCCCAAACCCTGAAATAATGGGTCATCAGTACTAGGGACATCTCCCTCGGAAGCATCAATTGGCGACTCTTTGGAAGACGTTGACCTTTCTGGAGAAATGACATCCTCAGGAGCAGTATACCCTTCGCGATGCTTTTCGGCCAAGTTAGCCAATTCATCATCTTGAGTAGAAGATGGAGAAGGTGAAGTTTGAAGAGGCACTGTAGGAGCTCCCGAACCTTCTCCTGTCTCTGGGACTACATCCACTGGAGGAATATATACGTATGGAGTCGTCCCATGACCGATACTACGAGTAACAGATAGCAGCCCATGAAAATGAAGATATTCGTCCTTAAGGACTTCATCAATAGTCAGGAACTTCTAATCGCCATTAAGGAGCTGGTGCATCCGGTCAAAGAACACCTGGTCTGATATTTGTTTTGGGTTGTCGACTGCAAACAAAAAGAAAAACGAGTTAAGGCGATGACTTGAATGTATAGAGCCAAGATTTAGAAAATCAGTGCTTTACTTGATTTCGTCCACCTCCTAGCACACCCAGGTTGTCACTTCACATAAAACCATTCCAGCCTGGAATCTCCAGCTTTACTACTGAATGGCGCTGAAATTATTTTCCTCTTAGGGACAGACTCAAAATAGCAGAAAGAAGGAGTCTCTCGAGTCCGATGCATGAAGTTGTAGAAGAAATGAACGTCATCGAAAGTGAGCTCTATGCCTAAGATCTCACGGTATGCTATATATAAGGTGTGTAAGTAAGCATAAGAATTGGGATGCAGCTGCATGGGGGCAATCCGCATTTGTCTTAGAAAACCAACGATGAAGGGAGAAAATGGAGGGATAGCACCGACCATGCACATCAACCGAGTAATTGCCATATACCCTTCTGGAGGGTTGTGGGGACGGTCAGTTCTCGAAGGCACCAGGGTGTCCCTTTTTAGTATCCCGTATTTTAAACAAATTCGGATAAGTCTGTCGTTGTCGATTGTTGATTCAACAGAATCTTGGGGTGATTCCAATATGACAGCCGATTCAAATTCATCAGGAGCCCGGTCGTCACCAATCCCTCCTTCCTCTTCAAAACCTAGAGAAACATCATCCTCCGAAGACACATTGTCACTTTCGCGATTTAGAACCTCGTAATCTGAACCCTCATCATTCCATTCTGGATCCGAAGGGGAAGATATGTCCTCGAGAGTAACTTTGTTGGATGTCTCTGGGGCCTCTTTCTTCTCAGCTAGTCTAGAAGAGCGTCTGGTCTCATGGTCATAAAACTATTGAAGAAGCAATAGCACAAATTAGAGTAAATTAGCCCGTATCCCCCCGTGCATGTGTGCAAACTAAAGTGTAAACAGTGTATGCGGAAAGTGTAAAGTAAATGTTTAAAAGTGCGACGCAAAATTTTGGCAAAGTATAAAGAATTGAAGTAGTTATTGATGTCCAGTTACGTTCGCAAGGCACTATCCTAACTGTCCATTAAGTTGAAGATTATGCCAAAAGTTGATTGGGCCAGTTAAACAAGTTTTTATGCATTAAGATGGACTGCCCTTCGGTTCGGTTCGGGCGCATTCATTGGGATCGGATCGGGGGCGTGGCCTCGTCTTGGGCTCGGATAAACTTTGAAACTCAGAAATCAAAATCGGATCGGCTCGGAGGTAGATTCCTCTAACGGTTCGGATCGGATAACGTAGTCATGCTTCTCCTCCTTTATCTTACAGTCCGACCCGATCCGGTTAGGTGAGCTCCCTTCCCCCCTTCTTTAACTACTTGCCCCGACCCGATCCGATCTTCTGGACTTCTTTTCTTTTTCCCTTTCTCTACTTGCCCCGACCCGATCCGACTTCCTGAACTTCTTTTCTTTTCCCTTTTCTCCACCTTCCATATTCCACCGCCCGAACCGACTCCCTGCCATCTTCTTCTTCTTCCTCCTTCTCTTTTGCCTCAAACCATAACTCCCTCTTCCAACGCCTCGAAGTAGCAGCGAGGCCACCATCGACGATAACGAGGGAAGAGGAGACTGCGGAGTTGAAAACCATGTCCAGATCGGTCGAATTGACCATCAGTTTCAGCTAAAACTCGTTATCATGAAATCAATCAAGGATTCAAACCTACCAGAGTACGTAAATTGGAAATTCGCACGAGAATGGTGAAAAGTTCTTATTTCTTTTTCTCTAAATTCTGGAGTTCCGAAGCAGAAAGGGTAAAACGATAAAAGGAAATGAGAGAAAGACGAAGACCCAGTTTATATAGAGAAGCAAAGTGACTATTCGTCTCCCCGTTCGGACCGGATCGACAGTCCAGTAGCAAAGCTTGGCCCAATAGTCCAATGAAAAATAGAAAGAAGAGGGGGTTTGTTCGGATCGGAATCCGAACTGAACAGAATTCTGTAACTCAGCAGTGAATTAAATTGAAGTTCAAAGAAGAAGATGAAAACACAAGGAAAATCAAAGGAAAAAATTACCTAGAAGACGCTGTGCAATGATAATCAAAGCATGCTCCGTCTCCAACAGAAGCATCCTTTAAGGGGGCAAAATGTTAGCCCACTTTGTGAACTGGGCAACACAAAGTCGAGATGTGAAACATTGAAGAACTTGGAAAGCATTATAGCGGGTCGGATCAGAGAGATGTAGCGGGTCGGATCGGAGAGGTTTCGCTGTTCGGATCGGTGAGCTGTTATTGTTGGAATCAGAGAGGCACTGCTGTTCGGATCGAAGAGCAACCTACTGCCAGTTGGAGCGGAGGGCTACCTGCTACAGAGACAGATCGGAACGGAGAAAAAGTGGATGAAGACTTAGTCTTGGGTTAAACCGGATCGGATCGGATACCCCGATCCGAACCCCTCCTGCACACTCCTCCGATCCGAACCCATATTCCACATCACATTCCCCCACGATCGCCTGAATATGCGGAGCGGGTATGACCAGTTCCTGCCCATAACGTCCACTGCTCTGATGCGTTGTCAACACTGAAATCCATCCGAACCCGAGGCTGATGGGATGGAAGACACGTGGCTCCGATCCAGATCGGGTTCTGAGAAAATTTTCACCTATAAATACCCTGTCTGGAGACAATAAAAAGGATCTTCTTCTTTTTGGCACTTTGAAAGTTCAACCACTTTCATAAACCGAATTCCAGCACTCCCGGATAATCCAAATCATCTTTCAACATTTGTTTTGAGACAATTGAGTGAATGTGTGTGAGTTGTGAGTGAAATTGAGTGAATATCTCGTTGTAATTGTAACTATATCATCGAGAATAGTGATTGACAAGTGGACGTAGGCTTTTCTTCGCCGAACCACTATAAATTTTGTGTCTCCATTTTATTTTTGATCTTATTTCATTCTGCTTTTAGTCAATTTGGGTGTTAAAACCACTTTTTGGTCTAACAGTTGCATATTCCATTTATTTGAGAAAATCCATACATAACTTAACATGCTTATATTATATAAATTCTATTTATTTAGCATGCTTATTCTTTTCTTGTTAAAATTTCTATTATGTTGACCCTCGTTGTTGAGTACTTGCATAGTTACAAAGAAGTGAGGATTGATTGTTTGGATGCTAATTCACTTTTATTAGCATCTGAATGCTAAACATGCTTTAAAAGAGCTATATAGTGGATGCAGAGTTGTGGTTTTTGTAGTTGGTGCATTTTTGGTGATTTTATGCCTCAAATATATATAGTCACTCTTTGGGCCTTTGTTTTCTTTTGTTGGGATAAGGCATGCAAAGCGATTTGTAGTTTCCTGGATTGAGCCGCGCAAAGGTGGTGTCAAATTTTTCCATGAATTTAGCCAAAGTTAGAAAGAATTCAATATGTGATGCTAAGACAAATTTTCTTCCAGCTAGTGAGTTGTAACTTTTTTCCATTATCTATTCGTTGGAAAAAATAGGTGTATAAATTAGGTGTCTGTCTTAGCTACGTCGATTCTGAATTTGATTGTGGTTGTACCTAGGAATGTAAATATTGGCACCATGCTAAATTCCGAATTCGTTTCCATTGTTGTGATTGCTTTCAATGGTTATCATTTAGAGCATCAAGGGGAAGTTTATGTTAAGCCGTCATTTACTCGGGAATGCTGGTTGTGTTGTCCCGTCCTTAAGAATTTCGAGGGAGAATGTAATGACCCGCATTTTAACGATTGGATATTTAAATATTAATCGTTGATTGAATGATGGTTCCAAAGGTGAGTTTTCACATATGAGAGAATTAGGACTAGAGACTAGATCCAATGAGTTTGGATTGTTAATTATGTGAATAAAAAGTAATGAATTGTTATATTTTAAGTTTGGAGCATTTGGTTGTCAAAATAATCTCGAAATACGCTTAAATTATTATTTTGGGCCACAGTCTTGGATTATGATGAAACTTATACCATGCGAACCATATCCTTGAGGCAATATAAGCTGCTAAGTTCCATAAGGATCAGATGAGTCATTTGACCTGATGGAATGGAAACTTGTGTTGATCTCATGTAGAGTATATAACATAAAAATAATAAGATAATAATGAAAATATCCAAAACCCTATTGATGTAGTAACTTGACCCAAAAACTATTCTCCACCTTCACGCAATTACTAGGTAGGTAGATAATATTAATGGTAGCGAGAGGCAACTGGTGACGATAATGGGATAGGACATTTTTCTCTTCAATAGCGTGTCATCCTCGATTAAGTTGACAGTGGGTTGAGATTTAGAACTTCAGTAGATGAGTTGCTTATGATTGGATGATGGTGGGCTTAGGCGCTAAGTTCTTTATTAGATAGTCATCTACTGAGCTTGTAGCTTGAGACTATTTGGACCCGTTCGATGAGGTGATTAGATTGCCATCAAATTTGATTCGAGTTCCGTACGATCCAACTACATTATGCCTCGATGGCATATGACACTATAGGAATGAGAAGCAAGCGATTATCTGTTCCTGTTGATTTGTAGTTAGTTTGATTGGCTCTAGAGTGCAAGAATGTTTTCTCGGTTGGGAATCCTAAAGGGATTTTTCTGATCATAGGTAGTTGGTTGGTGTGTGTTGGTTATAGTGTTTCACGCGTTGCTTTGATTTTGATTAGTCGGTTGTGTCGTTTAGGCTAACTAGCAAGTCAGCATATTTTATTCATTTCTTAGACCATGTTTTGAGACATCACTTGAAAGAGTAGTGCTTGTATTATCTGAATGTTGTTTCGATTTCCTATTGACAAAAAGAGAGCAAAAGTAACAATTGATGTTTGTGTTGTAGGTGTTGTGGAAACACCATTTGTTAGTTGGCATGTTGGAGTTTCATTTTCGATAGGAGAAGTGAAGTGTTTGGGTCATGTCATCTCGAGTAGGATGTCATTAAAAGTATTACGAGAGTTCGAGTGGAAGATGACCCAAGAGTGCATCAATTTCTCGTTCTTAATAAGAATGAGGGGCTGATAGAACTCGTTTGGTTGTGTTGCTTTGTTTCGTGTGGTGTTGACTCCGAAAGAGGAAAGGTTATCAATTTTTAGTCGATAATCAAAGCAACACGAGCAGGAGTACTCGACCCAAATTTAGAGTCGATGGTGATAGAGTTCACTTTGGAAAATATAAGGCACTATTTATAAACAATTGGGATAGAGTCATTTAGCGATGTTACATCACAAGGATTTCTCGTATATTAACCTATGCTAACAGAAACGATTGGAATTTTGGGAATTCTAAGACTTTGTTATTTCCATATGTGCGAATGGGAAATGCAATTGTTTGTGCTTTGAGTTGTTGAGTTATGGGTACCAGTATAGGAGTGGAATTCCACTAGTAGGCGTCGCTTACATTTAATTTTGGTTATGATTAAATAACTCGGCGTGAAGTAAAGAAAAACTAACGGAGATGGCTTAATCCGCACGGGAGAGGTGTTGCTAGTTCCCAACGTTATTAGAGGGGGCTGGTTGGACATTCATTTCATAATGAATTTGACATCAGTTATCAAGTGCTGAATGGGATGAATCAGATAGTTCTCTGTAACTATTCGATATTCTTAATTAGATGCAAGAATAATTGTCGATGGTTTCCTTTTTTAGGTCGTTGTAGAGTAGGGAAGTGTAACAACCCGGAAAATACAGCCAATTTAAAATTTTTAAATTGGTCATTTCAAAGGAATTTGAACAGTTGAAATAGAATATTTCAATAAAATAGTGAATTAGATATAGTGAGTCAGTTTGAAAATTTGAATTCAAACTTTGACTGACTGTGCAGGGTGAAAAATATAACGGATTTTAGCGAAACCAAAAATAACTAAATCTGTTTATCAATACCTTTCTAACGAATCTGAAAAATCGAAGTTTCATAACGGGAATCAAAAGTTATGGCCGAATGAATTTTCAGAAAGGTCGCTATATAGAATATATAGCCCTGGAAAATAGATATTTTGCAAACGACCTCGGAATTCGACGAAACCACTTTTGTTGGGTCCGGGATGTCAAACTATTGCTAGGTTTCAAATTTCATAATTTTTGAAGCTAGTATGTGAGCGTGGCAAAAGAAAATGTGTTTGGTCAATTTTTGTTAAATTGGATCGACCAAAAAATGGCCATTTTTCAAACGATCTCAGAATTCGACGAAACTAGTTTTGTTGGGACCGTAGCGTCAAAACATAGCTAGATTTATTTTTCTGTAATTTTTCGAATCAGTTTGTGGCCCTGGCAAATTGAAATGTACGTTCAAAGTTAAAAATTAAATGTTTTATACTTTAATTTGAAAAATAACTGACTGTAACAGTCGAATTGGCGAACGAAACATATCCCACTGTGTCCGGGATGGGGGTATTTAACTAGGGGCGACAGTCGTTGGGTTTGAATTGGTGTCCGTGTGGAGAAACAATATTTTAAAATATAATAAAACAACGGGCCAATGGAAAATTTCCTTTCATTATTTTAAAAATAAAAAAAACGCGAAAACCCCTTTTTTTCTCTCTCGACCTACAACGGAAATCGTTCGCCGCTTCCCAGTCAAATCGCCGCCGCCTCAGCCCCCTGCCGACGCCGCCATCACCACCAGTCGACGCCGCCGCCTCCCCTCTTCAAATCCGACCCACCTTCGTCACCTCCCTCCTCCCCATCGACGAGAACGAGGCCCAGGAAGTTCCGACCTTCCCAGCGCCACCTCTGCCGCTACAGGCGTTCGCTCCGGCCAAGACCACCACCGACTGACTCCCCTCTCTTCCCTCTTCCACGTCATCACCTCCGATCATCCCCTCGTGCCTCAGTTTTCGCGAAAACTGCAACCCTAGTTTTGAACCATCGTGAAAGGTGAGATCTTTTTGATGTTTGCACTTTGAAAAATCATATCTTTATGGTGTGTTGATGAAATTCGATGAAACAGGAAACATCGGGACCGCAAGGAAGCTCTCTACCACATAGAAGAGACCGCGGATTTTTCTGAGTCATCTACGATTTTTAGCACTCCGAAAACCAATGTGAGAAATCTAAATTAAATGAATTTGAATGGAAAATGTCGTGTATAAATTATATAAGCGAAATATAAATTACACACGTGTTGTATACCTCATGTACATGCGTGGTGTAAGCTATATAAGCGAAGTATGAATTATACATGCATAGAATAATTGATATATGTGTTGAAATGCAAGTGAAATATAGCAATAATATATATATACTCCCCTCGTCCACAAACCATGGACGATATTTATTGTTGTGAATTGGTGTGAAATATTGGATGAAAAATGCGAATGGTTGAATAATTGTTTGTGGTTGATATTGATTGGTTGTGGTTGAAAAATACCCATTGGTGATTGAAATGAATTGGAAATAATTGTGGAAATAAAAATAAAACATGTCGCCTGCGTGCGAATTAGATGCATGAATCTCCATTGTCAAAAACCGCGAGGTTTTAAGGTAGAGCGAGGAGCCGTGCTAGGGACGGTGCTGGTTTTAACTACCCTGCCGTTATGCTGCCGAAATTTTCAATAATATTCATGTGTTAGAATTATTTTCATATATTGAAATTATCTTTATGCGTTGAAATTAAAATCATGTGTTGAAACTATGTCCATGTGTGGAAATGTTCATGTGTTGAAAAGTGATGTGTGAAAACTAAATTCATGTGTGAATGAATGAAGTGTTTAAACAATAAAAATCACATTTTTATAATATATATGAAGTATGTAAAATATTCGCCTTGTACATAAATAGTTTCACCAATAAAAATTTCATCTTTCTTAAATGAACAACATATATAAAATATCCATGTGTGGAGGTGCTCATGTGTTGAGAAATGTGTGTATTGGAAAAGTTCATGTGTTAAATAAAAAGATCGAACAATAAAAATTACATTTTTATTGAAAATATAAAGTGTTAAAAACATTCATGTGTTGAATAAATATTTTAAATGATAAAAATATCATTTTCATCATATATGTGATATGCTAAAGATATGCGAGCGTTGAAATAAATATTTGTGAAAGAAATGTTATTTTTAACATGCATAGGAACTAAATAAAATAGTCATGTGTTGAAGTATATTTTAGTTCGCCAAAATAATCATCTTTGAAATGTGGAGTGTTAAAAATAGCCACTTATTCAAATAAATATGCATGAGTTGAAATATTCATTAATTAGCTAATGATATGATTTTTGCGTATGCATGCAACATTAGAATGAATGGTGTTTTTAAACTAAAGTGAATCAAATATGATGTTGAATGGAAAATGATAAGTGATAAAAATTGCATATATGTACATGCATATTTATTGAACAAGTTATAGGAAAGAGGCTAGAGAAGAGGAATAAAATTTTGTTCCCGACATATAGATACACATTTACTGTTTTGTTTGGGTGATGATGTTATGAGCCTATTGGCTTTCCTTTTTCTTTTTGACATGAGACGCCCGTGTGGCTATTTGGGAATTTTCCTAGCCCCTCCCGTACAAAGGAGATTATGGCGAAATTTTCCAAAATTTAAAGGCGTTAGTGAAATATTTGAATTGAAAACGATATAGGAATTTTGAATGAACTATATTTATATAAATATTTAAATATAAATAAAATTAATACGAAACGTGGCCGTGCAGTTCGTGTTTTGAAACCGTTATTTCAAATGACTAGTGCGGGAAATCCGACCAATGGATTTTCCTGAAACCGCAACCGTTGGGTTCGCTTTGGAAATATCTTTCCAATGGCACCAACTTTGTGAAGATCCGACGGTTGGATTGTCTGAAATGTTTAATTCAAATCTGAAGAAAAACAGCGCCAAAAATGATTATATATATATATATATATAATTAAATTAAATCGAACAACGACACTGCAGTTCGTAATTTGAAATCGTAACTTCAAACGATGAGTGTGGGAGATCCGACCGTCGGATTTTCCCAAAACTGAAACCGTTGGATTCGTTTTGAAATGACCTTCCTAATGATATAAAATTTGTGAAGATCCAACGGTTAGATTTTCAAATATGTGTAAAACAAAATTAGTGAAAAACAGCGTCAGTGCATCGGCACGACCTGAAACGTCGTTTAATTAAATATAGCCGTCTTAAATAAATAAAAATGGCGATATATCGTTATAAAATACTATAGATGATATAGAATGGAAATAAACCAATTTTGTTGTGTTTGCTTGATATGTGATGGTTGAAGGTATTTAACATGAAAATTATAACTAAAGAACTGAAATGTGAATGTTGAATAGTCCAACCATGTGATAAATTAATTTGAAAATCTAAATATACGTGGGTTATTTGAAAAGGCCGAGTTCATCTCATTTCAAATAATCGATCGACGTTGAGAAGTTGAAGAGTCGAAAACGATTGAAGACCGACGATCTTCACATTGGATGGATGGGCGCTACTAATGCTTGTGATAGGAGTAGTTACCGTGAAGGAGCTGAAGTAGTAGCCGTCCAAACATACTGTTGATTGTACGGATATGCGAGGAATTTGGTGCCTCCGATTTCGTTCAAACCCAGAACGGACTTGTAAATGGACTGTGTGTCTGACATTGGATTTTGTTCTATGCTGATTGATCTCTGTTAAATATATATCTGTTTGGCGGCGGAGAATTTATTCTCTTGCTTAACGCCCTTCTCTAAGACGTACGAGCTCAGAGGTTATGTATTGATAGAAATCAGTCGCATGGAGTGGATTGCCTGTGTGGCACGCCTAAGTGGCATATGATCAAGGCTTCTGTTGCAAAGCAAAGTCTTGTGGTTGATGATCAAAGCATGGTCTATGTGACATAGCTTTGTGTATAACGTGAATTCGCGAGCCTCACACCCCGGTATGAGTCAAAAACGGGAGATGGACCGCTGGGAGAGCACGACGTTTCTTTCTAGCTAAGGTGATGTCAGTAACCTACCAGCCCTGACATTATATATACTTTTCACCTGTGTGGTTGTGGGAATGCGAGGCGCCTCGATTATAGGTCTGTAAGGACCGGGAAACGTGTGTTTAGGAACAACTAATCCTCAAAAGTAAGAGATGACCGGCCTAGCCGATTCCAAGGATCATAGTGGGGTCCTGGGACATTTGCTAGAGTGTCTCGAATCGGAGAGGAGCTTGCCCCTTGCCTCGACCCATGATGGAACCCAATTTCCAATACGAAATTTCGGATGTGATTGTATTACTGGTACGGCGACATAGTGGTATGGGTCATTTATGCCGCCTATTATTGATATTTATGATTGAAATCGCTTTTGAAACATATATGCACTAGTAATAATATCGAACACTTTTGTTTTATACGTATGAAGCATTTTTGGTCATTATAAGGTAAAACTCTATCCTCCGGCTTGCGTTGCATTGTGTGAACGGACCTGAGTCTTATAATGGCTTCATTTTATAAAAAGCATTGCGATGATTTAATCATTTACTTTATTTCATGCACTAGCACTCATTGGAGTAAACCCGTTCCGCGAAAGTTGCGTGGTCCTTTGATTTGCCTTATTGTTGTTAATAAGTTAAGTAGATTTCTCATACCAGTCCCATGACTGACTCGTAGTTTGTTTCACCTTGCAAACTCGGGTGCCCTCATTTTCACACGGGCAGCCTAGTTACAGGTATCTGGTGCACTTTTGGCTCTTGGCGAGGCTTGACTACACCGTGCTGACTTCGACTCTTTCCGCCATCTTAGTATATGTATTATGATTCCGCCATTGGCGATGTAGACTGATATTTATTTTGTGTACTCTTTATGTATGATTCCGCCTCTGGCGATGGTGACTGATTATGTATCATTATGCACTAAGTTGTATCCTGTACTGTGCTCTCTGATGTGGTGATATCTAGACGATTCTGCTGTCATATGTGTGTAAATTATCCTATTTTATGTTTATGCTATTATCTGCGATCTGCTAATGATGATTGATGTGTTATATTCCAATGATTATCCTTAACACCATGTCACGGGGTTTTGGGATCGTCACAGCTGGTATCAGAGCTTTGGTTAACCTTAGTTCTGGAGTCTAACACATTAAATACTTCGTCAAAATAGAATCAGTAGTATTCTAAGGCGTGTAGCTCATTAGAGATAGGACTAGTAAAGTCCTAGAATGAGCCAAGCAGAATAGCAAAAACAATTTGATCAGTCCATCATTATCTTTCCTTAAATTTTCTGCTTAACCATGCAATAAATTATCATTTCGGTAAGCTGACTCTTTTCTTACTTATACAGAACTTGAAAAATGGCTACCAGAGCAGCCGCCGCTAGAGGAGGCCGTGCCGGCCGTGGCAGAGGACGGGGAGAAGCCCCAGTAGAAGAAGGACCTTTGATACAACCCCCGGCCGCTCAATACTTCGAGCTGGATCGCGTAGCTAAGAGATACAAAAACCTAGGAGGCAAGACCTTCTCGGGAACTGACACAGTAATAGAGGCCCTTGCATGTCTCAAAACGTGCGAGAAAATACTAGAACGCCTAAGGCTTGGAGATCAAGATAAAGCTATTATGAGTGCCTGGCTTATGCAGGAACAAGCTGAACTATGATGGGAATCTCTCACCGCCGGTAATAGAGAAACTGGAAGAACCTGGGATGGATTCAAAGAACTCTTCAAAGAGAAATATGTCTCGGAACAAGCACTAGAACGCATGCACGATGACTTCGCCAACCTCCAGCAGGGGGATCTTTCAGTGCAGGATTATCTGAATAAATTTACGCAGTTGTCCCCGTATGCTCTGGAGCTTGTCGCCACTGCAAAGTCCAAAAATAAGAGGTTTATCCTCGGGCTAAAGCGACAGTATCATGATAGAGCCATGGCCCACGTCAAGCTGAAATTTAATGAATTGGTGGAAATGACATGCAACTACGAAGACCTTGACCAAAGGCATCTGGAGCAGGATCGCGCTAAAAGCCAAGCCGAGAACAAACGCAAGCCTGCTGTGAATCAAGCTGAGTCAAGCCAAGCAGCATCCTCGAAACCTCAGACTAGCAAGTCGCCAAGAGGAAGCTGCTATAACTATGGCAAAATGGGGTACTTCTCTAATGTGTGCACATCCCCGAAGAGGCAGAAGACAAATTCATAAGGTTCAAGCCAGGGTTCTTAGAGCCTTCGCCCCTGCTTTAATTGCCGCAAGACGGATCATCTTGTCAAAGACTGTCCTTTGCTGAAAAAGGCCGCAGTAGCTCACGTGTATGACGGGTCGATCCCGCCAGCTGCTTCCGATGGAGCAGGTAAACCCGATGTTTTAGGAGGTACCCTTACAATTAAAAATATTTTTGTTTCTGTATTGTTTGACACGGGTGCATCACGTAGTTTTATTGCTAGTAACACAGTGCACAAATTAAAGTTAAAACAGAGAAAGCTTAAAGAATCGGTATAAGTACATAACCCGATAGGGGGTTCTATTATTCTCAGTTCGTGTTGTAAGGTGCCTACTTCTTTCTCCCGATACCAGTTTCCTTTCAATCTAGTCGTTATGGATTTTCCCGAATTCGATATCATTCTCGGGCTTGATTGGTTAACGAAATACGAAGCCGAAGTAAATTGTGCGGAAAGAATCGTTAAAATTCGAACGAAGCTTGAATATATTACTGTGCCATGCCATGGTTCGAATCCAGATAGAAAAGAATTTTGGTCGTCATTAGAAGTTATCCCCACTTCCTTAGAAAATATTCCGATTGTTAGAAACTATGCGGATGTGTTTGAAGAAGTTGAAAACTTACCTCCGCAAAGAGAAATAGAATTCTGAATCGATCTAATTCCCAATGCCAGACCAGTAGTGCATCCAATTCGCAGAATGACTCCAAAGGAAAAAGAAGAGTTAGGCGATCAAACTCGTCAACTGTTGTGGAAGGGTCTAATTAGACCTAGCTTTTCTAATTGGGGTGCAGCTGTAGTGTTTGTCCCAAAGTCAGACAGTACTCTTCGATTGTGCGTTGATTACCGAGACCTCAACAAACAAACGCTCAAAAATAAATACCCATTACCCCGCATCGATGATCTGCTAGACCAATTAAAAGGGGCAAGAGTATTTTCCCGAGTGGACCTAGCCACAGGTTTTCACCAATTGAGAATAGCAGAGGAGTGTGTTCCTTTGACATCTTTTAGAGGTCCAGACATATTTTATGAATGGTTAGTAATGCCGTTCGGCCTGTGCAACGCTCCAGCATACTTTGTCGATCTAATGAATAGAGTGTTCCGGGGAGTTCTGAATAAATTTGTCCTCGTATTCATCGATGATATTTTAATCTACTCCAAATCAAAACCCGAGCATGAAAAACACTTAGAACAAGTATTGGAGATTCTAAGAAAGAACGTCTTCAAAGCCAAATTCTCTAAATGTGTCTTTTGGCAAGAAGAAGTGAAGTTTCTTGGCCATGTCGTGTCAAAGAAAGAGATTTCTGTAGATCCGAGCAAAATAACAGCGATTCAAGACTGGAAAGAACCCATTACTCCCACAGAGGTTAGAAGTTTTATGGGGTTAGCTAGTTATTATCGAAAGTTCGTTAAGGATTTTTCGAAGATATCCGGTCCGTTAACTTAGCTCACGATGAAGCATGAGAAATTTAAGTGGACTTCCGACTGTGAAGAAGCTTTCCAGGAATTGAAATCGAAACTGACGACTGCTCCAGTGTTAACCATTATTGATGGTAATCAGGATTTGACGGTATGGACAGATGCTTCTATAAGAGGTCTTGGTGCAGTGTTAATGCAAAGGGGCCAAGTAGTCGCTTATGCAAGCCGCCAACTGAAACCGCATGAGAAGAATTATGTAACTCATGATCTTGAGTTGCTAGCTATCGTTTTTGCTTTGAAAATCTGGAGGCATTATTTATTGGGCGAGAAATTTGTGCTATATACAGATCATCAGTCACTGAAGTATTTATACACCCAGAAAGATATGAATTTGAGACAACAGCGTTGGCTAGAATTTCTTGTTGCGTATGATCTTGATATCCTGTATACGCCGGGGAAGGCTAACGTTGTAGCGGATGCGCTTAGTAGAAAAACCGCAATCGTTGCCAATCTTATAATTACGCCAGGATTGATTGATAAAATATCTGTTCTTCAGAAAATTGACAATTTTGTGAAAAAGATGATAAGGAGGATTCAAAGGGGCGAAAGCTCCAGTTTTCAAGTGGATAGTGAGGGAGTTCTGAGATTGAATAGAAGAATATGTATTCCCGACATTCCTGAGCTCAAAAGAGAAGTGCTAGACGAATGCCATAAATTCAAATTTTGCATTCATCCTGGTGTGAGTAAAATGTACAACGATATCAAACGCACTTTCTGGTGGAAGGCAATGAAGAGGGATATTTCTTTATATGTTAGCAGATGCCCTACTTGTCAATTGGTCAAGAGCGACCAACAGAAGTTAGCTGGATTGTTGCAACCATTGGAAGTCCCAGGTTGGAAATGGGAACATATTTCCACGGATTTCATAGATGATTTGCCGCGAACCAGGAAAGGTAATGACAGCATTTGGGTAATCGTAGATCGCTTCACGAAGACTGCCCATTTAATACCTGTCAGATCCAATAGAAACGCTCAAAATCTAGCACAGATATATTTCAAAGAAATCGTTAAGCTGCATGGAATTCCCATCAGCATAGTCTGTGATAGAGACCCAATATTTGCTAGCAAATTCTGGGAGGCTTTCCAGACAGAATTGGGAACGAAACTGAATATGAGCACCGCTTATCACCCTCAAACAGATGGCCAAACTGAGTGGGTGAATAGAATTCTAGAAGATTTATTGCGGGCTTGTATAATTGATTTTGGTGGGTCATCGGAAGATCACTTGCATTTGGCAGAATTCTCATATAACAATAGCTATCAAGCGAGTTTGAGAATGTCGCCATTTGAAGCATTATATGGCAGACCGTGCAGATCTCCAGCATGTTGGGTAGAACCTGGCAACAGACTTATGTTAGGACCTGATATGATTAGAGAAGCATTTGATAAAGTCGACTTCATCAAAAAGCGATTGAGAGCCGCGCAAAGCCAAAAAAAAAGTTATGCAGATTCTAGAAGAAGAAATTTGACATTTGCTGTTAGTGACCATGTTTATTTGAAAGTTTCTCCGATGAGAGGAGTAATCAGATTTGGCAAAACTGGGAAGTTGGCACCGAGATTTATTGGTCCCTTTCCTATACTCGAACGAATTGGAACTCTTGCTTATAGGGTTCAATTACCAGATTGGTTGCCTGGAGTGCATAATGTGTTTCACGTATCTCAACTTCGAAGACATGTGCATGATCCAGATCTTGTTGTAGAAGAAGCAGCGCAACAGGATATAGACATAACTCCAGAATTAGCAGTCAGAAGAGAGCCATTAAAGATTGTTGGCAAAGAAACTAGAGAACTAAGAAGCAAAAAGGTTCATTTAGTTAAAGTGCAGTGGAGTAGTGATCCTAGAAACTGTACTTTGGGAGACTGAGGAAAGCATTAAGCAAGCTTACCCCAAATGCAGAGTGGACATCTCTGACTAACTCCGGTGCAAGGTACCTTCACAATACTTTGCATTTACATTTTGTTTCCTACTTAATTGTTGTTTCCTTTTCGTGGACGAAAAGTTTTAAGTGGGGGAGATTGTAACAACCCGGAAAATACGAGCCAATTTAAAAATTTTAAATTGGTCATTTCAAAGGAATTTGAACAATTGAAATAGAATATTTCAATAAAATAGTGAATTAGAAATAGTGAGTCAGTTTGAAAATTTGAATTCAAACTTTGACTGACTGTGCAGGTTGGAAAATATAACGGATTTTAGCGAAACCAAAAATATCTAAATCTGTTTATCAATACCTTTCTAACGAATCTGAAAAATCGAAGTTTCATAACGGAAATCAAAAGTTATGGCCGAATGAATTTTCAGAAAGGTCGCTATATAGAATATATAGCCCTGGAAAATAGATATTTTGCAAACGACCTCGGAATTCGACAAAACCACTTTTGTTGGGTCCGAGATGTCAAACTATTGCCAGGTTTCAAAATTTCATAATTTTTGAAGCTAGTATGTGAGCGTGGCAAAAGAAAATATGTTTGGTCAATTTCTGTTAAATTGGATCGACCAGAAAATGACCATTTTTCAAACGATCTCAGAATTCGACGAAACTACTTTTGTTGGGACTGTAGCGTCAAAACATAGCTAGATTTATTTTTCTGTAATTTTTCGAATCAGTATGTGGCCCTGGCAAATTGAAATGTACGTTCAAAGTTAAAAATCAAATGTTTTATACTTTAATTTGAAAAATAACTGACTGTAACAGTCGAATTGGCCAACGAAACATATCCCATTGTATCCGGAATGGGGGTATTTAGTTAGTGGCGACATTCGTTGGGTTTGAATTGGTGTCCGTGTGGAGAAACAGTATTTTAAAATATAATAAAACCACGGGCCAATGGAAAATTTCCTTTCATTATTTAAAAAAAAAAACGCGAAAACCCCTTTTTTCTCTCTCAACCTACAGCGGAAATCGTTCGCCGCTTCCCAGTCAAATCGTCGCCGCCTCAGCCCCCTGTCGACGCCGCCATCACCACCAGTCGACGTCGTCGCCTCCCCTCTTCAAATCTGACCCACCCTCGTCACCTCCCTCCTCCCCATCGACGAGAACGAGGCCCTGGAAGTTCCGACCTTCCCAGCGCCGCCTCCGCCGCTATAGGCGTTCGCTCCGGCCAAGATCACCACCGACCGACTCCCCTCGCTTCCCTCTTCCACGTCATCACCTCCGATCATCCCCTCGTGCCTCAGTTTTCGCGAAAACTGCAACCGTAGTTTTGAACCATCGTGAAAGGTGAGTTCTTTTTTATGTTTTCACTTTGAAAAATCATATCTTTATGGTGTGTTGACGAAATTCGATGAAGCAGGAAACATCAAGACCGCAAGGAAGCTCTCTACCACATAGAAGAGACCGCGGATTTTTCTGAGTCAACTATGATTTTTAGCACTCCGAAAACCAATGTGAGAAATCTAAATTAAATGAATTTGAATGGAAAATGTCGTGTATAAATTATATAAGCGAAATATAAATTACACACGTGTTGTATACCTCATGTACATGCGTGGTGTAAGCTATATAAGCGAAGTATGAATTATACATGCATAGAATAATTGATATATGTGTTGAAATGCAAGTGAAATATAGCAATAATATATATATATATACACTCCCCTCGTCCACAAACCATGGACGATAATTATTGTTGTGAATTGGTATGAAAAATTGGATGAAAAATGCGAATGGTTGAATAATGGTTTGTGGTTGATATTGATTGGTTGTGGTTGAAAAATACCCATTGGTGATTGAAATGAATTGGAAATAATTGTGGAAATAAAAATAAAACATGCCGCCTGCGTGCGAATTAGATGCATGAATCCCCATTGTCAAAAACCGCGAGATTTTAAGGTAGAGCGAGCAGCCGTACTAGGGACGGTGCCGGTTTTAACTACCCTGCCGTTATGCTGCCGAAATTTTGAATAATATTCATGTGTTAGAATTATTTTCATATATTGAAATTATCTTCATGCGTTGAAATTAAAATCATGTGTTGAAACTATGTCCATGTGTGGAAATGTTCATGTGTTGAAAAGTGATGTGTGAAAACTAAATTCATGTGTGAATGAATGAAGTGTTTAAACAATAAAAATCACATTTTTATAATATATATGAAGTATGTAAAATATTCACCTTGTATATAAATAGTTTCACCAATAAAAATTTCATCTTTCTTATATGAACAATATATATATAAAATATCCATGTGTGGAGGTGCTCATGTGTTGAGAAATGTGTGTATTGGAAAAGTTCATGTGTTAAATAAAAAGATCGAACAATAAAAATTATATTTTTATTGAAATTATAAAGTGTTAAAAACATTCATGTGTTGAATAAATACTTTAAATGATAAAAATATCATTTTCATCATATATGTGATATGCTAAAGATATGCGAGCGTTGAAATATTTGTGAAAGAAATGTTATTTTTAACATGCATAGGAACTAAATAAAATAGTCATTTGTTGAAGTATATTTTAATTCGCCAAAATTATCATCTTTGAAATGTGGAGTGTTAAAAATAGCCACTTGTTCAAATAAATATGCATGAGTTGAAATATTCATTAATTAGCTAATGATATGATTTTTGCCTATACATGCAACATTAGAATGAATGGTGTTTTTAAACCAAAGTGAATCAAATATGAAGTTGAATGGAAAATGATAAGTGATAAAAATTGCATATATGTACATGCATATTTATTGAACAGGTTATAGCAAAGAGGCTAGAGAAGAGGAATAAAATTTTGTGCCCGACAAATAGGTACACATTTACTGTTTTGTTTGGGTGATGATTTTATGAGCCTATCGGCTAGCCGCTTGGATTTTCTTTTTCTTTTTGACATGAGACGCCCGTGTGGCTATTTGGGAATTTTCCCAACCCCTCCCGTACAAAGGAGGTTATGGCGAAATTTTCCAAAATTTAAAGGCGTTAGTGAAATATTTGAATTGAAAACGATATAGGAATTTTAAATGAACTATATTTATATAAATATATAAATAAAATTAAAACGAAATGTGGCCGTGCAGTTCGTGTTTTGAAAACGTGATTTCAAACGACTAGTGCGGGAAATCCGACCATTGGATTTTCCCGAAACCGCAACCGTTGGGTTCGCCTTGGAAATATCTTTCCAACGGCACTAACTTTGTGAAGATCCGACGGTTGGATTGTCTGAAATGTTTAATTCAAATCTGAAGAAAAACGGCGCGAGAAACGATTATATTTATATATATATATATAATTAAATTAAATCGAATAACGACGCTGCAGTTCGTAATTTGAAATCATAACTTCAAACGATGAGTGTGGGAGATCCGACCGTCGGATTTTCCCAAAAATGAAACCGTTTGATTCGTTTTGAAATGACCTTCCTAATGATATAAAATTTGTGAAGATCCAACGGTTATATTTTCAGATATATATAAAACAAAATTAGTGAAAAACAGCGCCGGTGCATCGGCACGACCTGAAACGTCGTTTAATTAAATATAGCCGTTTCAAATAAATAAAAATGATGATATATCGTTATAAAATACTATAGACGATATAGAGTGGAAATAAACCAATTTTGTTGTGTTTGCTTGATATGTGATAGTTGAAGGTATTTAACATGAAAATTATAAATAAAGAACTGAAATGTGAATGATGAATAGTCCAAACATGTGATAAATTAATTTGAAAATCTAAATATACGTGGGTTATTTGTAAAGGCCGAGTTCATCTCATTTCAAATAATCGATCGACGTTGAGAAGTCGAAGAGTCGAAGACGGTTGAAGACCGACGATCTTCACATTGGATGGATGGACGCTACTGATGCTCGTGATTGGAGCAGCTACCGTGAAGGAGCTGAAGTAGTAGCCGTCCAAACATACTGTTGATTGTACGGATATGCGAGGAATTTGGTGCCTCCGGTTTCGTTCAAACCCAAAACGGACTTGTAAATGGACTGTGTGTCTGACATTGGATTTTGTTCTGTGTTGATTGATCTCTGTTAAATATATATCTGTTTGGCGGCGGAGAATTTATTCTCTTGCTTAACGCCCTACTCTGAGATGTACGAGCTCAGAGGTTATGTATTGATAGAAATCAGTCGCATGGAGTGGATTGCCTGTGTGGCACGCCTAAGTGGCATATGATCAAGGCTTATGTTGCAAAGCAAAGTCTTGTGGTTGATGATCAAAGCATGGTCTGTGTGACGTAGCTTTGTGTATAACGTGAATTCGCGAGCCTCACTACCCGGTATGAGTCAAAACGGGAGACGGACCACTGGGAGAGCACGACGTTTCTTTCTACCTAAGGTGGTGTCAGTGACCTACCAGCCCTGACATTATATATACTTTTCACCTGTGTGGTTGTGGGAATGCGAGGCGCCTCGATTATAGGTCTGTAAGGACCGGGAAACGTGTGTTCAGGAATAACTAATCCTCAAAAGTAAGAGAGGACCGGTCCAGCCGATTCCAAGGATCATAGTGGGGTCCTGGGACATTTGCTAGAGTGTCTCGAATCGGAGAGGAGCTTGCCCCTTGCCTCGACTCATGATGGAACCCAATTTCCAATACGAAATTTCGGATGTGATTGTATTACTAGTACGGCGACATAGTGGTATGGGTCATTTATGCCGCCTATGATTGATATTTATGATTGAAATCGCTTTTGAAACTATATGCACTAGTAATAATATCAAACACTTTTGTTTTATACGTATGAAGCATTTTTGGCCATTATAAGGTAAAACTCTATCCTCCGGCTTGCGTTGCATTGTGTGATGGGACCTGAGTCTTATAATGACTTCATTTTATAAAAAGCATTGCGATGATTTAATCATTTACTTTATTTCATGCACTAGCACTCATTGGAGTAAACTCGTTCCGCGAAAGTGGCGTGGTCCTTTGATTTGCCTTATTGTTGTTAATAAGTTAAATAGATTTCTCATACCAGTCCCATGACTGACTCGTAGTTTGTTTCACCTTGCAAACTCGGGTGCCCTCATTTTCACACGGGCAGCCTAGTTACAGGTATCTGGTGCAGTTTTGGCTCATGGCGAGGCTTAACTACACCGTGCTGACTTCGACTCTTTCCGCCATTTTAGTATATGTATTATGATTCTGCCATTGGCGATGTAGACTGATATTTATTTTGTGTACTCTTTATGTATGATCCCGCCTCTGGCGATGGTGACTGATTATGTATCATTATGCACTAAGTTGTATCCTGTACTGTGCTCTCTGATATGGTGATACCTATATGATTTCGCTGTCATATGTGTGTAAATTATCCTATTTTATGTTTATGCTATTATGTGTGATCTGCTAATGATGATTGATGTGTTATATTCCAATGATTATCCTTAACACCGTGTCACGGGGTTTTGGGATCGTCACACCTGGGATCAATTTTGTTTTACACATATCTGAAAATCTAACCGTTGGATCTTCACAAATTTTATATCATTAGGAATGTCATTTCAAAACAAATCCAATGGTTTCAATTTTGGGAAAATCCGACGGTCGGATCTCCCACACTCATCGTTTGAAGTTACGATTTCAAATTACGAACTGCAGCGTCGTTATTCGATTTAATATAATTATACGTATATATATATATATAATCGTTTCTGGCGCTGTTTTTCTTCAGATTTAAATTAAACATTCCAGACAATCCAACCGTCGGATCTTCACAAAGTTGGTGCCGTTGGAAAGATATTTACAAGGCGAACCCAACGGTTGCGGTTTCGGGAAAATCCAATAGTCGGATTTCCCGCACCAGTCGTTTGAAATCACGGTTTCAAAACACGAACTACACGACCACGTTTCGTTTTAATTTTATTTATATTTATATAAATATAGTTCATTCAAAATTCCTATATCGTTTTCAATTCAAATATTTCACTAACGCCTTTAAATTTTGGAAAATTTCGCCATAACCTCTCTTGTACGGGAGAGACTGGGAAAATTCCCAAATAGCCACACGGGCGTCTCATGTCAAAAAGAAAAAGAAAAGCCAAGCGGCTAGCCGATAGGCTCATAAAATCATCACTCAAACAAAACAGTAAATGTTTACCTATTTGTCGGGCACAAAATTTTATTCCTCTTCTCTAGCCTCTTTCCTATAACCTGTTCAATAAATATGCATGTACATATATGCAATTTTTATCACTTATCATTTTCATTCAACTTCATATTTGATTCACTTTGGTTTAAAAACGCCACTCATTCTAATGTTGCATGCATACGCAAAAATCATATCATTAGCTAATTAATGAATATTTCAACTCATGCATATTTATTTGAACAAGTGGCTATTTTTAACACTCCACATTTCAAAGATGATTATTTTGGCGAACTAAAATATACTTCAACACATGACTATTTTATTTAGTTCCTATGCATGTTAAAAATAACATTTCTTTCACAAATATTTATTTCAACACTCGCATATCTTTAGCATATCACATATATAATGAAAATGATATTTTTATCATTTAAAGTATTTATTCAACACATGAATGTTTTTAACACTTTATAATTTCAATAAAAATGTAATTTTTATTGTTCGATCTTTTTATTTAACACATGAACTTTTCCAATACACGCATTTCTCAACACATGAGCACCTCCACACATGGATATTTTATATATGTTGTTCATATAAGAAAGATGAAATTTTTATTGGTGAAACTATTTATATACAAGGCGAATATTTTACGTACTTCATATATATTATAAAAATGTGATTTTTATTGTTTAAACACTTCATTCATTCACACATGAATTTAGTTTTCACACATCACTTTTCAACACATGAACATTTCCACACATGGACATAGTTTCAACACATGATTTTAATTTCAACATATGAAGATAATTTCAATGTATGAAAATAATTCTAACACATGAATATTATTCAAAATTTCGGCAGCATAACGGCAGGGTAGTTAAAACCGGCACCGTCCCTAGTACGGCTCCTCGCTCTACCTTAAAACCTCGCGTTTTTTGAGTGCTAAAAATCGTAGATGACTCAGAAAAATCCGCGGTCTCTTTTATGTGGTAGAGAGCTTCCTTGCGGTTTCGATGTTTCCTATTTCATCGAATTTCGTCAACACACCATAAAGATATGATTTTTCAAAGTGCAAACATAAAAAAGAACTCATCTTTGACGATGGTTCAAAACTAGGGTTGCAGTTTTCGCGAAAACTGAGGCACGAGGGGATGATCGGAGGTGATGACGTGGAAGAGGGAAGAGAGGGGAGTCGGTCGGTGGTGGTCTTGGCCGGAGCGAACGCCTGTAGCGGCGGAGGCGGCGCTGGGAAGGTCAGAACTTCCTGGGCCTCGTTCTCGTCGATCGGGAGGAGGGAGGTGACGAGGGTAGGTCGGATTTGAAGAGAGGAGACGGCGGCGTCGACTGGTGGTGATGGCGGCGTCGGTAGTGGGCTGAGGCGGCGGCGATTTGACTGGGAAGCGGCGAACGATTTTCGCCGTAGGTCGAGAAAGAAAAAAGGGGCTTTCGCGTTTTTTTTTTTTTAAATAATGAAAGGAATTTTTCCATTGGCCCATGGTTTTATTATATTTTAAAATACTGTTTCTCCACACGGACACCAATTCAAACCCAACGACTGTCGCCCCTAGCAAAATACCCCCATCCCGGACACAATGGGATATGTTTCGTTGGCCAATTCGACTGTTACAGTCAGTTATTTTTCAAATTAAAGTATAAAACATTTAATTTTTAACTTTGAGCGTACATTTCAATTTGCCAGGGCCAAAAACTGATTCGAAAAATTCCAGAAAAATAAATCTAGCTATGTTTTGACGCTACGGTCCCAACAAAACTAGTTTCGTCGAATTCTGATATCGTTTGAAAAATGGCTATTTTCTGGTCGATCCAATTTAACAGATATTGACAAAACACATTTTCTTTTGCAACGCTCACATACTAGCTTCAAAAATTATGAAATTTGAAACCTAGCAATAGTTTGACATCCCGGACCCAACAAAAGTGGTTTCGTCGAATTCCGAGGTCGTTTGCAAAATATCTATTTTCCAGGGCTATATATTCTATGTAGCGACCTTTCTGAAAATTCATTCGGCCATAAATTTTGATTCCCGTTATGAAACTTCGATTTTTCAGATTCGTTAGAAAGGTATTGATAAATAGATTTAGATATTTTTTGTTTCGCTAAAATCCGTTATATTTTCCACCCTGCACAGTCAAAGTTTGAATTCAAATTTTCAAACTGACTCACTATTTCTAATTCACTATTTTATTGAAATATTATATTTCAATTGTTCAAATTCCTTTGAAATGACCAATTTAAAAATTTTAAATTGGCTCGTATTTTTCGGGTTGTTACAAACTCCCCCACTTAAAACTTTTCTTCCTCGAAAAGGAATCAACAGTAAAGTAGGAAACAAAATGTAAATGCAAAGTATTGTGAAGGTACCTTGCACCGGAGTTAGTCAGAGATGTCCACTCTGCATTTGGGGTAAGCTTGCTTAATGCTTTCCTCGGTCTCCCAAGAAAAGTCCCTTGGATCACTACTCCACTGCACTTTAACTAAATGAACCTTTTTGCTTCTTAGTTCTCTAGTTGCTTTGCCAACAATCTTTAATGGCTCTCTTCTGACTGCTAATTCTAGAGTTATGTCTATATCTTGTTGCGCTGCTTCTTCTACAACAAGATCCGGATCATGCACATGTCCTCTAAGTTGAGATATGTGAAACACATTATGTACTCCAGGCAACCAATCTGGTAATTGAACCCTATAAGCAAGAGTTCCAATTCGTTCAAGTATAGGAAGGGACCAATAAATCTCGGTGCCAACTTTCCAGTTTTGGCAAATCTGATTACTCCTCTCATCGGAGAAACTTTCAAATAAACATGGTCACCAACAGCAAATGTCAAATCTATTCTTCTAGAATCTGCATAACTTTTCTGTCGGCTTTGCGCGGCTCTTAATCGCTTTTTGATGAAGTCGACTTTATCGGATGCTTCTCTAATCATATCAGGTCCTAACATAAGTATGTTGCCAGGTTCTACCCAACATGCTGGAGATCTGCACGGTCTGCCATATAATGCTTCAAATGGCGACATTCTCAAACTCGCTTGATAGCTATTGCTAAATGAGAATTCTGCCAAATGCAAGTGATCTTCCCATGACCCACCAAAATCAATTATACAAGCCAGCAATAAATCTTCTAGAATTCTATTCACCCGCTCAGTTTGGCCATCTGTTTGAGGGTGATAAGCGATGCTCATATTCAGTTTCGTTCCCAATTCTGTCTGGAAAGCCTCCCAGAATTTGCTAGCAAATATTGGGTCTCTATCACAGACTATGCTGATGGGAATTCCATGCAGCTTAACGATTTCTTTGATATATATCTGTGCTAGACTTTGAGCGGTTCTATTGGATCTGACAGGTATGAAATGGGCAGTCTTCGTGAAGCGATCTACGATTATCCAAATGTTGTCATTACCTTTCCAGGTTCGCGGCAAACCATCTATGAAATCCATGGGAATCTGTTCCCATTTCCAACCTGGGACTTCCAACGGTTGCAACAATCCAGCTAACTTCTGTTGGTCGCTCTTGACCAATTGACAAGTAGAGCATCTACTAACATATAAAGAAATATCCATCTTCATTGTCTTCCACCAGAAAGTGCGTTTAATATCATTGTACATTTTACTCACACCAGGATGAATGCAAAATTTGGATTTATGGCATTCGTCTAGCACTTCTCTTTTGAGCTCAGGAATGTCGGGAACACATATTCTTCTATTCAATCTCAGAACTCCCTCACTATCCACTTGGAAACTGGAGCTTTTGCCCCTTTGAATCCTCCTTATCATCTCTTTCACAAAAGTGTCACTTTTCTGAAGAACAGATATTTTATCAATCAATCCTAGCATAATTATAAGATTGGCAACGATTGTGGTTTTTCTACTAAGCGCATCCGCTACAACGTTAGTCTTCCCTAGCGTATACAAGATATCAAGATCATACGCAGCAAGAAATTCTAGCCAACGCTGCTGTCTCAAATTCAGATCTTTCTGGTTGTATAAATACTTCAATGATTGATGATCTGTATACAGCACAAATTTCTCGCCCAATAAATAATGCCTCCAGATTTTCGAAGCAAAAACGATAGCTAGCAACTCAAGATCATGAGTTACATAATTCTTCTCATGCGGTTTCAGTTGGCGGCTTGCATAAGCGACTACTTGGCCCATTCGCATTAACACTGCACCAAGACCTCTAATAGAAGCATCTGTCCATACCGTCAAATCCTGATTACCATCAATAATGGTTAACACTGGAGCAGTCGTCAGTTTCGATTTCAATTCCTGGAAAGCTTCTTCACAGTCGGAAGTCCACTTAAATTTCTTATGCTTCTTCGTGAGCTTCGTTAACGGACCGGATATCTTCGAAAAATCCTTAACGAACTTTCGATAATAACTAGCTAACCCCATAAAACTTCTAACCTCTGTGGGAGTAGTGGGTTCTTTCCAGTCTTGAATCGCTGTTATTTTGCTCGAATCTACAGAAATCTCTTTCTTTGACACGACATGGCCAAGAAACTTTATTTCTTCTTGCGAAAAGACACATTTAGAGAATTTGGCTTTAAAGACGTTCTTTTTTAAAATCTCCAATACCTGTTCTAAGTATTTTTCATGCTCGGGTTTTGATTTGGAGTAGATTAAAATATCATCGATGAATACGAGGACAAATTTATTCAGAACTCCCCTGAACACTTTATTCATTAGATCGACAAAGTATGCTGTAGCGTTGCACAGGCCGAACGACATTACTAACCATTCATAAAATATGTCTGGACCTCTGAAAGCTGTCAAAGGAACACACTCCTCTGCTATTCTCAATTGATGAAAACATGTGGCTAGGTCCATTCGGGAAAATATTCTTGCCGCTTTTAACTGGTCTAGCAGATCATCGATGCGGGGTAATGGGTATTTATTTTTGAACGTCTGTTTGTAGAGGTCTCGATAATCAACGCACAATCGAAGAGTACCGTCTGACTTTGGGACAAACACTACAGCTGCACCCCAATTACAAAAGCTAGGTCTGATTGGACCCTTCTACAACAGTTGACGAGTTTGATCGCCTAACTCTTCTTTTTCCTTTGGAGTCATTCTGCGAATTGGATGCACCACTGGTCTGGCATTATGAATTAGATCGATTCGGAATTCTATTTCTCTTTGCGGAGGTAAGTTTTCAACTTCTTCAAACACATCCGCATAGTTTCAAACAATCAGAATCTTTTCTAAGGAAGTGGGAATAACTTCTAATGCCGACCAAAATTCTTTTCTATCTGGATTAGAACCATGGCATGGCACAGTAATATATCCAAGCTTCGTTCAAATTTTAACGATTCTTTCTGCACAATTTACTTCGGCTTCGTATTTCGTTAACCAATCAAGCCTGAGAATGATATCGAATTCGGGAAAATCCATAACGACTAGATTGAAAGGAAACTGGTATTCGGAGAAAGAAATAAGCACCTTACAACACGAACTGAGAATAATAGAACCCCCTATCGGGTTATATACTTCAACCGATTCTTTAGGCTTTCTCTGTTTTAACTTTAATTTGTGCACTGTGTTACTAGCAATAAAACTACGTGATGCACCCGTGTCAAACAATACAGAAACAGGAATATTTTTAATTGTAAGGGTACCTCCCAAAAACATCGGGTTTACCTGCTCCATCGGAAGCAGCTGGCGGGCTCGACCCGTCATAGACGTGAGCTACTGCGGCCTTTTTCAGCAAAGGACAGTCTTTGACAAGATAATTCGTCTTGCGGCAATTAAAGCAGGAGCGAGGGTTCTGAGAACCCTGGCTTGAACCTTGTGAATTTGTCTTCTACCTCTTCGGGGTTGTGCACACATTAGAGAAGTGCCCCATTTTGCCACAGTTATAGCAGTTTCCTCTTGGCGGCTTGCCAGTCTGAGGTTTCGAGAATGCTGCTTGGCTTGACTCAGCTTGATTCACAGCAGGCTTGCGTTTGTTCCCGGCTTGGCTTTTAGCACGATCCTGCTCCAGATGCCTTTGGTCAAGGTCTTCGTAGTTGCATGTCATTTCCACCAATTCATTAAATTCCAGCTTGACGTGGGCCATGGCTCTATCATGATACTGTCGCTTTAGCCCGAGGATAAACCTCTTATTTTTGGACTTTGCAGTGGCGACAAGCTCCGGAGCATAGGGGGACAACTGTGTAAATTTATTCAGATAATCCTGCACTGAAAGATCCCCCTGCTGGAGGTTGGCGAAGTCATCGTGCATGCGTTCTAGTGTTTGTTCCGAGACATATTTCTCTTTGAAGAGTTCTTTGAATCCATCCCGGGTTCTTCCAGCTTCTCTATTACCGGCGGTGAGAGATTCCCACCATATTCAGCTTGTTCCTGCATAAGTCAGGCACCCATAATAGTTTTATCTTGATCTCCAAGCCTTAGGCCTTCTAGTATTTTCTCGCACGTTTTGAGCCATGCAAGGGCCTCTATTACTGTGCCAGTTCCCGAGAAGGTCTTGCCTCCTAGGTTTTTGTATCTCTTAGCTACGCGATCCAGCTCGAAGTATTGAGCGGCCGGGGGTTGTATCAAAGGTCCTTCTTCTACTAGGGCTTCTCCCCGTCCTCTGCCACGGCCGGCACGGCCTCCTCTAGCGGCGGCTGCTCTGGTGGCCATTTTTCAAGTTCTGTATAAGCAAGAAAAGAGTCAGCTTACCGAAACGATAATTTATTGCATGGTTAAGCAGAAAATTTAAGGAAAGATAACGATGGACTGATCAAATTGTTTTTGCTACTCTGCTTGGCTCATTCTAGGACTTTACTAGTCCTATATCTAATGAGTTACACGCCTTAGAATACTACTGATTCTATTTTGATGAAGTATTTAATGTGTTAGACTCCAGAACTAAGGTTAACCAAAGCTCTGATACCAGCTGTAGTGGCCCGAAGTTTCGGTAGGCTTTTCAACCATCCCTCCACCCCTAAAGCAGCGGGCTAACCTCCCACTGTGGCTTATAGAGGTACCCCAGCACCATGTTTTACGGCCAGCCTTTCGACTTCACAACCAACCCTCCCAGACTTTCGAGGGACATGTAGAGGTAAGAGTCTCCCATCCGCCATCTAACGCGAAGCGAGAACCCTCTATCATGCGTACCCAGCTTATGCCAGTGAAATTGATGTGTCTGATATTGGATTTTGTTCTGTGCTGATTGATCTCTGTTAAATATATATCTGTTTGGCGGCGGAGAATTTATTCTCTTGCTTAACGCCCTTCTATGAGACGTACGAGCTCAGAGGTTATGTATTGATAGAAATCAGTCGCATGGAGTGAATTTCCTGTGTGACACGCCTAAGTGGCATATGATCAAGGCTTCTGTTGCAAAGCAAAGTCTTGTGGTTGATGATCAAAGCATGATCTGTGTGACGTAGCTTTGTGTATAATGTGAATTCGCGAGCCTCGCACCCCGGTATGAGTCAAAAACGGGAGACGGACCGCTGGGAGAGCACGACGTTTCTTTCTAGCTAAGGTGGTGTCAGTGACCTACCAGCCCTGACATTATATATACTTTTCACCTGTGTGGTTGTGGGAATGCGAGGCGCCTCGATTATAGGTCTGTAAGGACCGGGAAACGTGTGTTCAGGAATAACTAATCCTCAAAAGTAAGAGAGGACCGGCCCAGCCGATTCCAAGGATCATAGTGGGGTCCTGGGACATTTGCTAGAGTGTCTCGAATCGGAGAGGAGTTTGCCCCTTGCCTCGACTCATGATGGAACCCAATTTCCAATACAAAATTTCGGATGTGATTGTATTACTAGTACGGCGACATAGTGGTATGGGTCATTTATGCCGCCTATGATTGATATTTATGATTGAAATCGCTTTTGAAACATATATGCACTAGTAATAATATCAAACACTTTTGTTTTATACGTATGAAGCATTTTTGGCCATTATAAGGTAAAACTCTATCCTCCGGCTTGCGTTGCATTGTGTGATGGGACTTGAGTCTTATAATGGCTTCATTTTATAAAAAGCATTACGACGATTTAATCATTTACTTTATTTCATGCACTAGCACTCATTGGAGTAAACCCGCTCCGCGAAAGTGGCGTGGTCCTTTGATTTGCCTTATTGTTGTTAACAAGTTAAGTAGATTTCTCATACCAGTCCCATGACTGACTCGTAGTTTGTTTCACCTTGCAAACTCGGGTGCCCTCATTTTCACACGGGCAGCCTAGTTACAGGTATCTGGTGCACTTTTGGCTCATGGCGAGGCTTGACTACACCGTGCTGACTTCGACTCTTTCCGCCATTTTAGTATATGTATTATGATTCTGCCATTGGCGATGTAGACTGATATTTATTTTGTGTACTCTTTATGTATGATTCCGCCTCTGGCGATGGTGACTGATTATGTATCATTATGCACTAAGTTGTATTCTGTACTGTGCTCTCTGATGTGGTGATATCTATATGATTCTGCTGTCATATGTGTGTAAATTATCCTATTTTATGTTTATGCTATTATCTGCGATCTGCTAATGATGATTGATGTGTTATATTCCAATGATTATCCTTAACACCGTGTCACGGGGTTTTGGGATCGTCACAGCTGGTATCAGAGCTTTGGTTAACCTTAGTTCTGGAGTCTAACACATTAAATACTTCGTCAAAATAGAATCAGTAGTATTCTAAGGCGTGTAGCTCATTAGAGATAGGACTAGTAAAGTCCTAGAATGAGCCAAGCAGAATAGCAAAAACAATTTGATCAGTCCATCGTTATCTTTTGTTAAATTTTCTGCTTAACCATGCTATAAATTATCATTTCGGTAAGCTGACTCTTTTTTTGCTTATACAGAACTTGAAAAATGGCTACCAGAGCAGCCGCCGCTAGAGGAGGCTGTGCCGGCCGTGGCAGAGGACGGGGAGAAGCCCCAGTAGAAGAAGGACCTTTGATACAACCCCCGACCGCTCAATACTTCGAGCTAGATCGCATAGCTAAGAGATACAAAAACCTAGAAGGCAAGACCTTCTCGGGAACTGGCACAGTAATAGAGGCCCTTGCATGTCTCAAAACGTGCGAGAAAATACTAGAAGGCCGAAGGCTTGGAGATCAAGATAAAGCTATTATGAGTGCCTGGCTTATGCAGGAACAAGCTGAACTATGATGGGAATCTCTCACCGCCGGTAAAAGAGAAGCTGGAAGAACCTGGGATGGATTCAAAGAACTCTTCAAAGAGAAATATGTCTCGGAACAAGCACTAGAACGCATGCACGATGACTTCGCCAACCTCCAGCAGGGGGATCTTTCAGTGCAGGATTATCTGAATAAATTTACACAGTTGTCCCCCTATGCTCCGGAGCTTGTCGCCACTGCAAAGTCCAAAAATAAGAGGTTTATCCTCGGGCTAAAGCGACAGTATCATGATAGAGCCATGGCCCACGTCAAGCTGGAATTTAATGAATTGGTGGAAATGACATGCAACTACGAAGACCTTGACCAAAGGCATTTGGAGCAGGATCGTGCTAAAAGCCAAGCCGGGAACAAACGCAAGCCTGCTGTGAATCAAGCTGAGTCAAGCCAAGCAGCATCCTCGAAACCTCAGACTGGCAAGCTGCCAAGAGGAAGCTGCTATAACTGTGGCAAAATGGGGCACTTCTCTAATGTGTGCACAGCCCCGAAGAGGCAGAAGACAAATTCACAAGGTTCAAGTCAGGGTTCTCACAACCCTCGCTCCTGCTTTAATTGTCGCAAGACGGATTATCTTGTCAAAGACTGTCCTTTGCTGAAAAAGGCCGCAGTAGCTCACGTGTATGACGGGTCGATCTCGCCAGCTACTTCCGATGGAGCAGGTAAACCCGATGTTTTGGGAGGTACCCTTAAAATTAAAAATATTCCTGTTTCTGTATTGTTTGACACGGGTGCATCACGTAGTTTTATTGCTAGTAACACAGTGCACAAATTAAAGTTAAAACAGAGAAAGCTTAAAGAATCGGTATAAGTACATAACCCGATAGGAGGTTCTATTATTCTCAGTTCGTGTTGTAAGGTGCCTACTTCTTTCTCCCGATACCAGTTTCCTTTCAATCTAGTCGTTATGGATTTTCCCGAATTCGATATCATTCTCGGGCTTGATTGGTTAACGAAATACGAAGCCGAAGTAAATTGTGCGGAAAGAATCGTTAAAATTCGAACGAAGCTTGAGTATATTACTGTGCCATGCCATGGTTCGAATCCAGATAGAAAAGAATTTTGGTCGTCATTAGAAGTTATCCCCACTTCCTTAGAAAATATTCCGATTGTTAGAAACTATGCGGATGTGTTTGAAGAAGTTGAAAACTTACCTCCGCAAAGAGAAATAGAATTCCGAATCGATCTAATTCCCAATGCCAAACCAGTAGTGCATCCAATTCGCAGAATGACTCCAAAGGAAAAAGAAGAGTTAGGCGATCAAACTCGTCAACTGTTGTCGAAGGGTCTAATTAGACCTAGCTTTTCTAATTGGGGTGCAGCTGTAGTGTTTGTCCCAAAGTCAGACGGTACTCTTCGATTGTGCGTTGATTACCGAGACCTCAACAAACAGACGCTCAAAAATAAATACCCAATACCCCGCATCGATGATCTGCTAGACCAATTAAAAGGGGCAAGAGTATTTTCCCGAATGGACCTAGCCACAGGTTTTCATCAATTGAGAATAGCAGAGGAGTGTGTTCCTTTGACATCTTTTAGAGGTCCAGACATATTTTATGTATGGTTAGTAATGTCGTTCGGCCTGTGCAACGCTACAGCATACTTTGTCGATCTAATGAATAGAGTGTTCAGGGGAGTTCTGAATAAATTTGTCCTCGTATTCATCGATGATATTTTAATCTACTCCAAATCAAAACCCGAGCATGAAAAACACTTAGAACAAGTATTGGAGATTCTAAGAAAGAACGTCTTCAAAGCCAAATTCTCTAAATGTGTCTTTTGGCAAGAAGAAGTGAAGTTTCTTGGCCATGTCGTGTCAAAGAAAAAGATTTCTGTAGATCCGAGCAAAATAACAGCGATTCAAGACTGGAAAGAACCCACTACTCCCACAGAGGTTAGAAGTTTTATGGGGTTAGCTAGTTATTATCGAAAGTTCGTTAAGGATTTTTCGAAGATATCCGGTCCGTTAACGTAGCTCACGATGAAGCATGAGAAATTTAAGTGGACTTCCGACTGTGAAGAAGCTTTTCAGGAATTGAAATCGAAACTGACGACTGCTCTAGTGTTAACCATTATTGATGGTAATCAGGATTTGACGGTATGGACAGATGCTTCTATAAGAGGTCTTGGTGCAGTGTTAATGCAAAGGGGCCAAGTAGTCGCTTATGCAAGCCGCCAACTGAAACCGCATGAGAAGAATTATGTAACTCATGATCTTGAGTTGCTAGCTATCGTTTTTGCTTTGAAAATCTGGAGGCATTATTTATTGGACGAGAAATTTGTGCTGTATACAGATCATCAATCAATGAGGTATTTATACACCCAGAAAGATCTGAATTTGAGACAGCAGCGTTAGCTAGAATTTCTTGCTGCGTATGATCTTGATATCTTGTATACGCCGGGGAAGGCTAACGTTGTAGCGGATGCGCTTAGTAGAAAAACCGCAATCGTTGCCAATCTTATAATTACGCCAGGATTGATTGATAAAATATCTGTTCTTCAGAAAATTGACAATTTTGTGAAAGAGATGATAAGGAGGATTCAAAGGGGCGAAAACTCCAGTTTTCAAGTGGATAGTGAGGGAGTTCTGAGATTGAATAGAAGAATATGTGTTCCCGACATTCCTGAGCTCAAAAGAGAAGTGCTAGACGAATGCCATAAATTCAAATTTTGCATTCATCCTGGTGTGAGTAAAATGTATAACGATATCAAACGCACTTTCTGGTGGAAGGCAATGAAGAGGGATATTTCTTTATATGTTAGCAGATGCCCTACTTATCAATTGGTCAAGAGCGACCAACAGAAGTTAGCTGGATTGTTGCAACCGTTGGAAGTCCCAGGTTGGAAATGGGAACATATTTCCATGGATTTCATAGATGGTTTGCCGCGAACCAGGAAAGGTAATGACAGCATTTGGGTAATCGTAGATCGCTTCACGAAGACTGCCCATTTCATACCTGTCAGATCCAATAGAACCGCTCAAAGTCTAGCACAGATATATTTCAAAGAAATCGTTAAGCTGCATGGAATTCCCATCAGCATAGTCTGTGATAGAGACCCAATATTTGCTAGCAAATTCTGGGAGGCTTTCCAGACAGAATTGGGAACGAAACTGAATATGAGCACCGCTTATCACCCTCAAACAGATGGCCAAACTGAGTGGGTGAATAGAATTCTAGAAGATTTATTGCGGGCTTGTATAATTGATTTTGGTGGGTCATCGGAAGATCACTTGCATTTGGCAGAATTCTCATATAACAATAGCTATCAAGCGAGATTGAGAATGTCGCCATTTGAAGCATTATAAGGCAGACCGTGCAGATCTCCAGCATGTTGGGTAGAACCTGGCAACAGACTTATGTTAGGACCTGATATGATTAGAGAAGCATCTGATAAAGTCGACTTCATCAAAAAGCGATTGAGAGCCGCTCAAAGCCGAAAGAAAAGTTATGCAGATTCTAGAAGAAGAGATTTGACATTTGCTATTGGTGACCATGTTTATTTGAAAGTTTCTCCGATGAGAGGAGTAATCAGATTTGGCAAAACTGGGAAGTTGGCACCGAGATTTATTGGTCCCTTTCCTATACTCGAACGAATTGGAACTCTTGCTTATAGGGTTCAATTACCAGATTGGTTGCCTGGAGTGCATAATGTGTTTCACATATCTCAACTTCGAAGACATGTGCATGATTCGGATCTTGTTGTAGAAGAAGCAGCGCAACAGGATATAGACATAACTCCAGAATTAGCAGTCAGAAGAGAGCCATTAAAGATTGTTGGCAAAGAAACTAGAGAACTAAGAAGCAAAAAAGTTCATTTAGTTAAAGTGCAGTGGAGTAGTGATCCTAGAGATTGTACTTAGGGAGACTGAGGAAAGCATTAAGCAAACTTACCCCAAATGCAGAGTGGACATCTCTGACTAACTCCGGTGCAAGGTACCTTCACAATACTTTGCATTTACATTTTGTTTCCTACTTTACTGTTGTTTCCTTTTCGTGGACGAAAAGTTTTAAGTGGGGGAGATTGTAACAACCCGGAAAATACGAGCCAATTTAAAATTTTTAAATTGGTCATTTCAAAGGAATTTGAACAATTGAAATAGAATATTTCAATAAAATAGTGAATTAGAAATAGTGAGTCAGTTTGAAAATTTGAATTCAAACTTTGACTGACTGTGCAGGGTGGAAAATATAACGGATTTTAGCGAAACCAAAAATATTTAAATCTGTTTATCAATACCTTTCTAACGAATCTGAAAAATCGAAGTTTCATAACGGAAATCAAAAGTTATGGCCGAATGAATTTTCAGAAATGTCGCTATATAGAATATATAGCCCTGGAAAATAGATATTTTGCAAACGACCTCGGAATTCGACGAAACCACTTTTGTTGGGTCCGAGATGTCAAACTATTGCTAGGTTTCAAAATTTCATAATTTTTGAAGCTAGTATGTGAGCGTGGCAAAAGAAAATGTGTTTGGTCAATTTCTGTTAAATTGGATCAACCAGAAAATGGCCATTTTTCAAACGATCTCAGAATTCGACGAAACTACTTTTGTTGGGACTGTAGCGTCAAAACATAACTAGATTTATTTTTCTGGAATTTTTCGAATCAATATGTGGCCCTGGCAAATTGAAATGTACGTTCAAAGTTAAAAATCAAATGTTTTATACTTTAATTTGAAAAATAACTGACTGTAACAGTCGAATTGGCCAACGAAACATATCTCATTGTGTCCGGGATGGGGGTATTTAGCTAGTGACGACAGTCGTTGGGTTTGAATTGGTGTCCGTGTGGAGAAACAGTATTTTAAAATATAATAAAACCACGGGCCAATGGAAAATTTCCTTTCATTATTTAAAAAAAAACGCGAAAACCCCTTTTTTCTCTCTCAACCTACGGCGGAAATCGTTCGCCGCTTCCCAGTCAAATCGCCGCCACCTCAGCCCCCTACCGACGTCGCCATCACCACCAATCGACGTCGCCGCCTCCCCTCTTCAAATCTGACCCACCCTCGTCACCTCCCTCCTCCCCATCGACGAGAACGAGGCCCAGGAAGTTCCGACCGTCCCAGCGCCGCCTCCGCCGCTATAGGCGTTCGCTCCGGCCAAGATCACCACCGACTGACTCCCCTCTTCCACGTCATCACCTCCGATCATCCCCTCGTGCCTCAGTTTTCGCGAAAACTGCAACCCTAGTTTTGAACCATCGTGAAAGGTGAGTTCTTTTTTATGTTTGCACTTTGAAAAATCATATCTTTATGGTGTGTTGACGAAATTCGATGAAGCAGGAAACATCAAGACCGCAAGGAAGCTCTCTACCACATAGAAGAGACCGCGGATTTTTCTGAGTCATCTATGATTTTTAGCACTCCGAAAACCAATGTGAGAAATCTAAATTAAATGAATTTGAATGGAAAATGTCGTGTATAAATTATATAAGCGAAATATAAATTACACACGTGTTGTATACCTCATGTACATGCGTGGTGTAAGCTATAAGCGAAGTATGAATTATACATGCAGAGAATAATTGATATATGTGTTGAAATGCAAGTGAAATATAGCAATAATATATATATACACTCCCCTCGTCCACAAACCATGGACAATAATTATTGTTGTGAATTGATATGAAAAATTGGATGAAAAATGCGAATGGTTGAATAATGGTTTGTGGTTGATATTGATTGGTTGTGGTTGAAAAATACCCATTGGTGATTGAAATGAATTGGAAATAATTGTGGAAATAAAAATAAAACATGCCGCCTGCGTGCGAATTAGATGCATGAATCCCCATTGTCAAAAACCGCGAGATTTTAAGGTAGAGCGAGCAGCCGTACTAGAGACGGTGCCGGTTTTAACTACCCTGCCGTTATGCTGCCGAAATTTTGAATAATATTCATGTGTTAGAATTATTTTCATATATTGAAATTATCTTAATGCGTTGAAATTAAAATCATGTGTTGAAACTATGTCCATGTGTGGAAATGTTCATGTGTTGAAAAGTGATGTGTGAAAACTAAATTCATGTGTGAATGAATGAAGTGTTTAAACAATAAAAATTACATTTTTATAATATATATGAAGTATGTAAAATATTCACCTTATATATAAATAGTTTCACCAATAAAAATTTCATCTTTCTTATATGAACAACATATATAAAATATCCATGTGTGGAGGTGCTCATGTGTTGAGAAATGTGTGTATTGGAAAAGTTCATGTGTTAAATAAAAAGATCGAACAATAAAAATTATATTTTTATTGAAATTATAAAGTGTTAAAAACATTCATGTGTTGAATAAATATTTTAAATGATAAAAATATCATTTTCATCATATATGTGATATGATAAAGATATGCGAGCGTTGAAATAAATATTTGTGAAAGAAATGTTATTTTTAACATGCATAGGAACTAAATAAAATAGTCATTTGTTGAAGTATATTTTAATTCGCCAAAATTATCATCTTTGAAATGTGGAGTGTTAAAAATAGCCACTTGTTCAAATAAATATGCATGAGTTGAAATATTCATTAATTAGCTAATGATATGATTTTTGTCTATACATGCAACATTAGAATGAATGGTGTTTTTAAACCAAAGTGAATCAAATATGAAGTTGAATGGAAAATGATAAGTGATAAAAATTGCATATATGTACATGCATATTTATTGAACAGGTTATAGCAAAGAGGCTAGAGAAGAGGAATAAAATTTTGTGCCCGACAAATAGGTACACATTTACTGTTTTGTTTGGGTGATGATTTTATGAGTCCATCGGCTAGCCGCTTGGCTTTTCTTTTTCTTTTTGATATGAGACGCCCGTGTGGCTATTTGGGAATTTTCCCAGCCCCTCCCGTACAAAGGAGGTTATGGCGAAATTTTCCAAAATTTAAAGGAGTTAGTGAAATATTTGAATTGAAAACGATATAGGAATTTTAAATGAACTATATTTATATAAATATATAAATATAAATAAAATTAAAACGAAACGTGGCCGTGCAGTTCGTGTTTTGAAAACGTGATTTCAAACGACTAGTGCGGGAAATCTGACCATTGAATTTTCCCGAAACCGCAACCGTTGGGTTCGCCTTGAAAATATCTTTCCAACGGCACCAACTTTGTGAAGATCCGACGGTTGGATTGTCTGAAATATTTAATTCAAATCTGAAGAAAACGGCACCAGAAACGATTATATATATATATATATAAATTAAATTAAATCGAATAACGACGCTGCAGTTCGTAATTTGAAATCATAACTTCAAACGATGAGTGTGGGAGATCCGACCGTCGGATTTTCCCAAAAATGAAACCGTTGGATTCGTTTTGAAATGACCTTCCTAATGATATAAAATTTGTGAAGATCCAACGGTTAGATTTTCAGATATGTATAAAACAAAATTAGTGAAAAACAGCGCCGGTGCATCGGCACGACCTGAAACGTCGTTTAATTAAATATAGCCATTTTAAATAAATAAAAATGGCGATATATCGTTATAAAATACTATAGACGATATAGAGTGGAAATAAACCAATTTTGTTGTGTTTGCTTGATATGTGATAGTTGAAGGTATTTAACATGAAAATTATAACTAAAGAACTGAAATGTGAATGATGAATAGTCCAATCATGTGATAAATTGATTTGAAAATCTAAATATACGTGGGTTATTTGAAAAGGCCGAGTTCATCTCATTTCAAATAATCGATCGACGTTGAGAAGTCGAAGAGTCGATGACGGTTGAAGACCGACGATCTTCACATTGGATGAATGGGCGCTACTGATGCTCGTGATTGGAGCAGCTACGGTGAAGGAGCTGAAGTAGTAGCCGTCCAAACATACTGTTGATTGTACGGATATGCGAGGAATTTGGTGCCTCCGGTTTCGTTCAAACCCAAAACGGACTTGTAAATGGACTGTGTGTCTGACATTGGATTTTGTTCTGTGCTGATTGATCTCTGTTAAATATATATCTGTTTGGCGGCGGAGAATTTATTCTCTTACTTAACGCCCTTCTCTGAGACGTACGAGCTCAGAGGTTATGTATTGATAGAAATCAGTCGCATGGAGTGGATTGCCTGTGTGGCACGCCTAAGTGGCATATGATCAAGGCTTCTGTTGCAAAGCAAAGTCTTGTGGTTGATGATCAAAGCATGGTCTGTGTGACGTAGCTTTGTGTATAACGTGAATTCGCGAGCCTCACTACCCGGTTTGAGTCAAAACAGGAGACGGACCGCTGGGAGAGCACGACGTTTCTTTCTAGCTAAGGTGGTGTCAGTGACCTACCAGCCCTGACATTATATATACTTTTCACTGTGTGGTTGTGGGAATGTGAGACGCCTCGATTATAGGTCTGTAAGGACCGGGAAACGTATGTTTAGGAATAACTAATCCTCAAAAGTAAGAGAGGACCGGCCGAGCCGATTCCAAGGATCATAGTGAGGTCCTGGGACATTTGCTAGAGTGTCTCGAATCGGAGAGGAGCTTGCCCCTTGCCTCGACTCATGATGGAACCCAATTTCCAATACGAAATTTCGGATGTGATTGTATTACTAGTACGGCGACATAGTGGTATGGGTCATTTATGCCGCCTATGATTGATATTTATGATTGAAATCGCTTTTGAAACATATATGCACTAGTAATAATATCAAACACTTTTGTTTTATACGTATGAAGCATTTTTGGCCATTATAAGGTAAAACTCTATCCTCCGGCTTGCGTTGCATTGTGTGATGGGACCTGAGTCTTATAATGACTTCATTTTATAAAAAGCATTGCGATGATTTAATCATTTACTTTATTTCATGCACTAGCACTCATTGGAGTAAACCCGTTCCGCGAAAGTGGCGTGGTCCTTTGATTTGCCTTATTGTTGTTAATAAGTTAAATAGATTTCTCATACCAGTCCCATGACTGACTCGTAGTTTGTTTCACCTTGCAAACTCGGGTGCCCTCATTTTCACACGGGCAGCCTAGTTACAGGTATCTGGTGCACTTTTGCCTCATGGCGAGGCTTAACTACACCGTGCTGACTTCGACTCTTTCCGCCATTTTAGTATATGTATTATGATTCCGCCATTGGCGATGTAGACTGATATTTATTTTGTGTACTTTTTATGTATGATCCCGCCTCTGACGATGGTGACTGATTATGTATCATTATGCACTAAGTTGTATCTTGTACTGTGCTCTCTGATATGGTGATACCTATATGATTTCGCTGTCATATGTGTGTAAATTATCCTATTTTATGTTTATGCTATTATCAGTGATCTGCTAATGATGATTGATGTGTTATATTCCAATGATTATCCTTAACACCGTGTCACGGGGTTTTGGGATCGTCACAACTGGGATCAATTTTGTTTTACACATATCTGAAAATCTAACCGTTGGATCTTCACAAATTTTATATCATTAGGAATGTCATTTCAAAACGAATCCAATGGTTTCAATTTTGGGAAAATCCGACGGTCGGATCTCCCACACTCATCGTTTGAAGTTACGATTTCAAATTACGAACTGCAGCGTCGTTATTCGATTTAATTTAATTATATGTGTGTATATATATATATATAATCGTTTCTGGCGCTGTTTGTCTTCAGATTTAAATTAAACATTCCAGACAATCCAACCGTCGGATCTTCACAAAGTTGGTGCCGTTGGAAAGATATTTACAAGGCGAACCCAACGGTTGCGGTTTCGGGAAAATCTAATAGTCGGATTTCCCACACTAGTCGTTTGAAATCACGGTTTCAAAACACGAACTGCACGGCCACGTTTCGTTTTAATTTTATTTATATTTATATAAATATAGTTCATTCAAAATTCCTATATCGTTTTCAATTCAAATATTTCACTAACGCCTTTAAATTTTGGAAAATTTCGCCATAACCTCTTTTGTACGGGAGGGGCTGGGAAAATTCCCAAATAGCCACACGGGCGTCTCACGTCAAAAAGAAAAAAAAAGCCAAGCGGCTAGCCGATAGGCTCATAAAATCATCACCCAAACAAAACAGTAAATGTTTACCTATTTGTCGGACACAAAATTTTATTCCTCTTCTCTAGCCTCTTTCCTATAACCTGTTCAATAAATATGCATGTACATATATGCAATTTTTATCACTTATCATTTTCCATTCAACTTCATATTTGATTCACTTTGGTTTAAAAACACCACTCATTCTAATGTTGCATGCATACGCAAAAATCATATCATTAGCTAATTAATGAATATTTCAACTCATGCATATTTATTTGAACAAGTGACTATTTTTAACACTCCACATTTCAAAGATGATTATTTTGGCGAACTAAAATATACTTCAACACATGACTATTTTATTTAGTTCCTATGCATGTTAAAAATAACATTTCTTTCACAAATATTTATTTCAACGCTCGCATATCTTTAGCATATCACATATATAATGAAAATGATATTTTTATCATTTAAAGTATTTATTCAACACATGAATGTTTTTAACACTTTATAATTTCAATAAAAATGTAATTTTTATTGTTCGATCTTTTTATTTAACACATGAACTTTTCCAATACACACATTTCTCAACACATGAGCACCTCCACACATGGATATTTTATATATGTTGTTCATATAAGAAAGATGAAATTTTTATTGGTGAAACTATTTATATACAAGGCGAATATTTTACATACTTCATATATATTATAAAAATGTGATTTTTATTGTTTAAACACTTCATTCATTCACACATGAATTTAGTTTTCACACATCACTTTTCAACACATGAACATTTCCACACATGGACATAGTTTCAACACATGATTTTAATTTCAACACATGAAGATAATTTCAATATATGAAAATAATTCTAACACATGAATATTATTCAAAATTTCGGCAGCATAACGGCAGGGTAGTTAAAACCGGCACCGTCCCTAGTACGGCTCCTCGCTCTACCTTAAAACCTCGCGGTTTTTGACAATGGGGATTCACGCATCTAATTCGCACGCAGGCGGCATGTTTTATTTTTATTTCCACAATTATTTCCAATTCATTTCAATCACCAATGGGTATTTTTCAACCACAACCAATCAATATCAACCACAAACAATTATTCAACCATTCGCATTTTTCATCCAATATTTCACACCAATTCACAACAATAAATATCGTCTATGGTTTGTGGACGAGGGGAGTATATATATATATATATATATATATATATATATATATATATTATTGCTATATTTCACTTGTATTTCAACACATATATCAATTATTCTATGCATGTATAATTCATACTTCGCTTATATAGCTTAAACCACGCATGTACATGAGGTATACAACACGTGTGTAATTTATATTTCGCTTATATAATTTATACACGACATTTTCCATTCAAATTCATTTAATTTAGATTTCTCACATTGGTTTTCGGAGTGCTAAAAATAGTAGATGACTCAGAAAAATCCGCGGTCTCTTCTATGTTGTAGAGAGCTTTCTTGCGGTCCCGATGTTTCCTGTTTCATCGAATTTCGTCAACACATCATAAAGATATGATTTTTCAAAGTGCAAAAATAAAAAAGAACTCATCTTTCACGATGGTTCAAAACTAGGGTTGCAGTTTTCGCGAAAACTGAGGCACGAGAGGATGATCGGAGGTGATGACGTGGAAGAGGGAAGAGAGGGGAGTCGGTCGGTGGTGGTCTTGGCCGGAGCGAACGCCTGTAGCGGCGAAGGCGGCGCTGGGAAGGTCGGAACTTCCTGGGCCTCGTTCTCGTCGATCGGGAGGAGGGAGGTGACGAGGGTAGGTCGGATTTGAAGAGAGGAGGCGGCGGCGTCGACTGGTGGTGATGGCGGCGTCGGCAGGGGGCTGAGGCGGCGGCGATTTGACTGGGAAGCGGCGAACGATTTTCGCCGTAGGTCGAGAGAGAAAAAAGGGGCTTTCGCGTTTTTTTTTTATTTTTAAAATAATGAAAGGAATTTTTCCATTGGCCCGTGGTTTTATTATATTTTAAAATACTGTTTCTCCACACGGACACCAATTCAAACCCAACGACTGTCGCCCCTAGCTAAATACCCCCATCCCGGACACAATGGGATATGTTTCGCTGGCCAATTCGACTGTTACAGTCAGTTATTTTTCAAATTAAAGTATAAAACATTTAATTTTTAACTTTGAACGTACATTTCAATTTGCCAGGGCCACAAACTGATTCGAAAAATTCCAGAAAAATAAATCTAGCTATGTTTTGACGCTACGGTCCCAACAAAACTAGTTTCGTCGAATTCTGAGATCGTTTGAAAAATGTCTATTTTCTGGTCGATCCAATTTAAAAGATATTGACTAAACACATTTTCTTTTGCCACGCTCACATACTAGCTTCTAAAATTATGAAATTTGAAACCTAGCAATAGTTTGACATCCCAGACCCAACAAAAGTGGTTTCGTCGAATTCCGAGGTCATTTGCAAAATATCTATTTTCCAGGGCTATATATTCTATATAGCGACCTTTCTGAAAATTCATTCGGCCATAACTTTTGATTCCCGTTATGAAACTTTGATTTTTCAGATTCGTTAGAAAGGTATTGATAAATAGATTTAGATATTTTTGGTTTCGCTAAAATCCGTTATATTTTCCACCCTGCACAGTCAAAGTTTGAATTCAAATTTTCAAACTGACTCACTATTTCTAATTCACTATTTTATTGAAATATTATATTTCAATTGTTCAAATTCCTTTGAAATGACCCATTTAAGAATTTTAAATTGGCTCGTATTTTTCGGATTGTTACAAACTCCCCCACTTAAAACTTTTCTTCCTCGAAAAGGAATCAACAGTAAAGTAGGAAACAAAATGTAAATGCAAAGTATTGTGAAGGTACCTTGCACCGGAGTTAGTCAGAGATGTCCACTCTGCATTTAGGGTAAGCTTGCTTAATGCTTTCCTCAGTCTCCCAAGTACAGTCTCTTGGATCACTACTCCACTGCACTTTAACTAAATGAACATTTTTGCTTCTTAGTTCTCTAGTTTCTTTGCCAACAATCTTTAATGGCTCTCTTCTGACTGCTAATTCTGGAGTTATGTCTATATCCTGTTGCGCTGCTTCTTCTACAATAAGATCTGGATCATGCACATGCCTTCTAAGTTGAGATACGTGAAACACATTATGCACTCCAGGCAACCAATCTGGTAATTGAACCCTATAAGCAAGAGTTCCAATTCGTTCGAGTATAGGAAGGGACCAATAAATCTCGGTGCCAACTTCCCAGTTTTGCCAAATCTGATTACTCCTCTCATCGGAGAAACTTTCAAATAAACATGGTCACCAACAGCAAATGTCAAATCTCTTCTTCTAGAATCTGCATAACTTTTCTGTCGGCTTTGCGTGGCTCTTAATCGCTTTTTGATGAAGTCGACTTTATCAGATACTTCTCTAATCATATCAGGTCCTAACATAAGTCTGTTGCCAGGTTCTACCCAACATGCTGGAGATCTGCACGGTCTGCCATATAATGCTTCAAATGGCGACATTCTCAAACTCGCTTGATAGCTATTGCTAAATGAGAATTCTGCCAAATGCAAGTGATCTTCCCATGACCCACCAAAATCAATTATACAAGCCCGCAATAAATCTTCTAGAATTCTATTCACCCGCTCAGTTTGGCCATCTGTTTGAGGGTGATAAGCGGTGCTCATATTCAGTTTCGTTCCCAATTCTATCTGGAAAGCCTCCCAGAATTTGCTAGCAAATATTGGGTCTCTATCACAGACTATGCTGATGTGAATTCCATGCAGCTTAACGATTTCTTTGAAATATATCTGTGCTAGACTCTCAGCGGTTCTATTGGATCTGACAGGTATGAAATGGGCAGTCTTCGTGAAGCGATCTACGATTATCCAAATGTTGTCATTACCTTTCCAGGTTCGCGGCAAACCATCTATGAAATCCATGGAAATCTGTTCCCATTTCCAACATGGGACTTCCAACGGTATCAACAATCCAGCTAACTTCTGTTGGTCGCTCTTGACCAATTGACAAGTAGAGCATCTACTAACATATAAAGAAATATCCCTCTTCATTGTCTTCCACCAGAAAGTGCGTTTGATATCATTGTACATTTTACTCACACCAGGATGAATGCAAAATTTGGATTTATGGCATTCGTCTAGCACTTCTCTTTTGAGCTCAGGAATGTCGGGAACACATATTCTTCTATTCAATCTCAGAACTCCCTCACTATCCACTTGGAAACTGGAGCTTTTGCCCCTTTGAATCCTCCTTATCATCTCTTTCACAAAATTGTCACTTTTCTGAAGAACAGATATTTTATCAATCAATCCTGGCATAATTATAAGATTGGCAACGATTGCGGTTTTTCTACTAAGCGCATCCGCTACAACGTTAGCCTTCCCCAGCGTATACAGGATATCAAGATCATACGCAGCAAGAAATTCTAGCCAACGCTGATGTCTCAAATTCAGATCTTTCTGGTTGTATAAATACTTCAATGATTGATGATCTGTATACAGCACAAATTTCTCGCCCAATAAATAATGCCTCCAGATTTTCGAAGCAAAAACGATAGCTAGCAACTCAAGATCATGAGTTACATAATTCTTCTCATGCGGTTTCAGTTGGCGGCTTGCATAAGCGACTACTTGGCCCCTTTGCATTAACACTGCACCAAGACCTCTAATAGAAGCATCTGTCCATACCGTCAAATCCTGATTACCATCAATAATGGTTAACACTGGAGCAGTCGTCAGTTTCGATTTCAATTCCTGGAAAGCTTCTTCACAGTCGGAAGTCCACTCAAATTTCTCATGCTTCTTCGTGAGCTTCGTTAACGGACCGGATATCTTCGAAAAATCCTTAACGAACTTTCGATAATAACTAGCTAACCCCATAAAACTTCTAACCTCTGTGGGAGTAGTGGGTTCTTTCCAGTCTTGCATCGCTGTTATTTTGCTCGAATCTACAGAAATCTCTTTCTTTGACACGACATGGCCAAGAAACTTCATTTCTTCTTGCGAAAAGGCACATTTAGAGAATTTGGCTTTAAAGACGTTCTTTCTTAGAATCTCCAATACCTGTTCTAAGTATTTTTCATGCTCGGGTTTTGATTTGGAGTAGATTAAAATATCATCGATGAATACGAGGACAAATTTATTCAGAACTCCCCTGAACACTCTATTCATTAGATCGACAAAGTATGCTGAAGCGTTGCACAGGCCGAACGACATTACTAACCATTCATAAAATATGTCTGGACCTCTGAAAGCTGTCAAAGGAACACACTCCTCTGCTATTCTCAATTGATGAAAACATGTGGCTAGGTCCATTCGGGAAAATACTCTTGCCCCTTTTAACTGGTCTAGCAGATCATCGATGCGGGGTAATGGGTATTTATTTTTGAACGTCTGTTTGTAGAGGTCTCGGTAATCAACGCACAATCGAAGAGTACCGTCTGACTTTGGGACAAACACTACAGCTGCACCCCAATTAGAAAAGCTAGGTCTGATTGGACCCTTCCAAAACAGTTGACGAGTTTGATCGCCTAACTCTTCTTTTTCCTTTGGAGTCATTCTGCGAATTGGATGCACCACTGGTCTGGCATTGGGAATTAGATCGATTCGGAATTCTATTTCTCTTTGCGGAGGCAAGTTTTCAACTTCTTCAAACATATCCGCATAGTTTCTAACAATCGGAATCTTTTCTAAGGAAGTGGGAATAACTTCTAATGCCGACCAAAATTCTTTTCTATCTGGATTTGAACCATGGCATGGCACGGTAATATATCCAAGCTTCGTTCGAATTTTAACGATTCTTTCCGCACAATTTACTTCGGCTTCGTATTTCGTTAACCAATCAAGCCTGAGAATGATATCGAATTCGGGAAAATCCATAACGACTAGATTAAAAGGAAACTGGTATTCGGAGAAAGAAGTAGGCACCTTACAACACGAACTGAGAATAATAGAACCCCCTATCGGGTTATATACTTCAACCGATTCTTTAGGCTTTCTCTGTTTTAACTTTAATTTGTGCACTGTGTTACTAGCAATAAAACTACGTGATGCACCCGTGTCAAACAATACAGAAACAGGAATATTTTTTATTGTAAGGGTACCTCCCAAAACATCGGGTTTACCTGCTCCATCGGAAGCAGCTGGCGGGCTCGACCCGTCATACACGTGAGCTACTGCGGCCTTTTTCAGCAAAGGACAGTCTTTGACAAGATAATCCGTCTTGCGACAATTAAAGCAGGAGCGAGGGTTGTGAGAACCCTGGCTTGAACCTTGTGAATTTGTCTTCTGCCTCTTCGGGGCTGTGCACACATTAGAGAAGTGCCCCATTTTGCCACAGTTATAGCAGCTTCCTCTTGGCGGCTTGCCAGTCTGAGGTTTCGAGGATGCTGCTTGGCTTGACTCAGCTTGATTCACAGCAGGCTTGCGTTTGTTCCCGGCTTGGCTTTTAGCACGATCCTGCTCCAAATGCCTTTGGTCAAGGTCTTCGTAGTTGCATGTCATTTCCACCAATTCATTAAATTCCAGCTTGACGTGGGTCATGGCTCTATCATGATACTGTCGCTTTAGCCCGAGGATAAACCTCTTATTTTTGGACTTTGCAGTGGCGACAAGCTCCGGAGCATAGGGGGACAACTGTGTAAATTTATTCAGATAATCCTGCACTGAAAGATCCCCTGCTGGAGGTTGGCGAAGTCATCGTGCATGCGTTCTAGTGTTTGTTCCGAGACATATTTCTCTTTGAAGAGTTCTTTGAATCCATCCCAGGTTCTTCCAGCTTCTCTATTACCGGCGGTGAGAGATTCCCACCATAGTTTAGCTTGTTCCTGCATAAGCCAGGCACCCATAATAGCTTTATCTTGATCTCCAAGCCTTAGGCCTTCTAGTATTTTCTCGCACGTTTTGAGTCATGCAAGGGCCTCTATTACTGTGCCAGTTCCCGAGAAGGTCTTGCCTCCTAGGTTTTTGTATCTCTTAGCTACGCGATCCAGCTTGAAGTATTGAGCGGCCGGGGGTTGTATCAAAGGTCCTTCTTCAACTGGGGCTTCTCCCCGTCCTCTGCCACGGCCGGCACGACCTCCTCTAGCGGCGGCTGCTCTGGTAGCCATTTTTCAAGTTCTGTATAAGCAAGAAAAGAGTCAGCTTACCGAAACGATAATTTATTGCATGGTTAAGCAGAAAATTTAAGGAAAGATAACGATGGACTGATAAATTGTTTTTGCTATTCTGCTTGCCTCATTCTAGGACTTTACTAGTCCTATATCTAATGAGTTACACGCCTTACAATACTACTGATTCTATTTTGACGAAGTATTTAATGTGTTAGACTCCAGAACTAAGGTTAACCAAAACTCTGATACCAGCTGTAGTGGCCCGATGTTTCGGTAGGCTTTTCAACCATCCCTCCACCCCTAAAGCAGCGGGCTAACCTCCCACTGTGGCTTATAGAGGTACCCCAGCACCATGTTTTACGGTCAGCCTTTCGACTTCACAACCAACCCTCCCATACTTTCGAGGGGCATGTAGAGGTAAGAGTCTCCCATCCGCCACCTAACGCGAAGCGAGAACCCTCTATCATGCGTACCCAGCTTATGCCAGCGAAATTGGTGTGTCTGACATTGGATTTTGTTCTGTGCTGATTGATCTCTGTTAAATATATATCTGTTTGGCGGCGGAGAATTTATTCTCTTGCTTAACGCCCTTCTCTGAGACGTACGAGCTCAGAGGTTATGTATTGATAGAAATCAGTCGCATGGAGTGGATTGCCTGTGTGGCACGCCTAAGTGGCATATGATCAAGGCTTCTGTTGTAAAGCAAAGTCTTGTGGTTGATGATCAAAGCATGGTCTGTGTGACGTAGCTTTGTGTATAACGTGAATTCGCGAGCCTCACACCCCGATATGAGTAAAAAACGGGAGACGGACCGCTGGGTGAGCACGACGTTTCTTTCTAGCTAAGGTGGTGTCAGTGACCTACCATCCCTGACATTATATATACTTTTCACCTGTGTGGTTGTTGGAATGCGAGGCGCCTTGATTATAGGTCTGTAAGGACCGGGAAACGTGTGTTCAGGAATAACTAATCCTCAAAAGTAAGAGAGGACCGGCCCAGCCGATTCCAAGGATCATAGTGGGTCCTGGGACATTTGCTAGAGTGTCTCGAATCGGAGAGGAGCTTGCCCCTTGCCTCGACTCATGATGGAACCCAATTTCCAATACGAAATTTCGGATGTGATTGTATTACTAGTACGGCGACATAGTGGTATGGGTCATTTATGCCGCCTATGATTGATATTTATGACTGAAATCGCTTTTGAAACATATATGCACTAGTAATAATATCAAACACTTTTGTTTTATACGTATGAAGCATTTTTGGCCATTATAAGGTAAAACTCTATCCTCCGGCTTGCGTTGCATTGTGTGATGGAACCTGAGTCTTATAATGGCTTCATTTTATAAAAAGCATTACGATGATTTAATCATTTACTTTATTTCATGCACTAGCACTCATTGGAGTAAACCCGTTCCGCGAAAGTGGCGTGGTCCTATGATTTGCCTTATTGTTGTTAATAAGTTAAGTAGATTTCTCATACCAATCCCATGACTGACTCGTAGTTTGTTTCACCTTGCAAACTCGTGTGCCCTCATTTTCACACGGGTAGCCTAGTTACAGGTATCTGGTGCACTTTTGGCTCATGGCGAGGCTGGACTACACCGTGCTGACTTCGACTCTTTCCGCCATTTTAGTATATGTATTATGATTCCGCCATTGGCGATGTAGACTGATATTTATTTTGTGTACTCTTTATGTATGATTCCGCCTCTGGCGATGGTGACTGATTATGTATCATTATGCACTAAGTTGTATCATGTACTGTGCTTTCTGATGTGGTAATATCTGTATGATTCCGCTGTCATATGTGTGTAAATTATCCTATTTTATGTTTATGCTATTATCTGTGATCTGCTAATGATGATTGATGTGTTATATTCCAATGATTATCCTTATCACCGTGTCACGGGGTTTTGGGATCGTCACAACGGTTAGATTTTAGGTCGTTGTAGAGTAGGGAAGGGTATGGCAGCACTTGATCATGCCCAATTCATTGATGAAAAATGCTAAATTAATATTCCTTATTTTTTAAATGGTGACCAAGCATCGAGTCATATATAGATTGCGTATTATATAGGACGTCGTATATTAATTAGATTAATATCCTGCATGCCAGGATAAATGTAGATGTTATTTTCTATCACTACAATCGTTTCGTCTATGAATGTTTGATTAACATGACTATTTATGTATATATTATTTTCAGCATGGAGGATAATTGTACGGTTGCATATTCCATTTATTTGAGAAATTCCATACATAACTTAACATGCTTATATTAGATAAATTCTATTTATTTAGCATGCTTATTCTTTTCTTGTTAAAATTTCTATTATGTTGACCCTCGTTGTTGAGTACTTGCATAGTTACAAAGAAGTGAGGATTGATTGTTTGGATGCTAATTCACTTTTATTAGCATCTAAATGCTAAACATGCTTTAAAAGAGCTATATAATGGATGTAGAGTTGAGGTTTTTGTAGTTGGTGCATTTTTGGTGATTTTATGCCTCAAATATATATAGTCACTCTTTGGGCCTTTGTTTTCTTTTGTTGGGATAAGGCATGCAAAACGATTTGTAGTTTCCTGGATTGAGCCGCGCAAAGGTGGTGTCAAATTTTTCCATGAATTTAGCCAAAGTTAGAAAGAATTCAATATGTGATGCTAAGTTAAATTTTCTTCCAGCTAGCGAGTTGTAACTTTTTTCCATTATCTATTCGTTGGAAAAAATAGGTGTATAAATTAGGTGTCTGTCTTAGCTACATCGATTCTGAGTTTGATTGTGGTTGTACCTAGGAATGTAAATATTGGCTCCATGCTAAATTCCGAATTCGTTTCCATTGTTGTGATCGCTTTCAATGGTTATCGTTTAGAGCATCAAGGGGAAGTTTATCTTAGGCCGTCATTTACTCGGGAATGCTGGTTGTTTTGTCCCGTCCATAAGAATTTCAAGAATGAAATCCTTTACGGATGGGAGAATGTAATGACCCGCATTTTAACGATTGGATATTTAAATATTAATCGTTGATTGAGTGATGGTTCCAAAGGTGAGTTTTCACATATGAGAGAATTAGGACTAGATCCAATGAGTTTGGGTTGTTAATTATGTGAATAAAAAGTAATGAATTGTTATATTTTAAGTTTGGAGCATTTGGTTGTCAAAATAATCTCGAAATACGCTTATATTATTATTTTGGGCCACAGTCTTGGATTATGATGAAACTTACACCATGCGAACCATATCCTTGAGGCAATATAAGCTGTTAAGTTCCATAAGGATCAGATGAGTCATTTGACCTGATGGAATGAAAACTTGTGTTGATCTCATGTAGAGTATATAACATAAAAATAATAAGATAATAATGAAAATATCCAAAACCCTATTGCTGTAGTAACTTGACCCAAAAACTATTCTCCACCTTCACGCAATTACTTTACATCAATAGACATGGCCACCTTACTTTTTCTTAATTGTAAAATCAAAATAAAGCGTGTCTCTTAATGAAAAACAATGAAAGCATCGTCGTTGAACCCCTTGATGCTCTCCATAAATCCATACCCATTTGTGTACATGTGTTTGCCTTTGGTTGTGCTTGGTAATAGGGGCAGCGACCTAGGGTTAGGAATGGAGTTCGAGCAGGAGGGAGTTAGGACTGATAAAGTGAACGACTGCATTGGTCTCCGCGACTACCACCTCACCACATTTCTCACCTTGACTATGATCATCAACACCATGTAAAGGCAGAATTTATGTATGAGAGGAGCAGCAGGTTGCATTTGTCATAGGGGACTGAGTTTTATCTTATCGACATTGAGGTGAAGAACATGCGACGACAAATGATAGGCACAAACGACTGATTTTGTCAATCAAAGGAGGAGAGATTGACCTTTAAAGTCTTGCGGGTTTGGGAATCCTGGAGCGTGCACGTTGTTATAGTTGATGTGAATGATGCATTATGTTTAAATTTGGTAACTAGAATTTGTTAACTATAGTTTAACTAGTTTAATTATTAAATAATATGGCAAGTTATACATTGAATCACTTTTGCGTACAAGTTGGATTTAAATGTTATTTCTTCCATTGGGCTTGCATTGGCAGGCTCTACTTTAGAGATGATTTGTTCCAGGTAAGTGACATTGTCTCTCACTGAAAACTATTTGTTCATCCAGTATAAATCTGACATTTTAAACTAGTTTCTAATGATATCATGTAATTTCTAGGATAGTTAAACCTAGTAAATAACTAATAATATGATTAATAAGTGATTGAAGTAGGTTTAACCATGATTATTTTATTTCACATTTTTGAATGCTATTACACATTGCTTATCCATTTACACGTCATTACACAATATTTTGACACACTGCTTGATTTAGGCTATTTGGACACTTGTATCACTTTGGTTGTTGTAACAACCTGTCATCTCGACCGCCTCAAGTCGCCAATTAAACCAACTTGAAACATTCAAAATGATAGATTTTTTTTTTGGCTTACACGGTTTAAACAGAGTTTAACACAGAAGCACAGGGTACAATATTTACAGCGGAATAAATTTTATATAAATATCAGAGTTTTATACAATATTTTGTAGAGCGGAAAAATAAAAATATACATAAATTTTTAATGAACAAAATTTTACGATTTTGTCAAGCTTGCGCGAACGTGCCTCTCATCTTTGCATGCTGAAATATTTAAATTTGTAACACTTGGGGTCTGATCCGAGCGTTCCATGCAAAACATAAAACACTCGAGTCGGGATTTAATTTATTTCAAGTAAGCGACTTCAGTAAGTACTGAAATAAAATAGTTAATCCCGACAATTTATTAAATAATTCGATAATAATAACTCACTACCTTACCGAATATATACCATAATGCATCGAAATATTTGCATGAAACAATAATATGATGGGTGGCAGCAAAAGTAACATGTCCAGTTCCAGGTGTGGCAATAAGTATATATAAACTGAACAAGGCAGCGATTAATGTACAAACATATAGCAGCCAGATTTTTGATTTGTATAGAGCCAACAACAAATATTTTGATCTTGGGTCAGGTATTATAGTTATTAACAGCAAATGAGTAGTTGTTCTAGATCTTCTAAACGAACAAGGTACTAAAATGTGCCTCAAACCATGCATGGGTATAATTATATACCAGTGAGGAACCTAATGGAATGCATGCTAAAAACATCTACTACAAACCTGCATGGAAGCAAGGAAATGAAACATGGCAGTATCTAATTCGGTTACAAACTAAAAGCTAGAATATATGCTTAGTGCCAATATTCAAGTTTTGTACACAGTCAAATTGTCGCAGTATATGAACTTGAAGGAAAAATGTATGTTTAAATTACCCAAACATGTATGAAAATGTTTGTGGTCACGGCAGCACAAAGGCGAAGTACATAAGAATTTGAAGTTTAATTCACGCTCAAGCAAATCACACAGCATCAATGCATACGTCAACTATACAAGGCTGGACTAGATATATTCAGATCTTATACGCCCATTATATGACATTTATAACAAGCCTCAGATTTATGGCTCCATCTACTTGCACCCCTTTAATTTCTCTTCCCACCCCGATCTTTTCAAAATAAACTTCTCACCCCGGTTTTTTCTTTATCCACCCCGTTTATTCCAAAAACGCCCTTTTCATTTTTACTTATTTTCTTCTCTTCTTCTCACTTTCTTTATTTCGTTGTTTTGAATATTTGTTTACAATTTTCTACATTCAAATACAATGATGTATATACAGTTTCTTTTTGTTAGTTTCTAGCATTGTTTATACGTTTCCAAGACCAATCATCAATTAGTTTTTCTATAGTTCTCACGTTTGCATTGTGTGTTGTCATATTTTTTTGTGTTGGCTTTCAGTGTTTTCGGTAGAGTTTGTGATCGATTGACTACATCTCTTCCTGAAATTTTACTTTTAACAATTCATGCATAAAGTAATTAAATATAATACAAAAGGAGACACAGCATAGAAAAAATCTACCTATTTGTTTGAGGGCAAAAATGACATTAATATAATTTTTGTTATAACTGGGGGGGTGAAAAGCAATTGCAGGGTTACAAATAAATGGACCCCAGATTTATATACACAACACAGGAAAAAATTAAGTTACAAAATATGCTAGGTATGACTTTAAACCAGCTCTAGCAAATGAAATAGTTCTACAGCAATATAAATATATAGTTGTAGACCGCAAATTTTCAACATCAGGACAGGTCGACATGATACCCAAATTTTTCCAACATCTCAACTAAATAGGGTATAAGCCCATATGGAGTGACAAATTTGTGCTAATGCCAGGAGATAACCCATATGTGCTATAATCACCGAAAATTTTATCAGAACTTTCTCAACAAGGCGTAGTCATATATATAATATATAAAATGCAGAAAATCAAGTTTGCATTTTTTTTTTTCTCTTTTTTTGGCAAAGAAAATCAATCCAAGTTTACAGGTTATCTATCACGCAAGAATCACTCAGAAATACCGAGTGACATATTTTTCAAGGCAACAATCACACAACAATACCGGACTGAATCAATCATGTGTGAATTAAATTTCTAAAGTCAAAATACTTGAATTAAGATGAATCATGAGCAAATACTCACCATAAAGTCAAGTTGGAAGAGGCACGCAAATGACAGAGGTGGTTCGCCAAGGAAGAATGGCTACAATCGGAGCTATGGGCTCTGGACGCGCACTGGCGATCGCCTGCGACGTCGGCGAACTGTCCTGTGGTGGGCCTGGCGAGAGACGGCAAGGGAGGTCGACAGCGAACAAACTTTAGGGGAAAGGCTTAAGTCGCGATGGAAGGGGAGAGGGTTACGGTCAGTATGACACGGTGGCTCGAAGGAGGGTCGGTCGTCAGTGGTGAAGGAGGCGCTGCCGATTTTTGGTGGTTAAATAAATTTGGGAAAGTCGATTCGATTTTGGGGAAGGTTGGATTTTCGGCAGGAAGTGAAATGAAGGAGGGGACGGTGAAAATGAGAAGGGAATTATGTTGTTTTTCCTGAACAGAGAAAGGGGAATGTTGCTTTTTAAAAATTGAAAGAAGGAATTAGCCGCAGAAAGAAAACTACGCATGGTACACAGTTTCAGATGGGAAAGGACAAATATTTTAAAATTTCAACTCAATTTATACAAGTGTCACTCCAAAATCTTGGAATCAAATTTTATATCAAATACCCTCTACAGTCCACCAAAATACATGTTGTTTAACGGTGATATCATTTTGCTAAATATAAGAAGAGAAATAACACTTTTCATATCCCTTATTAATACTCATGCAACTTTTCCTTTATGGTTTCAATGCATGCATGGATCTCCATCTGAAATTTAACTGGTGAAAGCTGCATAGACACAGCATTTTTTGATGAAAAGTTAGAGTGCATTTAATAAGTAAAGATCAATTAAAGGGTTAATAAGTCAGTTTATTATTGCCTTAATTTGTGTGAAAAAATGCAAAACGACATGTATTTTGAATTGGAGGGAGTATTGTTTTGCTAAATGTTGGCTGAGTAGAAGAACAAGGTTGAACAAACATTAGACTAGATACAGCTGATAGAAATGGACAACGTAGTTTTCTTGTTTTAGACACGTTATAAATTAATCAAGTGTTAATGTTAAATTTTAATTTCAAGTTCAAAGATAATTAAATAAATTCTTAAGAAAATTTACAACTTATATTCCACAAATCTATTTCCAAATATTTACAACAAAGTAAATTTCTTTGAAGCTAACTGTAAATAATGTTGTTTGTTGTAATCTCAACGGCTTATAAACGATGAATGAATACATCACTGTTTTAAATTTCAACAACTTGTCAACCTATTAAATTGTTATAAATGAAATATTCTTACAAATTCGTCAAACGGTTAAATTTAATTAAAGGCATTTCATGTCGCAAACCAAATTTTTCGCCGTATAATTAAAATCTTGAAACAAATCGTATTTAACGATTCAATTTTCAACAAATTTTGAAACGAATAAGCTCTAAAATTTGCAAATAACTTCCAAATTTATTTTGAAATAAAATTTGCCAACAATAAAATTTTCTTAAATCAAATTGCGGGATTCATATTTCATAGTTGACTATAATCTCAAAGTTAAATTTCAAATATTCAAACACTTCGAAGTTGGTTAACAATGTTAATAATGTTTCTTTTAACAAAACGTTCATAAAAAAAATTACAAAAAGAAATTTCATTTACAATCATATTCAAATTATGCTCAAAACTGATAAGAGCCCAATTCTATGTTAAGATCCATAACATTCATTTTAGCGTTAGATCTTAATTTAATTTATATTTAATACGTCAAAATTTCTGGGTTGTTACAATCTTCTCCACTTAAATCTTTTCTTCCTCGAAATGGGAGGGTCATGAAATCATGGTTATATAATTAGACAACATACAATCTTCATTAGGCTTCAGACCAAATAGGTTATAGGATTCAAAAACATGAAATTTTCTAATGCCTGAATGTTACAGAAAATTTCGGCAGCATCTCTTTTGTCCGACTCAATGGGAAAAAAATTTCAAAACATAAATATATGAATATACATCTCATCCATACGATGAGGCATCCCAAACCAAGGGAAAACAACAAAATAAACCCAATTACGGTATTAAATTTGAGATGCGTACCTTATATTAGCGTTTATAAGCATGTTTGCTTAATATTTAACATAGCGCAAAAGTGGGCTCTCTTGCAAAGCGCATGTCATGGCTTCCTACTTAAATACTTACCAAATGATGAGAATCATATATATGAAACAAATTTTAGTATATAAAGCACAGGCAAGCATGATATGTAAATATTAATGTACATGGAGTAAATTTTATTTATAATGCCAATATTACCATTTAAATACACTCTTTCCGTTTTTGTAGACATTTACATTAACCTCGTTCATTCCAATTGCACACACTTTACTACTTCTAACATTATCATTTCGTATGCTTGTCACTCATATTAAATTTGCTTGTGTTAAATAGATTTTCATTTATTTGTTGATTAATTCATTTTCTTACTTGTTGACTTACATCAACATATTCAATCGTCAAATTTCATTATTTTCGTTGTTCCTTCATTCCAAATTCCCATTGTTTTACTCAATTCAACATTTTATCAATCGAGTTTAACTTTATTTTACTTACCAAGTTATCTTCCTTCATTTACTTAGTTACTTAACGGAATTTCCTGCATCGAATTCATATCTTTTTACATCGAATTATCACATCCATTTATCACTTAAATTCCATTAATTTTCAAATTGATCTCATTCCAATTCATTTAAATTGGTTTCGATCCATAATTTATATCTTCATTTAATGTTGAATTCATTCGTGAATCACCTCATTTTACCTTCTTACAATAAAATTTACATTACTTACTTCTAACATTATCATTTCATATACTTGTCACTCGTATTAAATTTGCTAGTGTTAAATAGATTTTCATTTATTTATTGATTAATTCATTTGCCTACTTGTTGACTTACATCAACATATTCAATCGCCAAACTTCATTATTTTCGTTTCTCCTTTATTCCAAATTCCCATTGTTTTACTCAATTCAACATTTTATCAATCGAGTTTAACTTTATTTTACTTACCAAGTTATCGTCCTTCATTTACTTAGTTACATAATGGATTTTCCTTCATCGAATTCATATCTTCTTACATCGAATTATCACATCCATTTATCACTTAAATTTCATTAATTTTCAAATTGATCTCATTCCAATTCATTTAGATTGGTCTTAATCCATAATTTATATCTTCACTTGATATTGAATTCATTTGTGAATCGCCTCATTTCACCTTCTTACAATAAAATTTACGTTATTTTATTACTAAGTTTATTTATTAAACCTTCCATAAGTTTTTATTTTTATAAAAACTCTTCTTCTTTTTTTGAATTTGTTCAGGGGGGAAACCGATTGTAGTCATAAAACCCATTGGTGCACCTAGCCCGGTCCACGGATACCACATAAGTGGCTAATCATAGTGTATGCACATGGTAAACCCTTTTAGTATGTCATTTCGGGTTTCGAACTCGCATCGTTCTTACCTCGACACGAGTCCTTAACCGTTGGGCTAATGCTGCGAACCAAAAAAAAACTCTTCTTTTTATTAAAACTTCAAATTTGATAACTTATACTCAAAAATAAATCTTCCTTTCAGAAAACTAAAGAAAAGAGAAAATGAGATGTTAAGTGTTTTGCTACAAAATAATAAGCTTGGGAATATATAAAACCTTAAAGAAATCTCTTAAATCTTAGAATTTCAGATCATCGAAATATTATACATATATTTTATATACCAAATCATTCTTAATAAAATACATGTATACAAAATTTACTTAACTTAGAGTTCCAAAGCTCAAATTTATCTATTTTTTTCATTACAAGGTTCATCTCTTTTTGACTTAAATTTGTTACAAACCTTTACAAAATTTTATTTACAAAACTCAAATTTAAACAAAAGGGAAATCCTTATGTTGGAAATTTAGAAAAAAAGGGTATCTTGTTACATTTCAAAGTTGTGGACTTGTAAAACCTTTAAAACGCTCTTTCTTAGTTTATTTATTGAGGTTATATAAGTTTAATTCCAAATTAGTGATTTGTACTTTAAAGTATTAAAATACTTGATAACTCGAAGTTTGATAAGTTATTGTCGTTCTTACAGACGTTAGTCATACGCTGGCCAAACGAACGACTAAAATCTCCAAGTACTTAAATATACTTTCCTTTTCTTCCAATGAAAATACTTAAAACTTTTTAAAATAGATATGGAAAGTATTTCCCCCATGGATCCGGTTATGCGGTGGTTACGCTACTATCCCAATAGAGTCGTTTGTAACCGTCGGTGTCCACCCCTCGAATTTCACCATGGTCGTTTGGCATAGATTGCAGTGATATGCTACTATCCCAGTAGAGTCACTTGTACTGCAGACATCACAACCGCTCAAAATACGCTATGGCGTCTGGATCGCAGTTACTCGGCGGTTGCGCCACTTCCTAGTGGAGTTGCTTGTACTACAGGCATCGCGCCCCATGAATTGCGCTAGAAAATCAAGCATTATACATGTTTATGTACCCATCACACATGCATCGATTTCGTGGATTGTCCAAGCCTTGGAGTCCAACGCAGCCGCGGTTTTCCAATGGACACTCCCATGGAGTTCCAACGCACTTCCTACCAGTTAGGATTGTGATTTTCACTGGAAGGTATTCTTCATATCTCAGTTTGAAAACATAGGATACTATATATATACATATATATATATACAAAGTACTTCATTTCACGCTTTGATATATCGCACTTATATAAGTGTCCGTTTCACATAAGCTTTCCAAATCATGTATCAAACATATCATTATTATATACATTTCTTTGTATAAGATTTCATTTCATATTAATTATTATTATTTTTCATTGCAAGAGGGATTGAATGGCCCCGCCATATTTATTAAAGAACGAACACAAAGTACACCAAAATTAACAAATACATCTAATAATAGAAAGCACCATTATATGTTTAGGAGTAGATATACTGCTAAACACCCTAACGTTCCTCTCCATCCATAATAGATATACAGTTTTCTTCAAAATCTTCAAAAGAAGCGTACTGCTAATGGTCTTCCATCTCGTAGATTTAAAGATAACGTACCATTAATCCACCGAATCTATGCATGGAGTATGAACACCAAAATGCATAAGCACTTGCGCCCATACAAATCTTGAGTATTCACACTCAAAATATATATGTATAATGGTTTCAGCATGAACACCACAGAATACACATAAGTCATTTAAAATAATCCCATAATCCTTCAATTTCTTTCTAGTGTGAACGGCATCCATAAGAACACATTTTGTTTAGGCAAGCAATTCGAAGACCGTATTCTCGTATGCCACGGAAATGGACGAGGGTTCACAACCAAAGCATAATACACCGAAGCTATACTGTGTGCTTTATCATTCCAGAGAGCATGCACTGAGTCATTTTTAGGAGGGGTAGCCAACTACCTTGGAGCAAGAACGGGGAAGAGTTAACATACCATTCGAAAAAAAAATACCCACTAACGCAATTTCATTAACACCAGAACTTACCCTGTTATTGTAATCAACAATATTAGCAAGAATAAGTCCTTTAGCTAACCACAGATCAAACAAGAATAACATACTGTTCGCATATTTAAGTCCACTTTGAAACATTGGCAAAAACCTTTCCCTACTCTTTAGCATGTTTCTCCAAGTCCAGCTGTAGTCAGCCGGAATGTTCATTTTCCAGAAATTATTATCTTTAAGCAAATTTATTATACACCATGCGGCCCATAAGTCTGAATCATAGTTAAAAAGTTTGTCTATTCTAGAAGACAAAGCTGCTCTATTCCATTCATGCAAATTCAGAACACCAAGACCACCATTAGACTTGGCGCAGCACACATGTTTAAGTGATATAGGAATAAGCTTCTTAGAATATGGGCTGTCGTGCCAAAGAAAATGACTCAATGCCGAGTTAATCATATCAATAATCTTGGAGGGGAGGATAAAAATTGTAGCATAGAGTATACATGGTGAGCGCCACCGATTTGACAATGAATTAGGCATTTCAGATTTTGGAATTAATGCAAGTCTAGTAGCATTTATTCCTCCTAACTTGTTTTGCAGAAAAAAATTTGAATAGCTTTAATAACATCTCCACCAATAACCGGCCAGCAAAATTTAAAGAAGTGTGCATTAGACCATCAGGGCCCGGAGAGCTAGTTGCTTTAATCGAAAAGATGGACTTTTTAATGTCTTCGGCCGTTATTTCATAAATCATAGAGAGCTTGAGATTATCAGAAATGGAAGGAATAGATAAGTGGGAAAAAGATTCCAAGTTAATAGAGTTGAAAGGAGCGTTACCCAAAGTATTAGAGAAATAATGAATAAAGGCACCTTGAACCTCACCAATACCAACACACTGATCACCATCAACGTCGAGAATAGAATTATAGGAAGAGGCTGACTACTTAATCTTCAAAGAATTGTGGAATGCAGAGGTATTCTTTTCTCCAAAAAAAATCCACTTACTCTTACTCTTTTGTCTTGCCATTTTTGATTCTTCTAAGATTGCTTTAGATAGGTCCTTTATCAGGTTATTTTCAACAATGGATAAATTATACATTTTACTTGCATCGTGACAATCTTGAATAGTTCTTTGAACCAAAAATAAATTATGTCTGATAGATTTATATAGGCTGAATCCATCACCAAAGTGTTCTTTAGACCAATATTTAAGAGTGATCTTCAATCTTTTCAATTTTTCCCGCACAATAAACATAAGGTTACCTCGAACATGAGTGTTCCAACAATTAGAAACAATATTTAAAAAAATTGGATGATTTGCCAACTGTTAAAAAATGAAAATGAGGAGTGTCTTCGCATAGAATTTTTGCCCCAGTCCAATATCAATGGCGAGTGGTCAAAAATAGAAGGAGGGGGAATAAAAGAGCATAGATTAGGCCAGACATTAACCGCAAACATGTTTAAGTATGATCTGTCAAGTTTACAATAAGTTCTTATTGCATTCCTAGAAGAGTTATTCCAAGTGAACACAGCTCCAAATGACGGTATAGGTATAAGATTGGAATCAAAAATTGCACTATTAAGCGGCCTTGTTTGTCTATATGTTAAAGGAGAAGCACCCGATTTATCAGAAGAAAGTTGCATGCAATTCCAATCACCCATGCATATCCAAGGGAGGGAGGAAGGTTGGAGAGAAGGAAGAATATAAAGAAACTATTGACAGTAAGATGCAATGTTATCAGCATAAACAACAGTCAATACAAAGGCAAAATTAGAAGGAATATGGATGATTTTAGAGTGAATGTATTGACGGTGAACAATAACAGGGTTAACAGAAAAAGTAGAAGGGTTTCAAATGATCAGAAGATGGCCGAATGGAGCTTGGGCAAGGTTATGGATAAAGTGCCAAGAAGGTTTGATGTTAAGGACATCCTTTGATGCGGTTGAGTGCTTCAGTTTTGTCTCAGCAATAGTCATAAGATGAATATTCTTAGAAGCAATAAGGTGTGCAATTTCAAGTTGCTTAGCAAAAGGTTTGCACCCCTAATATTCCAATAGCAATGGTGTCTATCATTAAGAAGAATTAGAAGTTGTAGACCTAGTTCTAATACCAGACGAGGAAGATTTGGCATTTAGTTGAGAAGGCAAAGTAAGGAGACTGATCCCAGGAGAACTCAGTGGATTTGTCGAGATATAAAGCAGCGGACTTCTAATTTTTAAGTCTGGCACTACTGCATTTAAAAACTCTATCACGAGGAATAGGAAAAATGGGTGCTTCAGGCATTTTAGGCATGGAAGCTGATGGTTGAGGAATTTGGACTAGAGATGAAGAAGACAACGCAATGGAGTTGATGTTAGCAAACAAATGATTTGGTAATGATAAGGATATATAAGGAGACACATAATTGAATGATGTAAGGATATTAGGATCAAGAGAGGTATGAGATGAAGTGTGCACATCAGATATGACATGCACAGGAGACACCAACTGAACATGATATATAGAATTGGCAACTTCAGTATTTTCATTAGAGTTAGCAAGAATAGCAAACAGATTTTTGATATTGAGGGAATCAGGCGGTCTTGTATCAAACGATTTGGCATATGGCTTATTCAATGATCGGTAAGATATACCATTTTTTTCTTTTCCACATGATGAAAAAGTAAAAAAAAAACATCATTCACTTCATTCACAATTTTACTTATTTCACCAACTTCAAAATCATTTCCATTAGTTTCCACTTTAGATGAATTAGCATTATCAACATCCTCTTTTTCATTATCAATCCATTTTTCTTTTCCTTTCTGAATTACTTTTTCCGGCACTTCTTGAGTACTTTTTTCACCATTACTTACATCTTTTGGAACTTTTCACCATACCTTTTTAACGTTTCTATTCCTCCTTCTATTCACCACAGTAAATTCATCTTGTATTCCATGTTCATCATCCACTTTTCGTTTACCAAATCCTTCTGTATGCACATTTTTTGTAGGAACTTCGATAGAAGCTATCCTTTCATCAATCATTTCATCTTTATATTTGTCACAACACCCAGTAGCATGACCGAAAATTTTACATTTCGTACAAATCATAGGCTTCCACGAATATTCAACCACAACATTTTGACAGGTTTCATCTCCTACAACCAAGAATTCTGGCAGTTCAGCATTAGGGGTGACTTCAACAAGACATTTCGCATATTCAAATCTCTTCATTTTTTTCCGTGTTTTCATCATAGCAAAGAACTTTCCCTACATGACAAGCATTCCAGTTAATCCCAATCAGCGACCACAACATGATAGGAATTCGATAGAAATGTATCTAGATTGGGATAGATCGCACAGCAACTTGTGTAGAAGATAGAGAGGGAGTCCAGTTAGAGATAAGGAACATTTGACCTCTAATAAACATTGGATCTTTCCTAAGAACTGTTAATCTGTCCTTCAAATTGACAAATTTAAAGAAATAATTCTGTTTATCGTAATACATTTCATACTCACCCTTTAATTCCATACTATATCAAGGTCGAGTTTCACCACCATATTGTTAACATTGCCTACTAAAAAGGAACCAACTAAGCAGTCCGTCCATGCTTTAGTTCCCTCATCCATAACTACATTCGGAGGGCGAACAGAATGGCCAGAGTAATTCACATCAAAATGAACTGGGACATAAGCACCAACATTTTCAGGTTTGGAGTAAAACAGTGAAGAAAACTTCACTGACGAATAAACATTGATAGGATCAGGAATAGGGACGCGAAGAGCGGGGTCAGGAGGAGGATTGGGAGGTAAGGGAGGCAGAGGCAAAGGAGGAGGGTCTGAAAGAGGGAAAGCGGGGAGGGTTGGAGAAGCGGTGGGGAGAGATGAAGAAACGGCGGGGACAGCTGGAGAGGAGGGAGAAAAAGAGGTTGGACCAGAGGCAAGGACGCCATGAAAAGACACATGAGAAGACTTTTCCAATCATTTCATATTAATTACCTTCCAAAGCAATAGTTTTTGAATTAATCGCTTTCTTATACGTTCATGCAAAAGTTTCGAAAACTTTCATATCAAATATCTTAAAATTTTCATTTCAATCCCAAAAATCATTTTGATTTCTAAATCGATCTAATACTCAATATCATTTTAAATCCAAATTCATATTCTCAAATCAATCTTGTTTTCAAAACATCACCTTTGATTTGGATTTACAGGGTTATGAATATCGTTATTCAGTTGAACCTTCATTCCCAATTTGCTCGGATCAGGATTTCTCAGATTCAAAATGCATATATTTTCCAAAATAATTATGTTCAATAATATGAGTAAAATAGTAGGGTTGAAATTGAACATATTTGAAAAAAAAAGATAAGATAAAAGCTTTAAATATTATAAAATAAATAATTAAGTACAAAATGATTTAGGTATAATAGTTTAAGTAAAATGGTAAAGTAGAAATAGATATTTTTGGTAAATACAATAGTTCACAAAAGAGATAAATTTGAGTTAAAATATATTAGTAGGTTAAATAAGACAAAAAGTTAAATACTACAAATACACATAATGTTAAATACAAGTAATTTAGTCAAAAGTAGAATGTTAGCCATAAATACAAAGGAGTTGGAACAAAACGAAGAATATATATATATATATATATATATATATATATATATATATAAAGCCAAATACACATAATTTAGTATCAGATAAAAGAGTTAAGTAAAAGGCTTAAATACTATAATAAAATAGTGAAGTACAAATAGTCAAGACAAAATAGAACCTAAATAACTGAATACAAATTAAAATGGTTAAGACAAAAGCTAAAATATTATAAAAATACAAATAATTTAGACAAAGGTAGAAAGCTAGGTATACATACAAAATGAATAATTTTGGCAGAGTAATTTGAGTAAAATAATGAGTGAAAATTGGCAAAACAAGATTTCTTATAAATAAAGTTTAAACAGACTGGTTAAATTTTTTAATACCAATTTTGATTTAATTCGAGTCAATCATCGGAACACTACAAAACTTAATACTGATTCGATGTTGAAGTTAAACTCAAGTTTAACCCAAGATTCCACTAGTTACATTCTAGCATCCAAATTAGAGCCTGCTTCATATTTCACTTAAATCATCGACTTCAAATCTCCAAACATTATGTTCATTTTTCTCAAATCAAGCATCGTCAATTTCTGAGTCTTCTTCCAAAAATACTTCATAAAGCCGTTCACAAAAGAAAGTTTTTCCAATCATATTACAAAGAAACAAATCTTCTTCCAAATCATTATTTGTTAAAAGTAAATCTCTCTTATTTGTATCATATAGTCGTTCATTAATTTCTCTTTAATCGTTGTCTTATTCATGGTATGTTTTAAAACAAATTTCTAGTTTGTTGGAGAAATCTCTTAAAATGTTTCTTTACAATATTAGATACTTAAATTAAATAAACCTTTACCTTCAAACTTTGAAATTAAACATCTTGCATTTAAATTTTAGGTTAACCAACTAGTTCTTTAAACCACTAGTCTAAATTTTATTTTCTTATTTAAGTGTATACAAAAAAAAATCTTGAAGTCGTTTGAATTCATAAATCAAATTTCACAAAGTAAATTTTATCTTTTTTCCAAGACAACTAAGGTTTATTCAAATTCATATTTCAAAATTCAATATTAGCTTCAAAATGGTTCATTTCGATATTCTTTCATAAATTTTAGTACACAGCATTGGTACATTTAAATTACGTTAATCAGAATGTTGGGATACAAGCTGAGACTTCAAGAATGCCAAAGATCCAGAATCGTCAAGGATTATTCGTTTTTTATCTGGTAAACATCATCTACGCCGAAATTCTTCCTCTGTGCGTATTGTATCAGGTCCAGATGGTACAACAAGAGGATTAGTCCAATCCACATTCAAGTGTCTCCAATTTCTACAGTTCCAACAAAATTACGTGGCACACCCATCCTCATTCACTTTTTTAATACTTTTCTTCCTAGCTGGGCGAAGCACCACTTGTCTTCCCCGCTGCCTCTTAGTACGGTTCTGAGCAATGTTCCCAGTCTGGCGATAATGGTAACAAACCGTCAATTTGTCCATCGGCAAATCAAGTGTGTGTTTCTTCTTTTTCACTTCAGGGCAATAATTGAGAAAGTGTCCTTTCTCTCGAAATTTAAAACATATTATCTCATTACGATTAAATCGATCATTTACATCTCTTCTATTCCTTTTTCCTCGGCACATGGCGGCGTAATGTCCTTTTTCATGACATCGGTAGCAAACGATGTTATCATAGGGGTCAAGTCCTTGTTTTTCTATGACGGCCCACCCCGCACCAGCCGACATTTCCTTGAAATGCGCTGTACTGATTCCTGACTAGCACGGGACGGTCGCCAAAGAAAAAGGGTTTGAAGCTAAACTACCAAAGGAACCTGTAGAATGTCTTACAGCGCATGGAATAAAATATAATAATAACATACTTGACATAAAATTGCATAAGATGAAAACTAAACCATAATCATCATAGCAGCGGAAAATCAAATTACAGCTTATGATCCACATCATTATTACAACTTCAAAATACTATCTCTATGGCAAAATAGAAAGGTGCACTACTAATGCCCAAAGTAGTGATCAACAACAACATAAGGAGATATATGTATATATCATACATGAAAGGCTCTTGCTCGTCTCCGGTACAGCTACTCGTGCATAATCACCTGACATGTCTCTAGTCTGCCTGTTTAAGAGCACCCAGAGTAATAAGAAGAGACATAAAACTCTGAGTCGGACAAAACTCTGGTATAAGCGATAAGCAACAAAATAAAACAATAACAGGTATAATCCAATCATACCTGAACAAGGTTCCTGCAACCAAAGAGTTAGCACAACAAGATGTACAGTACTCTAAGGTAATATTATCATAAAGTGTAAATGGGGGTGTGGGTCATGGTGATAGCAAACATCAAACATAACAATCATCCTCACATCTCTCACTCAGTGCGTAAAGAATACGATATCCACCACCCGATCACCCAATCTTTCTCTACGATCACTTTGCTCCATAGAGTCACTATGACCCCATTGCACTGATCCATAACCACTAATCCGTCTCTAAATGGTGAGCTAAAGTTATGGATATCGATAACTCCTTTGCACTCGTCCCGCAACAAAGTCCAATCGTGAAGTTAACTCGTTGGTTCCCGTCTGGATCCCGAGTTCTAACTTCTCATTTGAACTACCTTTGCATCTCGGGTTTTGGTCTCTTCCCGTTCGTGTTTCTTCAGTTCGTAGCTCCAAGCTTCCATTCATGTCCATGCTTCAATTCGTGGTTCGCCCTCTTGACATCGGCTCGTGGCTCCTGCTAGTGGCCATCGATTCGTGATCCCCTTTCGACTCGCGGCTCGTGACATCGTGACTCCAGGCTGCGGTTCGTGGCCTTCGTGATCGATTCGTAGTCCTCCCTCTAGTTCGTGAGTTGCAGTGGCAGTTCGTGGTGTCTAGGTCCACTCGTAGCCCATAGTTAAGTTCGCGATGCTCCAGGTCGGCTCGTGGGTGTTGCACCAGCTCGTGGCACAGGCGGTTCATGAAGGGTGGTCCGATTCGTGATGGGAGTGTGCTCTATAATCGGGTCGGGTCGTGGCATGTGCTTCACGAACGGGTCGGTTCGGGTAGGGGCGATCCGATCCAGTCTGGCTCCTATATATTTTTCCTGCAACTTCCAGCGACTATTTTTACACCACACAACGGCGTTTTCGACTATTCTAACTGTTCTAAACAATTACAAAACATTCCAAACAGTCATAGCAACATGTATAGTCAACCACAAACACCAAAACAATAAATAATCATGATAATATAGATCAAACATACCCAAGAAGCCATGTTTTCCCCTAATCATGTTTAAGCATAACTAATGATAGTATTAGCAAAACTTAACCAAATTAACCCAAACTTCTAACAGAGGCCTAAAACGGTGTTTACGAATTTCTAAACATTTTTCCAGAATTTAATTATGTTTAAATTCGCTAATTAACACTAATTACCCTTAATTAACCATAATTAATGTAAAAACAAGGCTAATCACTCACCTTTGCCACAATTAAAACTTTCAGAACTGAAACTCCTTTGATTTGGGCGAATACCAATGTCTAACAACAACTCCAACCTTGCTTTGGTGCTATTTCTCCTTAATTTAGTGTAGATTAGGCTAATCCTTGATTAAACGGTGATTAGAAATGATTCTAGAAAGTGGAGGCCATTGCTAGGGTTGAAAGGCGGTTAGTGGCGGCTGAAAAATGAAATAAAAACTGATTTGCTAACTCATCTCAGCCCTCCCATAACCCTAATCCCGAAATGGATTATGGACCCTCTTGCTAATCACCCTAATTAGGCCCGGTTAAGCTGTTTTTCACCTTCTAAACCTTGTTTTAGCCATATCTCCCAAACGAGAGTCCGTTTGGCTAATGTGACCATTTTCGGAAAGGTAAACCATCATCCGTATCTAATGGAAGTGGTTTCAGGTCAAAATTCCTTACCAATCAAAAGTTATGGCCAAAACAAGATCAGTTAGGGGCAAAACGGTCATTTAAAAATCGGCAAAAATCATGAACATGGGAAATGACCCCAATAGTCGTCTCTCAAAGTTACATGACCATACGACTTCGTATGTGAAAGAAATAAATATGCTATGATCCTTCGATGCGTATGCGGGTCATTACATTTTCCTTAATTCTCCTATCCCATTCCGTCATTACTTCCTCCCTCTCTTTACGCTCAATCGCTCTTCATTCACGATGTGCTACCTTTTGTGCTTCAGTTCCAGCCATTTCGAAATAAGGCGGTTTTATCCAAGTTTCTAGCAAATTATAATATCTTTAATTTTATGTTTCCATGATTAAAATCAATTCGTTTATTATAATTTCTTTTTTCCGAATACCATTTATCCTCTTAGCTTTCAAAACACCTTTTTCCAAATTCACTAAGCTTCATACTTCTTTGGTAAATTTCAACTAGCTTAGCGACGAATTTCTACTGGAACCAAGATTCAAATCCGAGGAGTTGTCAAGTGGGGAATCAAATTTTTTTCCCAGGATACTTCATAATTTTAAAATATTTCCTCTCATAATACTATATATTTCAAAAATAGTTCCTTTTAAAATATTTTATTTTCAAAATCTTTCAAATAATTTATTTTTCAAATTATGCTATCTATAGTGGTTCCTGTATCAATTCCACTCATTCTATGATACCGCTATCCTATCTCTATTGAGTTCTTAAACCCAATAAGTCAAGCTTGTATTAACCAAAGCTCTGATACCAGCTGTAACAACCTGCCATTTTGACCTCCTCACATCGGTAATTAAACCAACTTGAAAAGTTCAAAATGACATATTGTTTTTGGCATATAGGGTTTAAACAGAATTTAACATAGAAGCACAAAGTACAATATTTGCGGTGGAATAAATACTAGATAAATATCATATTTTATACAATATTTTGTATAGCGAAAAAATAAAAACATACGTAAATTTTTAATGAAATTTTTTTACGATTTTTGTCGGGCTTGTGCGCGTGCATCTCCACATGCCTCTCTTCTTTGCAGGCTGAAATCTATAAATTTGTAACATTTGGGGTCTGACCCGAGCATTTTATGCAAAACATAAAATACTCGAGTTAGGATGAAACTTATTTCAAGTAAGCGACTTCAATAAGTACTGAAATAAACTAGTTAATACAACCAAATGAGTTAGTAATGTGTATCTCTCATAATGCAGGTGGTGAGCCCGTTGATAAGGGTGCTGAAAAAGAGAAAGAAGCGGAGAAGGAGGCTATCCTGCCGGGTGCTGGTGCCGATGTCTCAGAGCGAGTCGAGGGTAGGTTGAATCTCTGATAAACCCATTACTCTTTAGCTTTCCAACCTCTTCTTTCAAGGCAGCGGACCTCTCTGGGCCCAGCATTCGCCTTTTTTGCTTCACTGGAGGATGTTTAGGGTCAATACTCAAGGAATGGCTCATGATCGATGGGGATATCCCACACATGTCCGCGTGGGTCCAAGCAAATACATCCAAGTTATTCTTTAAGAAATTCGTCAATTCTTCAGCAAGATTCGGGCTTAACTGGGATCCAATCTTAAGGACCTTCTCCGAGTCACTGTCATCGATTGGTACATCCACAGTTGCCTCGTTGGGAGTCGCCATTCTGCCCCCGGGCTCTTGATCCTCTCTGGGATCTATGTCCTCGGGCATCCCTCTGGGCAACTCTCCAACGATTGTCCTCTTTGGTTGCTATAAGGTCTCCGCCCCCAAAGGGGGAGAAGTGCCTTTAGATTCGATATCCCCTCCATTGCGAAGTAACTTTAGTTCGGCAACATAACATGCTCGCGCAGCAACTTGATCCCCTCTGACGATACCAATGCCAGCTTCTGTGGGGAATTTCAATAACAAGCACCAAGGAGCTATACAGGCTCTGAACTTTGCGAGGGCCGGGTCGGCCCAAGAAGGCATAATGGATTAACTTATGAACTTACCGAAATATATACCATAATGGATCGAAATGTTTGCATGCAACAATAATAGGATGGGGGGCAGCAAAACTAACGTGTAGCACAGTCACTAACGTATCCAGTTCAAGGTGCGACAATAAGTATATATAAACTGAACAAGGCAGCGATTAATGCACAAACATATAACAGCTAGATTTTTGATTTGTATGGAGCCGACAACAAACATTTTGATCTTGGGTTAGGTAGTATAGTTATTAACAACAAATGAGTAGTATTTCCAGATCTTCTAAATGAACAAGGTAGTAAAATGTGCCTTAAACCATGCATGTGTATAATTATATACTGGTGAGGTACTTAATGGAATGCTTGCTAAAAACATCTACTACAAACCTACATGGAAGCAAGGAAACGAAACATGGCAATATCTAGTTCGGTTACAGGCTAAATGCTAGAATATATGCTTAGTGCCAATATTCAAGTTTCGTACATAGTCAAATTGTCACAGTATATGAACTTGAAGGAAAATTGTGCGTATGTATAAATTACCTAAGCATGTGTGAAAATGTTTGTGGTCACGGCAGCACAAAGGCGAAGTACATAAGAATTTGAAGTTTAAATCACGCTCAGGCAAATCACACAACATCAATACACACATACGTCAACTATACAAGGCTAGACTAGATATATTCAGATCTTATATGACCATTATATGACATTTATAACTAGCCTCAGATTTTTATACACCAGCATTTCACTTTTAAACAACAAAGGAAAAAATTAAGTTACAAAATATGCTAGGTATGTAAAAAGAAAAGGGTGCTTTTGGTTTGCAAACAAAACAAGCGAGTATGACTTTAAACCAACTCTAGCAAATGAAATAATTCTGTAGCAATATAAATATGGATTAATTGTCAAGAATAATCCGAAGTTTAACGTGTTTTCCCATAATAATCCCAAGTTTGGATTATTTCTGAATAATCCGAAGTTTGGAGGGTGTCTTCCCATATTGATCCCGATGACCCGCTGACGTGTTATTTTGGGATCAATATGGGAAGACACCCCCAAACCTTGGATTAATACGGGAAGAACCAAGTAAATGGGACTAATATGGGAAGACACCCCCCAAACTTTGGATTATTCAGAAATAATCCAAACTTGGGATTATTATGGGAAGACACATTAAACTTCGGATTATTCTTGACAATTAATCCTATAAATATATAATTGTAGACCGCAAATTTTCAAACTTAGGGATAGGTCGGCATGATACCCAAAATTTTCCAAGATCTCAACTAAATAGGGTATAAGCCTATATTCAGTGATAAATTTATGCTAGTGCCAGGATATAACCCATACATGCTATAGTCAACCAAAATTTTATCAGAACATTCTCAACAAGGCGTGTGCATATATATAATTTACAAAATGCAGAAAATTAAGTTTGCTTTTTTTTCTCTCTTTTTCACAAAGAAAATCATTCCAAGTTTACAGATTATCTATCATGCGAGAATCACTCAGAAATATCAAGCAACATTTTTTTCAAGGCAACAATCACGCAACAATACCAAACCAAATCAATCATGCGTGAATTAAATTTATGAAGTCAAAATACTTGAATTAAGATGAATCATGAGCAAATACTCACCTTAAAGCCAAGTTGGAAGAGTCAAGCAAACAAAAGAGGTGGTTCACGAAGGAGGAATAGCTACAGTCGGAGCTGTGGGCTCTGGAGGTGCACTAGCGATCACCTGCGACGGCGACGAACTGTCATGTGGTGGGGCTGGCGACAGACGACAAGAGAGGTTGACAGTGAACAAACTTTAGGGGAAAGGCCTAAGTCGCAATAGAAGGGGAGAGGGCTACGATCAATGTTGCATGGTGGCTCGAAAAAGAGTTGATCGTCGTTGGTGGAGGGGGCGCTGCCGATTTGTTGGTGGTGAAATAAATTTGGGAAGGTCGATTTTGATTTAGGGGATGGTTGGATTTCCGGTAGGTAGTGAAATTAAAGAGGGAACGATGAAAATGAGGAGAGAATGAAGTTGTTTTTCTGAACGGAGAAAGGGGTGTGCTGCTTTTTAAAAATTGAACGAAGAACCAAATGTAGAAAGAAAACTACGCTTGGTATGCGTTCTAAACCAATGCGAGCGGGGTATTTGAGCGTGGTACTGTAGCGAACGGAGAATGTGTTTTTAGCTGCGAACGGGGTATTTGAGCGGGGCATTTAAGTGGGGTATTTAATTGTTAATTTATATGTTTAACTGTAATTTATGTTTAATTTGTTTGTTAATTTATTAATTGTAATTTATATTTAATTTATTTTTATTTTCAATTTATTGTGTGTTTGTTGGGAACAATTTCATTGGAACGATGCGTACAATATACGGTTGGGAACAATTGAAAAACTATGGGAGCAAGTGAAAGTATTTTTACTGCATGGAAAATGGGAACAAGTGATTAATGCAACCTGATGTGTGGATGTCTTTAATGCAGAAAATGTGTGGACGTCTTTATGCAGAAAATGGTTGAAACGATAGCTGGAAGTATTCATTTACAAACAAAGAGGCGCCAGATAGTGAAAATGGGTTGTAATTAATACATCTGGGTAATTCATTTACAGATAATATGGACTGGCGTCCGACGCGTCGGACGCCAACACCTAACGTTCCTTTTGAACGGAGTAAAACTCGTTGGCGGATGCGTCCGACGCCAACGAAATGCCCAGCGTGCCAAAAATGGACTGCGAACGGGGCCTTTGTAAACAGTTTCAGGTAGCAAAGGACAAGTTTTTTAAATTTTCAGCTCAATTTATACTAGTGTCACTCAAAATCTTTGAATCAAATTTTATATTAGATATTGTTTTTGCTAAATGTTAGGCTGAATAGAAGAAAATGGTTAACCAAACATTAGACTAGATACAACTGATAGAAATGGACAACGTAGATTTCTTGTTTTAAGCTCGTTACAAATTAACCAAGTTTTAATGTTAAATTTTAATTTTAAAATTCAAAGATAATTACATAAATTCTTAAGAAAAATTATAGCTTATATTCCACAAATCAATTTCCAAATATTTATAATGAAGTAAATTTCTTCGAAGCTAACCGTAAATAACGTTATTTATTTTAATCTCAATGGCTTATAAACGATAACGAATACACATCAGTGTTTTAAATTCTAACAACTTGTCAACCGATTAAATTATTGTAAATGGAATAATCTTACAAAATTCGTCAAACGATTAAATTAAATAAATGACAATTTTCGCAAACCGAATTCTTCACCGTATAATTAAAATCTTGAAACAAATCATATTTAACGATTCGATTTTCAACAAATTTCAAAATGAATAAGCTCTAAAATTTGCAAATAACTTCCAACTTTATTTTAAAATTAATTTTTCCAACAATAAATTTTTCTTAAATCAAATTTCAGGATTCATATTTCATAATCGACTATAATCTCAAAGTTAAATTTCCAATATTCAAATACTTTGAAGTTGGTTAACAATGTTAATAATGTTCCTTTCGACAAAACATTCGTAAAATAAATAAGTTACAAAACAAAATTTCTTTTACAAGCATATTCAAATTATGCTCAAAACTGATAAGGGGCCAATCCTACGTTAAGATCCATAATATTCATTTTAGCATTAGATCTTAATTTAATTTATATTTAAGACATCAAAATTTTTGGGTTGTCACAGTTGCTATAGACAGGTCCTATTTAATTGATTGACATGATTATAGATGCTAGTATGGTATTATAGGAATTTTTATGACCGTCGGTTGCATGGTTGAATTTCTTGCTTTGTTTTAGTTTAAAACATCATTTGTAGGCGATTAGTGTTAGGAATCATCTCATTGGTAAGAATTTGGTGCTTATCAGTCAAAAACACATGCTAGAGTATATTAATTGAGCGCACAAGGATAATAGACTTGAATGGGTATGGTAAATTCATGAAGGAGCTTCATAGAATTTGGATGAATTTGACAAGGGAGCATCATTGAAGATTGGTGATGGATTTTAAGATGGAGCGACGCTTGTACCTAATGGTTGATCCGAAGATGGAGGATGGACTTGGCGATGCGTTGGATTTTCCAATGAATGTCAGGCGTTTTCTTTGGATGTGTATTTTACCAATTTTAGTTAAATACATTATTCGAGTAGTCTCTATTGATCACTATGGAATGGTCAATATCGACTACTACTGTTATTGGTTGCTTTGGCCAATTTGACATGGTTGATAGTGCAATTTTGAGAAATACGATATCGTTCCATAGTGATTTCAATATGATGTCTCTTCGATCAGTGGCTTCGGTAGGAGGCAGGGATATAGTGCTTCTATGCAGTGATTTGTTATTCAACGACGGTGATTTATAATGGGAAGTAAGACTACTAAAACGGGTAGTTTTATCCAAGATGCAGAAAACATGATATTTGTTCATGTTGATGTGACTATCGAGGAGGATACGAGACATATGTTGAGATCCTACAATAATTGGTGATCGTCGTGGATGGTTCACAACTTTTGCGACTAGAGGGAATTTGATGTAGTAGAAGCAGCCCACTTGTCTAATGACCTCAGATGACAGTCTTATGGATTGTCAATGAGATGGATTCTATTGTAGAGAACGAATGCGAAGGTGCTATTGGTATTTAAGATTTTGGTGCACCTTTGAGAGAGTGGTGCAATGATGGAATCAGAGTCGGTTGACATTTTTGACTTGATTTACTCGGACCCTAGAGCTTGTTGACATTATAGACTAGATAAGGCAATCCGTTATAATCTATTGACATTTGACGTAGTAGATAGTGTGGTAGGATCAGTTGACGATTTTGACCTACCAGTGCTTCGATGGATTGGATGGTCAAAGTACTGAGTGCCATGTGCTTTATAAACTAAGTGAGTGAATGAGAGGATGGATGATGGATGCAATGTTTATTTAACTATTTACCAATTTATGGGGATTACATGATGTGGATATCATCGATACGGATTTTCGGACAACCCTAGTATTTTGATGTAGGGAACACCCACTATGATTATCATAGTTTAGTATATATTTCTATGTGTTGACTTTGTGGATGCAGGAGCAATATAAGTATTATTATCTATACCCTCAGTGTCATACACTATTATGATAATACTCTGAGATTTGCTTATCTCTCACGTCATACTATTGTCTGACCTAAGGTTTTATGTTCTCTCTTATTACCTTAGGCGCTTGTTGATGATGCTAATGAGTGGGCCAAGTAACAGGTATGGATATCATTTAGAGTTACACAAGTAGACAAGCAGGAGATGATGTCTTTTCATACTTATACTTGCGTTACCATTGTTTGTTCAGCTGCGTGATACTATGGGGTCTTGGCATTGTTATTTATTCTTCTAAAGACATACTATTAGTTTGAGTTTATTTATCACTTATATAGACTCTATTGTTGTTCTGCATAACTGTACGAGGCCTATGTACTATGATTATGTGGTTTATGTAGTTGTTATCGTGCATGATTCATATCTATGATTGTTACTAAAATATGTTATCTGATGCGCTGTGAGATATACAATAGTGTTTATGATTGTGTTTCATATTTTCTTTTTTCTCTTCTATTTTCTTCTTTTCTTTCCCATTTCTCTTCCTTTCTCTTATTTCTTTCTCTTAATAGTTGTTATGCATCAATTAGTGCTTGTACATTGCAATTTTGGTTATATGAGCATCGGTGGTGTATGAGGTCATTACATTTGGTATCAGAGCTTGGGTTGCATTGTTTTAATCTAAGCAGTAGCAAATATGAGGATTAGTATATAAGAAAGAGTACATATTTGTACATATTTTGGTTTTCAAATCTATATATATTAGTAATATGTATAATATAAGTTGTTTTTCACATGAGTGCTATTTGAATAGTTTTCTCTATTAGCTACTAATCATCCTTACCGCTGATCTGAGATGATCCAATGAACAAGAAATACTACTGATTGCTCCGTCTTTGGAGTTGAGAGTCGAGAAGAATTGAGAACTACCAATCTTGATATACAGTTTATGTTTCCATCAATGCTATGAACCATTATCTAGAATGCTCTAGTATCTGTAATCAACTATGGTGCTCAAGTGTAGTAAGTCGACTATGCCATGCTGTATGGACACTTATGTGTCGATGTGGCAAACTATTCCTTAGAACAAAGTCAATTGTTGTGGTGCAAGAGTTGTTTGGTTTCTCGTAAGTAGTTCTTCGATGACTTGACATTTGATGATTGAATGAAGTAGGTGTTTTCTTCTAAAGGACTCCAAGGTTGAGCCTGGATTGGTCAAGAGTCTATATCGCTTTGGATTTTCGAAATCTATTCTCTCAAGACGAGTTCATGGTTCACTTCACGAATGTTTATAACAACTTGTTATAAGTCAACGAGGAATTCACTGATTTAGGCGATATGTTTATATCAGAGTTTGTGGCCTGAGAAGATGATTGATTTCATTCGATGAGTGAATAATGGTTTGGAGGAGTCAATCACGGAAGCTCAAGATGTTTGAATTTGTACCTAGTATCGAGAGTTACCCTACTTTGTAGGGACAAATCATGGAGACATGAATCAATTGTCATTTCCATTTCGTCGAGTTCTTCTTCAATGAAAGAGAAAGGGAAAAAGACATCTCCATCGACATATGTTTTCCACCAATGGCGTTTCCATATGGGTTTTGGTTTGACATCAAAATTTCATCATTCCATATGTTCATGCAGTTTGATGGATGGAAAGGGATAAGGACCCATGATAATCAATTTCTTTTCTTAGTCGTGACTTACCATGTGGAGGGATGAGTTAGATTGTACGTGTGTAATATCTAATGTATGGTCACCATGGATTAAATATTGTGGACGCCTGCAGCATATAGAGCGTTTAGTTTCGAGCCTCGAGGTAGGGGTAGAGTGACGACATAGATTGTTAATACTTGGCAATATACATGGTTTGTCAAAACTAAAGCTCATCGAGTCATGTTTGCTTATTTGCCAAAAAAAATTCTTGGTTGTTAAGGTTAACTGAACTTAATATTTGAGAGCAACAGTTTACTTACTAGGAGGATACGAAATATCAATAGTAATCAGAGGCTTCTAGTGACGATAGTGGGCTAGGACATTTTTCTATTCAATAGTGAGTCATTTTTGATTTAGTGGTAATGAGTTCGAACTTAAATCTTCTATAGGTGAGTCCTGTAACAACCAAAATTCTGACAAACCGAATTTATTTTTCAAAATTCTAATCCATCGAAACTCATGTTGGTTTGTCTGGTATCCTATAAAAAAACAGAGATATAAAATATAATAGAGCTTAGAAAATTCTCACGGTGGAATGGACAAAATATAATATAATCAACATATAGCCTTACCCAAATAATAATACTGCCTAACCAGTATCCAAAGTTGTCATATCTCTGCCATAAAATCTAACCTATGAGTAAGTCATGAGGAGGGGGTCAGAACATAAGTTCTGGTGGCTAGATTTAAACTACACATTTTGGATAACCCTACATATATCGTTCAATAACATTTTCTTATTTATTAGGTTACTTGGGTTAACTACACTCAAGGCTTGCATACATGTTGTACAGATTTACTTCCTAGTGGATTAACCTAATACAATATATATGAAGCTGCCCCTAATATTAAGGTACACCCCATGGTACCCAACTCACACAGTCTCCGTTGTAACACCACAAAAACATGTGCAATCCCTCATCCTACGCCGAGTGACATACGAATATCAATATAACAACGCTACATTCCGTATAGAACCACTATCGCCATGCTATGTAAGCATACGGACTGCCATCTTCGAACCATTAGATCGAATCAGATTCTATCACAGAGTAATGCCATGTGTTCTACGATACACCACCCAGAGAAGACATGCATGTATCTAGACTTTCCCACGTACATATAGTTAATCGTACTCAATGCCTTAACCACACATATCCTCTACTGTGCATCGATTTTCATAGCAGGGCAGTACAAGAAACACAGAACTCGATTGGGAGATTTTCAGATATATGTATACATAGATGCTAAGGTCTGCATTTTCAGTGGCTATGGTCCCACCCGACCCCTCCCTCAACTAGTGAAAGACGAACAGTATTGAGAGCTAATGACCTGGCCCCAGAGAAAACAACAAACAACAAATCCTAATTGGCATGCCCCTCACCCATAGCCTAGATAGCAAAGGATCTATGGTCTTTTGGTTTAGCTTCTCCGTCTTTCCACATCACACATCATGTATCACGCTGACTGTCGATGGTAGGTACCCGAAGTCTTGCTATCAACAAATGGTTCGACCTGTCAGTACTCGATAACACGATTGTAACCCAGCCTAGCCACAAGGCAACCGTGGATCGTCGGATCACCTATGCCATCCTACAGCCTTCTGACTGCCCATTATCGTGGCAGTTAAGGTATACTCACCGGGTAGTCACGAGCAGACCTAACCTCTGCGAACACAGTCGAATGCTGTCACAACACAAGGACTACCAGGAGTACCTTCCATGTCCCAGGAAGCCGCGTGCTTCCCCTTCCAGTCTTTCAGAGCCAGTAGAGTATCGGCAGAATAACAAAATAATCAGATGGACGTGCGCTCCTCCCGTGCCTCATGACATGATGATGATCTACCCCGTTGGGTTATTCACACTCAAACGTACGGATTGGTCCATGCGCCTCAGTTTAAAGTGTTATTAGACCCTATGTTTACACATTCAATTATGCGCTTGCTCTATCTCATCAGGTTTCCATTTAACTTGGTTATTTCAAATCATATTAAATTCTTATTTAAGTTACCAAGTTCTTTCCAAGCCCCTTATATCTATGAGAAATGGATCCCTCTTGCTTATTAATTTTGGTTATATAACTTAACCCTTTTAAGTTCATTAATAATCCCATTACATGTTATTCTCTAGATTGTAATTCAAGGTCTGTAATCTACAATCCCTTTGTATTATTCATTGTCTGATTCCATGGTTGCAATAACATGTTCTACTTAATATATACTTCTTCTTAATTCACATGTTTTCTATTAACATGCCACTCAATATATATTATTAAATATAACTTATTCCATTCCATATCCTTTCTCACTTAATCATAATTTCACCTTACATTGTCACAACAACTTGTTGTTGTTTACTTATTAACTTAGTTCTTTTAACTAAAGTTTATTAATAAGTTTCCTTCCTATTTATTATAACTTATGTTATTCTTATCAGTAGATTTCAGTTCTTAATTTTACAAATAACTTAATTTACAATTAAGTATAACTTATCTCATTACGCAAGTTATCCCATTTTATATATCGTTTATTATAACCTAAGTTATAATTTCCACTTTTCCCTAGGACAAGCCTACCTATTATCTTTCCTTTTTCCCCTTCAATTTTATCGGTAACAGATTATTATCATTCCCCGTTTCTTTTACTGTTGTCACTTTCATTCATTTCCTATTCATTTTACATTAATCACAGTTAGTGCCATTTATTGCTATCCTTTTATATACATATATTCATATATATGTTTTTGCACTAGACCTCTTACATTAAGCCAACCACTTGTGGATGTTGGATATGTCGGGCGGTTCCAGGAAGACTTCTTCCACAAGTTGACTTAACCTCGTGTCTTAGCACCATTACATGTATATTTGTGCACTAGAACCCTCACATTAAATTAACAACTTGTGGATGCTGGATTTGTCGGGCGGTTCCGGGTAGACTTCCACCACAAGTTGAATTTAATCACATGTCTAGGCGCGATTTTAATTTTCTACTAACTTTAAATTTAGGCATATTCATTCTTCCAAATTTTTACTGTAATTCTATTTTTATATGTCACACTTAATATCATATTAAGTTCATTTTAAATTATTATCATGTCGTGTGTTCTTCCTAATCATGTAGTTAACTCCAATTTAAAATAATAGCATGTAACCATAAATCAGGTAATTATTCCAATCTAACAATTTAACATATAATTATCCTAATTCTTACAGTTAAGGGTTTAAGTACATAATATATCACAGATTAACATGTAATTATCCCAATTTCACTATAACTTAACTTACAGTATCCAACTAACATGTTATTAGAACATGTATGTATACAACAGTAATCGTTTCCACATATTTTAACAAGTTTATACATTTCAACAGGTTTACATTTCAACATATTAACATTCTAGCATATTTACATGCATGTTAACGGGGAATGTCAAACGATAAACATACCATTATCAAAAAGTTATAACTCAAATCCATTCACCTAATTGCTCTCCAAATCATGAATCTGGTCCAGATCTAGCATTCCATGGTTCTCCTAACTGAATTTAGAACCTACAAAAAACCATGGTTCCACAATTCTCAATTAAAAGAAGAAAGGAATAAAGAGGAGAAAATTAAATTAACCAGATCCAAGAATTCACCTTACTTCGAATAGAATTCTGAACACCTTCTTTATTAATATACATTATTTTCCTCCAGATCTTGAATCGGAATTGTCCTAAATTAATTATTCTTTTTTTCTGAAGAGAATTGAGGAGGAAGAAGAATGGAAGAGCTTAGGCGGCTTCTCATAAAATGTGAGATTTAGGCTAGGCTCTGCTAGTCTATTTATAGGTGTTCAGGATCTTATCGTACACGCAGCGCTGAGTCAGCAACAAACATGGTTAAGAAAACAGTCCAGATTCATTGATGAATCTAGCCAGAATTGGGTGGGTCAACCCCAGGGTTGACCCCCCCTGTGTGTCGACCCTAGGGTCGACCTAAGATGTTGGTGTCGACCTCAGGGTCGACCACCTGTGTCCCGCGGGCCTTTTCTGGGCAGATGTTTAGGGATCGAACTCTGTACCTCCCGCATGAAAGCCACATGCTTTAACCAACTGGACTACTTATGCTTTTATTAACAAGGCTTAGAACAATGGTGGTCATTGTTCTTTTCTTATTCCTCCTTTTTATGTTTGTTACAACATTTCATTTAAACCATTGCATGTACCCTTATTAATTTGCATGCATCTTTTTCTTTCATTTTTCTTTTCATATTAATGCATAATAATTGTAAATCATTGCATTGTTATTTGCACTAATCTTTTCTTCTTCTTCAATGCATGTGTTTATTACATGAAATCATATATTATCATTATTTTATTCTTCTTTTATATATTTATGTCTATGCATATATATATACACATATGCATTAATAAATACTTAATTGTCATAAAATATAGGGTGTTACATTCTCCCACCCTTAGTAAATTTTGTCCTCGAAATTTGATAAAGGTAAAAATAGATAACCCCTCGCATAATATCCATCCAACATGTGTGCATCCGATTTTTGCAAACATTGTGCACTTGTGAAAAGTGTAATACAACATAATAATACATGTTTGCCTAAGTGATACCTCCTATATGTATGCAAAATTTTCAAAAATCCTTTTAAAAACGTGATGCGCACATGCTAAATATACTGGCAATTCTACATGAATGCAATATTTTGAAAATCAAAATACATTTTCATCCAAAATTTCCCACACTCTTGCAGAGCAAGAGCGCAGTTCATCCAATTGTTGCATCCAAAATCCTACCAACCAACTTTATTTTTCGAATTTCAGAAAAAACTAATTTTCTAAATTCGATATCTTATGTTACAAAAAGGTAGAAAATGGAAAGCTTCAAATCTTCCATTTTTCTTTTAGTCACCTTTTTCTATCCGTACTTGAATTTTATGTAACTGTTTTATAAAGATTCTCTATTTTCTTATCCAAGCATGGCCTACATAAGAAAACTTTCTTTATTAAGATTTTCTTTTTCATCTTATCTTGGAATTTTTTTTACTCTTATTCATGTTTTCTCGGAATTTTCCATCTTTCTTTAACTGTCATGTTTGTTGCTTTACAGAATTTGTTGTTTCCTTTTTAGTTATGCCATCACTCTTTTCTTAGCTTATTTAACTTAATCCCATGATCTAAGTTTAGTTTCAAATAAGCCTTCTAGTCCTTCAACTAAAACAGGAAAACAGACACTCTACACAGCTATTATTAAGGGCCAAGAAACTCAGGACTATGTCCCTCTCAGAAAAAATTCAAACAACAGAATGTAAATACTTACTTGCCTTCTAGTGTCTAGTAGTCACCACTAGTCCTTGCTGTGTACTAACAGAAATTTTCTTAAGCAACACCCTAGGCTTTTCATTGCTTATGCATTCTACAGGAACTTACCATTATTTCAAGATAATTCTCGCCATCTACTTCATAGCCTCAAAACTTTTACTCGTCTTTCCTAAGTACTTATCCTTACCTACTCCATACTTTTTTTTAAAGCACGGTTTGGCCTTTTCATTTCATTTTTATTCCAAAAAATATAAAAAAATATTTTCCTTACCAAAACTTACTTTTGCCAAACCATAAAAACATATCATCTCATAAAATGCAAATCATCATTTTTTTCAAATCACAAAAGCCGGAGTAGATAAGGACATCTATTTCTCAATCAAGTTTACAACTTGTTCTTGCCTATAAGGTTGGTCCAGTCACTTACTACAAGGTGCAAACATCTACTCTATTCTTAATTTCTATAAAATATTTTGTCTACAAAATATTTTCTTTTAAAACAATTTATCAAAAATAATTGTCAAAAGAATAGAGATTTCAAAACTTTCTTTACTTAAAATTCCAGCTTTCAATAAATGCAACATTTTCTACGTTTTGCTTTTTAATCCTTTCATGCAATATAACAAGAAAACTAGCGAGCTATACATGCTCTATAATGTGCACCTTTTTCTGAGATAATTTTATTTTAGACAAAATTTTCACAAGAAATCATTATTTTCAAAATATACCCCCATTTTACTTCAAAACTCAATATGTACTTTTTCAAATATGCTCTCTACATATTTTAAAGCTATAACTTTTAAGATTAAAACTTGAAAACCCATAAATCATCTTCCAAAAGCTTTTATAATTTCAAGTTCTAAAAAGTTAACAATGGGATTAGACCCAAAGTGAGTTTCCAATTTTAACTAGGCTTTCCTGGACACTCCCACAAAGTCAATTCTCTCAACTACACACACACACACACACACACATATATATATATGTTCCTAATCCATTTTTCTCTTTTTAACGTTTTCCAATTTATAAGGTTTTACTGCCAAACCCACTAATATGAAATATTAACATATGGGATCCACCTTTCTCTATTTCAAAACATTTTGTACACTTCCCACTCAAATTTCCTAAGGGTCTCAGATTTCATATTCATTCCTTTAGTGTACAAAATAGACATCCCAATTCTCACCATAATATACTCTTTCTATTTAGTGGGTTCCTCTATGGATCTAGGTATATATATATATATATATATATGATATATATATAGTTTTAAAAAAATACAAATACGCTCACTCATTATCTATACAGGAATCCTAAACCTAGGCTCGGATACCAAATGTAACAGCTCGAATTTTGAAAGACCGAATTTTTTTTCAAAATTATAATCCATCGAAACTCGTGTTGGTTTGTCTGGTATCATGCATAAAAGATAGAGATGTAAAATATATTAGAGCTTAGAAAGTATCTCACAGCGGAATGGATAAAATATAATATAATCAAAATATATCCTTACCCAGATAATAATACTGCCTAATCAATATTCAAAGCTATCATATCTCTGCCACAAAATCTAACCTACGAGTATGTCATGAGGAGGGGGTCAGAACACAAGTTCTGCTGACTGGATTTAAACTACACATTTTGGATAACCCTACATATAATGTTCAATTACATTTTCTTATTTATTACGTTACTTGGGTTAACAACACTCAAGGCTTACACACATGTCGTACCCATTTACTTCTCAGTGGATTAACCTAATACATTATACATGTAGCTACCCCCAATATTAAGGTACACCTCATGGTACCCCACTCGCACGGTCTCCGCCGTAACACCACAAAAACATACGGAGTCCCTTATCCTACGTCAGAGTGATGTATCAATCTCTATATAACAACGCTAAATTCCGTATAGAACCACTATCGCTACGTAGGAGTACGGACTGCCATCTTCGACCCATTAGATCAAATCAGATTCTATCACAGAGTAATGCCCTAGAGTCTACGATACACCACACAGAGAAGATATGCATTTATCTAGACTTTCCCACGCACGTATCGTCAATCGTACTCGATCCTTTAACCGCACATATCATCTACTATGCACCGAGTTTTGTGGAAAGGTTGTACAAGACACAGAACTAGGTCGGGAGCTTTTCAGATATCTGTTTACACATATGCTAAGGACCGCATTTTCAGTGACCAGGGTCCCACCCGACTCCTCCCTCAACTAGTGAAAGACGAATAATATTGAGAGCTAATGACCCGGCCTCAGAGAAAACAACAAATCCTAATTGGCATGTCCCTAACTCATAGCCTTGACAGCAAAGGATCTATGGTATTTTGGTTTAGCTTCTCCATCTTTCCGCATCACGCATCATGTATCAGGCTGACTGTCGATGGTAGGTACCCGACATTTTGTATCAACGAATGGTTAGACCTGTTAGTACACGATAAAATGGTCGTAACTCAGCCTAGCCACAAGGCAACCGTGGATCGTCGAATCACCTGTGCCACCCGACATTCTTTTCACTGCCCATTATCGTGGCAGTCAAGGTATACTCACTGGGTGGTAACATGCAGACCTAACCTCTATGAGTACAGTCGAATGCTGTCACAGCATAGAGGACTGCCAGGAGTACCCTTCATGTCCTAGGAAGCCGCGTGCTTCCCCTTCCAGTCCTTCTAAGCCAGCAGAGTATCAGCAGAATAATAGAATAATCAAATAGACAGGCGCTCCTCTCGTGCCTCATGGCACGACGATGATCTACCTCATTGGGTTATTCACCCTCAAATGTACGGACTAGTCCAACCGCCTCAGTTTAAAGTGTTATTAGACCCTATGTCCAAACATTCAATTATGCATTTGCTCTACCTCATCAGGTTTCCATTTAACTTGGTTATTTCAAATCATATTAACATCTTATTCATGTTACCAAGTTCTTTCTGATCCCCTTATATCTCTAAGGAATGGACCCCTCTTGCTTATTAATTTTGGTTATATAACTTAACCCTTTTAAGTTCTTTAATAATCTCATTACATGTTATTCTCTAGATTGTAATTCAAGGTCTGTAATCTACAATCCCTTTATATTATTCATTATCTGATTCCATGGTTACAAAAACATGTTCTACTTAACATGTAATTTAGTATATTTCTTCTTAATTCACATGATGTCACTCATTATATATGATTAAGTATAACTTATTCTAACCCATATCCTTTCACATTTAATCATAATTTCACCTTACACGGTCACTACAACTTGTTGTTGTTTACTTATTAACTTAGTTCTTTTAACTAAAGTTTATTAATAATTTTCCTTCCCATTTATTATAACTTATGTTATTCTTATCACTAGATTTCAGATTCTCAATTTTGCAAATAACTTAATTTACAATTAAGTACAACTTATCTCATTACATAAGTTATCCCATTTTCTTTATCGTTTATTATAACCTAAGTTATAATTTCCACTTGTCCCTAGGACAAGCCTACCTATTAACTTTCCTTTTCCCCTTCAAGTTTATTAGTAATAGATTATTATCATTCCTCGTTTATCCCCCTTCTTTTACTATTGTCACTTTCATTCATTTCTATTAATCACAGTTAGTGCTATTTATTGCTAACCTTTTATATACATATATTCATATATATGTTTTTGAACTAGACCTCTCACATTAAGCCGACCACTTGTGTATGTTGGATATGCCGGGTGGTTCCAGGCAGACTTCTTCCATAAGTTGAATTAAACTAGTGTATTAACATCGTTACATGTATATTTACGCACTAGACCCTTCACATTAAATTAACAACTTGTGGATACTGGATTTGCCAGGCAGTTCCGAGCAGACTTCTACCACAAGTTGAATTTAACCTCGTGTCTGGGTGCGGTTTTAATTTTCTGTTAACTGTAAATTTAGGCATATTCCTTCTACCAAATTTTTACTGTAATTCTATTTTTACATGTCACACTTAACATCATATTAAGTCCATTTTAACTTCTCATCATATCGTGTGTTCTTCCTAATCATGTAATTATCTCCAGTTTAAAATAATAACATGTAACCATAAATCAGGTATTATTCCAATCTAACAATTTAACATATAATAATCATAATTCTTACAGTTAAGGGTTCAAGTACATAATATGCCACAGATTAACACATAATTATCCCAATTTCACTGTAACTTAACTTAAAGTATCCAATTAACAAGTTAATTATTAGAACATGTATGTATACAATAGTAATCATTTCCACATATTTTAACAAGTTTATACATTTCAATAGGTTTACCTTTCAACATATTAACATTCTAGCAGATTTACATTGCATGTTAATGGGGAATGTCAAACGATAAATATACCATTATTAAAAAGGAATAGCTTAAATTCACTCACCTAATTGCTTTCCAAATCATGAATTTATTACAGATCTTGCATTTCATGGTTCTCCTAACTGAATTTAGAACCTAAAAAACCATGGATCCACAATTCTCAACCAAAAGAAAAAGGGAAGAAAGTTAAGAAAATTAAATTAACTAGATCCAAGAATTTACCTTACTTCAAATAGAATTCTGAACACCTTCTTTATTAATATACATTCTTTTCCTTTAGATCTTGAATCAGAATTTTCCTAAACTAATTATTCTATTTTTCTGAAGAGATTTGAGGAGGAGGAAGTATGGCAGTGATTAGGAGGCATTTTAGAAAATGTGAGATTTAGGCTAGGCTCTACTAGCCTATTTATAGGTGTTCAGGATCTTATCGTACACGTAGTGTTGAGTCAACATCGACTATGGTTAAGAAAACAGTCCAGATTAATTGATGAATCTAGTTAGATCTAGGGTGGGTTGACCCTAGGGTCAACCCCTTCTATGTTGGTGTCGACCCCAGGGTCGACCCCCGGGGTCCCGCGAGCCTTATATGGGTAAATGTTTACCGTTTTGACCTTTTTTTATTTTTTAATGTTTGATTAGTATACCGTTATACTTTATTTGATTTATTTTAAATATTATATTTACCTATAATCTTCTTATATGTATATAAAACTTCAAATGCTCATTTTATACGTATATATTTACGCACAACTTTTATTTCGATTTCAAAATTCAAACGGTGTTATGCCGCTATTTAATTCTTACCATATTTCTTTGATTGCAACCTTATTTTGAACTTTTCTGTTGTGTGTGTATATATATATATATTTCTACACATATATACGCATATATTTTCATATATATACTTATATTTTTCTATACTTCCTTATATGTATACTTTTCCTTATATGTGCGTTTATACATATTTTCTCTTTAGAGCATGCATTATTTTAGTCGTTCCCTTAAAACAAAAATATGGTGCCGGTGGGGATCGAACTCTGTACCTCTCGCGTGAAAGCGACATGCTCTAACCAACTAGACCACTTAGGCTTTTGTTAACAAGGCTTAGAACAATGGTGGCCATTGTTCTTTTCTTATTCCTTCTTTTCATGTTTGTTACAACATTTCATTTAAACCATTGCATGTACCGTTATCAATTTGCATGCATCTTTTTCTTTCATTTTTCTTTTCATATTAATGCATAATATTTGTAAATCATTGCATCGTTATTTGCATTAATCTTTTCTTCTTTTTCAATGCATATGTTTATTACATGCAATCATATATTATACACATATGCATTATTAAATATTTAATTCTTATTTTATTCTTCTTTTATATATTTATGTCTACGCATATATATACACATATGCATTATTAAATATTTAATTGCCATAAAATGCAGGGTGTTACGAGTCCCTTATGATTGGAATATAACGGGATAAGACACTAAGTTCTCTAATAGTGAGTCATTACCTGAGCTTGTAGCTTGAGAGTATCTTTACACATTCGACGAGGTGACCTGATTACCACCATATAGGAATGAGAAGCGAGCGAGTGTCCATTCTCGTTGATTGGTATCTTGTCCAGTTGGCTCCAGAATATAAGGATGTTCTTTTAGTTGGGAACCATGAAGGGATTTTACCGATCGTGGGAAGTTGGATGGTGTGTGTCGATTATAGCATTTCACGTTGATTTGATTTTGACTGGTTGGTTATGTCGTTCGGTCTAACTAATGCATCAGCATATTTTATTTATTTCTTAGACCATGTTCTGAGATATCACTTGATGAGCTGTCTTGTGTTGTCTGATTGATGTTTCATCTTCCTATGGACGCAAAGAGAGCACGAAACATAATTGAGGTTTGTGTTGTAGGTGTTGAAAAAAATAACATTTGATGGTTGACCAGTTGAGGTTTCACTTTTCAACAAGAAAAGTGTAGTGTTTGGGTCACGTCGTCTTGATTAGGATGTCTCTGTAAGTCATGCGAGAATTTTGATGATTTAGAAGTTGAAGTTGACCCATGAATGTATCGATTTCTCATTCCAAGGAGGAACGAAGGGCTGATAGTACTCGCTTGGTTATGTTGCTTTGTTTAGTATGGTGTCAATGACGAAAGGGGAAAGGTTATTGATCTCTAGTCGATAGTCAAAACTACACGAGGAAGAGTATTTTGACTCCCAATTCTGAGTCGATGGCGATAGAGTCCTCTTTGGAAGATAGGAGTCACTATTTATTAACAAGGTTTAATTAGTGTCGTTTATTGATGTCACGTCATTGGGAATTCTTTTCCTCGATATGTATTGTAATCTTTGCTAAATGCAAAGGTTGGAATTCTTTCCCTTATGTGCAAATAAGAAATGCAGTTTTTTGTGTTTCGAGTTGGGGATGTATCAGTGTAGGAGAGGGTTTTCCATTAGTGGGCATCGCTTGCGCTTATTATTGTCCATGATTCCATAACTCAACTAAAGTAGAGCGAACACAAATGAGGTGGTTGGTTCCATATGGGAGAGACGTTGTTTGTTCCCGACATCATTATAATGGGTTGGATGTGCATTCGTTTCATAATGAATGCGACATCAACTATCTAGTACTGAATGGGATGAATCGAATGGTTCTCTGTAACTATTCGAGATTCCTAATTAGATGCGAGAATAACTAATGATGGTTTCCATCGATTGGTTGCTATAGATCGAAAAGTGTATGATGGCACTTGAGTCACACTCGATTCATTAACGAGAGATGATAGACTAATATACCTTATTTTTGGAATGACGACCAAGTGTTGTGCCATATAAGGATTGTATATTATATTGAATATCTCTTGTTAGTTAGATCAATACTTTGCATGCTAGAATAGATATGGATGTTATTTTCTATGATTTCTATTATTTTGCCTATACATGTTTGATTGTTAACTGATGACCTAACTATTTATGTTTATATGATTGTTAAGCAAGCAAGATAATTGTATTGTTACATAGCCGTCTGTTTTGAGATAAATTTCATGCATGACTTGACATGCTTATTTTACATAAATTCTATTTATTTACCATTCCTACTACTTTCTTATTATTACTACTACTTTGTTTGACCTTTTTATCGAGTACAAGTTCAGGTGTAAAGAAGTAAGGATTGATTGTTTTGGATGCTAATTCATTTCTGTTTGCATTTAAATGTTTAGGTTGTTTTATAAGAGGTATGTAGTGATGTAGAGTTGTGGTTTTTTCCATTGGTGAATTTTTGTTGACTTTATATCGTAGATATGGATAGCCACTTTTAGGCTTTGGTTTTCTTTTATTAGGATGAGTCATGTTAGGCAATTTGTAGTTTTTCAGGATTGAGTCACACAAAGGAGGTGCTTTCAAAATTTTCCAAGAATTTAGCAAAGTTGGAAAGAAATTCAATATGCAATGCAAACTTGAATTGTCTTCCACCTAGTGAGTTTACACTTTTATTTTCCATTATCTGTTCATTTGGGAAATAAGCATACAACTTAGGTGTTTGGCTTAGCTATATCGATCCCGAATCTGGTTGCAACTGTACTTAATAATGTGAATATTGGATCCATGCCAAATTCTAAATTTATTTTCTTTGGTTCGATCGCTTTCAATGGTTATCATTAAGAGCATCAAGTGATGGTTTATCTTGTGTCGTCACTTACTCGAGAATGTTCAGTTGTACTGTTCTATCCTTGGAAATTTACAGGATGAAATCCTTTAAGGAGAGGGGAATGTAAAGACCCCATAATTTAACGATTGGGTATTTAGATAATTTTATTTAAATATTAATCATTGTATTGAGAGATGGTTCCAAAGGTGATTTTTCATATATTATCGAATTAAGACTCGAGACTAGTTTCATTGAGCTTGAGTTGTTCGATACATGAATAAAAAGTAGGTTATGTTAGACTAACATTTTTCTTAAGTTTCATAATAGAGAAAAAAAATCCTTCCATTAAATTCGTAAAAGTAAGGTCCCTATTTTTGAACGCGGCTTCGAAAATTCCAATTTTGCTCTTTTTGTCTCCTCAAAACCCTCGACGCACGAAATCAACAATTTCATCATTACTTGTATCAAATCACTCTTCCTCATCTCACAATCAACCAAAATAAACAAAATCGACAACCGGTTTAAGATATTCTCAATCTCATTGTTAAGAAATCTACTTAAACATCGAAGTTATCAGTATAAATCCACTCGAAATGGCACGAACTAAGGTATAACTTCGAAATCTTTGTTTCATCTTTCTCTATTGATAACCTATGCGTGTTACAGTTTCTAATAATAGTAATCGGTGTACTTTAGGGTTGTTCGTACTTTTTCTAAAAAAAATTAGTCTATGCTAATAATTATATGGAAAAAAAACAAAATAGGTATATTTGTTTATCTCGTAGCAAATATATGACAAATTGCTGAAATACCTACAATAGTAATTGTTTTCAGCAAATTTTAGGCATGGAGACCATTATATTGAATAAACCCACAACAAATGGGCATAGTTACTTATTTTTCAGCAAATATTTGACAAATTTGTTGAAATAACTGCAATAGTTATTGTTTTCAGTAATTTTTAGGCATGCAAACGATTATAATGAAAAACCACAATGAATATACTGAATAATTGCATACATATATCCAGATATTCATAATAGTTGCAACATATATGCACATATTCTAAATAGTTGTACCATATATGTAGATATACAGAATAGTTGCACACATATATGTAGATATTCAGAATATTTGCATACATATATGCAAATATTCTGTATAGTTGCATATATGTATATATACATATATGTATATATATGCCGATATTCTTAATAGATGCACACAAATCTGCAGATATTCTGAATAGTTGAATACACATATGCAAATATTCCGAATAGTTGCATTCATATGTAGATATTTTGTATAGTTGCACTCATATATGCAGATATTTAGAATAGTTGCATGCAGAATAGTTGTGCATATATACAGATATTCAGAATAGTTGCACGCATATATGCAGATATTTAAATAATTGCACGCATATATGCAGATATTCAGAATAGTAGCACACATACGCATATGTATAGAATAATATTCTGAATAATTGCACGCATATATGCAGATATTCTAAATAGTTGCATGCATATGTATAGAATAATATTCTGAATAATTGCACGCATATATGCAGATATTCTGAATAGTTGCACGCATATATGCAGATATTTTGAATAATTGCACATATATATGCAGATATTCTGAATAGTTGCATATATATACGTAGATATTATGAGTAGTTGTGCACGTATCTGCAATTATTCATAATAGTTGCATACATATCTGCAGATATTCTGAATAATTGCATACATACATGCAATTATTATGAATAGTTGCATACATATATGACAAATAAGCACCTGATCGATAAAAGTGTTGATTTATTTATAATTATTCTTAGGCATGAAAATTTGCATGCAACCAAAAAACTACTGAAAAAATCGCAATAATTTTACATAATTGCATTTGTCTTCACTTTTCAAGATATTCAAAACTTATTTAACAATTTTCTACCTTGTTATTGCACAAAAATGCAGTACAAAAAAGATGAAAACATAAACATCCAAGGAGAAAAATTCATAAATTATGACAGATAAGCCCTCAACTTTAAAGCAAAACGGGAAAGGGGTAGAGAGGAAAACAACAGAAACAATCTGAGGCCATTCATTGAACTAGTTGACAAAATAAAGAATGAAAATCTATGTAGATTCAGCCATATAAAATTTCTTGAAAAGTTGCCTCTTTTCGAATTCATAAACATGATATTTAATGGCGTCATTTCTCAATCAGAGACCAAAAAAAATTCTACAACATTGAACGTTATCATCAAAAGTTACAAAAAAAAAAAAAAAATACTTTCAATTTGGTGATTTGATTCTTTTATTTACACAAGATGACATAGCAGAAATAATGGATGCTCTAGTAGAAGGAGAGCTAATCAAAACAACTGGCCACATGTAAAAGGATGATAAGAGCAATGAAGAATATACAACATATATTGCCAGGCATTTCAATGGCGACCCTTCTGTCAACAAAAAAAATATAAAGAGAGATTTTATCAACAATGCGATAAACAACAACGCAGGAAACTTTTGATATAGTTAAACTTTTACTTCTGCACTTAGCAGCCACTTTCCTAGTATCCAACCCTAACTCAAGCATATCATGGAACATGATTCCATATTGTGTATGTAACCATAAAATAACGGAGATATCTTGCCCAAACCATACACAACCATCTGCCAACTCAAGTGGAAAAGTACATTGAAATACCACGCAAGATTAATGCCTTCTTTATACTATTATTGGTACTATTTTTAAACTTACATAAATATGTTTCTTATTAATTTATTTTTCATTCTAATACTTAATGGTTTTTTTTTTGCAGTGGTGGATTTGTGATAAAACTCATGTTCTAAAAACACCAAAGACAGAATATAGTTAAATATATCCTCTAGCCAGAAAATGGGATATTACAAAGCTCAAACAAATGATGCTAATGAATATAAAATGCAAATCTGTAAGTCTCATATAAATTTGAATCATTTTTCAATAGTAGATACAACTTTTTTTTAAAATTACTGAAATGCCTGCTATTTTTATATATTCAAAATAGTTGCATACATAACTACAAATATTCTGAATAGTTGCATACATATATGCAAATATTCAAAATAGTTGCATATATATATGTAAACATTTAGAAAAATTGTATATATATCTGTAAATATTCTGAATAGTTGCATACATATATGCAATTACTTAGAATAGTTGTACACATATATGCAATTATTCTGAATAGTTGTATATATATATATATGTGTGTGTGTGTGTGTGTAATTACTCAGAATAATTGCATACATATCCGCAATTATTTAAAATAGTTGCATACATATATGCAAATTTTCCAAATAGTGCGTAAATTACTGCAATTTTCTTGCAGTACTAACTGGATATGTATTGCTGCATTTGTTTTCAGGAAGTACAAGGCAAGGAAATTAATGTGTTGAAACAAGTTGTCGATAAAGATAAAGAATACAAAGCTTTATACAAAAAAATAGAAGAAAAATAAACGTAGTTAATAGCAAGGCTAAAACAAGAAAATAGATAACTTCAAAAAGAGAATTTAATACTAAGAAAAAGACTACAAGTAATTACTGAGGACCCCCCATCATCAGACTCTGCACAAATAGAATTCCCACTTCAAGAAGTAAGTGTAGATGAAAATGAGGATGACAATGAGAATGAGAGAAATGCAGATGAAGTTGAAGATGATGATGGCGACGAAAGACGATGAAATGATGCGATTGATGAAAATAATGAAAAAAATGATGATAATGATAATGAGGAAAAGAAAGACTGTGATAAAAATAATGACAATAAGGATGAAGATAAGGGGACAGTGATGAGGATGATGAAGAGGAAAAAAAAGATGGTGACAAAATGAAAAAATGACAAATAAGAGGAAGAAAAAAATGACCAAGAAAAGAAAGATGAACAAGGATGAGGAGGAGGATAAAAGTGATGATGAAATGAAAGAGGATGATCGAAAAAAGGAATAGGAGGAAAAAAGACAATGACAAGCAGGATGAAAATAAGGAAGATGGTAAGGGCGATGCTGATAAGAGCGATGACATGCAAATAGAAGAGGAGATGAAGGATGATGATAATAAAGGTGATGAGGCTCATAACAGGAAAGAAAATGATGATGATAAGGACGATGATGATAAGGCTAAAGAAACAAAAAAAGAAGGGGGAGAAGAAGGAACGGGAGAGCGAAAAAGAAGATGAGAAAAAAGGAATTGGAAGAAAGTGGATTGGATGTTGATGAGGCACATAAAAACAAAGAGGAGGATTAAAAAATATAAAAAGAAAACGAGAAAGATGATGGAAGTGATGGAAAAAATGAACAACAAAGTTTGAAGAAGAAAAAAGATTAAAAAACAAGCTTCTGATGGTAATATTCTACACAATATCTAGTTTTCAGCAATGCATAAAAATTGCAGCATATTCTACAACTTATCACAAAGATTGCTGACATATATGAGATTGTTCTAAAAAAATGCACATATTAATATATTAATATAATAAACTACTAGTATATCATAAACACTGCTGATAATCATTCATAAAATGAAAAAAAAAAACAGTGAATGCAGAAGACCATGAGTTAGAACCAATATCACTGGAAACATAAAAATGAAAAACTGAATATCAGAAAGTGTAAAAAATGTTAGGTGTCTAGAAGAGCATCAAATCTAGTAACTAGAAGAGTTTTTTCACATTCAGACCTTAGGTAAAATTCGTGCTACATTGCAAGAAATTTTGTAAATTTTCTACTAAGAGTCCAATTATTGCTGAAAATGAAGCAAAAAAATTCAGAATGGTTGCATGCATATATGCAAATATTCAGAATAGTTACATACATATATGCAAATACTCTGTATAGTTGCATACATATCCGCAAATATTCAGAATAGTTGCATACATATTTGCAAATATTCAGAATAATTGCATACATATTTGCAAATATTCAGAACAAATGCATTAATAGCTGCAAATATTATGAATAATTGCATACGTATATGCAATAATTCAGATTAGTTGCATACAACAGTACTAATAAAAATTCATATATTCTCTAATTATCTTCCATAAATTAATAGTAGAAGTGCATATCTTAATGGTTATGATGACATCATAATTTATGTAACTTCCCTGGATGAATTTGCTAATTGCCCACAACAACGCACTAACATGTCAGTACATAACAAAAAATAATGAAGAGAAAAAATTATATCAACAACAATTATTCAAACAACTTGATGGTATTTTTCAATTACTGCAGGGTGGACTGTGGAATGTTCATCATGAACATAATGCAAAAAAGAAGTGAAAACATAGAAATTGACAAAAATGATCCAACGTACACTGATGAGGCTACTATCTGCAAAGGGATGTTCTAGGATCATTAACTGCAAACCATACAGTTGGATTTTAGAAGAGGGAAACCTAACTCAAAAGTACCTGCTATCAGATGCAAGCATAACTGATTAAACTAGGAAAAAAGTAGTGTTTGAAAGTGTCATGTAGATATTTTAACTAACATACACTGTTGGAATTACTGGAACACAATAGTTTGTAAACAGCATTAATGTGGCATTCTATGTATTGAATTAAGTTCCTTATGTGTACAATTAATATGTAGAGTTTTAAATAGTTTTATACATTTTTATTGGTATTTATTGCAGACATCACTGCAACAAATTCAAATAATTCAAGAAATATTTGCAACAAAATAGTATAATTGCCGAAATATCTGCAAAATATTTACTTATTTGCAGATGGATGTATTTTGTCTTTTCAATTAAATTTGCAGACACCACTACAACAAAACAGTATAATTGCCGAAATATCTGTAAAAGTTTAATTTAATTGCAGATAGACGTGTTTCTCTTTTTTAATTAAATTCGCAAACATCACTGCAACAAAACAGAATAATTGCAGAATTATCTGCAAAAGAATCATTTAATTGCAGATGGACGTTTTACTCTTTTTTAATAAAATTTGCAGACATTACAGCAAGAAAACAAAATAATCGCAAATAAAACATTAATATTTACCAATAACAGCATAACATATTAGTGTGCAGTAAAAAGTCAATTCCTTAAAAATAGTAAACACTAAACAATAAAAGCAAAAAAAGATTAAAATGAAATACAAAAACACAAAATTAATTTTGTTTATAGAACAAGTCATTTTGTTATGACCCAACTTCTTGCACAAACCCAATCTAATGATCTTCGTAATTTCACAAGCATATTTTGTCCTCTTAGAAGATGATAGGCGATCATACATTCTTCTGCCTTTTGGAGGAGCTATAATTGCATCTTGAATGGAAGCATCTTCACCCATAAAGTTTATAATATGATTGATTGGACGAGAATAAGCCGACCGAAAATAATCAACTTTCAAATGTTCTTCAATGCAGTCATACACATTCAACTTGTCACAGCTCAAAATACATCTAACAGCATGAGCGTAAGGAAAATCATTTATTTGCCACGTGTTACAGGAACAAACTCGACTATATAAATCAACATATTGACGGACCGGAGAATGAACTTCAAACACATATTCACTTGATTTGATAAAAACCATGAAGCTCCTTCCAAATGAATATTCCTTAATTTATTTTCATTCACGGGACATAAAGCACTATTCTAACTAGTAGCAACTTCACGACGATCAGAAATAGGTTTCATTAGCTTCACTCTAATTTAACCAAACAAGCAGTAGTTAGTAAATGTATTTCTTCCAAAATCCATTTGTTAAAAATCTCTAAACAATTAGATGACATTTCACCATAACGACAAACAGGGAAAAAACATTAGTAAACTTTTCAAAAGAAATTCCACTCGAAAAGTTTTCCACAGTGAATCCACCAGCATCTTTAAAGTTCATCAATGCAACATTAAAATCAATCAAATTGGAAGCATAAGCGACATGTGCAAACATATCTAACAACTAGTTCTTCTTTGATTTGAAATATTCAGATTTTAGAGCAACCTTTAAATTGTTGTACAAATGATATAAACAAGAACCATGAAATTTTGGAAGCACTTTTGAAATAGCAACAAGAATACCAAGATGATGATCTGAAATGAATACAAAACATCTACTATAATCTTTAAGAAAGTCTTTAAGTTGTTCACAATACCACATGTAATTGTCTTCATCTTCACCAGACACAATAGCAATTGCTATAAGAAAAAATAAGTAAATAAAATAAGCAAATATAGAATTATGTAAACAATAATAAAAAAGAGAACAACATCAGTTAGGAAAAAATTGCAAAAAAAACATGCACAAATCCTAAAAAAGTGCAGAATAAGGGAATTATTGAAAAATAAAATAAGCAAATAATGGTTATGAACTGCTTTGCAAAGTAACTGTAAAAGTTGCATACATATCTGCAGTTATCTTGAATCATCGCATACATATCTGCAATTATTCTGAATGGTGGCATATATATCTGCAAATATTCAGAATAGTTGCATACATACATGTAAATATTCAAAATAATTGCATACATATCTGCAATTATCTTGAAGTATTAATTGAACATGTGTTGATATCAGTAATTATTGCATTCATCTCATTAATTATTCATAATAATTCCATTCATTTCAGCAATTATTTGTAAACATTATAGCAACTATTTTCAAATATTACAGCAAGGAAGAAAAATTATTGCAGATGTTGATGTTAAAAAAAATATACCGTGTAAACACCAAACCTTCATTTTCATTTTTACCAGTAGCAGCCATCAAATAATCTTGATCTCTTCCCTACATAAATGTTGCATCAACAAGTATTAACAGACGACAATATTAAAATCCATGTGCATAAGCTTCAAATCCAATAAAACCCTCTCAAACTGACGTGTAGTATCATTACACTGCAAAAAAACTTTACTACTAGGATTAGTCTTGAGAACAGCATCACAAAAGGACTGAAAATGGTGATAAGATATCATATCACCACCATGTAAATCTTCTAATGCCAACCTCTTCCCACTGTAAGCAAAATTATACTTCAAGATAACATTACACTCAGTTTGAAGCAGGTTAATATTGTCCATAGTCTTCACTAACGGATTAGCTTGAATAGGAACATATACTAACAATTTAATCAATTTACTAGATACAGGAGGATGGTTACATCATGAATTCCAGCACCACAAGTATGTTCAGGTTGAAATTTCTTTACAACAAAATAGCAAGGAAGATTAAACTTAAGAGAAGCATGAATCCTAAAACTGCAATTTTTTTAGAACAAACAGTCGTAACTCTTTCCTTATCATTCTTAACCTAATTAAGCTTGTATCCAGTCTTCATACTATAAATCATCGCATTAAGCCTAAATTCAGTAACACCTCCTAAAAATTGGTGACCAACACCGGTAATAACAGGTTAATTCAATTCACTTCACAAAAATTTCATGAACTGAATGTAAGAATCACCGGTACTAGCAAAAGAAGAATCACTAAAACAAGAAACATTATCTGACCTTACATTGTCAACTGCAGAACTACTATGAAAGATCTCAACAAAAATAACCAAGTAATCCTCACGATTATGTGCAGCCAACAAAAGATTAGATTAAAGGTCAGAATTAGTTTCCACATTCCTTCTTAACCATTTTTAAAGTGATATAATTCAAACGACAATGGAGTTAACTCGTTCCATTTACCACAAACAACATTTCTCAACATAGCAACAGAACTTTCAAAACGTAGACGTAAAGAAAAACTATCATGCTCAAACTTCAACATCACTAGTACATCAACATCAGTAGCATCATTGTTAATTCGCACCTAATTAGCATACATATCAGCAATATAAACTACTCCATGTAAATAATTCGTACCTAATCAGCTAAAATTGAACACATATCAGCAATAATCAACAAAAAAAAACAAAAAAAAGTGCACACATGATAACTTCTAGAAATTAATCCTGAAAAACCAACAATAATAAGTAAAAATTGCACATATATATATACATCAGCATTAATTGGCTAAAAGTGCAAAAATAATATATTCTACAAATTATTGCTGAAAAATCAGCAATAGTCATATAAAATTACGCATATATTAGCAATAATCAGCTAAAAGTGCACATAGAATATCTTCTACAAATTACTACTAAAAAATTAGCAATAATAAGTGTAAATTTCACACATATCAGATGACTTACATTTTTTTTTTCGAGAAGTTAACTCAAAGGAATAATACATCATATACCTCCAAAAAATATTAACAAGAATGCAAAATAACTACAATTACTAAGAATATTTTCCATCAATAGTGATTCAATGCCATCAATGATCCAAGTATCAATAACAACAATAACTACAAGTATGAAAAACAGCTAAGAAAAATCCCATCAATGATTCAATGCCAACAAAATTCGATCAATAATTTCCATCATAAGAAATCAACGACAAAAAAAATGTAAAATTACCTAAAAGAAGAACCATCTATTAAGACAATTGACAAATGTAACGTCCCATATTTTTACGGTATAATAAGTAAATTATGTAATTATTTAAATAATGATTTATAAATTGAAATGGTTGTTTAATTAAATAATATTTAATTAATATAAATAATAGAATAATATATTTATTTCTGAAATAGTAGAATTCGCAATATTGTGTGAATTGGATTATTTATAATATTTAATTCAGTTTAGAATTTAATTATAATAACGATTCTATTTAATAACGACATTAGAACGTATAAATTATATTATAATTATAATCGCACTCGAAATGGCGTGGCAGTTTGTAATTTGGCAATTCGAACTTTAAACGAATATACATAATCCGTTTTAAGTCGAATTTCTGTGAAACAAGAAACATTCGGAGCTGGTGAAGTATATTTTGCTAATGAAAGAGAAAAATCGAGATTTCGTCGTGTAGATTGTGAGTTGTGTCCAAATCAAATTTTTGAAAAGTCACTATGGAATTCCTTTATAATTTATAATGATTTATTTATATTATAAATGGATTTTCAATACAAATGGAATATCGATTTAACCCGGATTTGAAATATCGAGTTATTAATCCAGATATGAATATTTTGGAGCTGTATGATATTCTGTGTGGATATATACGATAATATTAATTTATTAATATTAAATTAAATTGTTTTTAAATATATTAATATTTAAATGAGTTTATTTAGAGCTTTAAAAATAGTCAGTTTTGCAAACGACCTCCATTTTCGATGAAACTAATTTTGTTGGATCCGGAATATTAAATTATTGTTAGATTTCAATTTTCGGAGTCGGTATGTGGCCGTACGGAATTTTAATGTGAAAAACAGTCAATAATTTGACTTTAAAAATATGTTGTGTGAGCAAACGGACTCGGAATTTGACGAAATAAGTTTCGTTGGGTCCGTAATGTCGAACTATAGCTGCATGTCCATTTTTATCTAATTTGGATATTATATGTGATTACAGGGATTTTTAAAGACTAAAATAAATAGCGTTACAATAATAATTGAACAAGATAATATTAAAATCTCTCTATAAATATAACCCTAATTTTTCTAACTAAGGTCAATTCTCATTTCTTCTGGTCAAAATTTTCAGCCGCCACTTCTTCTAAACTTTCTAGAAAATCGTGAGCTTTGAAAAATTGTAAATAAAATCATACAAAATTCCTTAAATCAAGATACTTATATATTTAGCATCCTATAATGAAGTACTTCAAGATTATACCAGTTTTAAGTTTTGCGACGCAAGATTTTGTTGCTCGAATATTTCCAGTGGAAGTAGGGTTCACGATATTGAGTGATATAAGCATCGGATTGAAGAACGATTGTTAGATTGAGATTGAGGAGATGGAGCAGCACCTTCCTACATAAAATGGAACGATTCTGTGCTTATGAAGTTAGGTGACCTCCTATAGGCATGGGTTTTGGATCAAGTCGCGTTTCATTTAAGGAACGCGAGCTGGGTAATTTTGGTATAAGGAGAGAGAGCGTGTGATGAGAGGAATATTGGTATTTTTTTTTGGGATTTATAGTTGAGAGGAAGAGAAGATAAGAGCAAGGGAATAATCAGCCATGGTTTGAGTAAGAACGGGTTCGAACTGTTGATGAAGAAGAAGGGAGTTGAGCAAGCTTTGAGCAGGGAACCATGGAATTAAAACTTTAATTGGTAAAATTTTGTTTGATTTCGGTGGAGTGATGATGTCCTAAATTGGAGATGCAAATGGCTGTGTTTTTGGGTGCTTGGAGTTCGAATTACACCGGGGAAGAAAGAATGGTTAGCAGGGTGGACTATCTTTCTAAACGGGCCGAAGTTTATAAAGGTGAGGCCCAATATTTGTTAATAAAAATTAAATTAGTTGATTTAAAATTGTATAAAATCTTGTAAATTATATAACTTTATCATACGGTATCCAACTGGTTTCCTCAACATTTATGTTACTGTTTTTCATATATTGTGATATATGATGTAACATATAATCTGTTAATGATTATGTGTGTTTGGATAATATTGATCCTTGTTATTTGGTATTTTAAATACCACATATAATACTGGAATTAAAAAGGGAATTTTCAAAGTGTATATTGAAAATAAAATATATTTATAAAATCAAAGGATTTTATAAAAGAAAATATTTAAAAAATCAAAGGATTTTATAAAAGAAAATACTTATAAAATCAAAGGAATTTATAAAAGGAAATATTTATAAAATCAAAGAATTTTATAAAAGGAAACACTTTTTAAACAAATAGAATTGAAAAAGGAAATATTTGTTAAACAAATAAAATTGAAAAAGGAAATGTTTGTTAAACAAGTAGAATTGAAAAAGGAAATATTTATTAAACAAATAAAATTGAAAAAGGAAATATTTGTTAAACAAATAGAATTGAAAAAGTAAATATTTGTAAAATAATTATAAAATCAAAGGATTTTATAAAAGAAAATATTTATAAAATCAAAGGATTTTATAAAAGATAAAAGGAATATTTATTTAGAAAATAAACAGAATTATAAAAGGAATATTTATTTAGAAAATAAATAGAATTATAAAAGGAATATTTATTTAGAAAATAAATAGAATTTTATAAAAGGAAATATTTGGGAAATGAATTGAATTTTATAAAAGGGAATATGTGGAAAATAAGTATTAAATGGAAATCGGTTTTAACAGATAAATGGAAGATTAATTTAAAATAGATTTTAAATAGAATTTGTTTTAACAAATAAATTGGGAAGATTGATTTATAAATAATGTTTTTTAAATTAAGTAAAACATTTATCATGTGATAAATGGAATATATAAGTCTGAACTTATATAGAGGACTAGGAATCGGTTTTGACACGGATATTTTAAATAGAATGTGAACTCAGCATTTATAAAGGGAATTATAAATGAGATTTAAGTGTTAGAAATAAAAAGGAGATTTCGTATGAGTAATTATATAAATAGAAGTATAAATAGAATTTGGAGATGGGATATTATTTTAAAATACAAAATCAAACTTAATGGATTATATAAAAGAAATATTTTTCACATTCGATGTGAATAATGGATTAAAATGAATATTTTATAAATTGAAACATTTACAAGGAAAATTAGGTTTTGAAATAGGAATTTAAATGGGAATTTGAATAAGATAGGAAATAGGGTTAAAATAAAATTAGTTATTCGATTAGAGTTAATTGAATATTAGTTAATCGAATAGGGGTAGTCGAGTATTAGTTAATCGAATTGAGTTAGTCTAATATTAGTTATTTGAATATTAGTATTCGATTAGAATTAATCGAATATTAGTATTCGATTAGAATTAATCGAATATTAGTTAATCGAATAGAGTTAGTCGAGTATTAGTTAATTGAATAGAGTTAGTCGAATATTAGTTATTCGAATAGAGTTAATCGAATTAGAGTTAATCGAATATTAGTTATTCGAATAGAGTTAATCGAATTAGAGTTAATCGAATATTAGTTATTTGAATAGAATTAGTCAAATATTAGTTATTCAAATAGAGTTAATTGAATATAGTTATTCGAAGAAAGATTTTCGAATATAGTATATTCGAAAGAGAGATTATCGAATATAGTTTATTCGAAGAAAAGAGTTATCGAATATAGTTATTCGAAGAAAGATTATCAAATATAGTTTATTCCAAAGAGAGATTATCGAATATAGCTTATTCGAAGAAAAGTGCTATCGAATAGAGTTTATTCGAAAGAGAGTTATCGGATAGAGATTATTCGAGAGAGAATTATACTTTGAAATTTGATTTTTATCGAATTCGGGAAAGTACTATTCACTTTCCGTTTTTAATCAAGATTTAGTTATTTATTAATAAATTAGTTGTTTGTTTTTTTATCCAAATTAAGAAATAAAAGTTATATTAAAGTTATTATATTTCGGAAGCATGGAATTATAACATTATTGTTATAATCAAATGATTCTGTAAAAGAAGTGGGTTTTGTGAATTGAATCTGAGAGTTACGTAAGAATAGTTTATTAAAGATTTAAGTGGTGAACTTTGTCTATTTCAAGGTTAATAATGTTGTCCAGTTAAGGTCTGAGAGTTAGTTACACCCAACTTGATTGACTCCATTTTTAACTAAGGAATGGTTAAGGTTTGATAGCGAAGGTTGGTTAAGTGAATTTAGTTAATGAGTGTAATGGTTTGAGTTGGCATAGCGATGTTTTATTTAAACATTTGTTTAAATCCAATAAAGGAGTTATGGAAATGTTTTCTAATATAGAAAATAATAAATGGGAGTAAATATGGAATTTTCCAATGCTATTAACGTATAATTTCTAATTATAGAAGCTGTGTGTGTGTATATATATATATGTATATGAGGATGCTTTCCGGTGGTTAAAAAGAAATATTTTCTGGGATATAGAAAATAAATAGTTATAATAGATGGAAACGTTTTTCCAAGAAAAGTGAGTGGCTAAACGGGTTTTAAGAAAAATATGGAAAAACGGGAATAGGGAAATGAAATAAATTAATGATAAATTATATTAAAGGGATAAATGTTGATTGATGATTGATCAATAAGATTTCCATTTGGAAATACGGCCGTTGTTTGTACACATATTTTCCTTGATAGTTAAATCACCGACTATCAAAGATTTTGACCAGTTCCGTTGTCAATACGGAGAGACCGAGATCAAATATATTATCTGAAAACCACTTCGTATGGCATTAGCATTGCGAATCAAATATGATGAAGATAATTGAAGATGGAGTTTGTGCAAGGGCTGTTCTTGCAAATCCTAGGTAGAAATTGCCTAAGATGGGTTTACAGAATAGTGCCTTCGGTTTGTCCAGTCCTAAGACAACTTGTATGGAAGAATGTCTGACATAGTATATTTAATAGATCACATAACTTGATCTCTTCAAACGTATTTACGTTTGGTGGCGGAGGAATTCGTTTCTCATAGCTTATACTCGTGTGTTTTTTTTTGGAAATCAATTTGTGATTTTACGGGTATGACGATGTGGCATTCAAAGTAAATGAAGGAGCGATCTGTTAAAATATACGTTATGACCTCAAGCCTCATCAATTGGGAAATGACAGAAATCAGGCAGAACACATGGCTAAGTGGGTCGCACCCAAGTAGGGTATATTATCAGCATCTAGAGAATATTCATATTTGTTACTTCTTTCAATTCTATATCTCCCGGGAACAGTTATGTTGGTGTACCAACCGTAAGGTGACAATATATTCGGAACATTCAAGCAAAATAAATGGTCGGTCACGTGTGGCTGAGTTACAAGATGTTCTTGTTGAACTCCAGTGTATCGCTTCTAGAGTACACTGATCGGAAGGTGGTTCCATACCATGTCATAGTTGGAATCCATTACCCAATAAGAGCCCGCGGTTTTTGATTGTATATTATATATGTAGAGCATGAGATGAAAGTGTTCTACTAGATTGCTATCTACTTGATTTAGACATTATTATAATATCAGAAAATATTGATCTTAAGCAACATTTTGGGTTATCGTAAGGTAAAAACCATCAGTATTTATGTGTGGATTGGTATTACGATTATCATTGCTTTTGAAAAGGATTTGGAAAATTTAAACCAAGTGTTTGGAGTTTACTCACACCAGTCACATGACTGACCCAGAGTTTATTTTGTTTTGTTTTCCCTAAACTCTTGGGTGCCCAATTTTGTACGGGCATTCAAGTAGTCGGGATTTTACAGATACTTGCAGAGCTGGAGCAGGAGGTGTAACAACCCGAATTTTTATAACATGTTAAAACAAGAAATCAGGGAAGAATTAAATTTTAAAATAAGAATCAAGAGAAACGGTTTGCGTCGTTGCGTTCGTCTCGGAATTCTGGTCGGAAACGAGTCCGAAATTTCGTAAATCAGAGTCCGTATGACCGAGATATGGCCTCTAGAAGTTTCACGAAAAATCAGAAAACGAAAACAGATTTTCGAATTTCAAATTTTAGCCCCAAACAGAATGGGCGGTAAAATTTCCCGCCCAGCCCCAAGTCGACTGGGGAGTCGACCCCCCAGGGACCAGGTCAACTGGGCAGTCGACCTGGGTGTCGACCTGGGGGTCAACTTCCCTGGTCGGACCAGGTCGGCCTGTGTGCACCTGCAGGGTCTTGTGATCTGGTTTGTTGGCCTGTGATGATTTTTGATGGCTCAGATCTGTTCTAGGGTTGATCCTATGGCCTAAACTTGTTCCTACTCCTATAAAAACACCCTAAGACCTAGCCTAATTCACTACAATTCACTCTAACAACAAAGTGCTGCCCAAATATTTCTTGATCATGGCCTCCATCTCCAACTTCAAAGGCTTGAGCTAGATCCATGTCAAAGGAGCAAGCTTTCTACATTAAATCAAGGAAGTAGAGCATCATCTCAACACCGTTCTACGACAAATGCTTGCTCATAAATCTCTAAGCCACGCTTTGTAAGTTCTAGCTACTTTTAGATCTAAACGGTAGTTCTAATGTTGACATGGAATAAAATGAGATGAAAACCTAAGCATGTTAGTCTATGTGAATCTAGTCTTGCCTCTCTCTTGAACCTATGACCTTGGGCTAATTCTTAGTGATTAAATCATGCCACTCCTGTTGTGTTTGACTTAGTTTATCATGCAAGATTGAATCTTGACTTGTGGAATGTTGGCATGAACCCTTAAAACAATTTGACTTGTGGAACATTCATATGAACTTGACTTGGGGCTTATGCATGTAAAAGAACCTAAACCCCTCATGACCATTTACATGCCTATGATGATGAACCTAGTGTTATGCTATCATACATGTTTGAGGCCAATCCCTTTATGTTATCATACATGTTTGAGGCCAATCCCTTTATGTTATCATACATGTTCGAGGCCAATTCCTTTTTGCTATCATATATGTTTGGGGCCAATATGTTGTCATATTATTCCTACTATGTTGACTCGCTTTCGCTTGCGTTGGGAATAGCCTTGGGTAGTTTAGGAAAACTTGAGATGGGCTATGAAACTTAACATGAATTAAGTAACGGGACAATGGGCATAAGTGGAAAACGTGGACTTTGTCGTAGCCTAAATTTGACATGAACATGACAAGTAGGAAAACATGAAAGTGGCCAACTCGAGGTTGGGTTGAGTTTGTAGCATAAATCTGCCCGGAAACGCCCGGCAAATCCAGTAGCTACAGACAATAGGACCCAATGTGAGAAGTTGGTCATATCGCGCTCAAAACCCGAGGTTAAACTAGGTTGTGGTGTAAAGCTGCCCGGACCTGCCCGGCGTAACCAGTAACCACAACAAAGTCTAATGTGAGAGGTAGGGGTGCATTAATTTACTCAATGCCACAGGATAAGGTTAAGATAGTTTGACTAATGACACTTAACCGATATGACATGGATGGGTAGGTTAAGTAAGACCGGACTTGATTACTTAAAGACACTTAACCATATAACATGATTAGTGGATGGGTTAGTTTAACCTAAATGGGTTGATAACACCCGACTGGGATAACGCGATGCATGGTAGAGTTAAGAAAACCCACAAGAATGATACTTAACCATTATAAATACGACTAGTGGATGGGGTTAAGTTAACCTACACTTAACCAATCCGACTCGTTAATTTGATGGGGTTAAGTTAACTTACACTTAACCAATCTGACTTGATAATTTGATAGGGTTAAGTCACGAACCTCTTAAATAGACTTAACCAATCCGACTCGATAATTTAATGGGGTTAAGTTAACCTACACTTAACCACTTTTACTCGATGATTTAATGAGGGTAAGACAACCTATACTTAACCAATCTGACGCGGTAGCTTGATGAGGTTAAGATAACCTATACTTAACCAATCTGACACGGTAATTTGATAGGGTTAAGTTAACCTATACTTAACCAATCTGGCACGATAATCTAGGGTTAAGTCATGAACTTCTTGATATACTTAACCAACTTGATATATGGTTTGTAGGGCTAAGTCTTGAACTTGAATACTTAGCCAATTTTGACATGATTCGTAGGCGGGGTAAGTCATGAACTCGAAGGACAACACTTAACCCATTAGACAAAACCCTAGTTCAGGGGACTAAGTGGAAAATCGTAGTTAACAAGGATAACGGGAAGGGAAACTAAGTGATAAACCTTAGTTAAGGATAACTAAGTAATAATTCTTAGTCTAGAGAATTGGACTAGTTCACAAATAGATGAGTAACCTGATACGGTAGGTCATCGTTTAAAAAAACACGCGAGGAGGAGCGAATGTCTATCTGACTTAGATAAAGGCTCCAGCGAACTGGGTGACGAAGCGGTAGCTTCGGGGGACGTGAGGATACTCTTGGTATCCCCCTGTGAGGTTGCAGATGATCCGCCTGGGCTCACAGAGGTTAAGGTCTACGGTAGAAGAACCAAGGGTATGCCTTGGTTGCTGTGCGAGCAACCTAAAGACTGGGGTGGATTAGCGTGGAGTCGGTGATACTTAGTTTAGCCCTGTGATAGCATGTCGTCGACTACCTACCATCTTTAGTCAATCGTGTACGTATGCAGAAAGGCAGAGAACTCCCAACAGACCATATACTTGCTATCTAGTTATGGGTGAGGTTGGCCAATAGGAAAGTGGGGCATGGATGGCCGGAGTATAGTTCTCGTGCATGATTTTATTGGATTGCCTTTCTGTAGTTGAGGGAGGGGTCATGTGGGACCATAACCACCGGTAGAAAAACAGACCTTGATATCTGCATCGGCAGATAACCTAAAGCTCCCGACCGAGTCCTGTATTTCTTGATTAGCCATGTCACGGGACTCGGATGGCACATTGAGATACATGTGCATCTAGACGTGGAAAAACGATTCACAATACATACATGGGAAAAAGGGCGTGGTTGACGGGTAGCATAATCCCTAGCGGTCCTAGGTGGCTTAAACCCAAACCGAGTTACGAAAACGTTTAGTAGGTAGCGTAATCCCTAGAGGTCCTAGGTGGCATAACTCCTAGCCGAACATTCGAGAATTCATGGTAATAAAATACAGGTAGATCAAGGGTGACAGTCCAAGCGATTCTCAAGGATAATGGAACTACGTTGAAGTAGTATAGAATTACGTGAGGAAGCCCGTAGGATTTACGGCAATGGAATAAACATATACATGGAAAGAAACATATGAGTTGGGAAAAACCTACATTAGGTTGACATGGACCATTTCATTGGGCAAGGGACATTTTGTAGCTAACACATGACACGGGTTGGGATACTAGTACGGAAGGTGCAGGGAAAATATACTTGATAGAACCTTGGGGTGTTATACTCGATAGAACCTTGGGATGTTATACTCGATAGAACCTTGGGATGTTATACTTGATTCATAGTGACCGTAGTTTATCTTGATACTGCAGTTCATCCTGTTACCTTGGTTTAGCTTGTCTATCTTGTCGTCATCCTTATGTTTACTTTCAGTTTATGCATGTCATGTTACCTTTACCTGTTTTTATGCTGGAAGTGGATAGGACTTACCAGTCTTTATGACTGACCCCGTTTTCTTTCGCCTCTTTGTCTTCTGTTTCCCCCCCAGGTTTTCAGGGAGGAAATACTGTTATTTAGCTCGGACTTCTTCTGCTTCAAGGTCATCATGTATGGCTTGGATTTTTCTTGGCTATGGCGGCTTTACCGTTTTACTTGGGGAATATTTTAAGACTGTGACTATTGCAAGACAGGTTTCCAATGTAATGGCTTTTAAAAGGCATTTTGATGTAAAAGGCTTTAGACCTTATAATTTTATGAGGTAATGAAATTTGGTTTTTCTTCCATTGTTTTATATGTTCTATCTTGTGATATTTCTGTGCATGTTTACCTAGACAACGCCCCTCCAAAGCTAGTGCATTCTCTTGTGAGTGACCCTAGCGGAGGTGGGGTGTTACATTTGGTATCAGAGCAGAAGGTTACCAGACTGGGCAAAAGTTTTAAAACCTTCTGAAAACTATTTGAAAACCGTTTACAAAGAAGGATTTTTCAAGGAAAGTTTTATTTTTAAAGGCTATTCGCCAAAGGCCATTAGCATTATCCTTTGTTTCCTTGATTGAATCTCTTTTCCTTTCTTTCCTCCACCTATAGTCACAGTGGTTCAAACTGCGACTAATCCTTTTCTAACTACGTCCGTGTTTTCGGTACGGTGGAGGCAGTTCTCGAGAGACCTGTTACCGTGTTATAAGAAAGGATAGTAAAAACAAGGATAAAGGATACAAGCTTAAGGACAAACAACTTGTTGGTATGGCTTAATTCACAAAGGAGGAAAAAGGTGAATGATAAAACCCATGATAAGAGAGAGTATCTCTAGTAGGGTAAAAAGGGAAAGATAGTCAAGTATTATGAGATGAGGACAAGATCATCGAGAGGGAAATTGTATGCTCTCACTGTTAGCGTACCTAAGAAGGATGGTAACGTTTCTGTGAAAGGTTTAGCTTTTCTTCTCTATCATCTCGTCAGGACTTTTCTTTGATCACCGCATCATTTAAGTCTGCTTCGATAATTGAGTCTCTGCACCTTCGTACTAGCATAGTAGAGGATTCCATTTTTGTCTCAAATCTTGTTGAGGAGTCGGTCCATTTATTCATGACTTGTTTGGATTTGAGGACGCCTATGACTTTTTGAAATAATGCTTATGCTTTTAAGCTATGGGTTGAATTCTAGGAATGGAGTGGTTATCCAGTAAGGGTGTCATTCTCGGTTCTGAAAGGAGGGTAGTTAGGCTCTTGACCTGCCTCGGTAATACCCTCGAAGTCTCATGTAACCTTTGGGGTTCTGTCATGATTGGTTACCTAGAAGCTCTTGATGCATTTGTTGGTAATCCGTTCGAGTAGAGTTCTCCACTAAGGCGGATGGTTCATTTCCCTTGTGCATGAGTTATGGAAATCACTCTAGTAAGTACACTTGGTAACATGGTTGGCATCTGTTTGTTTTCAAGAGATAAGTTCTTCTGCGTGGAATGCCGTAGAGCGAGTAAACGAGATCCATGATTCACTAGTGAATTTTGGAGAGCTTACATGAAACCATGAGTGCACGGATATGGTCGAGCCAAGTATATTAGGGGGAGAATAAGTAAAAGTGGAACGAGAGGCGACAATGAAGTAAGTTCCAGCTCATATTTGGAAATAGGAGTTAAGAGGCCACGAAATCATGAAGTTAAAGATGGTCAAAGCACAATGGAATTAAGCTCAAGGAAATGCGACTTAGAAGATTGAAGACAAGATACGCGCCTCATATCTCTTTTTAAGAGTATATTCTTGATCCCTGTTTTCCTGTAGAGCTTACCCGCATGCTATCCTTTATGCGTATCCTCTCGGTCCTATTCTCGATCTTATTTCTGTTGCAAACTCCATAGGGGGTATGATTCATCGGTTAATAATACATGTCAGAGTTTGAGGGTGTCCATTAGGTTGACTAAACCTTTTGGGCTTTATAGGATATGAGTTGGGTTTAGAAAGGGATTTCTTGTAATCCAAAAGGAGTTTATCTTGCTTATCTTCTCGGTCCTATCTTGAGGACCTTAGGTAGAAACCTGTGGATGTAAACATGTATTTGAAAACATGTTATGATTGATATGGTTGCAAGTGGTTGCAAGTGGTTGCTCGTGGATGCGCGAATACACACTAGGCACTAGATCAGCTCAGTCACATTTCATATTACATGAGTGTTTACACTTATTTATGGATGAAATTGAATGTGTTATCATATGAATGCTGCATTTGGATGAATATTTGTGCACACATATAGTGCTTACGTGACTAGGATTATTTGCATACATGTTGGATTCATGACACTAAACATATTTTGCATTAGAAAGATCAATCAGGCCTGATCATTTGCATTAGATAAGGAACATATACACACACTTTCTGCATATGTTCATACAGCATTAGAATTCTCTTAAGGACAATGTTTGCTTGTGGATGATGTTTTGAGTAGATGGATGATGGATGGTAGGATACGTTCTTCCTAATTTGGAGATTTCGGGGACGAAATCCTTTAAGGTGGGGAGAATGTAACAACCCGAATTTTTATAACATGTTAAAACAAGAAATCAGGGCAGAATTAAATTTTAAAATAAGAATCAAGAGAAACAGGTTGCGCCGCTGCGTTTGTCTCGGAATTCTGGTTGGTAAATCGGAGTCCATATGACCGAGATATGGCCTCTAGAAGTTTCACGAAAAATCAGAAAACGAAAACAGATTTTCGAATTTCAAATTTTAGCCCCAAACAGAATGGACGGGAAAATTTCCCGCCTAGCCCCAGGTCGACTGGGGAGTCGACCCCCCAGGGACCAGGTCGACTGGGCAGTCGACCTGGGTGTCGACCTGGGGGTCGACTTCCCTGGTCGGACCAGGTCGGCCTTTGTGCACCTGCAGGGTCTTGTGGTCTGGTTTGTTGGCCTGTGACGATTTTTGATGGCTCAGATCTGTTCTAGGGTTGATCCTATGGCCTAAACTTGTTCCTACTCCTATAAAAACACCCTAAGACCTAGCCTAATTCACTACAATTCACTCTAACAACAAAGTGCTGCCCAAATATTTCTTGATCATGGCCTCCATCTCCAACTTCAAAGGCTTGAGCTAGATCCATGTCAAAGGAGCAAGATTTCTACATCAAATCAAGGAAGTAGAGCATCATCTCAACACCGTTCTACGACAAATGCTTGCTCATAAATCTCTAAGCCACGCTTTGTAAGTTCTAGCTACTTTTAGATCTAAACGGTAGTTCTAATGTTGACACGGAATAAAATGAGATGAAAACCTAAGCATGTTAGTCTATGTGAATCTAGTCTTGCCTCTCTCTTGAACCTATGACTTTGGGCTAATTCTTAGTGATTAAATCATGCCACTCATGTTGTGTTTGACTTAGTTTGTCATGCAAGATTGAATCTTGACTTGTGGAATGTTGGCATGAACCCTTAAAACAATTTGACTTGTGGAACATTCATATGAACTTGACTTGGGGCTTATGCATGTAAAAGAACCTAAACCCCTCATGACCATTTACATGCCTATGATGATAAACCTAGTGTTATGCTATCGTACATGTTTGAGGCCAATCCCTTTATGTTATCATACATGTTTGAGGCCAATCCCTTTATGTTATCATACATGTTTGAGGCCAATCCCTTTTTGCTATCATATATGTTTGGGGCCAATATGTTGTCATATTATTCCTACTATGTTGACTCGCTTTCGCTTGCGTTGGGAATACGCCTTGGGTAGTTTAGGAAAACTTGAGATGGGCTATGAAACTTAACATGAATTAAGTAATGGGACAATGGGCATAAGTGGAAAATGTGGACTTTGTCGTAGCCTAAATTTGACATGAACATGACAAGTAGGAATATGTGAAAGTGGCCAACTCGAGGTTGAGTTGAGTTTGTAGCATAAATCTGCCCGGAACTGCCCGGCAAATCCAGTAGCTACAGACAATAGGACCCAATGTGAGAAGTTGGTCATATCGCGCTCAAAACCCGAGGTTAGACTAGGTTGTGGTGTAAAGCTGTCCGGACCCGCCCGGCGTAACCAGTAACCACAACAAAGTCTAATGTGAGAGGTTGGGGTGCATTAATTTACTCAATACCGCAGGATAAGGTTAAGATAGTTTGACTAATGACACTTAACCGATATGACATGGATGGGCAGGTTAAGTAAGACCGGACTTGATTACTTAAAAACACTTAACCATATAACATGATTAGCGGATGGGTTAGTTTAACCTAAATGGGTTGATAACACCCGACTGGGATAACGCGATGCGTGGTAGAGTTAAGAAAACCCACAAGAATGATACTTAACCATTATAAATACGACTAGTGGATGGGGTTAAGTTAACCTACACTTAACCAATCCGACTCGGTAATTTGATGGGGTTAAGTTAACTTACACTTAACCAATCTGACTTGATAATTTGATACGGTTAAGTCACGAAACTCTTAAATATACTTAACGAATCCGACTCGATAATTTAATGGAGATAAGTTAACCTACACTTAACCAGTTTTACTCGATGATTTAATGAGGGTAAGACAACCTATACTTAACCAATCTGACGCGGTAGCTTGATGAGGTTAAGATAACCTATACTTAACCAATCTGACATGGTAATTTGATAGGGTTAAGTTAACCTATACTTAACCAATCTGGCATGATAATCTTGGGTTAAGTCATGAACTTCTTGATATACTTAACCAACTTGATACATGGTTTGTAGGGCTAAGTCTTGAACTTGAATACTTAGCCAATTTTGACATGATTCGTAGGAGGGGTAAGTCATGAACTCGAAGGACAACACTTAACCCATTAGACAAAACCCTAGTTCAGGGGACTAAGTGGAAAATCGTAGTTAATAAGGATAACGGGAAGGGAAACTAAGTGATAAACCTTAGTTAAGGATAACTAAGTAATAATTCTTAGTCAAGAGAATTTGACCAGTTCACAAATAGATGAGTAACCTGATACGGTAGGTCATCGTTTAAACAAACACACGAGGAGGAGCGAATGTCTATCTGACTTAGATAAAGGCTCCAACGAACTGGGTGATGAAGCGGTAGCTTCGGGGGACGTGAGGGTACTCTTGGTATCCCTCTATGAGGTTGCAGATGATCCGCCTGGGCTCACAGAGGTTAAGGTCTGCGGTATAAGAACCAAGGGTATGCCTTGGTTGTTGTGCGAGCAACCTAAAGACTGGGGTGGATTAGCGTGGAGTCGGCGATACTTAGTTTAGCCCTGTGATAGCATGTCGTCGACTACCTACCATCTTTAGTCAATCGTGTACGTATGCAGAAAGGCAGAGAACTCCCAACAGACCATATACTTGCTATCTAGTTATGGGTGAGGTTGGCCAATAGGAAAGTGGGGCATGGATGGCCGGAGTATAGTTCTCGTGCATGATTTTCTTGGATTGTCTTTCAGTAGTTGAGGGAGGGGTCACGTGGGACAATAACCACCGGGAGAAAAACAGACCTTGATATCTGCATCGGTAGATAACCTAAAGCTCCCGACCGAGTCCTGTATTTCTTGATTAGACCTGTCACGGGACTCGGATGGCACATTGAGATACATGTGCATCTAGACATGGAAAAACGAGTCACGATACATACGTGGGAAAAAGGGCGTGGTTGACGGGTAGCGTAATCCCTAGCGGTCCTAGGTGGCTTAAACCCAAACCGAGTTACGAAAACGTTTAGTAGGTAGCGTAATCCCTAGTGGCCCTAGGTGGCATAAATCCTAGCCGAACATTCAAGAATTCATGGTAAGAAAATACAGCTAGATCAAGGGTGACAGTCCTAGCGATTCTCAAGGATAATGGAACTACGTTTAAGTAGTATAGAACTACGTGAGGAAGCCCGTAGGATTTACGGCAATGGACTAAACATATACATGGAAAGAAACATACGAGTTGGGAAAAACCTACATTAGGTTGACATGGACCATTTCATTGGGCAAGGGACATTTTGTAGCTAACACATGACACGGGTTGGGATACTAGTAGGGAAGGTGCAGGGCAAATATACTTGATAGAACCTAGGGGTGTTATACTCGATAGAACCTTGGGGTGTTATACTCGATAGAACCTTGGCATGTTATACTCGATAGAACCTTGGGATGTTACACTCGATAGAACCTTGGGATGTTATACTTGATTCATAGTGACCGTAGTTTATCTTGATACAATAGTTCATCCTGTTACCTTGGTTTAGCTAATCTATCTTGTCATCATCCTTATGTTTACTTTCAGTTTATGCATGTCATGTTACCTTTACCCGTTTTTATGCTGGAAGTGGATAGGACTTACCAGTCTTTATGACTGACCCCGTTTTCTTTCGCCTCTTTGTCTTCCGTTTCCCCCCAGGTTTTCAGGGAGGAAATACTGTTATTTAGCTCGGACTTCTTCTGCTTCAAGGTCATCATGTATGGCTTGGATTTTTCTTGGCTATGGCTGCTTTACCATTTTACTTGGGGAATATTTTAAGACTGTGGTTTTATGCTTCTTTAACTATTGCAAGACAGGTTTCCAATGTAATGGCTTTTAAAAGGCATTTTGATGTAAAAGGCTTTAGACCTTATAATTTTATGAGGTAATGAAATTTGGTTTTTCTTCCGCTGTTTTATATGTTCTGTCTTGTGATATTTCTGTGCATGTTTACCTAGACAACGCCCCTCCAAAGCTAGTGCATTCTCTTGTGAGTGACCTTGGCGGAGGTGGGGTGTTACAGGAGGCTTCAAAATTATATAGGTATTGTTATTTCCACTGTGTTGTAAGTGTTGTACTCTGATAATAGTATTGTATACCGATACAGTTTTATTCCAAAGTTATGTTATATAATGTATTTTATTCGTTCCGCTGTGAGATTCGTGTTACTCTGATGTTGTTGTATTTGTGTTCTTCTTCTTCTATTCTAATTTTATATCTTATCTATTCTCACCCTCTAACTTCCTTCTATTGACATTCAGGTATTTTCGATTCTTGGATAGTCGACATGGTGTTGTATGTCGATTACCGAAGTCGAAAATTTCTCGGGCCGTTACAACAAAAGTTGAATTAAATTCCAGATAAAGTCGCCAGTCAAAGATCGAACAATATCCAACAAAATCATGTAATCAGAACGCCATGAGCAATTAAAACCATCGTTAATTTGAACTAGGGTATTTACGGAAAAAGAATAGCAAAAAAACAAGGATTTGAAAACTAAAATTTAGAGCAGGAGGAGTTGAGGTGGATTAAGTTTAATTATAGGGATGTAGGTCTAATTTTCACGTTAAAGTACGTAGATCACTATTTTTTGAGTTTGTATCCTCAAAATACACGTAAATTGTCATTTCAGGCCACAATCTCAATTTATTACGAAATTATGCCATTGGTATTGTATCGTTGAGGTGATAGACGCCGTCCAGTTTAGTAACCATTGGATGCGTTGTTTATTCGTATGGGACAGAAACGCATATTGATTTTATGAAGAGAATTCAAAATAAAAAGAATAAAATGATAATGAAAATATCCAAAACCATGTTACTATAGTAACCCTATCCAAAAACCATTCTCCTCCTTCATGCAATTACTGTTACATCAATTGACATGGCTGCCTTCCTTTTTCTTGATTAAAAAATCAGAATCTAATGAGTCTTTCAAAGAAAAATTAGGTAACCATTGTCTTGAACTCACCTTGAGACTCTTCACAAATCCGTACCCATTTCTATACATGTGGATTTTTTTTGGATGACCTTAGTGATAAGGCAATGACTAGGGCTGGGAATGGAGTTCAAACGGAGAGGGGTTAGGACTGGTGCAGAGTACGGTTGTGCTGGCCTCGGTGACTACTACCTCGCCTCACTTCTCACTTAGACTTAGATCTTTATCACAAAATCATGATAGTATTTAGGTACGAAGGGTGAAAAAAGTCGCATTTATCATAGTGGAACCGAGATCATCTTATCGGTATTGAGGCGAAGAGCAAGCAACGAACAGTGGAGCAAGCTGGCGGTGAAGGGATATCGGATGACCGGAAGCTCACCGAAGGCTCAACAAAAAGTAGGGACAAATACTAGGAAGGGAAATAGCAGGAAGAAATAATCCGAAAAGCTGCATCAACCAAAGCGCTCTTAGGGGAAAGAATCATAGGAACTACGGGGTGTAACCGACAGGATCTATCCATCAGGGTCAGTCTGACAAAATCCTTCCGACAGTATCAGTCCGACAGAAGATTCTGTGACAAAGAGTCATCCTAATCCAAAACCAAGTAAGTCAAAAGCAATAAACCCGTCAGGTGAAGCTCAAATGGAGCTTCGATAATGAGCCGCTGAAGAACCGATACACCTAAAGGCGAGGGCATCAAAGACATTAAACTGATAAAACGTAAGGATCATCCAGGACCAGCTTATGGGGAATATTTCATACGAATACTGGAAGGACAAATCCGCAAATAAAATATAAGGGACACCAGAAGCCACCCTTTCAAGGATCCAGGATACTTCAAAAGAACTTAGTCAAAGAACTAACCGGGACCCAAGCAGAGATACAGGCTACCCGTACTAATCTACCTAGTACCGAACCCGCAGCGGCATCGAACCGGCAGTTATCAACATACACCATGAGGTCAAGCCCCTCTAAGTATTCACGATAAAGCCCGAAGCCTAAATTCGAAAGCTTACGTCCCAAAGCCTACATTCAGGAGATGCTGTCAAGGATTCAAGTACCATCCGAAGACCATAACTATTACTCCAAAGATGGCCGGAAGTCAAGCACCCGAAACCAAAGATAAAGCAACCGGCAAAGACCCCTACGGGACCAATAGCCCATCAACAGAAGGAGCTCTGAACCACTATAAATAAGACCCTAGAGGTCATATTTGGGGGATCAATTTTTCCTTAACGCTGGTACTCTTAGAAATAGCTTAGCACTGAGAATAATTCAGGGATTCCCCCTACTACATCTGTGTACTCTCCAACGAAAGTTCAATAAAAGGGGATCTTCTTATTAGAAAATTGCTCTGTAAGTGCATATTGTTGTTTTATAATCATCACTATTGTAGTTTACTGTTCATTTTTCAGATGGTCATGGATTTCCATCCCAACATGTCCTCGAACAGTAGAATGTACTTCATTCTCTGAGTTCAAATCCATTATGATAGTCCTTGGCGATCCCATACCTCCAAGCTTCAATATCTAGGGTGGCAACCCGATTTAACCCAAAAAATAGCCAATCCGCCTATTTCTCCTTTAGATCAGTCCCTGCTAACCCATCTCTGGTATGGATGAATAATATCATTAGCATTTTGGCGCTAGAGGGAAGGGCCTGAACCTCCGACCTTGTGGTTCCCCTTTTCACACTCCCACCTGTGCCATGCCGTCTTGAGTTGGATAAAACCTTGAGGAGGCGAACATTATGGGTAAAAAGTCTTTACCAGCTGCTAACAGATTTCCCGTGGCAGGGATAAGTATTGATGAGCCATGGGAAACCGAAAGGTTCAGATTAGAAACCCACTGTATCCAAGAGAAAGAGAAGGATGTAGAACCCAATAAACCTGATCGATGGAGCATTAACCCTTTCCACGTAGGACCAACTCTGATTTTTTCACTTTACCAATCCTCGACGGAGAGATATAACTCCTTTCTCCTTGCCAAAGAAGCCATCCTCACAAGAGCTAGAGGTACCATATTTGAGCAAAACGTTGAGAGAACTTCTATCCATCTGATCGATAAAAAGTGTGAAAGAGATATATCCCCGTGTCGAAGGGCAGTAAAATGGAAGTGTAGAGATAAAGAAGGAATTACCAAATTGAGTAATAAAAATGCCAAAATGCAGCAGCGAAAGAAGAATTTTGAACCAAGATTACCAAAGGGTTGTAAGCTCACAATATTGATTGAGGGTATCTATTTCTTGACTAGACATGAGTTAAACTTTTGACTGTCACCCAAGAAGAAACTCAAGAACAAAGCCAAGAGAGAAGGATTGTATGGCTACTACCATATGGTAAACGGGCACGAAACAAACCACTATAGAGTTTTAGAGGGGATGATCATCAAGTTCTTAAACCAAGGAAAATTACAAAGTTATGTAAAGAAAGCATAGGAGGTCATGCCGCTGAAACCTTCTTGAAATAGTAAGGAAAGGATTATTTGCCCAGTTGCAAAGGAGAGAAACTCTACAAGTAAAATGACCAAGGAAGGGTCAAGTCACAAATGGAAAAAAAGATGAAAAACCCTTGTCAGCACTAAATTAGTCTGGGAAAGGCATCCCTCGGAGGGGGATGGTGTGTTAGTCTTTCTCCATGCCCAAATCAGAGGGGGCAGGGTTAAAGCATCAAAAGCGTAAGCCTCCATTTCACACCAAAAATGGTAGTGGTGGTGCATCTTAAATTAGCACCCCCTGCCTCTGCTCGCAGAAGATTATGCCCTGCCTCTGCTAGAACTAAGCACGTCTTACCTTTGCTAGCAGAAGACCATGTCCTACCTTTGCTTATGTTCCGCGTTACCCGTAGAAGGGAACGCAAACCCTTATCATCTCCTATGATGGTCAGGATAGGACACCCCTTGAAGAGGGTTGGCGTATAAGCCTCTACCAGTGCCTACGATGGCCCGTGTAGAGCGTTAAAAGAGTAAACCTTAGTTATGTGCCTACGAGGGACCTGTCTAAGTTTTTAAGACCTTACCATCGCCTATGATGGTCACGATAAGGCGCCTCCTGGAGGGAGGTCGGGTAAGTCCTTGGGCCCTGCCTGTGGATAAGCTAGCCAAGTACGCCGGACGCATAGGCCCAGAGAGTGGCCAACAAAGCACGTACATTCTATGCTTTGACACCAATAGCCCAAGGAGTGGCTCGGGAAGTACGTACATCCTCTGCTTCACAAATCAAATCCAAAGGGGATATCGAAACAATAAACACCCGACCAGATTCCTGTCTACTGTTAGTAATACCCGAATCTAGGTCGATTTGGTGTTTCACAAATACCGGAGGGGGTTGCGGTCTACTATTATCAATACCCGAATCTGGGTTGATTCGAGGTTACACAAATACTAGAGGGGTTCCGGTCTACTATTATTAATACCCGAATCTGGGTCGATTCGGCGTTTCACAAATACTGGAGGAGGTTCTGGTCTACTGTTATCAATACCCGAATTTGGGCCGATTCGGCGTTTCACAAATACCGGAGGGGGTTCTAGTCTACTATTATTAATACCCGAATCTGGGTCGATTCGGCATTTCACAAATACTGGAGAGGGTTCTGGTCTACTATTATCAATCCCTGAATCTGGGTCGATTCAGTGTTTCACAAATACCGGAGGGGGTTCTGGTCTCCTATTATTAATACCTGAATCTGGGTCGATTTGGCGCTTCGTATAAACTGGAGGGGTCCCAGTCCTCAATATATCGATACCCGAATCTGGGTTGATTCGGCTATGTACAGATACCGGCGAGAGTGCTGGTCTTCCACATATTGACATCCAAATCTGGGTTCAAAAGACCCTTCACAAGCATTGGAAGAAGTCTCCGACTGTCAGCATATAATTGTCCGAAGGTCTCCAAAGTAATTATCTCAAAATTCTTTTTTTTCAATTTTTACTTTTGAAGCAACCATAGGTCAGTCCACGGGAAAGGATCCACAAAATTTTGGAAGTTGACAAAAATCTCATCGTCAAAAACAAGGCCAAATAAAAAGGGTTGTATCTTCTCTTACTCAAAGAAAACCTCTTAGGTCGTTCATTATGCAAGCAATTCTTACTCATGTCTCATACCAATAGTTATTTACATACTAAACATTGTCAATACACAGGTTTATTCACCAAAAAGTTACATTCTCAGTACCCTGATTATGAGTATAACTATGTGTCACCATTACTAAATGTCACTGGATATCTAGGTCCTCTCCACCCTTAGGCAAAGGTGGGTCAATGGCATGACGAAGCGCAACGCCTAGTAGCTTGTTAAGTCTTCGTACTTTCCTGCTCGTTTCACCTAAATGATCGGAAGGCTTAATCTGAAGTTTCAAAGCTCTGTTGTTAAGCCTACACATCGCCCTGAGAGACTTATTTTCCTTTTCCAATTCAAAAACGATTATACGAAAATCATGATTTTCTTCTTGCAAATGTCTAATCTGGTCGACATACATGACGACACGGTCGTGGGAATCCTTAATTAATTTAGTATCACAAATTCCTTTCATCTCAGCTACCACTCTTTTACACCACTCAGAAATAATTGATTCCTTTAACCCTAGAGGAGGGTTAATCAAGTAATAACACTTCTGAAGAGCGGGAGCCTTACGAGCTGTCGCAATGCTAGGAAGCGAAGATCCCGTCTTTGTAGGGATATTCTCGAAACAATATTCCCATGTCTCACACTTTGTAGTAACATTGTTTAAATCAATTTCCAAGTTGACGATACGTTGACGTAAACTCCTTAGCTCATCCTCAAACTCGATAAACGGTTTAGTCTTTATGTATGTCCTCATTCCAAGAGTAGTCCTATCCTTTTCCCATAACAATTTTTTCAAAGCATTAATTCTTTTATTCAAATACTTGATGATTAAAATCTGATGGAAATTTGCCTTCCTTGAGACATAAAAGTTTGTTCTGTTGACAAGGGCGCTTCACCCTGAGGTGGCGGATCTCCACAAGGATCTACCTGTTTGTAAGAACAAAGAAAAATAGCCCTGGTTATGTCTTTTTCGGTCTACAAAGAATAAAACCCCTTCTTCTTATACATATTTGCGCGAATTAAACTCGAAACCAATCTACTATGACATATAGGGGAACCCTATAAGTGTTGCATAGATTGCAGAACTAAATTTACAAGTGTGCCACCTACCCTACATAAAAACGGTTTGGGCTTTATATTGCAACCCCATACAAGTGTTGCATAGGTTGCAGAACTAAATTTACAAGTGTGCCACCTACCCTACGTAAAAACGGTTTGGGCTTTATGTTGCCAAACTTTGCTTGAAGCAGGAAAACAAGTTTTCTATTATCTATTGTAACAACAGGAGAATATTCAAAGTCAGATATGTAAAGAAAACGTCTAGAGTAAGAATAATACCCGAGGGGAGGGAATTTCATGGCCTATAGCTTCCTTTCCTCCCGGAAGACCGAAGGGGTCACCTTCTCTAGGCAATGACGATTCAGAATTATGGGCAAAATGCTCACCTAGGCAGCCACCATCTCGGGGACCACTATCCCCATTCTCCTCATTGTTATCAACAGAAGCGAGAGTCTCCCCTTCCTTGCCTAAATCATCCAAAAGACGGTCAATATATAAAAGGTCCTCAATTGTAGGTTCACTCCTCTGTGGCGCCTCGGTTCCTTCCTTAACCAACTTAATCCTTTCTATAACCCGATCTCGGATGAAAGAAGGAACATGGGTGGTTCGGAACTCAGGAAGGTTTTGAAGGTTGTCGAAAAGAAGGTGAAATAGGGATTCTTCTTAGTAGTCGGATTTAATCTGTGGGACATGGACTTGCAAGAAATTAGAAATCCTGTCCTTGGCTGCATAGATTTCTGGGTGGCACGAGAAAGCTTTTCGTCCTTCTTCCGAAGCTCATCGGCATGGGTAACCACGTCCTCCGCTATCTGGTGCTCTAAGGCCGATACCTTGTCAGGTGTTACGTCCCTAGCCTGTCTCTTTCTCCATAGCTAACTCAACATGTCCCAAGGAAGCCTTCAATCTCTCACACTCGTCACTCATAACTACGTTTGCCCCTCGAAGCTGAGTAATTTCAATCACAGAGGAAGAAGGAATAGGCTTAGACAAGTGTCATTCCTTAATAGTCTGAAAAATTAGAAGAATTCCTCATATATATGCGATGTGTGGGAAGCTTAGAGTAAAAAGAAAATGTTGTACTTTAAGCTGTCATTTATCAAATGCTGATAAAAATCCATTGTGTCAGAAGAAGTGGAAGAAAACAAAATATCATAAAATTCAGGTTCAAAAAGAATAAGTTTCACAAGATCAGTAAAATCTATTGGAAAATCAAGGAGCCTCGAAGGACCAGCAGTCTGAGAAGAGAAAGTATGTGCCATGGCACCTACACCCGCTTTGGATATACTTTGAAGACGTGATGGGATAACACCACTTCTTGTTTCTCTACCGAAGACACTCCCGGAAAACGCAGATGTAGAAGTATTGAGCTTCAATCTTTTAGCTTGCGGATGGACAGGAAATTCAGCTAACCTCTTAAGAGCAACCACAGTAGTTCGATTCAAAGCATCGGTAAGAATAGGGGTTTCCGAAACTGAAACTCCTAGTCAAATGAAAGCTCGGGGAAAAAGTCAAGAGTGTGAAACGTTAGTGTCAAAAAGATCTCCATAAAGAAACTATTGAATCAACAAAACATACCTGGAAATAAAGGAGCCGAAGGAGCGAAACATTTCTGAACATACCAATAATCGTTTAAAGCCAGGAAGACGGACAGGTGGGCTCCCCAATACCTTCTGTCCATTAGGAGGAAGGTTATAAAGACACAGCTTGTCCTTGGTTAGTAGAGTGGATTGACTTGGCGGCTTTTCATGTAGTTTCAAAATAATCTCAGATACGCTAAATTCTCTCTCGGTTAAGGACACCCCCTCAGAAGCAAAATCTGAAAGAAGGGGATTAAGGATACATTACAAATGAAAAAATAATCACTTACGAAGGGTTAAGAAGACTTACTACAATCGAAAAATTGGTCAGAAATATTGGCAGGACATTTAATAAAGAAGAATTGATCTTCCCAAGGTATAGCCTTGCCCGCACTGTCGCTGATAATCTTCCGCAAAGGGATAGCATGGAATGTGGGGAAGTCAACACCCCTTGAAAAATGCATCAGATGTCGAGCATGGTTCAAAGTAAGAAAATCCTGACCCGATTCTAGAAAAAGTACTTCCAGGCATAAGAGTAATGTGTAAGTGCTTGTTAGAAATTGAATGGGCACAACTTCCAAATCCCGCAGAAGTCGAAACACAAAGGAAGGAAAAGAAAAGAAGCCTCCATGCCAGATATGTACGGTTGAGTAGGCAAAGTATCCTTCGGGAGGATGCATGATGTCATCATGATAAGTAGCAGGAATAGCCTCCACATTGTCCATTCCAAAGCTGGTAAGAATGGAGTTTACTTCATCTTGAGAAGTAATCAGCGATCTCTTCAAGAGAAGAGACCTCCCCCTCCGAGAAAGATCACAAGCATCAATAGATGATAAACCAGAGCTCCTTTTATCAGACATAGTGCTGCGAGGCGATGTAATTTCATAAACATATAAAGTTTATATCCCACTCATTAGAACATTCGAAAGTGATAACATATAAACCTATTAGTAATGGATAGTCAAAATAGTGAATGTTGTGATATCCTACACACCATTCTAGTCATTAATTGAAAAGATGCTTTTATGCAATTGTGTGTCCCAAACTCTAGAATCAATATTTGGGGGAAAAGGCGTATGGATGGATTGCCATGAATTTCCCCTCAGGTTATTAAGATACGAAGAATTTGTACCCAATATACAAAACCCTAAACGAATTTGAGCAAAACAATTCAACCCTCCGATTAAAGATTAAAACAGAGATATTTACCAAAGGTTTAAGAGTGAGTTTCCCACAATAAGCTTCAAGTCCTTAGTGAACAAATAATCTGTTTCGAGAAATTAATGTTGTAGGAAAAAAGTGAAGAAGAAGCAGTGGTAATTGTGCAAGGATATTTAGCTGAATCCCCACATACAAATAAGGACAATCAATGTTCCCCTTCCAAGGAAGATCAAAAGACTCGGATGTGACACTTCGAAAAAGGGGAAGAAATTGACTTGGAAAGCCGAAAATACCCCTTCACTAGGGGGCAAATGTTACTACCAAAAAAAATTGATAGTGGAACAAGCTGGCGGTGAAGGGGTATCGGAAGACCGGAAGCTCACTGAAGGCTCGACAGAAAGTAGGGCCAAATACTAGAAAGGGCAAGAGCATGAAGAAATAATCTAAAAGCCACATCAACTGAAACCCTCCCAGGGGAAAGAATCATAGGAACTACCGGGTCTAACCGACAGGATCTATCCGCCAGGGTCAATCCGACAAAATCCTTCCGATAGTATCAGTCCGACAGAAGATTCTGTGACAAAGTGTCATCCTAATCCAAAACCACGTAAGTCAAAGGCAATAAACCTGTTGGGTGAAGCTCAAATGGACCTTCGATAATGACCTATCGAAGAACCGATACACCTGAAGGAGAGGGCGTCAAAGTCACTAAACTGAGAAAACCCAAGGATCATCCACGACCAGCTTCCGGGGCATTTGCCGTACGAATACCGGAAGGCCAAATCCATAAATAAAACAGAAGTAACACCAGAAGCCACCCTTTCAAGGGTCCATGATACTTCAAAAGAATCCTCGAAGAACTAACCGGGACCCAAGCAGAGATACAGGCTACCCGTACTAATCTACCTAGTACTGACACCCGCAGCGGCTTCGAACCGGTAGTTGTCAACATAAACCATTAGGTCAAGCCCCTCTAAGTATTCATGATAAAGCTGGAAGCCTACATACGAAAGCTTACGTCTGAAAGCCTACACTCAGGAGCTGCTGTCAAGGATTCAAGTACCATCCAAAGACCATAACTAATACTCTAAAGATGGCCGGAAGTCAAGCACCCAATACCAAGGATAAAGCAACCGTGAAAGACCCCCATGAGCCCAATAGCCCATCAGCAAAAGGATCCTTGAATCAATATAAATAAGACCCCAAAGGTCGCATTTGGGGAATCAATTTTTCCTTAATGCTTGTACTCTTAGAAATAGCTTAGCACTGAGATTAATTCAGGGATTCCCCCTAGCACATCTGTATATTCCCCAACGAAAGTTCAATAAAAGGGGATATTCTTATGAGAAAATTGCTTTGTAAGTGCATATTGTTGTTTTCTAATCATCATTGTTGCATTTCACTATTCATTTTTTAGATAGGAATGGATTTCCATCCCAACATGTCCTCGAACAGTAGAATGTACTTCATTCTCTGAGTTCAAATCCATTGTGATTGTCCTTGGCGATCCCACACCTCCAAGCTTCAATATCCAGGGTGGCAACTCGATTTTACCCAAAAAATAGCCAATCCACATATTTCTCCTTTGGATCCGTCCCTACTAACCCATCTCCGGTGTTGACGAAAAATATCGTTAACAGTAATTCCTAAGATGGTGAACCTAGTAAATAATTAATAAAAAGATTAATAAGTGATTTAATTAGTTTTTACAATAGTTATTATATTTCATCAGTTTGAGCACTATTGCATATTATTTACCAATTTATGTGCTATTACATGTTATTTTGACCATACTACTTGATTCAGGCTATATTGATATTTATTTCACTTTGGTTGTTGTAGATAGGTCCTATCCAATTAATTGACATGATCATGGATGTTTTTATGCTAGTTTAGGAATTTGTATGACTATTGATTGCTTGGTTGAATTGTTTTCTTATTTAGCTTAAAATCCCATTCGTAAGCGATCTGGTATTGGAAAATATCTCATTCATAAGAGTGATCTTATTGGTCAAACGCACATGTTGTTGTATATTGACTGAGTGCACGAGGATGATAGGCTCAGACAGATAAGATAAATTCACAAAGGAGTTTCATAGTGCTTGTATGAATCTGACGACGGAGCACGATTGGAGCTTGGTAATGGGTTTGAAGACAAAGCGACACTGGAGCTTGGGAGACAATCTGAAGATGGAGGATGGACCTAGTGAAAAGATGGATTTCAGATGAATGTCAGATGTTTTCTTTGGATGCGTATTTAACTAGTTTTAGTTAAATGCATGATTCATGCAGTTGCTATCGATCACTAAGGAATGGTCGATATCGATTACCAATGTTTTTGGTCTCTTTGGTCAATTTGACATGGATGGTGATACAATTTGAAGGAGCATGATATGATGGCTCATTCGATCGTGATTTCAATACAATGGCTTTTCGATCAGTGGCTTGGAAGAAGGCAAAGATTTGCTTCTATGAAGTGATTCGTCATTCGATGATGGTGATTCCATGATGAAATCGAGGCTGCTGTGATGGATAATTTTCTTCTGTGTGCATAAAAGATGATATTCGGTCGTATTAATGTGACTATCGAGGAGGATGAGGGATGTATGGTGAGATCCTATGGCAATTGGTGGCTACCGAGGATGGTTTGCAATTGTTGCGACTTGAATGGAAGTTGAAATGGTCTCACAGTAACTAAAGTTTGTCAGCAAGACCCCATTTGTCAAATTACTTCTGACGAGAATTTTATGAACAGATAATGAGATGGATTCTACTACGGAGAACATGTGCGAAAGGGAAATTAGTATTTGAGACCTTGGTACATCTCTGAGAGAGCGGCAAAAGGATGGATCAGTGTAAGTGGACGTTTTCAACATGATCTACCGAATCCCAGAGCATATTAACGTTTTGGACTGGATAAGGTTATCTGTTATAATCGGTTGATGTTTTGATATAATGGATAGTGTGATAGAGCCGGTTGATGTTTTCGACCTACCAAACTTCAATGGATTGGGTAGCCAAAGTACTGAGTGTTATATGTTTTATGCACTAAGAGAGTGAATGTGATAATGGATGATATGTTTGCTTAACCATCTATCACTTTAGGGCATTATGTGATGTGGATATCACCGATAAGGATAGTCGGACATCCATAGTATTCTGATATAGGATACAACCATCATGATTAACATACAGTAGTGTATATTTATATATGTGCTAACTCTTTGGATGCAGGGGGTGGGATAGTTATGATTCTCGGTAACCTCCATGTGCATATTATTACGACTTTTATAGTACTTTAAGATGTGTTTATCATTGACACCACATAATTATCTAACCCAAGGTTGTATCTTCTCCCTTAATACCTTGGGTGCTCATTGATAATGCTAATGTGTAGGCTATGTAATAGGTATGAATATCATTTGGTGTTGCACAGTGGACTAGTAGGAGATGACGTCTTTCATACTTATACGTGTATCATCTTTGTTTATTCCGCTATGTGACACTGTGAAGCCTGGACAATGTTATTTATTCTTTTAGAGATATATTATCAATTTTAGTTTATTTGTCACTTTTATAAGTTATATTATTGTTCTATATAACTGTACGAGTCTGTATGATTATGTAGTTTATATAATTGTTACTGCCTCGCCCGCTTTACATCTTTGATTGTTACTATTATATGTTATCTGAAAAGCTATAAGATATACGACAGGTTCTATGATTCAATTTCGTATTTTGTTATTTCTCTTCACTTTTATTTTCTTCTTTTCCATTCCTTTTCCTTTCACTTATTTCTATATCTTGACAACCATTAGCATTTATTGGGTTATTGTACAACACAATATTTGGTTATATAAGCACAGGTGATGTTTGTTGATCATCACATAATCCATATGAGATTTTGTGATCTTTCTTTACATGGCAGCCTCATCAGTGGAAAATACCAAACCAAAGGTAACATATGTAGCCAATAGGTTTGGCAAACTCAATGGTTGTAGTTGGCTCCCTTTCTAGCAATACTTCAAGTTTTTGGCATGCAGGAGCTAATCACTCGATCTTATTGAGGCCCATCATGCTTTCCTATATAATACCTTAGCTAGTCAGGTGTAATGGTTTTAAAGGATGGAACTTGATCCTCACGAAGGAGGATTTTTCTGGAAGCACTGTGAGAACCTCTATGGAAATCCTGTATAATTAACCAATGCACTATGTCGGTTTTTGATCATTTACCTGGTATAGTTGTGATGTGCACCCACAAGCATCACAATTACTTGAATTATTTTACTTTCGCACTTATACATTATTATAATATTACTGGTTTTTTACCAAAAATGTTTTGGTTTATCTTAAGTTAAACCCCTCTGTCTCTATGTGCAACATGGACTAACGTGGTATTTTTATTCCAAAATATTTTTAAAATATAATAATTAAATTCCTTGTGATTTGATTTTATCATACTTGTCATTCCAGATTGGCCAGGATATTATTTTTTTATAGTGCATAGGCCAAACCAAATATATTGTTTGGTTAATTTTAAATGGTTTAGAGATTAGGAGATGGGCTTAAGGCGTAGGATGTACTCCCATATTTTCCTTTATTGTTCCCCAATTTGTTATGTTGTATTTATATGCATTTGTGAGGATAAACTGTTATAATTGTCCAGGTTGAATAGTATACTATGATTTGTATATGTAAATATTCTTTTTGTAAAGATCTTCTTTATAGTATATATTATTCGTTGTGTTGTGAGATTCTACTCCATCTTCTTTTTCTCACCCCAACAATCTTTCTTTTCCTCACTTGGATATTTAACATGTGAACATCGTGGACATATTTGTATCGATTTCTAAAGGTCAAAAAGACAGGTTGTTGTATGGTAGCTTTCAACGTAACTTGAATTTGATATGAGATTTTTTTATTTTGTTTGAAGATTTATTTTGGCTAGCAAAAGCAAGGACAAGTAAGCCAATAAAATGGTAAATGATTAGGGTTAAAGATCAATATTTAGATGGTTGTGTAAGAAGAAAGAAGGTAAGTATATTATCCCTTCTCACCCAATCTTACTCACGTATCTCCAAGCATATCCCATATGTTTTAGCTTCCCCTACTTCATCCCATATTCGAAATTTGCAGCCTTGGGGTGAGCCTAAATCACATTTAAGCCCAACCCAAATTAATACACAATTGAAACTGATTTTATCGCTGATCGATATTGCTATTGAGAAATATATTTACTGTTATACAATAATATATACATATACCTCAAATCATATTCAAGTTTATAACTAACATTTCATAAATATTAGTTAACTTGATAAATTTATTTATTTTTTAACAAGTATAAACTAATTAAATTGTTTCATCCAAAGAGAATTCATTATTTTAGTTGTGTAACTCTTAGTTGTAATTTAGTCAGTAGTTAACATCGATCTATTTGAGTGTTAATGTTCACACGTTATTTAGCAAGTTATGTGAAATTATGTCCAAATTTATTGCTTACTCAGTTTCGATGAAATATAATTTTTAGTTTAATAAGCATTAGGCCTTGTAACATTTATAGGTACACTAATTCTCTACATCAAAAGATTAGAAACCGTTTCAGTTTGGACTCATGGAGTTTGGTAATGGTAAAAATTCCAATATCATTCATATTTGACTCTATAGCCCAAACAGAAAGTCCTTGATCTCACAATAACAATTATTCCTAATCAAAATTCTCTGACCACGTGTTTTGACTGTAAATTGATTTGATTTGACCATGATATTAACCCCATATAACTGAGGAGACTGAATATTTCTTCATTTTTGGTACTTCCACTTGACCCAGTTGCTCGATGGATTCATGCCATGATTTGGCCATATCGAATTGAAGCTTTCATACTAAAGATCCATAGTATTCTTAAGTTGAGAGAATTGTGTAAATCATTCATATTAACATTTTCAGTTAGATCTTAGTTATATTAACCAAATAAAAACAATCAAACGAGTTGCTCCACAGTTATCTTATCGGTACATAACCTTTTGTATAATATTTGAAAAGCATTGCCCAATCCCGAAACATCTTGACTGCGAACATCTAAAATGGTATATTTTTAATCATTGTTATAAATTACTCATGGTTACAATATTTTGCAACTACTATCAAAAAATATAACACTTATGAATTTTCAATTAAACATACTTTTAATTAAATTTGCTCATTAATGATGCACATTAAATTGTTGTAGAAAGAAAATACTTTTTATTCTGAACAAGACTGACCAATGAGTTGGATATATGTAACAAACTACATAATTGCTTCTGTAACAAACTATTAACTCTGTCACTCTGGTACTAAGTTTAATGAATATTTAGGAACAAAGCAGTTTCTTCGAAAAATCCTCATCCGTTGCCTCCGGGACACTGTTGTTCCATCTCCTCGGCGTACTGGTCTCGACGAGGTAGTGCCTTTACCATCATCTTCCGTGCACCATTATGTATTTAGAGTAGAACCAATGTTACCACGAACAACACACAATATGCTTCTCATTTTTGGGTAAATTTTTGAATGAATAAAGGTTAAAATAGGCTAAAATTTTGATTTTAGTGGTTGAATTTTAGTTTGTATGTTGGGTTTTGATAAAATGAGATTCATATTTTGAGTTTAGTGGAGGCACATCTGGCTAAAGAAGAAGCTGAGCAGGTGTGTGAGTTATTTGCCATTATAAATGTCAAACAAACTCGTGGTGGAGGAATTTTATTTGGTCTCAAGTTGTCTAGCCTTTATAAAGTTATATAATTCGATTCTTTTTTCTATTGGACTGGCTTGGTGCTCAAACCATCTAAAAACTAACCGTATGGCAATGACGACTGACCCTCTCTACTAGCAATGCTTGTAGTAGATTTAGTTGACACCGTATTTGATGCCTTTTAAATGCAAATCAATGCAAGCATCTTTTCAATGTTTTTCAAGTCTTTGTTAGTTGAGCGTTGTGCAGTTAATGTCCCACTATAACCCTGCATTATCCTATAGCGGATTACTACCGCTACGTTTTTTTCTAATAACCCCTAATATAGTCTTTCCACTTTAAGTCCCGTTATTCTCGATACATCATTTTATTTTCGCTATATTACGTTATTTGCGCTATATCTATGATGTAAGAAATAAAGTGAAAAATGACATTTTTACATTACAAAAATTATGAAATTAGATTTTCTAATTGAAATTTTTAATATATATTTTTAGAATCTAATATCCAATTAAATGTAATTAAGTTAAATAGTAGTCTATGCTTACTTATATATATTTGGACATATTTTATCTAAAATTAAAAATATACTAAATATAGTTAAACTAAGTGCTATTTTTCATTTATTTCTCATTTATATATTCATAAAAACTTTAAGAATAAGCTATATGTGTTATTTTAAAGTCTTCTGCTATTTTCTCGCTTTATTCCCGCCATGGCTTTTGGAACCTTCGCCGCTTTGAATCCGCTGAGCGTTTTAACTGCACATGTTGAGTGACACCAAAATTCATGGTATCGGTTTAACTGCACATGTAGGTAAGAAAATCTTTAATCTTGCTTTTATTTTCAAAGAAACTGATGTTTTCATATTAGTAAATGTTATAACTTTATTTTTAACTTTTTATATATTGAACCATAATCTTTCGAGTTGATGTTATCGCAATCATCCTATTTTTCTCAAACGTTATACATATAAAATTACTTTATGTTTTGTTACTAGTGTTCATTATAAGCGCACCTTAATTGGAATAAGATATAACAATGTTAAACTAATTGGTTTCATAGGAAATTCAAAACTGAAACAAAATCTAAACTAGGTAATCTTGTGCTTTAGTATTTAAAAAATCAGTGGTTGAGGTAAACAATTATTTCAGATAAGCCAACATATTTTCATTATAAAGCAGCATGCTTGAGCCAATGTTAAAAAGGGTAGAATACATATTTAAGCATGTATCTCATTTGCATAAGACAAAATAAACTATGTTAAACTTAATAACGTTAATTCATTATAGATAGAGCAAGCTTTTAGTTCCAGATACAGTGGAACTGGGAAACTTTGTCGAAGGTTTGCAAAAATTCAGATAGGGCACTGGCCATAGCTGTCCAATATTTGCCTTCGTCCTAGTAAAGAATAGTTAAAATCCTTAACGATCTTTGTAAACTAAAAAGAAGAAGAAATTAGTTGTATAAAAGTGTAGACATTTAATTTTTAGCATAGGACTTTCTCTTAAAGAAAAATTCTGCCTATCCTGGTGTGATTGTGCACTGAAAACTGATTTGTATTCTTGAAGAAAGAGAAAGCAAGACTCATTGTAGTATTTAATTTGACATATATAATTTGATCTTGCATTTAGTTTTCTTCAACATATTAACAATTTTAGCATTAGTCTTGAATTCCATAGTTATTTGTAGGCTATTTATAATGGTACCTAAAATATATATAAAATAGTAATTATATGTGCAATGATACATGATTTTCACCATTCTTTCTTCTTCATATTTTTTGAATTAGGTTATTAGGTGAGACGTTTTGCACTTCATTTACCAAATTAATTAAGTAGGTGATTCATTGGTGAAATACAAAAGATAACCAGTACCAAGCACTTTTAAGAAAAGCAATAAATTTATTCATCAACCTGGACTTAGCAACACCTTTCATACAACCCCCGTTTGACACACTTATGATTTAAAAAATACAAATTTCGTATCATTTTACATTTAAGTAGCGATGAGTAACTCTACTTGCATTGGACAGGACTATAAAATCACGGATTTTCCGAAGGGAGAAAATGAACTATCGTGAACATTTCAAAGTTCAAATCCCGGCAACAGTGATAATAATTTTTTTTCTTTTTTAAAAATATGCCACGTATATATGATATGCTAAATCAAAAAGCATTCCATTATTGTTTTCAACTTCACTAAATAAACATAAAAGAAAACTTTATTATATGTTTAATGACTACAGCAGATTTATTTACCAGGAGTCAAAGGTATAGGCTTAACATACTGGAAGCATGGTAAGCCTAAAGAAACAATACTACATATCAGCAACCAAATCGGTTTAATCAGCAGCAGAATCAACAAGCTTGTCATGAGTCGCACCAATTCTTTTGTGCCTAAATTCCCTATGCCCAATGTCCCCAACCAATCACAGCTCCCTGATTTCCACTTTTTGCAGTTAAACCCCTTAATTGTCCGGGGACTAAAATGCAAAAAAACCGAAATATGGAGATTTGATTAGAGGGGACATGGGGGATAGTGGAATTGGGTACAGAAGAATTGGTCTCGTCATGAGTCCATCTCTTCAACATCTCCAATGCAGCTTTGGGCTGATCTATCGGAACCATGTGCCCAGCATTGTGTACCTATATTAGATCAAAATCATATATAATACCTAAAATATAAATTTAAAATATATGTAAAGACCTTTTCTTCTTCCTTTTTTGAAGTACCTTAAGGAAGCTGAGAGGTCCATGATTTTGAAGTACACCAGCTTCAGTGCCATCGACCGTGAAAGGCTTTTCAGGTGATGACACAAAATCGTGTTGACCAAACCACTCCATTGCATGGACCTACCTTGAGTTTCCTGCTCAAAACCACAAATTTTAAACTTAAATTTCTAGTTTCAAATTTAAAACAGATAGGGATGAAATCATCACTATAAATGAAACATACCAAGCCAATTGCAGTCAAATCATATTCACCAACACAAATTAGAAGCTTGATAACATCTTCCCGAAGTGTAGGGATACCAACTTACAAATCCTCATTCAATCGGTAAGCATGGCTTGGTACACTGTGGGGCTGCAAGAAATAAATTCTATGTACCCTACTCCAAGAGAGCCTCTAACTAATTTTTGATTGAGAAACTTCTCCATGTTTGGAAAATCGTAGCATAGACTTCCTTCGCATTTTTTCCTTATATCATAGTACTACAAAGATTGAATGAATGATTATGAAGACATTAAAAGATAAGTATACGGTCAAAGTGAAAAATAAATAAAAAATGGAATGGATAGCTTACATTAATTGTTCCAATAAGTCTCATGATGGAGTTAAATATTGTATTACAGACCATATATGATGCCATGCATGTTACAGATCCAGATGCTCCTGAATAAAATTTCTTTAGATGTTGTTGGAATTTGATTTTTTCCCCCATTTTTAAAACTAAAACGTGATAAAGGTCAAACAAATTACCTCAAAGCTTAATGGCAACCTCACACACTGGCAAATATTTGTTGATTCTCTCGTAATCAGCATGCGTAATGATTTTGTTTTTCCATGCATAGTCTGTGTATGCTATGTTCTGAATTATTGGATCAGTAAGTCCATTATTAATGGCAAAACCCCACAAAAGCGACGCTCGATGTCATAAAGTTTAAAAGCCCACCTTTGTTATTTTAAATGAAGATTCAAGAGCAAAATTACCTTCAAATTAATATGAATGCCTTTGTTAGCTTTATTTCCTTCGTGAATCCTTCTTGCAAAAGCTGGGATGTAATGCCCAACATACGATTCTCCAGTTATGTAGAAGTCATTTTGCACGAGTTTTGGATGCTCCTTGAAAAATGCTTGACAAATTATTTCAAGGGGAAATTCATTAATTGGATATTGCTAACTCGACTCAACTGAATTCTAAACATAGATGGAATCGTTATTTTTCTGTTGCCTTAGGTAACCGGCAATAACGAATGTCAGTATTTGCAAAACAAATTTGTAATAAAATTATGAAAAATATATGGATTACGGATGATTTATACACTAGATATTAACTTTTGAATCAAGGCCAAAGCTATAGTGCAAAATCAGAGATTTGGGCAGTGGAAAAAGAATAACCCAATGATCTAGTCTGTCAACAATTTCAACAATGCCAAAAAAATAAAATCAAGTGGCACAAATTATAGAGAGAACAAAAACAGAAAAGATAGGAAAGGACACACCAATATAACGTGGTTCGGATATGAATATCCTACGTCCACGGAGACCCGACAACTTTTATTTCTCAATGAAGAAATGAGTACATAAGATTACAATAGAGAAAGGATTAATGGTGGATTGCTTGCATTCATACAATAACATGACCCCTATATATATATAGTGGAATTTCTTAGAGATAAATAAGAGAAGTTTATAGATTACTTGGACATGAAGAAAAATAAATATAATATCTTACTTGATTTGATTGAATCATAAATGGTTGGTGCAATCATGGTCTTGATCTCTTTCCTTGAGTAAATTGATTCTTCATTAATTGATTGATTGGCCTGTTAGTTTTCTTCCAAAAAGAAAACTTCCTCTTATATCTTTCTATATACGAGCCAATTAATTGATTGACAATAAATCAATTTCTTTCCTTCTCTACAAATATTTGAATCATAAATTTCAACACTCCACCTTGATTCAAATATGACAATCTTTCTTCATCATCTCATCTTCAACAATCAACATAGAAGTTGTTGGCCCAGCGCCCCATGGCGCTCAAGTAACAGGAAGCAAACTAATCAAGTTTGAGCAATGCTCAAACTTGTCCTTTGGAAGTGACATGGTTATCATATCTGAAGGATTATCCGAAGTACCCACCTTCAATAATTTGATCTTGCTTTGTTCTTCCTCAAGCATAAGAAAGAAACCTCTAACATCAATGTGCTTCGTCCGTGAACTATAAATCAGATTCTCAACAAGATGAATCACACTCTAACTGTCTGAAAATCGCTCCACTGTCTGCTGCGCCATTGAAAGAACATCCAAAAAATGAAGTAAGTACAATCCTTCCTATGTTGCTTCCACAATCGATATTAACTCTGCTTCGGTAGTCGACAAAGCTACGATAGACTGCAACTTTGATCCCCACAAAATCGGGCCTATGCCAAGTGTAAAAACGTAGCCCGACACCGACTTCCGTCCATCTCTATCCACAACATAATCTGAATCACAGTATCCTCTCAGAGAGATGTCTCCATCTACTCCACCATATAACAAGCCAACTGAAGAAGTGCCACGCAGATTTCTGAGTATCCACTTCACTACTTGCCAGTGCTCTTTACCTGGGTTAGAAATATACCGACTAACAACACCAACTGCATGAGCTAAATCAGGACTTGTGCATACCATAGCATATATAAGGTTTCCAACCGCACTAGAATAAGTAATATTACACTTATCCCTTTTGTATTCATCCGATGTGGGACACATATCTCTGGATAGCTTGAAATTAGAGCCTAATGGAGTAACCACCGGTTTAGCATTCTCCATACCGAATCGAAATAGGACTTTCTCGATGAAATGATTTTGAGTGAGCCTCAAAACTCTTTGCTTTCTATCCCTCTGAATCTCCATCCCCAAATTCTCTGTGCATTTCCTAATTCTTTCATCTCAAATTCCTTACTGAGCTCTATCTTCAAATCCGAAATTTTAGACATGCTCTTAGAAGCTATCAACATATCCTCAACATAAAGTAACAAATAGATGATGTCATCGTTACATTTTTAAAACAGACACATTGGTCCTTAAAGCTTCTAGAGTAACCATGTGAGATCATAAACTTATTAAATTTCTTCTACCAATGTCTAGGAGACTGTTTTAAGCCATAAAGAGATTTGTTAAGTTTACAAACATGACCTGGCCTGCTGATATCAATGAACCCCTCTGGCTGCTGTAGGTAAATGTCCTCCTCAATATCACCATGCAAGAATGCTGTCTTAACATCTAGTTGTTCCAACTCCATGTCGAAGTGAGCAACTAATGCCAAAAGAATGCGAATGGAAGTGCGTCTAACAACTGAAGAAAAAGTATCATGAAACTCCACATCTTTCTTCTGAGCATAACCCTTCGCCACTAATCTTGCTTTGTACCTCAAGTCACAATTGCCACCATCTTTCACCTTATAGATCCATTTACATCCAATTGCTCTCTTGCCAGAAGGAAGTGGCACTAATTCCCAAGTGTGATTTTTGTGCAAAGACTCAATCTTCTCCTCCTTTGCTACTAGCCAACTGGAGCTATCAACTGAACTAATGACATCTCTGTAGTCTCTTGGTTCATCATGAAATATGCTTAATGCATAAGCTTCCATGTTATCAAAGTCAATATCTTCAATGCTAAATCCTACAAAATCATCAAGCCACATAGGTCTTTTCTGCTCTCTTGTTGGTCGAGTTTGAATTTGAGCTCCACCTTGAGATTGATCGTCTCTCTCTTCCCTATCAACCACGGTGTCACCGGAATCATCATTTTTGCTTGTATGGAAGTCTGATGATCTACCTTGTGTTTGGTGTTCAGAATTTGTCCTCTCAACATCATTATTAACTGAAGAAGAAGAAGAAGGCTCCACCTTCAACATAGCCTTCTCATCAAATGTGACATGCCTGCTAGTAACAATCTTCTGGGTAGTAGGACACCACATCCTATATCCCTTAATTCCTTTCTTATATCCAAGAAAAATACACTTGTGAGATATTGGATCCAACTTCCCTTTGCTCTCATGCACATAAGCTGGACAACCAAACACTCTGAGAAAGGAATATGATACAAGCTCTCCCTTCCATACTTCTTCAGGAATCTTCATATCTATGGCGGTAAAAGGTGTGCGGTTGATAAGGAAAACCACCTATTTAATGCTTCTGCCCAAAATCTCTTATTTAATCCCACAATCAGCCGTAAGCAATGGGTTCTTTCCAACAAAGTCTGATTCATTCTCTCTGCAACCCCATTTGACTTAGGGTCTCCTGGTGTGGTGTAGTGTCTTTTGATTCCCTCGGACTCGCAAAATTTGATGAATTTTTGAGAAGTGAATTCACCACCATTATCTGAATGAAGAACCTTCACTTTCTTTACAGACTGCTTCTCCATAAGAGTTTTCGAACTTTGAAACCTATCAAAATTTTCATCTTTGGACTTCATAAAATAAACCCATATTTTTCTAGAAAAATCATCCACAAAGGAAAAAAATACTTGGTTCCTCCATAAGATAGGCATGGTGCGGGTCCCCAAAACATCAGTATGAACATACTTTAAGACATCTTTAGACTTATGCTCTGCAATGCCAAAAGAAACCTTCGTCTGCTTTCTAAGTACACATCCTTCACAAAAGTCAGGTTTTGAATGATGAACACGGTCAATCAAGCCTCTCTTTCTCAATACTTCTAAACTGCGCTCTCCAATGTGACCCATACAAAAATGCCACAATCTAGTGAAATCGAAATCAACTGAATCAATAATTGAAGCAGTCTCCGCAACAACAGGTATTCCCTTCAGCAAATATAGATTTCCAGCTTTTTCCCCTTTTGTTACAATCAATGAGCCATTTGTAATTTTTAATAAATCGTTTTCTATTACACACTTCAAGCCAAAGTTGCACAATGCTCTAATAGATATCAAACTACGCCTTAAATCAGGCACATGCCTGACATCACATAAAGTACGAACAACACCATCAAATATCCTGATTTTTACTGTTCCAATACAAATCATGCGACAAGAATCATTATTTCCCATGAGAACCTCTCCTCCATCAAGCTGATGATAAGTGGAAAAAGTGTGCCTATCAGGTGTCATGTGATAGGATGCTCCCGAGTCAATAATCCACATAGTACTCTTCATAGGAGAGGCGGAAGCTATAAAAATGTCAGGATCATTATCTGAATCTGATGTCTCCACTGTGGATGCTGAAGCCTTCTGCGGAACAGCTTTGTTTTTATTCTCCAACTTGGGCCAACTTGCAATATAATGTCCAGATTTTCTGCAATAATGATAAACTCCTTTCCGAACTCCTTTTGACTGAGTTCTGGACTTAACTCTATCCCCACCATATTTGGGTCTACTTTTACTTCTTCCTCTCTGTTCAACAAGGCTTTTAGAATCATTCTCCATGCTCATGCTTGATAGCTTTCCTCTCAACATCTCGTTATGCAAATTTGTCTTCACATCCTCCAAGCAAATAGACGAACGCCCATAGATCATAGAGTTAACAAAAGTTTTGTACTCTGCAAGTAAAGAACATAAAAGAATAACAACTTGCACCTCATCCTCAATCTTTACATTAGCTGCTCGAAGATTCATGGAAAGTGTGTTGAGGTCATCTACATGAGCAAATATATCTGTTCCGGGCCTCATTTTGAAAGAATAAAGTTGTTGTTGTAAGATGATGCGGTTGGTGAGAGACTTGTCGTAGAACTTTCTCTGAAGAGCATCCCACAATTACTTAGCAGTTTTCACATGATAAAACTCTCTAAGTACTTCATCGGAAAGGCTAAGTTGGATGGTAGTAAGAGCATCCTCTTACAATTCTTCTATCTCTTCAGGTGCTAATTTCTTCAATTTCTCTAGATCTGAGACAACCTTAAATGTCCTCTCTTTCTTCAACACCGCTTCCATCTTCATTTTCCATGTGCCAAAATCCCCTTTTCCATCAAATCTAGCAACTCCATAATTTGTAGCGCTTCTACCACCATTATTCTTTACGGAATTTGACATAGCTGAAAAATTCTTTGAACAGGACAACTAGCTCTGATACCAATCCATAGTGCAAAATCAGAGATTTGAGCAGCGGAAAATGGATAAACCCAATGATCTAGTCCGTCAACAATGCCAAAAAAATAAAATCAAGCGGCGCAAATTATAGAGAGAACAAAAACAGAAAAGAGAGGAAAGGACACACCAATATAATGTGGTTCGGATATGAATATCCTACGTCCACAGAGACCCAACAACTTTTATTTTTTTAATGAAGAAACGAGTACATAAGATTACAATAGAGAGAAGATTAATAGTGGATTGCATGCATTCATACAATAACATGGCCTCTGTTTATATAGAGGGATTTCTTGGAGATAAATAAGAGAAGTTTCTAGATTACTTGGACATGAAGAAAAATAAATATAATATATTCCTTGATTTGATTGGAGCATAAATGGTTGGCGCAATCATGGCCTCAATCTCTTTCCCTGAGTAAATTGATTCTTCATTAGTTGATTAATTGGCCTGTTATTTTTCTTCCAAAAAGACATTTTCCTCTTATATCATTCCATATACGAGCCAATTAATTGATTGACAATCAATCAATTTCTTTCCTTCTCTATAAATATTTGAATCATAAATTTCAACAAAAGCTAAGTGTACGTACAGAAATCAACTGTAACGTTTAGGATTATTTTAGATCCAAGTGAAAATTCAAGCCCACTTACATGCTGGGAAAGAGAGAGAAAATTTGATATGGTGCCCCAGGTGCGAATCATGGATTTCATTTTAAGTAGGGAAATTTTTTAGTCCCACACCATCAAATAAAATGGAATCCTCTTGTATATATACCCACATATGTTTCATTATTACAAAGTTACTAGAATCAACATGGTTTGAGTGGACTGTTGGCTGCTTGAAGCCTAGGTAGAGCGATTTGTTATTTCCCAGGAACGACAAACCTCAAAGAGAGGTTTGATTTGCCAGCAACTTTAACTTTTTTTTAACCTAGGGCATTGGCCCTTCCTGGCCTCAATGTGTACACGCCTCTGTGGAGCCCTAAAACTCAAAAAGAGCCAACGAGTCGAATTCAAAATAAAAAAAAATTGTTAAGAGCAGAAGGGTCAAGTAAGCCTAGCTAAACATCCATTAATTATAAAAATTGTTAAGAGTGGAGTGCTTTTAGCGACAGATTATCAGTTTTAGTTTATTTATCACTTCTATAAATTCTATTATTGTTCTATATAATTGTATGATCCTATATACTATGATTATGTGGTTTATATAATTGTTATTGTCTCGTCGGCTTTACATCTGTGATTTTTACTATTATATGTTATCTGATACGCTGTAAGATATACGAATGGTTCTATGATTGAATTTCGTATTTTATTATTTCTCTTCACTTCTATTTTCTTCTTTTCTTTTCCGTTCCTCTTGATTTATCTTATTTCTTTATCTTCATAACTGTTATGCATCGATTGAGTGATAGTACAACATAATATTTGGTTATATAAGCACTGGTGGTGTCTGGTGATCACACAATCCATATGAGATTTCGTGATTTTTCTTTACATGGCGATAAGTAAGCTTAATGTTAGACATAGCCTCATCATTGGAAAAAACCAAACCATAGATAAGATATGTAGCTAGTAGGTTTGGCAAACTTAATGGGTGTAGTTGGCTCCCTTTTTGGTAATACCTTAAGTTTTTGACATGCAGGAGCTAGATCTTATTGAGACCCGTTATGTTTTCCTATAGTACCTTGGCTAGACCAGTGCAATGGTTTTAAAGGATGGATTCTGATCCTTATAAAGGAGGATTTTTTCGGAAGCACTGAGGGAACCTCTATGGAAATCCTGCATAATGAACCAATGCACCATATCGGTTTTTGATCGTTTCCCTGGTATGGATGTGATATGCACCTACAAGCATCACATCTACTTTAACTATTTTACATTCACACTTAGGTATTATTATAATATTACTGTATTTTTACCGAATTTTTTTTGGTTTATCGTAAGTTAAACCCAACTGTGTCTACGTGCAACATGGACTTACGTGGTATCTTTTATTTCAAAATACTTTCAAAATATAATAAATAAATTCCTTATGATCTAATTTGCTCATACTTATCATTCCAGACTGGCCAGGACGTTATTTTCTTATAATGCATAGGCCAAACCAAATATACTATCTGGTTAGTTTTAAACAGGTAAAAGATTAGGAGGCAATCTTAAGGCCTAGGATGTACTTCCATATTTTCCTGTATTGTTCCCTAGTTTGTTCTCCTATATTTATATGCATTTGTGAGGATAAACTATTATAACTGTCTAGGTTAAAATAGTTTAGTATACTTTGATTTGTATATGTAAATATTTTTTTGTAAAGATCTTATTTATAGTATATATTTTCTGTTGCGTTGTGAGATTCTGCTCCGTCTTCTTTTTTTCACTCCAATAATCTATCTTTTCCGCACTTGGATATTTAACATGTGAACATCGTGGACGTATTAGTATTGATTTCTAAAGGTCAAAAAGATAGGTCGTTGCATGGTAGCTTTCAACGTAACTTGAATTTGATATGAGACTTTTTATTTTGCTTGAAGATGTGTTTCGGCTAGCAAAAGCAAGGACAAGTATGTTGAGACAAGATTTTGATCGATGCCAACATATAAAGGTGCAATGAAGATCATTTCATAGAGATAAAGTTTTTTACTTTGAGTCGTGCTAGAAATATGTTAAAATCTATCCTCAATGTATAAAACGAATGCACAAAACTTCATTGCTGAAATCTGTATATTTGAGGAATTGAAAAGTCACAGAAAAAGCCCAAACGGTCCAGGCTCCGACTGGGAAAGAGTGCAAAGTGATATAGACTATGGACCGAGGTCCTCTGGTCCATAGCCAAAAAACGGTCGACCGCCCAAAAAAGGACCGGTCGACCGGTTTTACTGTGTTTGCACATAACGACTATTTTTTTGATTCTTTAAATTTCCAGAAACTTAACCAGTCGACCGGTGATTTTCAACCAGTCGACCGACTCCGAACATCAAGCTTTTTTACGAAGGGTTGTTTCATTCATCAAGAGTTTCTTCTTCAATTTTCAATGGAAACGGATGCAATCTTTTGTAGAAACTCTTCATGAAGGAATGCAACTATTCTACACTATAAATAGACTTGAAATCATACTTTCAAATCACCGATTCTTTCTCTAATTTCTGATCTTACTTTCTAAATACTCTTGCATTCTAAAAGCTCTCAAATATTTCAATTGCTTATTGAATCATTGGAATTATTTCATATCTCTTGATTCAATAAGTAATATTCTTCCTTCAATCTTCACATACACATTATATACTCGAGGATAAGATTATAGGAAGGGTGTACTACAAGTGACTTGTCCGTGTATTGAAGACACAATATATAGTCAATCATCAACTACTTCGTATTGAAATTCCGGTAAGCCTGTAGCCGTTCAAATCAGGTGGGTAAGCTTGTGGCCCGTGAAATCAAGTGGGTAAGCTTGTGGCCCGTGAAATCAAGTGGGTAAGCTTGTAGCCCGTGAAATCAAGTGGTGTGTTGTGAACCTGTTCCTCCGGGTAAAGCGAGGTTGTTGATTAGTGAAATTCCAGATGGGAGATCTGGGACTGGACGTAGGACGGTGCTCCGAACCAGTATAAAATCCCTGGTGTAATTTTTCTTTTACTGCATTTACTATATTTACTTATCTGTGACTAGCTATTACTTTATACTTGAATATTGTTTGTCATATTACACGATCCTTGTGTGTATTATACTTAGCACATACGCACTCGCATTTTCAAAGTAAGCCAATAAAATGGTAAATGACTAGGTTACAGATCAATATTTAGATGGTTGTGTAAGAAAGAAAGAAGGTAAGTCTATTATCCCTTCTCACTCAATCTTACCCACGTATCTCTAAGCATATCCCCTATGTTTTAGCTTCCCCTAATTCATGCCATATTCAAAATTTGCAGCCCTACGGATGGTCCTAGAACACATTTAATCCCAAGCCAAATTAATACACAATTAAATCTAATTTTATCGCTTATCGGTATCGCTGTTAAGCAATATATTTACTGCTATACAATAATATTTATTCCTCAAATCGTATACAAGTTTATTATTAACATTTCATAAATATTAATTAACTTGACTAATTTAATTAATTTTTAACAATTATAAACTAATTAAACCATTTCATCTCAAAAGAATTCGTTATTTTAGTTATGTAAGTCTTAGTTGTAATTTAGTCAGCAATTAACATCGATCTATTTAAATGTTATTGTTCACACGTTATTTAGCAGATTATGTGACATTATGGCCAAAGTTATCGCTTACTCAGTTTCGTAGAATCTAATTTTTTAGTTTAATAAGCATTAGGCCTTGAAGCGCACTATTTCTCTGCATCAAAATTGTTTCACTTTGGACTTATGGAGTTTGTTAATGGTAAAAATACCAATATCATTCATGTTTGACTCTATAGCCCAAACAGAAAGTCCTTGATCTCATAATAACAATTATTATTAATCAAAATGCTCTGATTATGGGTTTTGACTATAAGTTGATTTGAGTTGACCGTGATGTTAACCCCATATAACCGAGGAGACTGAATAGTGCTTCATTTTTAGTACTTCCACTTCACCCAACTATAGTTGCTCGATAGATTCATGCCATGATTTGTCCATAGTCAAAGTGAAGCTTTCATACTGAAGATCCATAATATTCTCAAATTGAGAGAATTATGTACATCAGTCACATCAACATTTTCTATTAGATCTTAGTTATATTAACTAAATAAAAACAATCACATGAGTCACTCCATAGTTATTTGATGTCTTTCAGTACATAACCTTAGGCAGTCTCAAAAATCATGAGTAAATTACTGACATGTAGAATATTTGAAAAGCATTACCCAACCTCGAAACATCTGGACTGCGAACATCTGAAATGCTATATTTTTATTCATTGTGATAAATTACTTGCGGTTACAATATTTTGCAACTATTATTACAAAACAGCAAATTCTATTTCAATTCAGCCTACTGTTGAGTAGCCCCCCTCCCAAAAAATACCGTAAAAATGAGAAAACCCATTTTTTGTTGAGTCGCCCCCTGTTTTATTTAAAAACCCAATAATACCCTTCTTTGTAGTGGCTCTACGTGGAATTATTAGGGAACCACGTAGGGGAACTGTGCGGCAACTAATGATACCATGTAGAGCCACTACATGGTGTTATTAGGTACTACGCAGTGTCCCTGCATGGTTCCCTACAAAACCACATAGGGTCAATATAGATTGAAAATTGAGGGAAAAAATATAACTGAAAAGAGGCAATTTCAACCTTGATTTTTTATAAAAATAGGTGAGTGCTCAACAATTCCCTGGATTGAAATAGAATTTGTCTCACAAAATATAACACTTATGGATTTTCAATTAAACATGCTTTTAGTTAAATTATCTCATTAATGATGCACGTTTATAGAAAGAAAATGCCTTTTATTTTGAACGAGACTGATCAATGAGTTGGATATATGTAACAAGCAACATAAGTGCTCCTCCTATAACATATTATTAACTCTATCACTTCGATGCCACGTTTAATTAATATTTAGGAACAAAGCATTGTCTTTGAAAAATCCTCATCCGCTGCCTTTGGGACACTGTTGTTCCATCTACTTAGCGTACTTATCTCGACAAAGGTAGTGCCTTTACCACCATCATCCCCACACCACTACGTCTTTGAGTAGAACCAATGTTACCACGAACAACACGCAATATGCTTCTCATTTTTGGGTAAAATTTTGAAAGAATGAAGGATAAAATAGGCTAAAATTTTGATTTTAGCAGTTGATTTTTAGTTTGTGTTGGGTTTTGATAAAATGAGATTTAGATTTTGAGTTTAGTGGAGGCACATCTGGCTGAAGAAGAAGCTGAGCACGTGCGAGAGTTATTCGCCATTATAAATGTCAAATAAACTCATGGTAGAGGAATTTTATTTGGTTTCAACTTGTCCAGCCTTTATATAATGTCAGATAACTTGATTCTTTTTTTTTCTGTTGGACTGGCTTGGTGCTCAAACCACCCAAAAATTAACCACATAGAAATGATGACCAACCCTCTCTATTGGCAATGCTCGTAGTAGAAGACTAGAAGTAGTTGACATCGTATTTATGCCTTTTAAATACAAATTAATGCAAGCAACTTTTCAATGTTTTTCCGTCTTTGTAAGTTTAGCGTTGTGCAGCTAATGCACCGCCATTATCCCGCTGTATCCTATAGCGGATAACTACCGCTACGTTTTCCCTAATAGCCCCTAATATAGCCTTTCCGCTTTAAGTCCCATTATATTACGTTATTCTCGATGCACCATGATATTTCCACTATATTACGTTTTCTTTTCCCGCTAAATGTATGATGTAAGAAATAAACTGAAAAATGACATTTTTACATTACAAAATTTATGAAATTAGGTTTTTTAATTGAAATTTTAATATATATTTTTAGAAAGAAAAATAATCTAATATCCTATTAAATGTAATTAAGTTAAATAGTAGTCTATGTTTACTTATATATATTTCAACATATTTTATATATAATTAAGAATGTACTAACTGTAGTTAAACTAAATACTATTTTTTTCATTTATTTCTCATTTATATATTCATAAAAACATTAAGAATGAGTTAAATGTGCTATTTAAAGTCATCCGCTATATCATGTTATTTCCTCGATGTATCCCCGTTATGACTTTTTGGACCTCCGTCGCTTTGAATGCAGAAACGACCCGAACTTCCCCGCGAAGGAAAGCCCGGATTGAATTGAGAACACGAAAAATCAGAAGAAAACTTCATTGCTTATTACAACAATTTCATCAGAATACAAGAATATACAGAGTATGAATAAATATTACACATTTACTAAACATCAGAGATTTAAATACATTAAAATGCAGCGGAAAATAATACAAATCACAACGGAAAGGAATATACGGATACAGAGCTTTCCGTATATCATTCTAGCTATAAATCAGGATCCTGTGAATATAAATCTGCAAAACCAAAACTACTAGCTGCCCGTGCAAAAAATAGGGGCACCAAGAGTTTAGGTTAAAACAATAAACTCCAGGTCAGTCATGTGACTGGTGTGAGAACAAAAACAGTTATTAATCTTTATTTTAAAGTTAGGTAAATCAAGGGACCATGCAGTATAACAAGGAACGGGTTTCCTCCCAAGAATACCAGCGCATAAAATAATAGCGTAATGCTAAATAAAGAACCATGAAGCTATTATGAGACTCAGGTCCCATCACACAATGCAACGCAAGCCGGAGGATAGAGTTTTTACCTTAATAGCCAAGAATGCTTCGTACATAAAATTTCATGTTTTATTATTACTATAAGTGTACAGTGTCAAAACAAATTCAATCATAAGTATCAATCATAGACGGCATAAGTGCCTCATGCCACTATGTCGCCGGATATAGATTTAATCAAAACCGCGAAATGTTGTATTGGAAATTGGATTTCCATCTGTGAACCAAGGCAAGGGATCGTCCTTACCGCTTCGAGACGCTCTAGCCCGCCCCTCAGGAACAGCCGCAACTGCACCTTGGATTGTCAGGGCCGGTCCACTCGATGTGGATTATAATGCCTGAACACTGCGTTTCCCCGCCCTGTGGGGCGTAAATGAGCCAAATGACTCCATCGGCCCCGGATCGACCGATATAACTGAGGCACCGCCTATCCATCATCCAATAAGTAAAATGCCAGGGCGTGCAAAACGCTGACACCACTCCTAGCTAGAAAGAAACGCATGTCCTCCCTAAAGCCCTCTCCCGTTTCTGGTTCACACCGGGGTGTGAGGCTCGCGAATCAACGCTACATAAAGCTATGCTATATCAAATTCGTGCTTTGATCATCAACCACAAGACTCTGCTTTTCAACAGAAGCCTTGATCATTTGCATCTCAGCATGACACAACCGCAATTCACGCTATGAAACCGATGTCAATCAATCACACAGAATGAAATCCGATGTAAGACACACATCCATTTACAAGTTCGTTCTGGGTCTGAACGAAACCGGAGGCATCTTATTCCTCCCCCATATGTCCAATACAGGGGAGAGGCCCTTGCATATCCATCGATCTCTAAGAATGTCTGGACGATCACCACTTATTACCTCGCCTTGGGTGTACAGCCCAATCAAGACATCAGTAATCATCTAAATGATGTGAAGACCTCCGGTCTTTAACCAACATCTTCATCCTCGACACATCGTCGAATCAATTATTCAGAATGCGATAAACCCTGTCTTATTCCAATCCAGAATATTAATTTATCCAAATATTTATATACTTTGGGAAAGGTTCCCATTAATTTTATCAAAGATAAATTCTTTAAATTTATTTTTTAATCTTCCTTTAGATATCATTTCGATCTAATTAAAGATGCATTAAAACTCCACTTGGTTTTAATCTTCCCAAAAATCAATGTTAACGATTGCTTAACTAGGGAAATCATATCTTTCCTTTAACTGGGTTAAAGAACCAACGTCATTTAAAACACGGTTCACGATAAACACAAAATCACATTTCATTCCATCAGCCTTTAACCGTAAATTAGCAAGTGAACAATTCCCTAAGTATTAACCCCGAAGGCCGAAACCAACATCAGATCAATACTCAAGAAACCATTCAACTTAACTAATCTCCAGTTAGTTTCTGATTTTCTTAACTCCATTGGGTCTAAGAACTGTATTATTAAAGATAGCATTCACGACAACCCAAATTACATTCCATTAATTATGGAATCTTCACGGAAAAACAAATCAATATATAATCGATATCAATTTCCATATCCGACCAATAATATAAATGGAATAACGACAACGCCTCTTAAATTCCATATGTATTAACAATCTTCCTCCACAGAAGTTCACTTCGATTAGTATCAAATCGAATTCCATTCAATTACAATTTAATATATTAAATTGGAAAACGTTACCTTGGAAAATTCCCGTTAAATCTAAATAAAAAGATTTATAAATCCCAATTCACATTTCATTGCAAATCGCGTTAAAGAACGAATGTCGTTAAAAACACAGTTCACAATAAACCCAATTCACATTAGCCTCTAATCGTAAATTATTAAGAGAATAGTCCCCTAAGTATTAACCCCGAAGGCCGAAACCAACATCAGATCAATACCCCGAAAACCGTTCAACTTAACTAATCTCCAGTCAGTTTCTAATTTTCTTAACTCCATTTGGGTTTAAGAACAGCATTATTGAAGATACCATTCACGACAAACCCAAAATCCAATTCGATATTAAATACAAAGCTCTGAATAGAAAATTTATCGGCTTATATTCCATATCAAATTCTGTAACAAACAAATATCGTTTTGGAAATAACGATATAATTATATCTTTCAAATTTCCATAACAATATCCTTATAATCACAAAATCCAACATCGAAATATTCCGAAGACAATTTTGATCCAAATCCATTCCAATATATATATTGGAAATTCTGGTTATTTTTAAAACCATTTCAAATCCAATTTATTTATGTTAAAAATAATTGGATTATAATTCTAGTTTAAAACTAGTTCATTTCGATAAAATCTATTTTTTATCTTTTCAAATATGGAATTTTTCATCCCAATTCTTTCCAAATCATTTCTTATGATTTTACACTAATTATTGATATTTTTAAAAATTGTATCAAGGCACGTACTGTCGATTTCCATAAATGGCCATCGAACTGCACTTACAACGACCTTTTCCAAATTTTATTTGGACATAATTCTAAATCCAACTGTTAGATTTCAAATCTCTAATATTCGTTAGAAAGTTCTTTTCGATACGAACACAACGGTTCCAGTTTTAGGAGAATCCGACGGTCAAATATCTTGCAATGTCCGTTCGAAATCAATGGTCGAAATTAGCGAACTGCCGCGGCGCTAAGCGTTCAGTTCAGGCCATTATATATTATATATAATATATATAATACATATTTCGTCGATTTCTTTTCAAAATGTATTTTATAAATTGTTTTAAATTCATTTTTAAAATGATTTCAACTACATATTGACATTTGATTTTGAAATCAATTCCTTTTCAATATTCATTATAAAATGGAATAAAATCGATATAAGTATCGTTCACGTCAAAATGGCGTCAATCTAATCAACACGGCTTTATATATTTAAATATATACGTGTCCATCCCAAATCGGACATCAAAATCAAATTTTGATTCTTTTCTGAATTTAATTTTAAAATATTCATTATTTCAAAATATTCATTATTTTAAAATATTCATTCTTTCTGGACTGGAGTCAGACACTGTCAATTACCATATAATATGATTATATGGATTTCATACAACATGTATACAACAATAATCGAATACAGTCAACCATCATCCAAAGTGCATTCTACACTACATAAGCATCAAATATAAATATTTAACGCTTACAACAGCCTGTCAATTAATCGATCGACATACAGCTAATTATTGGGACTAGTGTATGTCATATATCATCCCAATACCCGTGTGGGGTTTCAATCAAAAAATAATGAATTTTATTTGTGCAATTGAGCGATGTGTAAAATTTATCGTCCCAATCAATATTAGTCAAATGTGCGTACATAAACAAATCGTCCGATTTGTTCATAAATATTTATTTTATTCATATACACGTTAAAAATTATATTTTTAACTATAAAATATTTTACTCCATTCCACATCAGACAATCAATTTTCACCACACAATCAATCAAACAAGCAAGCCGTCCATGGTCTGTGGACGACGGGTGTCGGGTGCTGCTAAACACCGTCTGCATCCTCGTATATATTTTAACTTGAAAATAAAATCAACGTGAGAAGTTCTCACCTTTGGGTTCCACTCCGTCGTGCTTTGATTGTCGATCTATGTAGTATACCTACGTTAAAAATTATATTTTTAACCAATCAATAATTATTTCTTTGTATGATTATTCTATAAGCAACATACATAGGCTAAAAATTATATTTTTATCTTTCTAAAAATAATTTCATATTTTCATAACCACGCTACATAGTTAAAAATCACATTTTTCTATCGCTACTATATAGATAAAAATCAAATCTTTCTATCGCTAATGAATATATAAAAATCACATTTTTACATTGTCGTCCAAATGATAAAAATCATATTTTTACTTCGCTGCATATATGATAAAAACCACATTTTTATATCATCACTTCTTATATAAAAATCATATTTTTATCCTACCGCTACATACATAAAGATCGAATTTTTATTATCTATCGAATATAAAAATCATATTTTTATTATTCCTATAATATAAAAATCATATTTTTATTATCATACATAAATAAAAAATCATTTTTTTATTGTCTCTATAATATAAAATCCCATTTTTATTATTCCTTTAATATAAAAATCATATTTTTATTATGATGTTATTAATTTCAAAAATTACATTTAGAAATCAAATCTATTCATTTAAAATTTCAGTTTTCAAAACCATGATATTTAAATTTAAAACCATACCTTTTTTATATAAAATTATTTTGAAACACTTTCAAAGTTAATTACGTTAAAAAAACAAATAAAACAGTAACAAAACTTACGAGGTCGGTGATGGCGCGCATGTGGCCGCTGGAGGGGGCGGAGGTGTCTCCGGCGGCGGCGGCGGCGGCGGCTCAGTGGTGGTGGCGGCTGGCCCATGGGTGCGGCGGCGGCTCAGTTGCGTCGATTTGGGGGTTGGGGGAATCGAAGTGGAGAGAAGAAGGAGCTAGGGGCGCCAGAGGAAGGAGAGGGATGCGACGGAGGTTGGGGGAGCCCGGGCGGCAGTCGCGGTGGCGCGAGGGGGGTCGAGGTCAATGACGAGCGGTTTTTTTTTTTATTTATTTTTTGTTCTGATCAGGGGAAGGAGAAAGGGACTGGAGAGGTTAATGTAATGGAATTAAATATTATATTATATATTTTTTAATTTAACTTTCAAAAAGGTTGACTTTTTATTCGAACCCCAAATGAGGCCCAATGACTATCGTCCCTAGCGTATTACCCCCATTCCAAACACAATGAGATATGTTTCGTAAGCCAATTCCATTGTTTTGATCAGTTTTCGTCAAAATCAAAATATAAATCTATATATTGAATTTTGAACGCACATTTCAATTTACTGGGGCCACGTACTGACTCTAAAAATACCAGAAAAATAAACCAGGCTATGTTTCGACGATACGGTCCTAACAAAACTACTTTCGTCAAATTTGGAGACCGTTTGAAAAATGACCATTTTCTGGTCGATCCAAATTGACTGAAACTATTCAAACACGTTTTCTTTTGCCATGCTCACGTATTGATCCCAAAAATTACGAATATTGAAACCTAGCAATAATTTGTCATCCCGGATCCAACAAAAGTGAAAACGGAGGTCGTTTGCAAAATCACTATTTTTAAGGCCCAAAATTCCATAGCAACTATTCTAAATTTTCAACTAGGCATAACTTTTTATTCCTGCTATGAAATTTCAATTTTTCGGATTCGTTGGAATGATATTTTCAAATAGACTCTAATATTTTTGGTTTTGCTAAAATCGGGTTTATTTTGAATCCTGTACATTCATTTGAAATTTGAAATTGAATTTTCGAACTACCGCGCCATTTCCAATTCCTTTTATAATTAAAATAAATATTTATGTTCTAACGTCGATTCAAATAAGTATATACGTTCTAATTCTATTAAAAATTAATTTCTCATCGTTATTATTTAAAATAGTTCATTTTAAATATTCAAAATTCACTAAAATGGCTAAAATAAAAAATTTAAATTGGCTTCGATTTTCCAGGTTGTTACAATCTCCCCAACTTAAAATCTTTTCGCCCTCGAAAAGGAACGGAGCTGAAAGTTGTTTAACTAATCAACTCAACTTTCATTATTTTAGTTATGGTTTAAGTTCTTCAACTTTTCAGTTTCTAAGAACTTTTCAAACTTTTCAAAAATTTGGCTAACACCCTAAATTTTCGAATTTCGCCATAACCTCCCCTTGGAGCACCGGGAAAATCTCGAAATTGCCATATAGGACTCTCCAATCCAAAAAGAAAAAGAAACAACCAAGTGGCTAGCCAATCGGCTCATAAAATTATCAAAAGCCCCAAGAAATACGATAAACACGTACCTATTTGTCGAGCAACAATTTTATTCCTCTACTCTAGCCTCTTTGCAATGACCTGTTCAATGGATACACATGTATATGCATGCAATTTCAAACAATTTTCAATACAGTTCAATATTCGATACAATTTGGTTATATGTACTGTCCTTTCACATAATGGTTTATTAGACAATAAACAATCATACAATACAACCATCAATCAGTTAGTCGATTAGCTTTTCAAAATTATAATTTTGATAAATCATGTTTTTTATGCCAATTCACAACAATAAACCTTATCTAGTTTTGGTTCTCACACCAGTCAGTTGGAAATATATATACATCCCACTTTCGAAACTCGAACGCAAATGCTGATGATGATGCATCAACATCAGGATTATCCCCAGGCGACTAAAGTGTGATTCTATATCTATTCAGTACATTAAGACTTCGTACACACGTGGATCAGACGTATATGCAAAATTTTTATATACCCGATTGTCCAAATCAATTTAAAATAAATATTCAAATACGAATAATAAAGTTTAAATTTTCAAAACAAAATTTGTTTTCATTTTAAAAATATACTCTTTCGACTCATTCTAGGATACTACTAATCCTATCTCTAACGAGTCATTCCCATTGGATATTACTAATCCAATCTCTGATGAATTGTTTCTTTGGTTCTAACGGGTCTTGTTCTCCGAGCTCTATAAACCAAAGCTCTGATACCAAACTGAAACGACCCGAACTTCACTAGGAAGGAAAGCCCAAATTGAATTGAGAACACGACAAATCAGAACACAAACAGAAGAACATTTCATTGCTTATTACAACAATTTCATCGGAATACAAGAATATACAGAGTATGAATAAATATTACACATTTACTAAACATCAGATATTTAAATACATTACAATGCAACGGAAAATAATACAAATCACAGCAGAAAGGAATATACGGATACAGAGCTTTCCGAATATCATTCCAGCTGTAAACCAGGATCCTGTGAATATAAATCTACAAAACCAAAACTACTAGCTGCCCGTGCGGAAAATAGGGGCACCTAGAGTTTAGGTTAAAACAATAAACTCCAGGTCAGTCATGTGGCTGGTGTGAGAACTAAAACAGTTATTAATCTTTATTTTAAAGTTAGGTAAATCAAGGGACCACACCGTATAACACGAAACGGGTTTCCTCCCAAGAATACCAGTGCATAAAACAACAACGCAATGCTAAATAAAGAACAATGAAGCTATTATAAGACTCAGGTCCCATCACACAATGCAACGCAAGCTGGAGGATATAGTTTTTACCTTATAATAGCCAAGAATGCTTGGTACGTAAAATTTCATGTTTTATTATTACTATAAGTGTATAGTGTCAAAACAATTTCAATCATAAGTATCAATCATAGACGGCATAGGTGCCCCATACCACTATGTCGCCATATATAGGTTTACAATCAAAACCGCAAAATGTCGTATTGGAAGTTGGATTTCCATCTGTGAACCAAGGCAAGGGATCGTCCTTACCGCTTCAAGCTGCTCTAGCCTGCCCCTAAGGAGCAGCCGCAACTGCACCTTGGATCGTTAGGGCTGGTCCACTCGATGTTGAATATAATGCCTGAACACTGCGTTACCCCGCCCTATGGGGCGTAAATGAGCCAAATGACTCCATCGGCCCCGGATCGATCAATATAACTGAGGCGCCTCCTATCCATAATCCACATAAGTAAAATGCCAGGGCATGCAAAAAGCTGACACCGCTCCTAGCTAGAAAGAAACGCATGTCCTCCCTGAAGCCCTCTCCCATTTCTAGTTCACACCGGGGTGTGAGACTCACGAATCAACGCTACACAAAGCTACGCTATATCAAAGCCGTGCTTTGATCATCAACCACAAGACTCTTATTTTCAATAGAAGCCTTGATCATTTGCATCTCAGCATGCCACATAGTCAATTCACGCTACGCAACCGATGTCTATCAATCAAACAGAATGAAATCTGATGTCAGACATACATCCATTTACAAGTTCGTTCAGGATCTGAACGAAATCGGAGGCACCTTATTCCTCCCCTATATGTCCAATACAGGGGAGAGGCCCTCGCATATCAGTCGATCTCCAAGTACGTCTGGACGATCACCACTTATTACCTCGCCTTGGGTGCACAGCCCAATCAAGACATCAGTAATCATCCAAACGATGTGAAGACCTCTGGTCTCCAACCACCGTCTTCATCCTCGACACATCGTCGAATCAGTTATTCAGAATGCGATAAACCCGGTCTTTCTCAATAACTTGCGTATATAATAAATAAGTGCTATAAAACACAACATACGCCTCATTCCAATCCAGAATATTTCTTTATCCAAATATTCATATACTTTGGGAAAGGTTCCCATTAATTTTATCAAAGATAAATTCTTTAAATTTATTCTTTAATCTTCCTTTGGATATCATTTCAATCTAATTAAAGATGCATTAAAAATCCACTTGGTTTTAATCTTCCTAAAAATCAATATTAACGATTACTTAACTTGTGAAATCATATCCTGCCTTTAACTGGGTTAAAAAACCAATATCATTTAAAACACGGTTCACGATAAACCCAAAATCACATTCTATTCCATCAGCCTTTAACCGTAAATTAGCAAGTGAACAATTCCCTAAGTATTAACCCCGAAGGCCGAAACCAACATTAGATCAATACTCAAGAAACCATTCAACTTAACTAATCTCCAGTTAGTTTCTGATTTTCTTAACTTCATTGGGTCTAAGAACTGTATTATTAAAGATACCATTCACGACAACCCAAATCACATTCCATTAATTATGGAATCTTCACGGAAAAACAAATCAATATATAATCGATATCAATTTCCATATCCGACCAATAATATAAATGGAACAACGACAACGCCTCTTAAATTCCATATGTATTAATAGTCTTCGTCCACAGAAGTTCACTACGATTAGTATCAAATAGAATTCCATTCAATTCCAATTTAATATATTAAATTGGAAAACATTACCTTGGAAAATTCCCGTTAAATCTAAATAAAAAGATTTATAAATCCCAAATCACATTTCACTGCAAATCGGGTTAAAGAACGAATGTCGTTAAAAACACAGTTCACAATAAACCCAATTCACAAACCTCTAACCGTAAATTAGTAAGAGAACAATCCCCTAAGTATTAACCCCGAAGGCCGAAACCAACATCAGATCAATACCCCGGAAACCATTCAACTTAACTAATCTCCAGTCAGTTTCTAATTTTCTTAACTCCACTTGGGTTTAAGAACAGTATTATTAAAGATACCATTCACGACAAACCCAAAATCCAATTCGATATTAAATACAAGGCTCTGAATAGAAAATATAGCGACTTATATTCAATATCGAATTCTGAAACCAACAAATATCGTATTGGAAATAACGATATAATTATATCTTTCAAATTTCCATAACAATATCTGTATAATCATAAAATCCAACATCGAAATATTCCGAAGACAATTTCGATCCAAATCTATTTCCAATATATATTGGAAATTCTGGTTATTTTTCAAACTATTTCAAATCCAATTTATTTATTTTAAAAATAATTGGATTATAATTCTAGTTTAAAACTAGTTCATTTTGATAAAAATCTATTTTTATCTTTTCAAATATGGAATTTTTCATCCCAATTCTTTCCAAATCATTTCTTATGATTTTACACTAATTATTGATATTTTTAATAATTTTATCAAGGCCAGTACAATCGATTTAGATAAACGTCCATCGAACTGCACTTACAGCGACCTTTTACAAATTTGATTTGGACATAATTCCAAATCCAACCATTAGATTTCAAATCTCTAATATTCGTTAGAAAGCTCTTTTCGAAACGAACCCAACGGTTCCAGTTTTAGGAGAATCCGATGGTTGGATCTCCCGTAATGTCCGTTCGAAGTCAATGGTCGAAATTCAAGAACTACAGTGGCGCGGCGCGTTCTATTCAGGCTATTATATATTATATATAATATACATATTTCGTCGATTTCTTTTCAAAACGTATTTTATAAATCGTTTTAAATTCGTTTTCAAAACGACTTCGACTTCATATTGACATTTGATTTTGAAATCAATTCCTTTTCAATATTCATTATAAAAAGGAATAAAATCGATATTAGTATCGTTCACGTCAAAATGGCGCCAATCTAATCAACACGGCTTTATATATTTAAATATATTTGTGTCCATCCCAAATCGGACATCAAAATCAAAATTTGATTCTTTTTTGGATATTATTTTAAAATATTCAATATTTCAAAATATTTGTTATTTTAAAATATTCATTCTTTCTAGACTGGAATCAGACACAATTAATTACCATATAATGTGATTATATGGATTTCATAAAACATGTATACAACAACATTCAAACACAGACAACCATCATCCAAAGTGCATTCTACACTGCATAAGCATCAAATATAAATATTTAACGCTTACAACAGCCTGTCAATCAATCGATCGACATACAGCTAATTATTGGGACTAGTGTATGTCATATATCATCCCAATACCCGTGTGGGGTTTCAATCAACAAATAATGAATTTTGTTTGTGCAGTTGAGTGATGTGTAAAATTTATTATCCCAATCAATATTAGTCAAATGTGTGTACATAAACAAATCGTCCGATTTGTTTATAAATATTTATTATATTCATATACACGTTAAAAATTATATTTTTAACTATAAAATATTTTACTCTATTCCACATCACACAATCAATTTTCACCACACAATCAATCAAACAAGCAAGCCGTCCATGGTCTGTGGACGATGGGTGTCGGGTGCTGCTAAACACCGTTTACATCCTAGTATATATTTTAACTAGAAACTAAAATCAAAGTGAGAAGTTCTCACCTTTGGGTTCCACTCCACCGTGCTTTGATTGTCGATCTATGTAGTATACCTACGTTAAAAATTATATTTTTAACCAATCAGTAATTATTTCTTTGTATGATTATTTTCATACATAGGCTAAAAATTATATTTTTATCTTTCTAAAAATAATTTCATATTTTCATAACCATGCTACATAGTTAAAAATCACATTTTTCTATCGCTACTATATAAATAAAAATCAAATCTTTCTATCGCTAATGAATATATAAAAATTACATTTTTACGTTGCCATCCAAACGATAAAAATCATATTTTTACTTCGCTACATATATGATAAAAACCACATTTTTATATCGTCACTTCTTATATAAAAATCATATTTTTATCCTATCGCTACATATATAAAGATCGAAAATCATATTTTTATTATTCCTATAATATAAAAATCATATTTTTATTATCATACATAAATAAAAATCATATTTTTATTGTCTCTATAATATAAAAATCCCATTTTTATTATTCCTATAATATAAAAATCATATTTTTATTATGATGTTATTTCTTTCAAAAATTACATTTATAAATCAAATCTATTAACATAAAATTTCAGTTTTCAAAACCATGATATTTAAATTTAAAACCATACCTTTTCTATATAAAATTGTTTTGAAACCCTTTCAAAGGTAATTACATTAAATAAAAATGAATAAAACAATAATAAAACTTACGGGGTCAGGGGATGGCGCGCAGGTGGCCGTTGGAAGAGGCGGAGGTGTCTCCGGTGGCGGAGGCGGCTCAGTGGTGGTGGCGGCAGGCCCTTGGGTGCGGCGGCGGCTCGGTTGCGTCAATTTGGAGGTTGGGGGAATCGAAGTGGAGAGAGGAAGGAGGAGCTAGGGGTGCCAGAGGGAGGAGAGGGATGCAGCGGAGGTTGGGGGAGCCCGGGCAGCAGTCACGGTGGCGCGATGGGGGGTCGAGGTCAACGACGAGCGGTTTTTTTTTCTTTTGTTTTGTTCTGATAGGGGGAAGAAGAAAGGGACTGGAGGGGTTAATGTAAAGGAATTAAATATTATATTATATATTTTTTTAATTTAACTTTCAAAAAAGGTTGACTTTTTATTCGAACCCCAAACGAGGCCAAATGACTGTCGTCCTTAGCGTGTTACCCCCATTCCGAACATAATGGGATATGTTTCGTAAGCTAATTCCATCGTTTTGATTAGTTTCCATCATAATCAAAAAATATAAATCTATATATTGAATTTGAACGCACATTTCAATTTACTAGGGCCACATACTGACTCTAAAAATCCCAGAAAAATAAATCAGGCTATGTTTTGACGATACGGTCCTAAAAAAACTAATTTCGTCAAATTTGGAGACCGTTTGAAAAATAACCATTTTCTGGTCGATCCAAATTGATTGAAACTGTTCAAACACGTTTTCTTTTGCCACGCTCACATATTGATCCCAAAAATTATGAATTTTGAACCCTAGCAATAACTTGTCATCCCGGATCCAACAAAATTGGTTTCGTCGAAAATAGAGGTCGTTTGCAAAATCGCTATTTTTAAGGGCTAAAATTCTTTAGCGACTATTCTGAATTTTCAACTAGGAATAACTTTTTATTCCCGCTATGAGATTTCAATTTTTCAGATTCATTGGAAAGATATTATCAAATAAATTCTAATATTTTTGGTTTCCCTAAAATTCAGTTTATTTTGAATCTTGTACATTCATTTGAAATTTGAAATCGAATTTTCGAACTACTGCGCCATTTCCAATTCCTTTTATAATTAAAGTAAATATTTATATTCTAACGTCGATTCAAATAAATATATACTATCTAATTCTATTAAAAATAAATTTTTCATTGTTATTATTTAAAATAATTCATTTTAAATATTCAAAATTCCCTAAAAGGGCCAAAATAAATTTTTTAAATTGGCTCAGATTTTTCGGGTTGTTACAAATGCGTTGAGCGCTTTAGCTGGACAGGTTGGGTGACACCAAAATTTATGGTAGCAATTTTGTTATTCCAATGCTGGTAAGAGAACGTTGAAATCTTGCTTTTATTTTCTAAGAAACCAATGTTTCATATTAGTAAATATTATAACTTTATTTTAACTTTTCGTGTATTGAACCATAATCTTTTGGGGTGATGTTAGCGCAGTCATCCTAATTTTCTCAAACATTACACATGTAAAAATACCTTATGTTTCGTTACTCATGTTCATTATATGCACTGCCAGAGCTATGTGAGGACCAGTAGGGGAAGCTGCCCCCATTGAGTTTTTTTTTCTCCGAACAAACCGCGGTTTCCAGGATGTGCCGACAGAGAAAAGGCTAAAAAAAAGGGAAGATTTCATATGAAAATCGAGAAATCTTTGTTGAAAAATAATACAGGTGAATGGTGATGGATTTCAGCGGGGTTGAGCAGAAAAATGGTAGAGGTAGACGAAAGGAGAGAAATAAAGCTTTTTAAATATTACTAGCTTCTGTTAAAGCTGATGCAGGCTTAGGCTAGTTCACAGAGGTTCACCATAATGACAACCTATTTTCTATCGTACCTTGGTATTGGAAGTATGGTGCATTAATTTGTATCTAACGGCTACAGCACCAAGGGAGGTTTGAAAACAAGCCAAATTTGAAGTCATAAAATCTATTTGCTGAATTTCTTTTTTTTTGTTATATTATCAAAAATAAATTTACTCATTTTAGGGAAAATTCTAATTTTAATGAAATTAAATATATATATATAGAATTGATACGGTTCGACCGATCAGACATTCGAAACCTTTGACCTTAAAGCATTACGGTTCGCTTCACGGTCCGGTTTTCAAAACTGTGCCTACAACGGCCTTAATTTTCGAAACACCCCACCTCCGTTAAGGTCACTCGCAAAGGGAATGCCTTAATTTTGGTGGAGGTTTATAAGTAAAAGCCACAGATAAACTCAAGACATATATAAATATTCATATTTTAAACAGCGGAAAACAAACAGACTTTTATTTCATCAATAGGTGTTCGAAAATATGGTCAGACATAAACCCTGAGTAATCTAGTAACTCTTCAGTATGTGAATAAGAAAAGGGCATGATAGATATATACTGAAAATAGGAAAGTGTCACAAGCTAAGGAAGTGTCGAATGTACTATCGCACCCATACCATATCTCTGCATCTACTTGAGTTTATTCTAACTGGCACCCCCTGGTGAGGGTGAAGTGATCCCCATTTTCGAAAGATCGGCTCCTACTCGCGTTAACATGTGTCATACGGCCCCCAAGAATTGTAGATACCTATGCTGTTCCCACCATGGGGTGTATCAAGACCCATGGTGGCGGCCCCGACACAAATTCTAAAAGGCATAGGTTATACTACCGGTGTCCCTAGTGCCCTGGTTGTCTGCTCCGGAGTGTGTGCACGCCCGCACCCCGTTAGACCTGCACTGTGCACCCACCGCCGTCGTTTGACCGCTTACAATCAGCCCAGTAATGCCCCACCCTGCCTAGTTTCAGGGCACCGTTGATACCTAACTTGGGTTACTGCTGAAACAGGTCCCTCGTTACCAGGATTTTCTAGTCAAACATGTTAAGTGGTTAAGTGTCTGTATTTACCTAACCCCACCCATCAATTCTTGTTAACATGTTGAATTTGGTTAAGTGTTGTAGTTGACTTAACCCCACCATCTGTCCTTAGCCTCTTAGGAGCACCAGACCACTCACATTAGACAGGTATTGCTACGGTTACTGGATGTGCCGGTCGGTTACGGGTAGGTTTACACCGTAGCTCAGTCTAACCTCGGGTCATTATTGGACTCAATGCTTAACCACCCACATTGGATAGGTATTGTTGTGACTACTGGACAGCCGGGTGGTTCCGGGCAGGTTTACATCACAACTCAATCCAACCTCGGGTTAAGCATATCGTGTTTTCTAAATTTACATATTTTATTATTATATATGTAAATGTCATATCTTTAATTCTTGGGTATAACAATTCATACCTCTTTAAATGTCATTTTCGTTGCCATGTGCCAAACATACCAACATATATTTTCAATGTTTTACACCCAACGTTTTTACCCCCGTTTGTATGTTCGCAACGTTATAACAAATGTTGGGCTCGACACAATTCAGCCCAACTTTATAAGCGTAAGAAAAGGGGAAATCAAGAACATGTAATACATAAAGGTGTGTGGCGCATGAACTTGCAATTTAGCAATTCAACTAACATATAATATGGGTCATGTGAACTTGCATTCAAATCAAAGTATAACTAAGTAGGTGACATATGAAATGGCATAGTTTAGGCTAACACAAACTTGTGTTTAAACATGTTTAACTTGGCATAATGTCAACCATAAAACTAGCATGTTTTATATTCACCAGAATGTCCAATTATAACATCTAATCACATAGCCTATTTCAACATGAACTTGCATAGTTTATGAAACCCAAACAATACTTGACATAGATTCAATTATACTTGCAAACAAACATGAACTTGCATAGTTTATGAAACACAAACAATACTTGACATAGATCCAATTATACTTGCAAATAAACATGAAAATGATATCATAGGTTTTGGGTCATGTAGGCATAAAAGGTTTCAAATCTAAAACATGTTTACATAAGCCTTAATTTAGACTTAGGGTATATACATAGTCCATGCCATCGACATATACATAAAGGGATCAATTTCCAATTTTTGCCACAAACTTGCAAGTGTCATTGTTTTCATATACCATTTTTCAATAGGCTTGCATCAATCAATTTATGCCACAAACGTCAATACACAAGTCATGATAGAACCATCACAATACATAGAATTTTATACAATACAATAACACAATTCTACTTTCATTCACATCGAATCACATCACCATTTTTATTCATATTCAGAAAGGTCACTATACTTACAACGAATGCAGAATCTTGAATTCTGGATTCTGAATTTTGGGTAGACTAACGTTGCGTTGATTAGTTTGATTAAACTTTAATCTTCTTCTTAATTTGATTCGTCTCTAGGCTTTTCTCTCTTGACGGCTATGTTCAATTCCTCCCTAGCAGCACGACGACTCCTTTCTTATTTTTTTGTGTGAATTTTCAGTTGAGACTTAGGGTGTATTTATAGATTTTTAATTTGTTTTGAGCTGTCAGATGAAGACATGAGGAATCTAGGCCATCCAAAGTTCAAAGAGCCAATCAAGAGGTGACACGTCAGCCCTAGTGACACACAGAGCCATAGTATTTCGAGCCAGAGCCAGACCTAGCCAGCCAGGTCGAATAGGCAGGTCGACACCGATGTCGACACTATGGTCGACCTGGGGGGGCCAGGTCGACACTATTGTTGACCTGGGAGGCCAGGTCGACACCATGGTCGACCTGGTCTCTGGGCGGGAATTTTCCCGCCCAGCCTAGTTTGAACCTGAAATTCGAATTTTGAAATTTAAACTAAGCTGTTTGAATTTAAATTTTATTCTGAAACTTCCGAAGGCCATAACTTCTTCATACGGAGTCCGATTCACGCAAACTCGGACTCTATCTCAAGCAGACTTCCAGGACGAACGCAATGGCACAACCAGTTTCCCTTGATTCTTTCATTTAGAATTAATTACACTTTAATTTGTGAATCTTAATGTTATAGAATTCACGGGGTGTTACATTCTCTCCCCTTAAAAGGATTTCGTCCTCGAAATCTTCAAGTTAGGAAGAATGTATATCCTACCATCCAACAGTCCATCTACTCAACCAACAAACACAGGCATCCACTGTCCATAAAATTCTTCTAATGCTTCGTGATCATATGCATAGTGTGTGTATATGTCCCTATCTAATGCAGAAATCAGGCGGTCTACTGATTCAGTTGACCTCCTTAATGCGAATCATGTAAGTGTTATGAATCCATTATGTATGCAAAATTTTCCTACTCATAATTCTACATGAGTGCACAACTTATTAATACAAATGCGACGACCATATGACAACATATCAAGTTTCAACCATATACAAAAGAGAATACATATATGCATATGCAATATGAAGTGACTGAGCCGATCTATAACCTAGGGTGTGTGTGTATATGCATCCACGAGCAACCATTAGCAACCACTAGCAACCATTTGCAGCCATCATCCATAACATGTTTTCAAATACATGTTTGCATCCATTTGTTTTCTACCTAAGGAGTTAGGAAAAGGACCGAGGAGATATACCTAAAAAGGTAGATAAAGCATAACTTAAGGAAAAAGAGAGATCAAAGATGTACCCTAAAAAAGAAGAGGGTAGGCAGCGCGTATTCTGTTCTCAGTTTCCCAAGTCGCGTCTTCCTCGGCGTCGCTCCGCTGAACTTTAACGAGTTTAACTTCGCAATTGCGTAGCTTTTTCACTTCAGTTCCTAAGATGCTGGTTGGAACTCTCCTCACAGTTGCTTCACGTTCCACTTTGGCTTCTTCTAGAATGTTAGGTTCCACCACTTCCGCAGACTCATGCAAACACTTCCGGAGGTGAGAAACATGAAAGACGTTGTGAACTCCGGCCAGTCTCTCGGGTAGCTCTAATCTATAGGCCATCTTTCCAACCTTCTCGATGATAGAAAACGGTCCTACAAATCTTGGTGCTAGATTTCCTGCGGATCCAAAACGAACGACGTTCCTTAAAGGTGATACCTTAAGGAAAACCCTATCCCCAACCTCAAACTCAAGGTCGGTCCTTCTTTTGTCGGCGTAGGATTTTTGTCTGTCTTGGGCTGTCTTCGTCCTTCTACGTATCAAGTCCACTTTCTCTGAAGTCTCTCGAATCATATCTGGCCCAAGTATAAGCTTACCTGTAGACTCCCACCAACAAGTTGGTGATTTGCACGGTCTTCCATACAAGGCTTCAAAGGGCGCCATACCGATGGTAGCTTGGTAGCTATTGTTGTAGGCGAATTCCACTAAAGGAAGGTGGTCCTCCCAAGTTCCTCCAAGTCAAGAACGCAAAGTCTCAAAAGATCCTCTAAAATTCTATTCACCCTTTCCGTCTGGCCATCAGTTTGGGGGTGATAGGCCGTGCTCAAACATAACTGTGTGCCTATAGCTTCCTGCAGACTCTGCCAAAACTCGCTTGTGAAGATAGGGTCTCGGTCACTAACAATGCTGGAGGGTATCCCATGGAGTCGAACTATTTCTTTGAGATAAAGAGATGATAGAGATGCGGCAGTCCTTCTACTCTTGATAGGTATAAAGTGGGCGCTTTTAGTAAGCCTATCCACTATTATCCAAATGCTAGTGTTGCCTCTTCTCGACCTAGGTTGTCCATCAATGAAGTCCATTGAAATTCTATCCCACTTCCACTGTGGGACCTCTAAAGGGTGAAGTAGTCCTCCAGGTTTCTTCTGTTCCGCCTTGACCCATTGGCAGGTCATGCACTTAGAGACGAAATCTACCACGTCTTGCTTCATGCCGCTCCAAATGAAAGTCCTTTTTATATCCTTGTACATCTTATCACCGCTAGGGTGTATAGTCATCTTGGAATGATGCGCTTCCTCGAGAACCTTCTTTGTCAACTCCCTTGCTTGTGGGACGCATAATCTTCCATCTCGCCTTAGCCAACCCTTACCGTCGATAGCGTATCTACTGAGGTGACCAGAAGTCTCACCCCTAATAAGTCTATCAATCACATCAACAAATTGAGGGTCTTCACGTTGTGCAGCCCCTATTGAGTCTAAGAGAGTAGGGCGTACTTCGAGAGATGCTAACAAACCCGGTACAAAATCTGAGGAGGGCCTAAAGTTAAAACTGGCTATATACTCCAAGCTTTGCCTCTCTACGAAGAGTGGGCTTAAGGTCAGTTTCTTTCGGCTCAACGCGTCTGCTACTACGTTGCCTTTGCCCGGAGTATAGGAAATTTCAAAATCATACGAGGCAAGAAACTCCATCCATCTTTGCTGCCTCAAGTTAAGATCCTTCTACGAGAAGAGATATTTCAACGATTTATGGTCAGTGTATAATTCAAACTTCTCACCTAGGAGATAATGGCGCCAGCACTTAAGCGCAAAGACGATGGCGGCTAACTCAAGATCATGCATTGGGTAGTTCTTTTCATGAACCTTCAGTTGTCTTCCAACATACGCTACTACCCTTTCTTCTTGCATTAGAATAGCGCCTAGTCCCGTTCCACATGCATCCGTGTATACTGTGAACATTTTGCCTCCATCTGGCAAAGTCAGAACTGGGGCTGTTGTGAAAGCCCTTTTCAATCGTTGGAAAGCAATCTCGCAATCCAAATCCCAAGTGAACGCCAGATTCTTCTTTTTTAGCCTTGTGAGTGGGGCTGAGATTTTCGCGAAATCCCTAATAAACTTTCGGTAAAAACCGGCTAGCCCAAGAAAGCTTCGAACTTCGGTTGCATTTCTTGGTGTCTTCCAATCTTGCACTGCCACCACTTTCGCGGGGTCCACGGCCAACCCCTCTTTAGACACTATATGCCCCAGAAATCTTACTTCTTTTCTCCAGAAATGACACTTGGAGAATTTGGCTTTTAGTTGATGGGCTCGGAGAGTTTCCATGATTTCTTTCAGATGCTGAGCATGCTCTTCCTCACTCTTTGAGAAGATTAAGATATCATCTACGAAGACAACCACAAATTTGTTGAGGAATTCTCTGAACACTCTGCTCATTAGGTATACGAAATAAGCGGGTGCGTTTGTCAAGCCGAAAGGCATGACAAGCCATTCGAAGAAACCGTCTGGGGTTCTGAATGTTGTCTTATCAATACTATCTTCAGCTACTCTTTGCTGATGGAACCCAGTTGCCAGATCAAGTTGGGAGAAGACCGTCGCACCAACAAGCTGATCAAACAAATCGTCGATTCGGGGAAGAGGGTGCCTATTTTTCTTGGTCAATTTGTTTAACTCCCTATAATCGACGCAAAGGCGAAGCGAACCGTCCGCTTTGGTTGCGAACACCACTGGAGCACCCCATTCCGAAATGCTCCGTCTAATGAACCCTTTTTTGAGGAGTTCTTTAACCTGCTTACTGATCTCCTTTATCTCCCTTGGAGCCATGTGTCTGTCAGGTAAAGCTACAGGCTTTGCGTTATCCACAAGATATATGCGGAAGTCTATTTCCTGCCTCGGAGGTAAGCCTTTCACCTCCTCAAAGACATCCAGATATTCCCGGACTACTCTTACTGATTGCAAATTCTCATCATAAGCATCAAGCGACTCTAAATAACTAAGCATAACAGCATTCAAGGGATTACAAGAAATTTCTAGAGTGTTTCCAAGCCGAGTTAAGAGTCTAACTACTCTTTTCTCACAATCAAGAATGGCACTATTACTGGATAACCAATCCATGCCTAAGATTAAACCATATCCCGAGAAGCCCAAAACAAAGGCATCACAACTAAACTCAACGCTGAGAATAGAGATTTTCAAACCCAAACAAACCATTGACAAGTAAGTGGAGCCCCCAATTGGATTTGAAACTACTAAGGGATCTTCTACCATACTAGTGTCTAGATGCAGAGATTCTACTAAGGCAGATGAAATAAAAGAGTGTGATGCGCCAGAGTCAAAAAATGTACGAACAGGATGATCATAAAGATAGACTACACTTTCTACAGAAATATTACTACCTTATTCCTGCTGAGGTGCCACTAGCGCATGAACCTGACCCCCTGAAGTGGATCCGGCTTTCTGTCCCTGCCCTTTCTTCTTTGTGCAGTCCTTAGCTTGGTGCCCAGTCTCTCCACAATGGAAGCATCCACCCGTCTTCGCCTTCCTTTTTCGGCAGTCTTTTGATATATGTCCCACAATGCCACAGAAATTGCACCTTCTCTTCTCAAGGGGCTTATTGTTCTTCCCTCCTTGGTTTCTTTCTTGCCGTGGTCTTCCTCGTGTAGCAACACCATATCCACCAAGCTTTCATAAGTCGCTCCCGTGGATACATGGGTCATGGAAAGGCTGTGTAGAGGCTCATTCAAACCCTTGACGAAGCGAAGTGCCTTTTTGTGTTGGGTGTTTACTAAGTCTATCCCAAATCTAGCCAGCTGATTAAACTGATTAACATATTCCCTGATCATCATGCTTCCCTGTTTCAAAGTTAGAAACTTCTCCATTTGCAGGCTTCTTTCTGCTTGGGAGAGGAATTTCATCTCAAACCTTGTCCTGAAATCCTCCCATGTTTCCACCGCCCGCTGAGCATTGGTAACTTTCCACCAATAGGAAGCTTCATCCTTAAGTAACCATACCGCTAGTTGTATCTTTTGCATGTCATCCACTCCAAAGATGACAAACAGATCCTCAGTCTCCTTTAGTCAGTTTCTTGCCCCTACAAAGGACTCTGTTCCATAAAATTCTTTTCCACCCATAGCCTTAAAGTATCTACATGTTTTTGCGAAGGCATTTCCATGAGGAGGTGGAGGAGGAGGAACCGCGACCACTGGAGGAGGGATGTCTATTGGGCCCGCGCCATTGGCCCTTGCTTCTAAGTACCTCCTAAACCAGCCGGGAATCGGCACTCCTTCCGGGAGGTTAAGGTTTCCAGACATGCTGAAACAGAAAGGAAAAATTCAAAACGAAGGATAGAGATAGATAGATAGGGCACATGGCTTTGGGGGATTTTGTCTTTTTATAAACATAACACTTTTTTTCTTGAAAAATGCTTCTTTAAACTTTCTTTTTGAAAACAATTTCAAAAACTTTTATCTTATCTGGTAAACCTATGCTCTGATACCAAGTGAAACACCCCACCTCCGTTAAGGTCACTCACAAAGGGAATGCCTTAATTTTGGTGGAGGTTTATAAGTAAAAGCCATAGATAAACTCAAGACAGATATAAATACACATATTTTAAACAGCGGAAAACAAACAGACTTTTATTTCATCAATAGGTGTTCAAAACAAAACATTCCATAATTGTCTCAAAATACTTCCATCATTACAACCTCATAACTGTCTTGATTATTAAAGAAGCATAAAACATAAATAAAGTGACAAAAATCCCCAAAGTTATATCCAAAGCCATTATCCGAGCAAAAGAGATCCAAATCATATATCTACGTTATTGGAGCTTGTAAAGAGCCTGACTGAGCTGAGCTGTTTCCTCCCTGTGGACCTGGGGGGGGGACGAAAGAAAAGAAGACGAAAAGAAAATAGGGTCAGACATAAAGCATGAGTAAATCTAGTAACTCTTCAGTACGTGAATAAGAAAAGGGCATGATAGATATATATACTGAAAATAGGAAAGTGTCACAAGCTAAGGAAGTGTCGAGTGTACTATCGCGCCCATACCATATCTCTGCATCTACTTGAGTTTATTCTAACTGGCACCCCATGGTGAGGGTGAAGTGATCCCTATTTCGAAAGATCGGCTCCTACTTGCGTTAACATGTGTCATACGGCCCCTAAGAACTGCAGATACCTATGTTGGTCCCACCATGGGGTGTATCAAAACCCATGGTGGCGGCCCCGACACAAATTCTAGAAGGCATAGGTTATACTACTGGTGTCCCCAGTGCCCTGGTTGTCTGCTCCGGAGTGTGTGCACGCCCGCACCCCGTTAGACCTGCACTGTGCACCCACCGTCGTCGTTTGACCGCTTACAATCAGCCCAGTAATCGTGCCCCACCCTGCCTAGTTTCAGGGTACCGTTGATACCTAACTTGGGTTACTGCTAAAACGGGTCCCTCGTTACCAGGATTTTCTAGTCAAACATGTTAAGTGGTTAAGTGTCTATATTTACCTAACCCCACCCATCAATTCTTGTTAACATGTTGAATTTAGTTAAGTGTTATAGTTGACTTAACCCTACCATCTGTCCTTAGCATCTTAGGAGCACCAGACCACTCACATTAGACATGTATTGTTACGGTTACTGGATGTGACGGTCGGTCTCGGGCAGGTTTACACCGTAGCTCAGTCTAACCTCGGGTCATTATTGGGCTCAATGCTTAACCACCCACATTGGATAGGTATTGTTGTGACTACTGGACAGTCGGGCGGTTCCGGGCAGGTTTACATCACAACTCAATCCAACCTCGGGTTAAGCATATCGTGTTTTCTAAATTTACATATTTTATTATTATATATGTAAATGTCATATCTTTAATTCTTGGGTATAACAATTCATACCTCTTTAAATGTCATTTTCGTTGGCATGTGCCAAACATGCCAACATATATTTTCAATGTTTTACACCCAACGTTATTACCCCCGTTTATACGTTCGCAACGTTATAACAAATGTTGGGCTCGACACAATTCAGCCCAACTTTATAAGCGTAAGAAAAGGGGAAATCAAGAACATGTAATACATAAAGGTGTGTGGCGCATGAACTTGCAATTTAGCGATTCAACTAACATATAATATGGGTCATGTGAACTTGCATTCAAATCAAAGTACAACTAAGTAGGTGACATATGAAATGGCATAGTTTAGGCTAATACAAACTTGTGTTTAGACATGTTTAACTTGGCATAATGTCAACCACAAAACTAGCATGTTGTATATTCACCAAAATGTCCAATTATAACATCTAATCACATAGCCTATTTCAACATGAACTTGCATAGTTTATGAAACCCAAACAATACTTGACATAGATCCAATTATACTTGCAAATAAACATGAACATGCATAGTTTACGAAACCCAAACGATACTTGACATAGATCCAATTATACTTGCAAATAAACATGAAAATGATATCATAGGTTCTGGGTCATGTAGGCATAAAAGGTTTCAAATCTAAAAACATGTTTACATAAGCCTTAATTTAGACTTAGGGAATATACATAGTCCATGCCATCGACATATACATAAAGGGATCAATTTCTAATTTTTGCCACAAACTTGCAAGTGTCATTGTTTTAATATACAATTGTTCAATAGGCTTGCATCAATCAATTTATGCCACAAACTTCAATACACAAGTCATGACAGAACCGTCACAATACATAGAATTTTATACAATACAATAACACAATTCTACTTTCATTCACATCGAATCACATCACAATTTTTATTCATATTCAGAAAGGTCAATATACTTACAACGAATGCAGAATCTTGAATTCTGGATTCTGAATTTTGGGTAGACTAACGCTGCATTGATTAATTTGATTAAACTTTAATCTTCTTCTTAATTTGATTCATCTTTAGGCTTTTTCCTCTTGACGGCTATGTTCGGTTCCTCCCTAGCAGCATGACGACTCCTTTCTTATTTTTTTGTGTGAATTTTCAGTTGAGACTTAGGGTGTATTTATAGATTTTTAATTTGTTTTGAGCCGTCAGATGAAGACAAGAGGAATCTAGGCCATCCAAAGTTCAAAGAGCCAATCAAGAGGTGACACGTCAGCCCTAGTGACACATAGAGCCACAGAAATTTGAGCCAGAGCCAGGCCTAGCCAGCCAGGTCGAACAGGCAGGTCGACTGGCAGGTCGACACCCATGTCGACACAAAGGTCGACCTGGGGGGGCAGGTCGACACTATTGTTGACCTGGGGAGGCCAGGTCGACACCATGGTCGACCCTATGGTTGACCTGGTCTCTGGGCGGGAATTTTCCCGCCCAGCCCAGTTTGAACCTGAAATTCGAATTTTGAAATTTAAACTGAGCTGTTTGAATTTAAATTTTATTCTGAAACTTCCGAAGGCCATAACTTCTTCATACGGAGTCCGATTCACGCAAACTCGGACTCTATCTCAAGCAGAATTCCGAGACGAACGCAATGGCGCAACCCATTTCCCTTAATTCTTTCATTTAGAATTAATTACGCTTTAATTTGTGAATCTTAACGTTATAGAATTCACTAGGTGTTACAATTTTTTTACAAACGAAATGTCTTTATTCACCTTTGCATTCAGCGCCTTACTTTTTGGATGTAAAAAGCCAGGACCCTGATTTTATGGATACTTTATCTGCAATAGCCTTACTTTCTTTACATTCAGTGCCTCTTCTTCATTGACCGATTTTGGTTTCGTTGTGCCGCTGAGATTTTTTGCACCCACTGAATTTTTCTCCTAGATCAGCCACTGGTTATATGCACACCATAACTGGGACAAGATATAACAATGTTAAACTAACTAGTTTCATAGGAAATTCAAAATTGAAATAAAATCTAAATCAAGTAATCTTGTGCTTTAGTATTTAAAAAATCAGTGGCATAAGACAACATATTTCCATTATAAAACCAGCATATTTAAAAAATCAGTGGCATAGCCAACATATTTCCATTATAAAGCAACATGCTTGAGCCAATGAAAAAAAGGCTAGAATATATATTTAAGCATGTATCTCATTTGCATAAGACAAAATTAACTATGTTAAACTTAAGAGCAAGATTTTAGCTTCCAATATGGCATAACTGGAAAACTTCATTGAAGGATTGCAAAATTTCAGATAGGGCACTGACCATAGTGGTCGCGTGCCAGTAAAGAAACGTAAAAATTCTAAACGATCTTTATAAATTAAGAAGGAAAAGAAACCAGTTGTATGAAAGTGCAGACGTTTTGAAATTTTAAGGTAGAACTTTCTCTAATTTCTTTTTTTAGCTATGCTGGTGTGATTGTGCACTGGGTACTGATTTGTATATTTGAAGAAAGAGAAGGTGCACTGAACTCATTTTAATATTACATTTGACATATATAATTGAACTTACATTTAGTTTTCTTCAACATATTAAAAAGTTTAGCATTAGTCTTGGATTCGGTGGTTATTTGTAGGCTATTTATAATGGTACCTGAAATATATATAAAACAGTAATTAGATATGCAATGATACATGATTTTCACAATTCTTTCTTCTTCATGTTTTTTGAATGAGATTGTTAGGTGAGACGTTTTGCACTTCATTTACCAAATTAATTAGGTAGGTGATTCATTGGTGAAAAACAAAAGATAACCAGTACCAAACACTTTGTTAAGAAAAGCAACAACTTTATTCATCCGAACCTGAACCTGGCCTTAGCAACACCTTTCCTACAACCCATTAACACACTTATTTATGATTCAACAAATACAAATTTCATATTATTTCATATTTAACAGGCGTTATACAACTCTACTTGAATTGGAAACAACTACAAATTCTCCGATTTTCTGAAGGGAAAAAAACTATCTGTCGTAAACATTTCAAACCATGCAATAGTGATACTAATTTTTTTCCCTTTTTTTAAAAGAGCCACATATATATGATATGCTAAATCTAAAAGCATTCCATTATCGTTTTCAACTTCACCACATAAACAGAAAATACAACCTTTATTATATGTTCAATGACTACAACGGATTTATTTACAAGGAGTCAAAGGTATAGGCCTGACATACTGGAAGCATGGTAAGCCGAAAGAAACAAGACTACATAACAGCGACCGAATCGGTTAAATCGGTAGCAGAATCAACAAGCTTGTCATGAGTCCATCTCTTCAACATCTCCAATGCAGCTTTGGGATGATCCATTGGAACCATGTGTCCAGCATTGTGTACCTATATCATATCAAAAGCGTATATAATACCTTCAATATAAATTTAAAAAATATTCAGAAAAAACTTTTTTTAAGTACCTTAAGGAAGCTGAGAGGTCCATGAGTTTTAAATAAACCGGCTTCAGTGCCATTGACGGTGAAAGGCTTTTCAGGCGATGATACAAAATCATGTTGACCAGACCACTCCATTGCATGAACCCACCTTGAGTTTCCTACTCAGAACCACAAATTTTAAAACTTAAATTTTCAGTTTCAAATTTAAAACAGTTAGGGATGAAATCATCACTATAAATGAAACATACCAAGCCAATTGCAGATCAAATCATATTCACCAGCATAAATTAGAAGCTTGATACCATCTTCCAGAAGTGCAGGGATGCCAACTTCCAAATTCCTCATCCAATCGGTGAGCAAGGCTTGGTATACAGTAGGGCTGCAAGACACAAATTCTATGTCCCCTACTCCAAGAGAGCCTCTAACTAATTTTGATTCAGAAACTTTTCCATGTTTGAAAAATCGTAGCATAGACTTCCTTCACATTGCTTCCTTATATTGTAGTACTACAAAGATTGAATGAATGATTATGGAGACATTAAAAGATAAGTATATAGTTAAAGTGAAAAATAAAATAAAAAATGGTATGGATGGCTTACATTAATAGTTCCAGCAAGTTTCATGATGGAGTTAAATATTGTATTACAAACCATATATGATGCCATGCATGATACAGATCCAGATGTTCCTGAAAAAAGTGCCGTTAGATGTTGTTGAACTTTGATTTTTTTTCCCATATTTAGAATTAAGAAGTGATAGAGGTCAAACAAATTACCATAAAGCTTGATGGCAACCTCACATACTGGTATATATATTTTGATTCTCTCGTAATCAGCATGTGTAATGATTTTGTTTTCCAATGCATAGTCTGTGTATGCTTTGTGCTGAATTATTGGATCAGTGAGTCCATTACCGATGGCAAAACCCTACAATAGCGACGCTCGATGTCATAAAGTATAAAAGCCCACCTTTGTTATTTTAAATGAAGATTCAAGAGCAAAATTACCTTCAAATTAATACAGATGCCTTCGTTAGCTTTATTTCCTTGGTGAACCCTACTTGCAAAAGCTGGGATGTAATGCCCACAGCATAAAATTCTCAAGTTATGTAGAAGTAGTTTTGCATGAGTTCTCGATCCTCCTTGAAAAATGTCTGACAAATTATTTCAAGGGGAAATTCATTAATTGGACATAGCTGATTTCACTCAACTGAACTCTAAACACAGATGGAATTGATATTTTTCTATTGCCTTAGGTAACTGGCAAGGACAAATGTCAGTATTTGCAACAAAAATTTGTAATAAAATTCTGAAAAATATTTGGTTTACAGATGATTTATACAATATATTTCAAGCTCAATGTAGAATGTACACAAATCTGCTACAATGTCTAGGATTATTCTAGATCCAAGTGAAAATTCATGCTCGCTTACATGTTTGGAAAAAAAATTGATATGTACCCTAAAACTCAAAAAGAGCCAACGAGTTGAATTCAAAATTGAAAAAAAAAATGTTAAGAGTAGATGTGTCAAATAAGCCTAGTTAAACATCCATTGATTATAAATATTATGGCAAGTGAATATGCATGAAAGGAGTGGATATCCATCCTACATTCTGTGATTACACATACACTGCTTTTTATCCTATAACCTATGTAACAATGATCTGGTTTGTAATCAACATCTCTTTCATAGTGATTAGACACTTCGACTTGAACACAAAAGATCTAGTGTGCATATATATATATATATTGTGGGTGTGTGCACCAAGAAGGTCTGCCTTGAGAAAAGGTATTAAGAGGCTGACCTATAACTTATTGGGTATTAAGTGGTTAGGACTAGGTTCGTTCATAAGGATCACGCTGTGGTTCGGAACCCAAGTCATTGGGCTCGCCCTTCGAGAAGTAAATGTTTATTGGGTCCGCCTATCTCCTATAAGGCATTAAATAGTCCTGATAGATGATAACGTGTGTGCGGTTAGTTCTCCAAGTAATGTTCGCTTCTTATATAGGGGCTAGAGATGGCTAACCTAGGGATGGATTATGTATTCATGGCCTAAGGAACCACCGTCTAAGGGAAGTATTAAGTGGTTAGGAGTTCACTCGTGGGGATAGTTAAATAATAACAACAGGGTTCACATAGGGGTTCTACTTACAAGATGCCGTGTTCCTGACCCAAAGCCTGTTATCAAGCAACTGTTACTATTTCTCTCGCCATAAGAGAGTTATCATTTATGATGTATTAATGTTGGAACAGGGTACTAAGTGGCTTGAGGTCCGCCATTAGGTACTAAGTGACTAAAGGGATGTCCATCCTAAATAAATATGGTATTAAGAGACCATAGGAGGTGCCCATCCTAAATTTAGCTTTGGGTATTAAGTGACTTTTAGAACGTCCGCCCTATATGTTTTCCTTGTGTTTTTTTTGAGAAGACATAACTAGAAAAGTTTACAACTGCCTAATGCAGAAAATAGCCTTCTTAACTTACTTGTATTTCATTCACCAGAACTTTATGTTCTAACCTCCCACCTCTTAACATTAACAAGACAATAGGTGAGACATGTGATTAAGGATTGAGGAGGAGTCTCTTGAAGATCTAGTTATTATGGTTATTTCTTATTTACTACTATTGTTATGAATTGTGATGAATGATGATGTCCCTTGAAGTTCGAGACATGTTGTAATTGTAAATTGTGGTTTTTAAATAATCGGTACATCTTATATTTATGATATTATATTTTCTTCCATCTGCTATATGATTTTGATTTTCGTTTTAGGTTGCTTTAGATATCTTTTTAAGTTAATCCATATAGGAACTAATGGTCCGTTTTTAGTGGCTTTAAGTTCCGATGGATCTTTTCTAGATCGGAATTTAGGTCCATTCCTGATAGGTTGTTACACATGTCTATAAGCAACATGGACTTACGCGATATCCTTTATTTAAAAAGATTCTTAAAATATACTAAATAAATTCCTTGTGATTTGATTTTCTCATACTGGTCATTCCAGACTGACCAGGACCTTATTTTCTTATAATGCATAGGTTTGACCAAATTTATTGTCTAGTTAGTTTTAGGCAGTTTAGGGATCACCCGACGAGCTTAAGTCCTAGGATGTACTCCCATATTTTCCTTTATTGTTCCCCAGTTTGTTCAGTTGTATTTATATGCTTTTGTGAGGATAAACTATTATAACTGTCCAGGTTGAAATAGTTTAGTGTACCCTGATTTGTATATGTAAATATTTTTTTTAAAGATCTTCATAGTATATATTATCAGATGCGTTGTGAGATTCTGCGCCATCTTCTTTTTTTTCACTCCAATAATCTATCTTTCCCACACTTAGATATTTAACATGTGAATATCGTGAACGTATTAGTATCCATTCCTAAAGGTCGAATAGACAGGTCGTTGCATGGTATCTTTCAATGTAACTTGAAATTGAAATATATATTTTTTTGGCTTGAAGATGCATTTCTGTTAGCAAAAGCAAGAAGAAGTATGCCAATAAAATGGTCAATGATTAGGGTTAAAGTTCAATATTTAGATGGTTGTCTAAGAAAGAAAGAAGGTAAGTCTGTTATCCCTTCTCACTCAACCTTAGTCACGTATCTCCAAGCATATCCCTTATGATTTAGCTTCCCCTAGTCCATGCCATACTCGAAATTTTCGTCCCTAAAGATGAGCCTAAAACATATTTTATTTAACGACCCGTCTTTTTGCCCAGTTTAATCCGTAATTAAACAGACTTAAACCTTTGATAAATGTGGATTGTTATGGGTACTAACATATATTGAACAAAATAACCGAATTTTTCATATCATAATATTACATCAGAGTTACAAGGAATATCAGAGTTACATACATATATAGCGGAAGAAATAAATATACTCTCAGCAAAAGACGCAGTACGGAAGCTTCAAACTCTAGCATGGATTCCAACTCAGAAAGCGCTCTGAATCTTGCTCCAAAGGTCTATAACTGTAAAACTAAACCACTAGCTGCTCGTGTGGAAACTAGTGGGCACCCAAAGTTTAGTAAGAAACAATATACTCTTGGTCAGTCATAGGACTGGTGTGAGAACATAAAACAGTTATTTGTTTAAGGTTTATTTTAAAGTAGACAAATTCAACGGACCACACTGCTAATGCAAAATAGTTTTACTCCATGTGAATAGCCGTGCATATAAATTCGTAACGACTTTGGAAAAATCAAGCTGTCATATGCTCGTCCCACATCACACAATGCAAGCGCACACCAGATGGGTGAGTTTTGCCTTATGATAACCAAAAATGCTTTCATATGTGGAAATCCTCTTTTATAATATTATTAGGGCATAGTGTGAAAACAATTTCGAAAGTAAATCTATCAATCTTAGATGGTATAGTACCCCATCCTACTATGTCGCCATATATATTCACACAAAACTGTGGGTGCATATTGGAGATTGGGTTGCCAACTTGATGATTCCTGGCACGAAAGATCAATCGGAATACAAACGAAGTGTAATACAGCTTTTTCATCCAGACACGGACAACAACTACAAATCGCGAGGTAGATCAACGGTTTTCGTCCAGACATGGACCCCCAAACATACCCTATTCCCAAATTCAAAAGTGGTACCACCGCTGCAGCTATCAATCACAAAATCATGTATATATGTCAATAACCTAACCGCCAGTTTCTCATCATCCGGGGTTTGAGGCTTGTCGATGTCGCGTACACAAAGCTACGCTTTAATAAGCCATGCTTTGATCATCACTAGCTCATTTCATATCTTGAGTATGTCGCATTGTTAATCTCCCACATGTCACTGATTCAAATCAATACATAATCTCTAAGAACTTAACTTAGAGACGAGAATAATTATTGCCACAAATCCGATATATATTCATAGGAATCAGTGCTTCGCGATCAATTACAATGTCAGACACACAATCCATACAAGTCCATTCTGGGTCTGAATAGAACAAATTCTGAAAATCCTCAAATATATTCAGACCTCATGCCACTTATAACGCCGTACCAGGTGATCGGCCCTATTCGAGACATCAGCAATCAGCCCGAATAATTCAAAGATCTCCGGTCTTCATTTCTATTTCCAAGTCTTCAAAACGTCGTATTATTACTTGGAATGGTTTTCGGACGTAAATCCAATTCCGGTCTTTCCAAATAATAAGCGTATTTTAAAACAAGTTATGGACTTTACCAGTTTCAATTCGAATCTCCTTCGAGTTATTATCAAGTCGTTTATAATAAGATTTATTTCATTACAAATTCTTAAATCTCATTTCTCACCGCATTTCCCTCTTTACAAATCCCATATTCATAATTTTCATTTATTGTTATCATTTCCACTAAATCTAAATTTGGATTTAAGAGTTTCATTCACAAATATTTATCATTTTGAGATCTCCTAAAATATTTAAGAAGCCTTTTTGGAAAGATAGTCCTTGTTTCATACATTTTACAAATCTAAATTGTTTCAAGGAAATGTTACATCGTCACTTAAGTGCCATAAATTAGTCAGTTAACCAATTTGGTTCAAAACCATTCAAAATTCCAAAATAAACAACTCTTATTAAATTTTCAAGATAATTTAAATTTTACAGCTTTAAATTCCAAATTCGTTATATGTTCAAAGGATTTTTAAATTAAACTTCAAATTAGATTTGAAATAACCATCTGTCAGACCAGTTAGGGATAGCCAGGGAGAGCAGGAAACTGTATTTTCCAAATCCAAGCCTTAGACACTATCCTCTCTGTCTCCCTAGAAATGTTTGAGGTATATATATATGTTATAATAAGGAATATTGTTAATATATACATATATATTTTTGAAAACGGTTCAAAACTTGAATTTGTCCAATCCTTTAAATTCATAATTAAAGTGCTATAATCTTAAGTAAAAACAAAACTTAAATTTGTATTGGAAAAATAAATATCGTATTGGCAAACTCGTCTAGCTATTTTAAACTTACAAAGGTCTTTAAAATGAACCAAGTATATTTCTTATATAAATAAACTTCAATGCTTATGGATGGTTATGAAGTTAAACCTCAAAATCAAAAATTCTATTCGATACTAAACTTGTTTCAATTTCTAAAAGTCCAAAACTATATTTCCAAAATCTTTTTGTTGTTATAAAATCGTGAATTATATTTCAAATTATTCAAATATCTAAATTCAAAATTTACTCGTACATTTTTTATTTATTTAAACTAAATAATCGTCATTTATATGCGAAGGAGATTTAATTCGATTACCCATATATCCCACAACCATGATGTGTGATACAACAAAATCAATCCATATGAACACAACATTGCAAAATTTAAAACAATCATCAAAGTTGTGTGCAAGCGTCATGGTAATAACGCTTAGTGTTTTGTGTTTCTAAATTACACGAACCATCCATTCAAATCATCACAACAATAGCAAACATGCATAAGCAAACGGCGTAAATCGCTAGTTAAAATTTACGATTTTTATTTATTTTAAAAATAAATAAATTTAAATAAATGTTCTCACCCCAAAGCAATCCAATTTCGCCAATCTATAGTTCCGATCTCTGCCCAACAACATCTTCAATTGCATCAACGGTGCTGTCTCCGTTTTTGCGTTGTTCAACTTATTATTATTACAACTTTTTCTCTCACTTTTTTTTTCAATGGTGCTACTTTGCCTTTTTCTCCATACATATTCACCCATTCTTCCCGCATGCACCTACGGCTATATGAATTTCTAATAGCTTGCATGCTAGCTGCTTCATTTTTTTCCTCTCCATTTCATGTACACATGCTCACCGCCATTTCTCTGATGCATGCATATTTCCCCAATCCTTACACTCGACGTATGCGGATACTTCCATGCTTCTTTTTATTTTCAATATTTATATATATTTTTAATATTTTTATATAAATAAGCTCGGAATCTGAGTGCATGCACGAAACCTATATACACATACTGTGGCAAGACTATTGGGCTCGGATGGGGATTGCAGGAGTGGCTCGGAGGAACTGGAAGGGAGGGCGGAGCTTGGAAAGGTTGCATGTAGAGAAATGGTGAGCTGTTTTTCAGGGTATAGTTGATAGTGTGGTGAGGCAAGGGCCGTTAAAGGATGGTCAAATAGTTTTGAGGGAGAGCGGTTGTGTTTGGTGGAGCCAACGATGGTCGGAAACCTGCCGGCGGTGGTGGAGTAGTAACACAGCGGGTGGTGTAGGGTAGGCAGCATCTTCTGGGTTGAAGAGGGTAAAAGCGGTCTGTATTGGTGCTAGGTTGCATTAGAAGCTGATGGAATGGAGGAGCAAATAAGATTTGGCGCAAGAGTTGGTGGTTGGCTCTCGTATGGGTTGGTGAAGCTAGAGGGTAGCGGAACAGGAGAGGTGAAGTGCGGTGCTAATGGAGGAGAAGAGGGGTGATGGGTAGGAGTAGTTGCGGATTTTCTGTCCAAGGCAGTGGTAGAGTAGCAACTGTCGGAGGGATGTACGAGTAGCAGTTTAGCTTAGAGAAAAGGGGAGTAGCGGTGGACTGAAAGCTGAAGAGAGGAGAATATAGGCGTGGTGTTAGAGATGAAGTGGAAGTGCCGAGAGCAACAAAGAGGAGTGGCTGCTATACTCAGCAAGAAGAGAAGCGATAGTGGTTTTAACCCGTCACGGTTTTGTTGTTATTTCCTTTTTTTTTCTCTGACTATAGAAACTGGGTATGAAAAGAGAATTGAATAGGAAGAAGGAAGAGTGTGTGTGAAGGAAGATTTAATTTGTATACAGTATTGCTTCTTACGTTCATGAAAAGTTCCAAATCTTTGGACACTATTTTTAAAATCTTTTTTTGATGTGGCATTGACCAGATTTGAATCCGAAATTGTGTCCGACCAAATCTTTAGACTATATATTTTTTCCAGAAATTGTTGCATGCAATAACACTTAAAGAAAGTAACCGGTTTGTTGTCCATAAATGGTATGTGAACGTAAAACGCGAATTGACAAATAGCGTTTGTTAAGTTATTTATAAATGTTATAAATTTAACCACTATGAACATAAATTAAATTGATAACGCAAAATTTACAAATTGATTGCAAATTTATTCCTTTCCTTTTATTACGCACTTCTTACAATATGCGTTATATTTTTTAGTTTCATTACTTCATTTGTACAACAATAATTCATTTCTTGGTTCCATCACATTAACCGCATTGCAATTAATTTCTTAATAAATTTGGATTTTTAACATTTTAATCAAAACAACATTCATTACTTATTTATTTTAAAAATTGCAATTTGTAAATCAAAATTGATTTAAGCGTTTTATTACACTATTTACTTAGTGTTGTATGCCGATATCCAGAATTGAAAATCCCCGGATCGTTGCACAAAATAAATTCTTTATTCAAAATAAGTCATTTCTCAAATGGAATTTATTTCAGAATTAATTTTGGTTCAAATGTCTAGTCTTAAATGTTCCAAACGGCTCATAGTATCATAAACGTTAATATTGATACCCTATTCGCAATGCGCTTTTATTTTTAGAATGGACACTACGCTGAATAACAAGCCAAACTCTAAATTAATTTTTAAGCATATATTTCTTCCTTCCAAATTGCAAGACCAAAACGAATTCTTACCAAATTACACGATAAATATTAATTTCATTTCTTACTTAAATTGCAAACTAAATTAATAACGGTACAACTCTTTCCATAATGTTCATTTTTAAACAACAAAGGAATTTAAACGCTAAATATTCAAACCGGTTAGTAACGCAAATCACGTATGCGACCAAAGTTTACTTAAGTCTTGTCAAAATAGATAAAATCCCAATTATGAATATTTATCTTATGTTAAATATTAAATTAATTTATATTTTAAATCTCAAAATTTTTAGGTCGTTACATTTTAGCCCAAGCCAAATTAATACATAATTAAATCTAATCTTATCACTTATCGGTATCGCTATTGAGCAATATTTTTACTACGATACAATAATATTTATTCCTCAAATCATATACAATTTTATAACTAACATTTCATAAATATTAATTTATTTGATTATGTTATTTAATTTTTAACAACTATAAACTAATTAAATCGTTTCATCTAAAGAGATTCCATTATTTCAGTTGTTAACTCCTAGTTGTAATCTAGTCATCAGTTAACATTGAACTATTCGAGTGTTAACTTTCACACGTTATTTAGTAAGTTATGTGACATTATGACCAAATTTATCGCTTACTCAGTTACAGTGAAATCTAATTTTTAATTTAATAACCATTAGGCCATGTAACATTTATATGTACACTAATTCTCTACATCAAAACTGTATTACTTTGGACTTATGGAGTTTGGCAATGGTAGAATTCCAGTATCATTCATATTTGACTCTATAGCCCAAACAGAAGGTCCTTGATCTCATAATAACAATTATTATTAATAAAAAAACTCTGACCAAGGGCTTTGACTGTAAATTGATTTGAGTTGACCATGTATTGACCCCATATAATTGAGGAGACCGAATAGTGCTTCATTCTTGGTACTTCCACTTGACCCAACTGTAGTCACTCGATGGGTGTCATACCATGATTTGGCTATAGTCAAATTGAAGCTTTCATATTGAAGATCCATAGTTTTCTCAAGTTGAGAGAATTGTATAAACCAGTCACATTAACATTTTCTATTTGATCTTAGTTATATTAACCAAATAAAAAACTATCAAACGAGTCACTCCATAGTTATTTAATGTCTATCAGTACATAACCTTAGGTAGCCTCAATAATCATGAGTAATACATTGTTTAATATTTGAGAAACATTATCCAATCCTAAAACATCTTGACTGCGAACATTTAAAATAGTATTTTTTATTCATTGCGATAAATTATTCACGGTTACAACATTTTGCAACTACTATCACAATATACAACACTTACGGATTTTCAATTAAACATATTTTTAATTAAATTAGCTAATTAATGTTACACATTATATCATTATAGAAAGAAAATAATTTTTATTTTGAACAAGACTTAACAACGAGTTAAATATATATAACAAACTGCATGATTGCTCCTATAACGTTCTATTAACTCTATCACTTCGGTACTAAGTTTAATTACTATTTAGGAACAAAATAGTGTCATCAGAAAACCCTCATTCGTTGTCTTCGGTACACTGTTGTTCCATCCCCTCAGTGTACTGATCTCAGCAAGGTAGTGTCTTCACCACCATCATCACTACACCACTACGTCTTTTGAGTAGAACTAATGTTACCACGAACAACATGCAATATGCTTCTAAATTTTGGGTAAATTTTTGAAAGAATGAAGGTTAAAATGGGCTAAAATTTTGATTTTAGCAGTTGATTTTTAGTTTGTATGTTGGGTTTTGATAAAATGAGATTTAGATTTTGAGTTTAGTGGAGGCACATCTTGCTAAAGAAGAAGCTAAGCACGTGTGTGAGAGTTATTCTCCATTATAAATGTCGAGTAAACTCATGGTAAAGGAATTTTATTTGGTTTCAAGTTGTCCAGCCTTTATAATGTCAGATAACTTGATTCTTTTTTCCCATTGGACTGGCTTGGCACTCAAACCACCCATAAACTAACCATGTGGCAATGATGACTGACCCTTTCTATTGGCAATGCTCGTAGTAGAAGACTAGAAGTAGTTGACATTGTATTTGATGCCTTTTAAATGCAAATTAATGCGAGCATCTTTTCAATGTTTTCCTATCTTTGTAAGTTGAGTGTCGTGCAGCTAATTTCCCGCTGTTATCCTACTATATCCTATAATGGATTACTACCGGTACGCTTCCCCTAATAGCCCCTAATATAGCTTTTCCGCTTTAAGTCTCATTATATTACATTATTCTCGATGCATCATGTTATTTCCGTTATATTACATTTTTTTTCGTTGTATCCATGATGTAAGAAATAAACTGAAAAATGACATTTTTACATTACAAAATTATGAAATTAGGTTATCTAATTGAAACTTTTAATATATATTTTTAGAAAGAAAAATAATCCAATATCCTATTAAATGTAATTAAGTTAAATAGTGTTCTATGTTTACTTATAGATATTTCAACATATTTTATATAAAATTAAGAATGTACTAATTGTAGTTAAACTAAATGCTATTTTTTAATTTATTTCTCATTTATATTTTCATAAAAACATTAAGAATGAGTTATATGTGCTATTTTAAAGTCATCCGCTATATCCTACTATTTTCTCGTTGTATCCCCGTTATGACTTTTTGGACCTCCGTCGCTTTGAATGCGCAGATCGCTTTAGCTGCACAGGTTGAGTGACACCAAAATTCATGGTATCAGTTTTGTTATTCAAATGCCGGTAAGAAAACGTTTAAATCTTTCTTTTATTTTCTAAGAAACCGGTGTTTCATATTAGTAAATATTATAACTTTATTTTAACTTTTCGTATATTGAACCATAATCTTTCGGTGTGATGCTATCGCAATCATCCTAATTTTCTCAAACATTATACATATAAAAATACCTTATGTTTCGTTACTCGTGTTCGTTATAAGCGCACCTTAATTGAGGTAAGATATAACAATGTTAAACTAACTAGTTTCATAGGCAATTCAAAAATGAAAAAAATCTAAATAAAGTAATCTTGTGCTTTAGTATTTAAAAAATCAGTGGCAGAGCTAAACTATTATTTAGATAAGCCAACATATTTCCATTATAAAGAAACTTGCTTGAGCTAATGAAAAAAAGGCTACAATATATATTTAAGCATGTATCTCACTTGCATAAGACAAAATTAACTATGTTAAACTTAAGAGCAAGCTTTTAATTTCGAATATGGCAGAACTGGAAAACTTTATTAAGGATTTCAAAATTTAAGATAAGGCACTGACCATAGTTGGTGCCTTCGTCCTAGTAAAGAATAGTAAAAATCCTAAATGATCTTATAAACTAAAAGTAAAAGAAATCAATTGTATAAAAGTGTAGACATTTTAAAATTTTAAGGTAGAACTTTCTCTAATTTCTTTTTTTCAACAATGCCGGTGTGATTGTGCACTGAATACTTACTTGTATTTTTAAAGAAAGAGAAGGTGCACTGAACTCATTTTAATATTACATTTGACATATATAATTGATCTTACATTTAGTTTTCTTCAACATATTAACAAGTTTAGCATTAGTCCTGGATTCGACGGTTATTTGTAGGCTATTTATAATGGTACCTGAAATATATACAAAATAGTAATTATATGTGCAATGATACATTATTTTCACCTTTCTTTCTTCCTCATGTTTTTTGAATGAGGTTGTTAGGTGACACGTTTTGCAATTCATTTACCAAATTAATTAGGTAGGTGATTCATTGGTGAAAAACAAAAGATAACCAGTACTAAATACTTGTTAAGAAAAGCAATAAATTTATTCATCTCAACCTGAACCTGGCCTTAGCAACACTTTCGTACAACCCTTTAAAACAACACTTATTTATGATTCAACAAATACAAATTTCATGTTATTTCACGTTTAACTAGTGCTATACGACTCTTACTTGAATTGAATATAACTATAAAATCACTGATTTTCCAAAGGGAAAAAATAATCTATCAAATAAACATTTCAATCCCTTGCAACAGCGATATGAGCTTTGGATCGAACGAACTCGACTCGGCCTAAGACTAGTTTCGACCCTATGAAGAACAACTACCAACTTAATCCACTAACTCCTATTTGAGTAAAGCAGCCGACACGTGGCCACGACGTGACTGCCTTAACTGCTTGGAAATCGATCCATTCACACTCTACAGACCCAGACCTGATGCCATGCACACATACCTGTTCTCGCTCAAATTCCTCGACCTGACTCTATAAATACTCGACCCGGTGAACGAAATAAGGACTTTGGCCACTTGAAACGTTGATACTCCATATTAAACCTACCATTACTGTTCGACCTAAACATTGCTTTGGTCATATTTAAGTGATTTTCAATATTTTTAAGATGAACTTGATTGTATCTTGTGTGTTGAGTGATTGCAAGTGTTGTAATTGCAATTCTCTGTTGAATAGAGGAATTATAAAGCGGATGTAGACTCATTAACGCCGAAACACTATAAATCTTATGTGTTTGCTTGTTTTTTCTCGTTTTTAATTTACATTTCTTCATTAATCTCTACATATTCTAATCTATTGGGTATTAGAGACATTTCTTGGTCTAACAAGGGTTAAATATCAATATTTAGATGGTTGTGTAAGAAACAAAGAATGTAAGTCAATTATCCATTCTCACTCAATCCTAATCACATGTCTCCAAGCATATCCTCTATGTTTTAGCTTTCCCTAGTCCATGCCATATTCTAAATTTGCATCCCTAAGGGTGAGCCTAAAACACATTGAAGCCCAAGCCAAATTAATACACAATTAAATCTAATTTTATCACTTATTGGTATCGCTATTGAGCAATATATTTACTACAATACAATAATATTTATTCCTCAATGCCTTGCCAAAAAATATATTTATTCCTCAAGTCATATACAAGACTATAACTAATATTTCATTAATATTAATTAACTTGATTAATCTATTTAATTTTTAATAATTATAAACTAATTAAATCGTCTCATCTAAAGATAATTCATTACTTCAGTTGTGTAACTGTTAGTTGTAATTTGGTCAGCAGTAAACATCGAACTATTCGAGTGTTAGCATTCACACTTTATTTATCAGGTTATGTGACATTGTGACTAAATTTATTGTTGACTCAGTTTCGGTTAAATCTAATTTTTAGTTTAATAAGCATTATGCCTTGTAACATTTATATGTACACTAATTCTCTACATCAAAATTGTTTCACTTTGGACTTATGGAGTTTGGTAATGGTTATAATTCCAATATCACTCATATTTGACTCTATAGCCCATACAGAAATTCCTTCATCTCGTAATAACAATTATTATTAATCAAAATGCTCTGACTAGGAACTCTGACTGTAAGTTGATTCTAGTTAACCATGATATTGACCCACATAACTAAGGAGACGGAATAGTGCTTCATTTCCAATACTTCCACTTGACCCAACTATAGTCACTCGATGGATGTCATACCATGATTTGGCTATAGTAAAAGTGAAGCTTTCATATTGAAGATCCATAGTATTCTTATGTTGAGAGAATTGTGTAAATTAGCCACATCAACATTTTTTTTGTTAGATCCTATTTATATTAACCAAATAAAAACTATCAAACAAGTCACGCCATAGTTATGTAATGTCTATCAGTGCATAACCTTAGGTGGACTCAATAATCATGAGTAATATATTGTTTAATATTTGAAAAGAATCCTGAAACATCTTGACTGCAAACATTTAAAATGGTATACTTTTATTCATTGTGATAAATTATTCTCGGTTATAACATTTTGCAACAACTATCACAAAATACAATACTTATAGATTTTCAATTAAACAAACTTTTAATTATTATCTAATTAATGTTACACATTATATCATTACAGAAAGAAAATACTTTTTATTTTGAACAAGATTGATCAATGAGTTATATATATATATATATATATATATATATATATATATATATATATATAACAAACTACATGACTGCTCCTATAACATACTATTAACTCTATCACTTCGATACTAAGTTTTATTAATATTTAGGAACAAAGCAGTCCCTTTGGAAACCCTCATCAGCTGCTTCCGGGACATTGTTGTTCCATCTCATCAACGTACTGATCTCGACGAGGTAGTGCCTTCACCACCATTATCCCCACACCACTACGTCTTTTGAGTAGAACTAATGTTACCATGAATAACACGCAGTATGCTTCTCACTTTTGGGTAAATTTTTGAAAGAATAAATGTTAAAACAGGCTAAAATTTTGATTTTAGCTGTTGTTTTTTTTTGTTTGCATGTTGGGATATGATAAAATGGGATAAATTTTTTTACTTTAGTGGTGGCACATTTGGTCAAAGAAGAAGCTGAGCACATATTTGAGTTATTCACCGTCATAAATGTCAAATAAACTCATGGTAGAGGAATTTTATTTGGTTTCAAGTTGCCCAGCCTTTATAATGTCAGATAACTTGATTCCTTTTTTCCGTTGGGCTGGGTTGGTGCTTAAACCACCCAAAAACTAACCTTATGGCAATGATAACTTATCCTTCCTATTGGCAATGCTCGTATTAGAAGTAGTTGACATCATTTTTGATGCCTTTTAAATGCAAATTAATGCAAGCATCCTTTTAGTGTTTTCTGTCTTTGTAAGTTGAGCGTTGTGCAGTTAATGCCCCGCTATTATCCCGCTATATTCTATAGCGTATTACTACAACTACGCTCTTCCCTAATAGCCTCTAATATAGTCTTTCTGCTTTAAGTCCTGCTATATTCCGTTATTCTCGATACGTCATGTTATTTCCGCTATATTACATTATACATGCTATATCTATGATATAAAAAATAAACTGAAAAATGACATTTTTACATTACAAAAATTAAGAAAATAGGTCTAATTGATATTTTTAATATATATTTTTAGAAAGAAAAATAATATAATATCCTATTAAATGTAATTAAGTTAAATATAGATATTTGGACATACTTTATCTAAAATTAAGAATGTACTAACTATAGTTAAACTAGGTGCTGTTTTTTCATTAATTTCTCATTTATATATTCATAGAAAACATTAAGAATGAGTTATATGTGCTATTTTAATGTCATCCACTATATCCTGCTATTTCTTTCCTTTATCCCCGCTATGACTTTTTGGAACTCCGGCGCTTTGAATCCTCTGAGCGCTTTAACTACACTAACCTGAGTGACACCAAAATTCATGGCATCAGTTTGTTATTCAAATGCCGGTAAGAAAACCTTTTAATCTTGATTTAATTTTCTAAGAAACTGATGTTTCATATTAGCAAACATTACAACTTTATTTTAACTTTTCGTATATTGAACAAAAATCTTTCAAGGTTATGTTATCGCAATCGTCCTGTTTTCTCAAACAGTATACATATAAAAATACTTTATGTTTGTTACTCATGTTCGATATAAGCGCACCTTAATTGGGATAAGAATAACAATGTTATACTAACTAGTTTGATAGGCAATTCAAAATTGAAACAAAATCTAAATTAAGTAATCTTGTGCTTTAGTATTTAAAAAATCAGTGGCAGAGCTAAACTATTATTTCAAACAAAACAACATATTTTCATTATAAAGCAACATGCTTGAGCCAATGAAAAAAGGGTAGAATATATATTTAAGCATGTATCTCATTTGCATAAGACAAAATTAACTATGTTAAACAACGCTAATTCATTGCAGATGGAGCATGCTTTTAGTTTTAAATATGGTGGAACTGGAAAACTTTGTTGAAGGATTGCAAAAATTCAGATAGGGCACTGGCCACGTTTGGCCATTATTTGCCTTCTTCCCAGTAAAGAATAGTAAAAATCCTAAATGGTCTTTATAAACTAAAAAGGAAAAGAAACCAGTTGTATAAAAACGTAGACGCTTTAAATTTTTAACGTAGAATATTTTCTAAATTCTTTTTTTAGACCAGCTTGGTGTGATTGTGCAGTGACTGCTGATTTGATTTTTTGAAAAAGGAGAAGGCGTAAAAGACTCATTTTAAAATTATATTTGATATATATAATTGATCTTGCATTTAGTTTTCTTTAACATATTAAGAATGTTAGCATTGGCCTTGGATTTGATAGTTATTTGTAGGCTATTTATAATGGTACATAAAATATATATAAATAGTAATTATATGTGCAATTACACATGATTTTCACCTTTCTTTCTTCTTTATGTTTTTTGAATGAGGTTGTTAGGTGAGACGTATTGCACTTCATTTACCAAATTAATTAGGTAGGTGATTCATTGGCAAACACTTTGTTAAGAAAAGCAATAAATTTATTCATCTCAACCTGAACTTGGCATTAGCAACACGTCTCGTACAACCCTTTGACACACTTATTTATGATTCAACAAATACAAATTTCATATTATTTCACATTTAACTAGCGTTATACAACTCTTATGTAATAACCCGGAAATCAGAGCTAGTTTAAAATTTTTATTTTGGCGAATTTAATGAAATTTGATTATTTAAAATGGATTATTTTAAATAATAGTGAATAAAAATTTATTTTCGATGAAGTTAGAACGAATAATTTTAATTTAATTATAATTCGAGCCTGATATGGTGCGGCAGTTTGAAAATTCGATTTCGAATTTCGAATGAATGTACAAAATTCAAAATAAATCAGATTTCAGTGAAACAAAAATATCTGAATCTATTTGAACATATCTTTCTAACGGATCTAAGAAACTGAGATTTCACTTTATATAGTGAAAGATTTGTCCAGTTTAAAATTCAGAAAAGTCGTTGTGGAATTAATATATATATATATATATATATATAAAGGCCTTCAAAAATAGCCATTTTGAAAATGACCTCTGTTTTCAACGAAACCACTTTTGTTGGATCCGGGATGTCAAATTATTGCTAGATTCCAAAATTCAGAATTTTTTGGATTAATATGTGAGCGTGGCGAAGTTAAACATGTTTTGACAGTTTCAGTCAATTTGGATCGACCAGAAAATGACCATTTTTCAAACGGTCTTCAAATTAGATGAAATTAGTTTTATTAGGGCCGTATCGCCAATATAAAGCTAGAAATAATTTTTTTGGAATTTTTAGAGTTAGTATGTGGCCCCGGTAAATTAAAATGTACGTTCAAACTGAATATATAATGATTTATATTTTATTTTTGATGGAAACTGATCGAAACAATCGAATCGGGTTACGAAGCATATCCCATTGTGTTCGGAATGGGGGTATTTAGCTAGGGGTGATAGTCGTTGGGTTCAATTTGGAGTTGTTATGAACGAGCAAATAATTTTCAAATTAAAATAATTAAAATAATATATAAAACCCTAATCTTCTAATCCTATTGGTCAAAACTCCTCTTCGTGGTCAACCCCCACCCCCTCCCAAATACACAACCGCCTCTTCAAAATTCAACGATTGAAAAGCATCAAACTTCTTCCATAAATCGCCCCCAACCCGGTTATCAATTCAAACGATGTTCAACAGCAAAATCAAGGGCCTAAGTGAGATCTTCGTGTTCATATAAGGGTGATCGCGTATTGTGGAGAGTCGAGCTCTATTCTTGGATAAATACTGATGCTGTTCGTGACCGTATTTCTGGCCAAAGGTGGCGTCGCGACTCACGGCGTTGGGAGCGATGAAGGAGGAGGTTGGCGGCGTTACGGTGGTGACAAGGGATTAGGTCCGGTGGCTAGAAATCGGGGCAGTGGACGGATTTGGAAGTCGAGGGTTTCCAGAACGTGAAACAGGGGATTAAGGTAGTTTAAAAACCCTAATTAGATTAGTTAATTAATTAATTTTGTTTTAAAAATATTTACAGTGATTTAAAATCAGTTTTAAATATATATAAATAAAGTTTAAAATCAGTTTTCAAAGGTATAAAAAACATTGTTCTAATTTTTTTTTATAAAAATAAGGTAGCATTATTTTAAAAATATATAAAAGCATTGTATAAAAATATAATTTTTATATATTCATATAAAAGATAAAAATATAATCTCTGGTTGTTTAAAAATATAATCTCTGGTTGTTTAAAAGTATAATCTCTGTTTGTTTAAAAAGTTGATCTTTGCTTGTTTAAAATAAATTAGCATTCTTGTTTAAAATAAATTAGTATTCTTGTTTAAAATAAATTAGCATTCTTGTTTAAAATAAATTAGCATTCTGGTTTGAAAATATACATGGTTTGAAATATAAAACATACTTTGCTTTTGGAGAAATAAAATTTGCTATGTTTTTTTCAAAATATAGCAATATAAAAATAGTGATTTTTATATATATCATAACGAAATATAAAAATAAGATTTTTATATATGTAAAGTAGCGATATAAAAATGTGATTTTTATTTATATCTGAACAGTATAAAAATGTGATTTTTATTTATAACTGAATAGTATAAAAATGTGATTTTTATCCGTTTAGCATTGAAATAGAAATGAGGTGTTTAATATAAAAATCGTTTGAAACAGACTGCGTTGGAATCGACTGGAAACGAATACGAATTCAAAATTTCAGAAGTAGAATGGAGGAGTGGAACCCTCGGTGAGAACTCCTCACTTTTATTTTAATTTATAGTTTGAAGTATATACTAGGATGCAGACGGTGCTTAGCAGCACCCGACACCCATCGTCCACAGACCATGGATGACTTGTTTGTTTGATTAATGTGTTGTGAAAGTTGATTGTGTGATGTGGAATGGAATAAAATATTTTATAGTTAAAATATAATTTTTAACATTGATGTGAATAAAATAGATATTCATTTACAAATCAGAACGATTTGTTTATGTACACCTATTTGACTGACAAAGATTAGGACGATAAATTTTACACATAGCCCAACTGCACGAATAAAATATGTGTTTGATTAATTGAAACCCCACACGGGTGTTGGGATGGTATTGACGTACACTAATCCCAATTGTTTAGTAGTATGTCGACCGATGGGTTGACAGACTGTGTAAGCGTTAATTATTTATATTTAATGCTTATGCAGTTGTGTGGTGCATTTTGGATGATGGTTGATTATTTATCATTGCTATTATATACATGTGTTTTATAGAATCCATAAATAACATTATATGGTAATTGAGTAGGTCTCATTCCAATTTAGAAAGTAAAATATATATTCATGTGTTGAATAAAAAATATATTCATGTGTTGAATAAAAGAAAATTCATGTGTTGAATAAAAAGAATATTCATGTATTGAATAAAAGAAAATTCATGTGTTGAATAAAATATATATTCATGTGTGGAATAAAAGAAAATTCATGTTTTGAAGAAAATATTCATTTGTTGAATAGAATAATGAAGTTATTGAAATATATAAAGCCGTGTTGATTAGATATGCGCCATTTCGATGTGAACGATATTTATATCGATTTTATTCATTTTTATAATGAATATCGAAAAGAAATTGATTTCAAAATCTAATGCTTTTTGAAAATATTATCATTTACATATCGATGATATGAAATATTCAATTTTGATTAGAAATTGAATAGGAAGTTGAAATCGTTTCGAAAACGAATTTAAAACGATTTATAAAATACGTTTAGAATTGAAATTGATGAAATATATATAATATAAATATATTATATATATTAAATGGCCTGAATAGAACGCGCCGCACTGAGGCAGTTCGCGAATTTCGACCATTGACTTCGAATGGATATTACGGGAGATCTGACCGTCGGATTCTCCTAAAACCGAAACCGTTGGGTTCTTATTGAAAAGAGCTTTCCAATGAATATTAGAGATTTGAAATCTAACGGTTGGATTTGGAATTATGTCCAAATCAAATTTGGAAAAGGTCGCTGTAAGTGCAGTTCGATGGCCGTTGATGGAAATCGACTATATGGGCCTTGATAAAATTATTAAAAATAGCAATAATTTGTGTAAAATTATAAGAAATGATTTGGAAAGAATTAAGATGAAAAATTCCATATTTGAAAAGATAAAAATAGATTTTTATCGAAATGAACTAGTTTTGAACTAGAATTATAATCCCATTTATTTTTAAAATAAATAAAGTGGATTTGAAATGGTTTCGAAAAAAACTAGAATTTCCAATATATAAAGTGGAAATGGATTTGAATTGAAATTGTCATTGGAATATTTCGATGTTGGATTTCGTGATTATGCAGATATTGTTATGGACATTTGAAAGATATAATTATATCGTTATTTCCAATATGATATTTGTTGGTCATAGAATTTGATATTGAATATAAGCCAATATATTTTCTACTCAGAGCCTTATATTTAATATCAAATGGGATTTGGGTTTGTCTTGAATGGTGTCTTCATTAACACTGTTCTTAAACCCAGTTGAGAAAAAGATTAAATCTTTTTATATAGATTTAATGAAGTATACCAATTAAATGGTATTTAATTAAAATTGAGTTTGAATTGATAATTGGGTTTATCGTGAACTGTGTTTTAATGACACCTGTTCTTTAACCCAATAATTAATGGAATGTGATTTTGGGTTTATAGCGAACCGTGTTTTAAATGATATTGGTTCTTTAACCCAGTTAAAGATAGGATAAGATTTCCCAAGTTAAATAATCATTAATACTGATTTTCGGGAAGATTAAAACCAAGTGGAGTTTTAATGAATCTTTAATTAGATTGAAATGATCGAGAATGGAGTATCACCAGTTTTGCTCCAGGCGATAGTAAAATCTTTAATTAGATTTGAACGTGAAATGGTAATTGAATTTACCGATAACACCGTGGTGTTAGATATGAAGTATTACCAGTTTTACTTCATGGGATGAATAGGTTGGGATTGGGAAATTAAAACAAATGATTACTTCGGTAATGTTAGTTAATCCCGACTACCTTAGATAAACCATAATTTGGTTTGAATTGATATTCAAAGGGAGATTAAAGAATTTATCTTTGATAAAATTAATGGGAACCTTTCCCAAAGTATAAGAATATTTGAATAAAAGAATATTCCGAATTGGAATGAGGCGTGTGCTGTGTTTGTGTAACACTTCTTTATCATATACGCGAGTTATTCAAAAAGACCGGGTTTATCCCATTCTGAATAACTGATTCGACGATGTGTCGAGGATGAAGACGGTGGTCGAAGACCGGAGGTCTTCACATCGTTTGGGTGATTACTGATGATCTTGATTGGGCTATACACCCAAGAGGAGGAATCAGTTGGTGATCGTCCAGACGTACTTGGAGATCGATGGATATGAGAGGTACAAGGTGCCTCCGGTTTCATTCAGACCCAGAACGAACTTGTAAATGGACTGTGTGTCTGACATTGGATTTTATTTTGTGTGAATGATTTCTATTAAATATATATCAGTTTGGCGGCGGAGAATTTATTCTCTTACTTAACGCCCTTCTCTGAGACGTACGAGCTCAGAGGTTATATATTGATGGATATCAATCGCATGGAGTGAATTGCCTGTGTGGCCTGGCTAAGTGGCAATTGATAAAGGCTTCTGTTGAAAAGCAAAGTCTTGTGGTTGATGATCAAAGCACCGCCTGTGTGCCATAGCTTTGTCTAACGTTGATTCGCGAGCCTCACACCCCGGTTGTGAACCAGAAACGGGAGAGGACAACAGGGAGAGCATGCGTTTCCTTCTAGCTAGGGTGGTGTCAGTGACCTACCAACCCTAACATTTATATTATTTTCACCTGTGTGGTTGTTGGATTGCGAGGCGCCTCAGATATATCGGTGACTGTGTGGAGCCGATGGAGTCATTTGGCTCATTTACGCCCCAAAGGGCGGGGAAACGCATGTTCAGGGTTTTAGTTTAATCCGCATCAGTGGACTGGCCCTGCATGTTGCCTAGGTATAGTTGCGGTTGAGTCCTGAGGCTCAGGTTAGAGAGTCTCGAAATGGTAGGATTGCACCTTGCCTTGGTATGAAAATCCAATTTCCAATACGAGACATTTCAGTTTTAGTTGTAATCCTATATATGGCGACATAGTGGTACGGGGGCACTTATGCCGTCTATGATTGATTCTTATGATTTGAAGTTGTTTTATACACTATGCACTTATAATAGTATCAAATGTTTTTTTTTAAACATACCAAGCATGTTTGGCTATTGTAAGGGAAAATCCTATCCCCCGGCTTGCGTTGCATTGTGTGATAGGACCTGGGTCTTATAATAGCTTCATTTTTCCAAAAACATTGCGCTGTTTTGTTATATGCACTGGTATTCTTGGGAGGAAACCCGTTCCGTGTTATACGGCGTGGTCCCTTGATATATCTGATTTAAAGTAAAGTTTTAAATAACTGTTTTAGTTCTCACACCAGTCACTTAACTGACCTGGAGTTTATTGTTTTAACCTAAACTCTGGGTGCCTCTATTTCCACATGGGCAATTAATAGTTTTGGTTTTGCAGATTTATATTCATAGGAACCTTGTTTACAACTGGAACTATATTCGGAAAGCTCTGTAATTTTTATCTCTTTCAGTTGTGTATTGTATTATATTTTCTGTTGCTATGAAATTTATTATAATATCTGATATTTTCTGTGTAACATTTATTCATACTCTGTATATTCTTGTATTCTGATGGAATTGTTGTAATATACAATGAAATGTTCTTCTGTTTGTGTTCTGATTGTCGTGTTCTCAAAACAATCAGGGGTTTCGAACGGTCTTGATCGGTTTCGCAATCGATTCGGATCGAGTGAAATTCCTTATCGTTTCATTTGGTATCAGAGCTTTTGTTTACAGAGCTCGAAGAACAAGACACGTTAGAACTAAACGAAAGGATTCATCAGAAATTGGATTAGTAATATCCAATGAGAATGACTCTTTAGAGATGGGATCAGTAGTATCCTAGAACGAGTTTGAAGAGTATATTTTTAAAATGGAAACGAATTTTGTTTTGGAAATTTAAACCTTATTCAACGTATTTGTATATTTATTTGTATTGAATTTGGGCAATCCAATATATAAAGATTTTGCATATACGTCTGATCCACGAGTATTCAAAGTTTTAATATATTGGGTAGATATAGAATCACGCTCTAGTCGCCCGGAGATGGTTCTGATGATTGAAGTTTCATCATCAGAATTTATGTTCAAGTGACGAAAGTGGGATTTCTATATATTTCCAATTGATTGGTATGGGAACCAAAATTAGATAGGGCCTATTGTTGTGATTTGGCATCAAAAATCTGATTTTTTGACTATGTATCAATGTTATGAATTTGAAGAGCTAATCAGCTAATTGATTGCTGATTGTGTTGTTTAATTATTGGTTGATTAATTAAAATTTGAACCATTTAGCCAAATTGAACCAAATAGTGGATTATATGGAAAATTTGTCTCATTTGCATACATATACATGTACTTACATTAAACAGGTCATAGCAGGAGGCTAGAGAAGAGGATTAAAATTGTTTGCCCAACAAATAGGTACATGTTTATTGTATTTCTTGGGTTTTTGATGATTTTATGAGTTGATTGGCTAGCCGCTTGGCTGTTTCTTTTTCTTTTTGGATTGGTGAGGGCTATAGGAGGCTATTTGAAATATCCCGAAGCTCCCGGTGCAGGGGAGGTTATGGCGAATTTTTTTGAAAATTTAGGGTGTTAGCCAAAATTTTGAAAAATTTGAAAAGTTCTTAGAAACTGAAAGGTTGAAGAATTAAGCCATAAAGAAAATAGTAAAAGTTGAGTTGGTTTGTAAAACAACTTTCGGCTTAGTTCCTTTTCGGGGACGAAAAGTTTTAAGTGGGGGAGATTGTAATAACCCGGAAACTAGAGCCAATTTAAAAATTTTATTTTGGCGAATTTAATGAAATTTGATTATTTAAAATGGATTATTTTAAATAATAACGACTAAAAATTTATTTTCAATGAAGTTAGAACGAATAATTTTAATTTAATTATAATTCGAGCCTGAAATGGCACGGCAGTTTGAAAATTCGATTTCGAATGAATGTACATATTTCAAAGTAAATCGGACTTCAGTGAAATAAGAAATATCTGAATCTGTTTGATCATATCTTTCTAACGAATCTAAGAAACTGAGATTTCACTTTATAGAGTGAAAGATATGTCCAGTTTAAAATTCAGAAAAGTCGCTTTGGAATTTATATATATTTTAATATACATAAAGGCCTTTAAAAATAGCCATTTTGCGAATGACCTCTGTTTTCAATGAAACCACTTTTGTTGGATCCGGGGTGTCAAATAATTGCTAGATTCCAAAATTCAGAATTTTTGGGATTAATATGTGAGTGTGGCGTAGTTAAACGTGTTTTGACAGTTTCAGTCAATTTGGATCGACCAGAAAATGGCCATTTTTCAAACGAACTTCAAATTAGACGAAATTAGTTTTTTAGGGTCGTATCGTCAATACGAAGCTAGAAATAATTTTTCTGGAATTTTTAGAGTTAGTATGTGGCCCCGGTAAATTAAAATGTATGTTCAAACTGAATATATAATGATTTATATTTTACTTTTGATGGAAACTGTTCGAAACAATCGAATCGGGTTACGAAACATATCCCATTGTGTTCGGAATGGGGGTATTTAGCTAGGGGTGATAGTCGTTGGGTTCGTTTTGGAGTTGTTATGAACGAGCAAATAATTTTCAAATTAAAATAATATATAAAACCCTAGTCTTCTAATCCTATTGGTCAAAACTCCTCTTCGTGGTCAACCCCCACCCCCAAAATACAAAGCCGCCTCTTCAAAATTCAATGATTGAAAAGCTCCAAACTTCTTCCACAAATCGCCCCCAACCCGGTTATCAATTCAAACGATGTTCAACAGCAAAATCGAGGGCCTAAGTGCGATCTTCGTGTTCATATAAGGGTGATCGAGTATTGTGGAGAGTCGAGCTCTATTCTTGGATGAATACTGCCGTTGTTTGTGACCGTATTTCTTGCCAGAGGTGGCGTCGCGACTCACGGCGCTGGGGGCGATGAAGGAGGAGGTTGGTGGTTTTACGATGGTGACAAGGGATTATTGTTTAAAATAAATAGCATTCTGGTTTGAAAATATACATGGTTTGAAATATAAAACATACTTTGCTTTTGGAGAAATAAATTTTGCTTGTTTTTTTTCAAAATATAGCAATATAAAAATAGTGATTTTTATATATATCATAACGAAATATAAAATAAGATTGTTATATATGTGAAGTAGCGATATAAAAATGTGATTTTTATTTATATCTGAACAATATAAAAATGTGATTTTTATTTATTACTGAATTGTATAAAAATGTGATTTTTATCCGTTTAGCGTTGAAATATAAATGAGGTGTTTAATATAAAAATGTTTAAAACAGACTGCGTTGGAATTGACTGGAAATGAATACGAATTCAGAAGTAGAATGGAGGAGTGGAACCCTCGGTGAGAACTCCTCACTTTTATTTTAATTTATAGTTTGAAGTATATACTAGGATGCAGACGGTGCTTAGCAGCACCTGACACTCGTCGTCCACAGACCATGGATGACTTGTTTGTTTGATTGATGTGTTGTGAAAGTTGACTGTGTGATGTGGAATGGAATAAAATATTTTATAGTTAAAATATAATTTTTAACGTTGATGTGAATAAAATAGATATTCATTTACAAATCAGAACGATTTGTTTTTGTACACCTATTTGACTAACATAAATTGGGACGATAAAATTTTACACATCGCCCAACTGCACAAATAAAATATGTGTTTGATTAATTGAAACCCCACACGGGTGTTGGGATGATATTGACGTACACTAATCCCAATTGTTTAGTAGTATGTCGACCGATGGGTTGACAGACTGTGTAAGCGTTAATTATTTATATTTAATGCTTATGCAGTTGTGTGGTGCACTTTGGATGATGGTTGATTATTTATCATTGCTATTATATACATGTGTTGTATAGAATCCATATAAATAAAATTATATGGTAATTGAGTGGGTCTCATTCCAATTTAGAAAATAAAATATATATTCATGTGTTGAATAAAAGAATATTCATGTGTTGAATAAAAGAAAATTCATGTGTTGAATAAAAAGAATATTAATGTGTTGAATAAAAGAAAATTCATGTGTTGAATAAAATATATATGCATGTGTGGAATAAAATAAAATTCATGTGTTGAAGAAAATATTCATTTGTTGAATTGAATAACGAAGTTAGTGAAATATATAAAGCCGTGTTGATTAGATATGCGCCATTTTGATGCGAATGATATTTATATCGATTTTATTGTTTTTTATAATGAATATTGAAAAGAAATTGATTTCAAAATCTAATGTTTTTGAAAATATTATCATTTATATACCGATGATACGGAATATTCAATTTTGATTAGAAATTAAATAGGAAGTTGAAATCGTTTTGAAAACGAATTTAAAACGATTTATAAAATACATTTAGAACTGAAATCGATGAAATATATATAATACATATATATATATATATATGTATATATTATATTAAATGGCCTGAATAGAACGTGTCGCGCTGCGGTAGTTTGCGAATTTCGACCATTGACTTCGAATGGATATTACGGGAGATTCGACCGTCGGATTCTCCTAAAACCGTAACCGTTGGGTTCGTATCGAAAAAAACTTTCTAACGAATATTAGAAATTTGAAATCTTACGGTTGGATTTGTAATTATGTCCAAATCAAATTTGGAAAAGGTCGCTGTAAGTGCAGTTCGATGGCCATTGATGGAAATCAACTGTACGGGCCTTGATAAAATTATTAAAAAATGCAATAATATGTGTAGAATCATAAGAAATGATTCGGAAAGAATTGAGATGAAAAATTCCATATTTGAAAAGACAAAAATAGATTTTTATCGAAATGAACTAGTTTTGAACTAGAATTATAATCCCATTTATTTTTAAAATAAATAAAGTGGATTTGAAATGGTTTTGAAAATAACTAGAATTTCCAATATATAAAGTGGAAATGGATTTGAATCGAAATTGTCTTTGGAATATTTCGATGTTGGATTTCGTGATTATGCAGATATTGTTATGGAAATTTGAAAGATATATTTATATCTTTATTTCCAATACGATATTTGTTGGTCGTAGAATTTGATATTGAATATAAGTCGATATATTTTCTATTCCGAGCCTTGTATTTAATATCAAATGGGATTTGGGTTTGTCGTGAATGGTGTCTTCATTAACACTGTTCTTAAATCCAGTTGAGAAAAAGATTAAATCTTTTTATATAGATTTAATGAAGTATACCAATTAAATGGTTTTTAATTGGAATTGAATTTGAATTGATAATTGGGTTTATCGTGAACTGTGTTTTAATGACACTTGTTCTTTAACTCGATAATTAATGGAATGTGATTTTGGGTTTATAGCGAACCGTGTTTTAAATGATATTGGTTCTTTAACCCAGTTAAAGACAGGATAAGATTTCCCAAGTTAAATAATTATTAATATTGATTTTGGGGAAGATTAAAACCAAGTGGAGTTTTAATGAATCTTTAATTAGATTGAAATGATCTAGAATGGAGTATCACCAGTTTTGCTCCAGGCGATAGTTAGATCTTTAATTAGATTTGAACGTGAAATGGTAATTGAATTTACCGATAACACCATGGTGTTAGATATAAAGTATTACCAGTTTTACTTCATGGGATGAATAGGTTGGGATTGGGAAATTAAAACAAATGATTACTTCGGTAAGGTTCGTTAATCCCGACTAGCTTGGATAAACCATAATTTGGTTTGAATTGATATTCAAAGGAAGATTAAAGAATAAATTTAAAGAATTTATCTTTGATAAAATTAATGGGAACCATTCCCAAAATATAAAAATATTTGAATAAAATAATATTCTGAATTGGAATGAGGCGTATGTTGTGTTTGTGTAACACTTGTTTATCATATACGCGAGTTATTCAAAAAGACCGGGTTTATCCCATTCTGAATAACCGATTCGACGATGTGTCGAGGATGAAGGCGGTGGTCGAAGACTGGAGGTATTCACATCGTTTGGGTGATTACTGATGATCTTGATTGGGCTGTACACTCAAGAGGAGGCAATCAGTTGGTGATCGTCCAGACGTACCTGGAGATCGATGGATATGCGAGGTACAAGGTGCCTCCGGTTTTGTTCAGACCCAGAACGAACTTGTAAATGGACTGTGTGTCTGACATTGGATTTTATTCTGTGTGATTGATTTCTATTAAATATATATCTGTTTGGCGGCGGAGAATTTATTCTCTTGCTTAACGCCCTTCTCTGAGACGTACGAGCTCAAAGGTTATATATTGATGGATATCAATTGCATGGAGTGAATTGCCTGTGTGGCATGCCTAAGTGGCAATTGATCAAGGCTTCTGTTGAAAAGCAAAGTCTTGTTGTTGATGATCAAAGCACCACCTGTGTGGCATAGCTTTGTGTAACGTTGATTCGCGAGCCTCACACCCCGGTTGTGAACCAGAAATGGGAGAGGACAGCAGGGAGAGCATTCGTTTCTTTCTAGCTAGGGTGATGTCAGTGGCCTACCAGCCCTGACATTTATATTATTTTCACCTGTGTGGTTGTTGGATTGTGAGGTGCCTCGGATATATCGGCGACTGTGTGGAGCCGATGGAGTCATTTGGCTCATTTACGCCCTAAAGGGCGGGGAAACGCATGTTCAGGGTTTAAGTTTAATCCACATCGGTGGACTGGCCCTGCATGTTGCCTAGGTACAGTTGCGGTTGAGTCCTGAGGCTCGGGCTAGAAAGTCTCGAAATGGTAGGATTGCGCCTTGCCTTGGTTCACAGATGGAAATCCAATTTCCAATACGAGACATTTCGGTTTTTGTTGTAATCTTATATATGGCGATATAGTGGTATGGGGCACTTATGCCGTCTATGATTGATACTTATGATTTGAAGTTGTTTTATACACTATGCACTTATAATAGTATCAAATGATTTGTTTTAAACGTACCAAGCATGTTTGGCTATTAGAAGGGAAAACCCTATCCCCCTGCTTGCGTTGCATTGTGTGATAGGACCTGGGTCTTATAATAGCTTCATTTTTCCAAAAAGCATTGCGCTATTTTGTTATATGCACTGGTATTCTCGGGAAACCCGTTCCGTGTTACGGCGTGGTCCCTTGATATATCTGATTTAAAGTAAAGTTTTAAATAACTGTTTTAATTCTCACACTAGTCACATGACTGACCTGGAGTTTATTGTTTTAACCTAAACTCTGGGTGCCCCTATTTCCACACGGCCAGCTAGTAGTTTTGGTTTTGCAGATTTATATTCACAGGAACCTGGTTTACAGCTGGAACGATATCCGGAAAGCTCTGTATCCGTTTATCTCTTTCAGTTGTGTATTGTATTTTCCTCTGCTATGAAACTTATTGTAATCTCTGATATTTTCTGTGTAATATTTATTCATACTCTGTATATTCCTGTATTTTGATGGAATTGTTGTAATAAACAATGAAATGTTCTTCTGTTTATGTTTTGATATGTCGTGTTCTCAAAACAATCAGGGGTTTCGAACGGTCTTGGTCGGTTTAACTATCGATTCAGATCGAGCGAAATTCCTTATCGTTTCATCTTACCTGAATTGGATATAACTATAAAATCGCTGATTTTCCAAAGAGAAAAAATTATTTGTCAAATAAACATTTCAAACCCCTGCAACAGTGATAATAATTTTTTTCCTTTTTTTTAAAAAAGCCGCATATATATATATATATATGCTATGTTAAATCTAAAGGGGATTGTTAAAGGGACTCCATTTTTGGTTAAGGGAGGGACAATTTTCCAATTTTTGATGAATTGTTAAGGGGGGACAAAATAAGTTAGCCCTCCCTTAACCATATAGTTAAACAATCCAGTATTGTCCCTGTAATCCTCTTATACCTACACATATACATACACATGAACTCACACCAGCATTACTCATATACATACAAATACATAACACATAAGCCCTCCTAACAAAGAAAAACTATTGCACACCTGCAATTAACTATATAAATTTAAACACTTAAGCACAAGTCAGACCACACTTGCATGAATTCAAACACTAAGCATAAGTCAGACCATCACTTATTAACATTTCTTGGTCTAATAAGATACATGAATAATTAACTTTGCAAATTGCAAAATAAATTTAGAAATAATATACACCGACCTTATATAATTCAACTTAAAACGAAAATAAAAGGAAATGACAATCAAACGAAGATTCACCTCCTTCAACTCTCCCTGATTCAAACAAAGTTCATATAATCTCAGTAATCCAGTTTAAATCATGATTTTATCACTCATATATAAATAAATAAATAAATAAATAATAGAGAAAATAAAAAAACGATGATTACAATTGCATGCACCTTATATTTAGTAATGATATAAATAACATAGAAGATTCTACACAAGTATCCATAGAAAGTCAATACCAAACATATCTAAAACTCAGCTTGGAATTATGAGAACTAATTAACAAATTAAAATATAGTTAATCATTGCGTGTCTAATTAATTAAGGTTACGAGGGGCAGTCTAGTCCATACTTATTTTAAAACAAAAAAACCAAACCCTCCCTTACCAATTTTTTTTAAGGTGGAGTCCCCTTAAAAGTGCCCCCCCCCAACTAAAAGTGGAATCCCTTTAACAATCCCCAATCTAAAAGCATTCCATTATCGTTTCAACTTCACCAAATAAACAGAAAAGAGAAACTTTATTATATGTTCAATAACAACAGCAGATTTATTTACAAGGAGTCAAAGGTAAAAACTTAACATATTGGAATCATGGTCAGCAGAAAGAAATAAGACTACGTATCAGCAACCAAATCGGTTAAATCGGCAGCAGAATCAGCAAGCTTTTCATGAGTCCATCTTTTCAACATCTCCAATGCAGCTTTGGGCTGATCTATCGGAACCATGTGTCCAGCATTGTCTACCTATATCAGATCAAAATCATATGTAATACCTTAAATTTAAATTTAAAATATAAGAAATGAAAGGACCTTCCCTTTTTCTTTTCTTTTTTCTGAAGTACCTTAAGGAAGCTGAGAGGTCCATGAGTTTTAAGTACACCGGCTTCAGTGCCATCGATCGTGAAAGGCTTTTCAGGTGATGACACAAAATCATGTTGACCAGATCACTCCATTGCATGGACCCACCTTGAATTTCATGGACCCACCTTGAGTTTCCTGCTCAGAACCACAAATTTTAAAACATAATTTTTCAGTTTCAAATTTAAAACAGTTAGGGATGAAATCATTACTATGAATGCAACATACCAAGCCAATTGCAGATCAAATCATATTCACCATCGTAAATTAGAAGCTTGATACCATCTTCCAGAAGTGTAGGGATACCAACTTCCAAATTCCTCATCCAATCGTTAAGCATGGCTTGGTATACTGTACGGCTGCAAGACACAAATTCTATGTCCCCTACTCCAAGAGAGCCTCTAACTGATTTTTGATTCAGAAACTTCTCCATGTTTGAAAAATCAGAGCATAGACTTCCTTCACATTGCTTCCTTATATCGTAGTACTACAAGAATTGAATGAGTGATTATGGAGACATTAAAAGATAAGTATACAGTCAAAGTGAAAAATAAAATTAAAAATGGAAGGGATGGCTTACATTAATTGTTCCAGCAAGTTTCATGATGGAGTTAAATATTGTATTACAGACCATATATGATGCCATGCATGACACAGATCCAGATGTTCCTGAAAAAGTGCCATTAGATGTTTATGAACTTTTTTTTTTCATATTTAAAATTAAGAAGCAAAATAGGTCAAACGAATTATCACAAAGCTTGATGACAAGCTCACACACTGGCAAATATTTTTTGATTCTCTCATAATCAGCATGCGTGATGATTTTGTTTTCCAATGCATAGTCTGTGTATCTTTGCACTAAATTGCTGGATCAGTAAGTCCATTACCAATGGCAAAACCCCACAAAAGCGATGCTCGATGTCATAAAGTATAAAAGCCCACCTTTGTTATTTTAAATGAAATTCAAGAGCAAAATTACCTTCAAATTAGTATAGATGCTTCGTTAGCTTTATTTCCGTAGTGAACCCTGCTTGCAAAAGCTGGGATGTATTGCCCATAGCATAAGATTCTCCAGTTATGTAGAAGTAGTTTTGCACAAGTTCTGGATGTTCCTTGAAAAATATTTGACAAATTATTTCAAGGGGAAATTCATTAATTGGACATAGCTGACTCCACTCAACTGAACTCTAAACACAGATGGAATGGATATTTTTCTATTGCCTTAGGTAACTGGCAAGGACGAATGTTAGTATTTGCTATAAAAATTCGTAATAAAATTATGAAAAATATCTGGTTTACAGATGATTTATTCAATAGATTTTAACTTTTGAATCAAGGCCAAAGCTCAATGTAGAATGTACACAAATCTTCTACAATGTCTAGGATTATTCTAGATCCAAGTGAAAATTCAAGCTCGCTTACATGTTTGGAAAAAAAATTGAAATGAACCCTAAAACTCAAAAAGAGCCAACGAGTCGAATTCAAATTTGAAAAAAGAAATGTTAAGAGTAGACGGGTCAAATAAGCCTAGTTAAACATCCATTGATTATAAATATATGACAAGTGAATATGCATGGAAGGGGTGGAAATCCATCCTACATTTTGAGATTACACATACACTGCTTATTTATCCTATCACCTATGTAACAATGATTTGGTTTGTAATCAACATCTCTGTCACAGTGATTAGACACTTCGACTTGAATGCAAAAGATCTAGTGTGCATATATATATATATGATATATATATATATGTGTGTGTGTGTTGTGTGTGTGCACCAAGAAGGTCTGCCTTGAGAAAATGTATTAAGTGGCTGACCTATATCTTATTGGGTATTAAGTGGTTAGGACTAGGTTCGTTCATAAGGATCACGCCGTGGTTCAGAACCCAAGTCATTGGGCCCTCTCTTCGAGAAGTAAATGCTTATTGGGCCCTCCTTTCTCATATTAGACATTAAATAGTCCTAATAGATGATAACGTGCATGGGGTTATTTCTCTAAGTAATTTTCGCTTCTTATCCAGGGGCTAGAGATGGCTAACCTAGGGATGGATTATGTATTCATGGCCGGAGGGACCACCGTCTAAGGGAAGTATTAAGTGGTTAGGAGTTCACTCGTGGGGACAGTTAAATACACTATAAGAAAAATACTCTATTGCAACTAGCTATTTGCAACAGGTGACAAATTACAGTTGCAGTAAATAATATTTAGCAACAAACCTATTACAGCAGTTGCAATAGGTGAGATTTAACAACATGCCTTTTTTCTATTGCAAAAACCATATTTTTAGCAATTGCGCTTCTCTTTCTGTTGCAAAAGCATACTTTTAGCAACTGTGCTTCCATAACAGGTGCAACAAACATATTATTTGCAACTGCGCTGCCAAGCCAGTTGTGAGTAAATATCTTTAGCAACTGTTTTCGCCTCTTGCAATAACTCTATTTCTTTACAACTGGTAAAGCCAGTTGCAAAAAACAGACTATTAAAAATTAGTATCAGCTTTTAACGATTAACTTTTACTAATTAATTTTAAATAGTTGCTATTAATTGATTAACTATTAGTAATTATATGATAATTCAGATTAATATTTAGTAATTAATAACTAATAATAAAATTAATAACCAATGGTTAATAATTAATCATTAACAATTAAGAAGTAATATTTGATATTTGCACTTAATATTTTAAAGTTGTGGTTAATAACATATTTAACATCTAATATTCCAAAATTTCAAAAGTTTGAAATTTAAAAATATTTATAAAATATTGAAATTTTCATAAATTAAAAAAAGTTAAATAAATTTAATACTTTATGAAATTTTCAAATTTTTGAAAACTTGTTTCTTTCCTCTTTTGCGAAATTCTAGCATTAAATTTCTTTTATTTCTTACGGTGATTGAACTTCAAAGTCGGAATGAATATTTAAGCGACTTAACCAACGCAATTTATAATAACACAATCGATTTGATTGTAGAGATTAGTTTACCGTTAACACACGAAATAATATTATGCATGATGTAGAAAAATACCAAAATATGGAGTTGTAACTGCGCTCGTTGGGATGAACTAAACAAAAAAATTAAAGTTAAATGTGTGAAAAAGAAGCGCCAGATGAAATTTTCGGCGGCTTAACCATTATATTTCACCATTCCTAGCTCTACGCTGAACTAAAGTTTTCCCTTCCGCTTCTCCATTCCCAAATCCTTCGTCTCTTGGCGTTCTCAATTTCACCATCCTAGAAATGTAGATCTAAAATGGAGGCTAGGTTTTCGCCATGTCTTCTTCTCTTCAGATCTCCTTTTTGCCTCTATCCACCTTATCTCCTCACACCTAATTTTATCCTCTGCCTTTTTCCCCTACCCTTTTTGGTTAGCCATCCTTTTCAGATCTCGTTTTTATTTACATCCCCATGGCCGTTTTCTACCCCATCCTATCATGATTCACAGCTTCCTCAATCAACTTTTTCTAACCAATCAGATCTCTCCCCGCTCGTTGTTGCTACCTTACCACTTTCCTTTGTGTTTCCCTCTGCTGTTGTTTTTCCGTCCAGTCCTGTAGCCCAAATTAGTGATATCGCTTTTGTTTGAGTCCACCTTCCTATCTTTTCATCTGAACCTAGAATAGACTCTCGACTCTATTTTGTTGATTGGGACTGTTTTGTAAAATCCGGAAGAGCGAAATAAGGCAAAAATGGGTGACTCGACAAATTAGTATCGTTCCTCCCCCTTTTATTTTTTAATTATTAAACTGCTTTGCTTTTCTCATGGAGCAAAATTGTTGCCCATCTCCAGTTCATTCTAGTTTACAGATAAGTTTTGGCTTTTTTTTATCTTCGAATGTTATAATGTCAACTTTTAGATTCGATGGTGATATTATGCGTTGATTTGGGGGCATGAAAAGGAATATCGTGTTCAGTTGTTTGGGAATCTAGGTCAAGGTGAAACTGCTAAGCAGTAGGTGGATAGCAATAGTGGCGCGATTCATACCCGAAAGATGGGAATAAAACCAGTGATGCTATTACTGTCTTTACAGGAGTAAGCAGCTTATATCCTTTTTTGATTTCATAAAATTAGGTCGGTAAAACCAATCTGATTTTGATTTATCTGAATAAATGCTCATCTGCTAATGTTTTAACATTCTATGATTATTACTGTCATTCGAGTAACTGTATTGTCTGTTAAGCTCTATAAGACTTATAATTTGGAATTAAGTATTATTTTAAATGAATGCACAATAGATAATCCCTTTCTCTTGGTTTTATGTTATCAGTGAATTGAATTTACAAGTTTGTTAATGGGAAAAAAATGATGATTTGATGTAAATTGATGTAGGTTCCATTGGAAGTTTGCGCATGTAGTTTTGGTTGATGAGGAACCAAAACTAGTGCAAAAGCAGAAACAGGATCCCCATTATAATATACTGATTGTGATGACACTAGTGCAAAGAATATATTTATATAATAGTATGTTTTGCATAAAAGAACCTTATCTCTATGTAAGTATGTACTGATATACGTATATGGCACGATAATGATTTGTAATATAATATGTTTCGTGTATTTTGAGTAAAGGAACTCGGTTATGATCAACTTAATGAATGCAGGGATAACCAAGATTCTTCAACAGGGAAAGTTAAGTGCTAAGCTGCATAGGTCTGGCGGTCGAACTTAAGTTTTCCAAAGTTGAGGTTAGGTGTTTGACACTTGTAAGTGGTTAAAGTTTTTGGCACATGAATTTCCTTGTCCTATCTAGCTTTAATAGGAGATAGATTTGCTTCAATTCCTGTATCTAGTATGTCTTCTTTCAGTTCTGCAAAATTCGTTTGTAATATTTGTGTTTGCCAAATGATCCGGGGTATGTTGTGCTGGTATATCTTTTATTGCATGCAGGTTACTATTTGGAGTTTTTTTTTTCATTTTTGTGCTTTCGTTTCCTTCTATAAGCATTTCTCTCATCTTGGTATTCTTGGTTGGTACATAATCTATTTTTAAGATGATTCTAAGATGACATGAGCCAACCCTTTGTTTTCATGTGCAGCTTTTTTGTAAGTCTTCGCTTGATAAGCTTTCTTTTCCATTTCTAATAAAGTAAGTTGCCTAACACGGTAGAATTCTTCACATTTCAATTCAAATAGTTATTTTATATATGTTTTATTATTGCACGTCAATTCTAGGGTTTTATTTGATGTAGAGTTCGCTGGAATGACATACATATTCCTGGATAGGCATGCGCATGTTCATGATCGACAACAAACTTGGAGCATGAACTGCAGATTTGTTCTAGTGAACTGATGATATTTATTCTCTTGTTATATTATATGTATGATAGAGTAGAAATATGAGTAAAAACTACTCTATTCGAAAAAAATGTGTTGTGTGAGTGAAGAAATTGTTATACATGAATAGTGTATGAAAATTGTAGAAACTTTATTGTAATTGTTTGTACTATTAAAACTTTGTTAAAATAGAATTTTTATTTGTTTGTTTCACTTTGGGATATACACTATTACTAAAATAAATACATTTAATATGTAATATCTATAAGCTGTAATATTTGTTTTACAGATTTATGAATCTATTGCAACGGGCATATACTGTTGCAAAATGGTTTGTCGCAACAGCAAAAGCCTGTTGCAAAAAAGGATATCGCAACATCTTATTGCAACAGGAAGAAAATGTTGTGGACTTTTAGCAACTTCGGCTATACCAACAGGCATAGTCCTATTGCAATAGATCTACTGCAACAGATATCACCTATTGTAAAAAGTGTTTTTTGTTGTAGTGATAATAACGACAGGGTTCGCATGGGGGTTCTACTTACAAGAAGCCGTGTTCATGACCCAAATCCTGTTATCAAGCAACTATTACTATTTCTCTCCCTATAAGAGAGTTATCATTTATGATGTATTAACGTTGGAATGGGGTATTAAGTAGCTTGAGGTCTGCCATTAGGTATTAAGTGACTAAAGGGATGTCCATCCTGAATAAATATGGTATTAAGAGACCATAGGAGGTGCCTGTCCTAAATTTAGCTTTGGGTATTAAGTGACTTTTAGAATGTCCGCCCTATATGTTTACCTTGTGTGTTTGTCATGAAGACATAACTTGAAAAGTCTACAACTGCCTAATGCAGAAAATAGCCTTCTTAACTTACTTGTATTTCATTCACCAGAACTTTATGTTCTAACCTCCCACCTCTTAACATTAATAGGACAATTGGTAAGACATGTGATTAAGGATGGAGGAGGAGTCTCTTGAAGATCTAGTTATTATGGCTATTGCTTATTTACTACTATTGTTATGTAATTGGGATGAATGATGATGTCCCTTGAAGTTCGAGACATGTTGTAATTGTAAATCGTGGTTTTTAAATAATCGGTACATCTTATATTTATGATATTATATTTTGTTCCATCTGCTGTATGAGTTTTGATTTTCGTTTTAGGTTGCTTTATATATCTTTTTAAGTTAATCCATATAGGAACCAATGGTCCGTTTAGAGTGGCTTTAAGTTCCGATGGAACTTTTCTAGGTCACAATTTAGGTCCATTCCTGACAGGTTGTTACACATGTCTATATGCAACATGGACTTACGCGATATCCTTTATTTAAAAATATTTTTAAAATATACTAAATAAATTCCTTGTGATTTGATTTTCTCATACTGGTCATTCCAGACCGACCAGGACCTTATTTTCTTATAATGCATAGGTTTGACCAAATTTGTTGTCTGGTTAGTTTTAGGCAGTTTAGGGATCACCCGACGAGCTTAAGTCCTAGGATGTACTCCCATATTTTCCTTTAATGTTCCCCAGTTTGTTCAGTTGTATTTATATGCTTTTGTGAGGATAAACTATTATAACTGTCCAGGTTGAAATAGTTTAGTGTACTTTGATTTGTATATGTAAATAATATTTTTGTAAATATCTTCATAGTATATAGTATCAGATGCATTGTGAGATTCTGCTCCATCTTCTTTTTTTCACTCTAATAATCTATCTTTCCCACACTTAGGTATTTAACATGTGAATATCGTGAACGTATTAGTATCCATTCCTAAAGGTCGAATAGACAGGTCACTGCATGGTATCTTTCAATGTAACTTGAATATGAAATGATTTTTTTTTTTTTTGCTTGAAGATGCATTTCGGCTAGCAAAAGCAAGGAGAAGTATGCCAATAAAATGGTCAATGATTAGGATTAAAGATCAATATTTAGATGGTTGTCTAAGTAAGAAAGAAGGCAAGTCTGTTATCCCTTCTCCCTCAACCTTAATCACGTATCTCCAAGCATATCCCTTATGTTTTAGCTTCCCCTAGTCCATGCCATATTCGAAATTTACGTCCCTAGGGATGCGCTTAAACACATTTTATGTAACGACCCGTCATTTTGCCCAGTTTTCGCCAGTTATTAAACTGACTTAAACCGTTCACAAAGTCGAATTGTTATGGGTACTAACATATATTGAACAAAATAATAGAACTTTTCATATCATAATATTACATCAGAGTTACAAGGAATATCAGAGTTACATACATATACAGCGGAAGAAGTAAATATACTCTCAACGAAAGAGGAAGTAAGGAAGCTCCAAACTCTAGCGTGGATTCCAACTCAGAAAGCACTCCGAATCTTGCTCCAAAGGTCTATAACTGTAAAACTAAACCACTAGCTGCCCGTGTAGAAATTAATGGGCACCCAGAGTTTAGTAAGGAACAATATACTCTAGGTCAATCATGGGACTGGTGTGAGAACATAAAACAGTTATTTGTTTAAGGTTTATTTTAAAATAGGGAAATTCACCGGACCATGCTGCTAATGCAGAATGGGTTTACTCCATGTGAATAATCGTGCATATAAATTTGCAATGACTTTGGAAAAATGAAGCTATCATAAGCTCGTCCCACATCACACAATGCAAGCGCACACCAGATGGGTGAGTTTTGCCTTATGATAACCAAACATGCTTTCATATGTGGAAATCCTCTTTTATAATACTATTAGTGCATAGTGTGAAAACAATTTCGAAAGTAAATCTATCAATCTTAGATGGTATAGTACCCCATCCTACTATGTCGCCATATATATTCATACAAAACCATGGGGGCGCATATTGGAGATTGGGTTGCCAACTTAATGATTCCTGTCACGAAAGATCAACCGGAATACAAACGAAGTGTAACACGGCTTTTTCATCCAAATACGGACACCAACTACAAATCGTGAGGTAGATCAATGGTTTTCGTCCAGACACGGACCCCTGAACATACCCTATTCCCAAATTCAAAAGTGGTACCACCGCTGCAGCTATCAATCACAAAATCTTGTATATATGTCAACGACCTAACCGCCAGTTTCTCATCATCCGGGTATGAGGCTTGTCGATGTCGCGTACACAGAGCTACGCTTTAATAAGCCATGCTTTGATCATTACTAGCTCATTTCATATCTTGAGTATGTCGCATTGTTAATCGCCCACATGTCACTAATTCAAATCAATACATAACCTCTAAGAACTTAACTTAGAGACAAGAATAATTATTGCCACAAAACCAATATATACTCATAGGAATTAGTGCTTCGCGATCAATTACAATGTCAGACACACAATCCATACAAGTCCATTTTGGGTCTGAACAGAACAAATTCCGAAAATCCTCAAATATATTCAGGCCTCATGCCACTTATAACCCCGTACCAAGTGATCAGCCCAATTCGAGACATCAGCAATCAGCCCGAATAATTCAAAGATCTTCGGTCATCATTTCTATTTCCAAGTCTTCAAAACGTCATATTATTACTTGAAATTGTTTTCGGACGTAAATCCGATCCCATTCTTTCCAAATAATAAGCGTATTTTAAAACAAGTTATGGACTTTACCGGTTTCAATTCAAATCTCCTTCGAGTTGTTATCAAGTCGTTTATAATAAGATTAAATTCATTACAAATTCTTAAATCTCATTTCCCACCGCATTTCCCTCTTTACAAATCCCATATTTATTGTTATCATTTCCACCAAATATAAATTTGGATTTAAGAGTTTCATTCACAAATATTTATCATTTTGAGACCTCCCAAAATATTTAAGAAGCCTTTTCGGAAAGATAGTCCTTGTTTCATACATTTTACAAATCTAAATTGTTTCAAGGAAATGTTACATCATCACTTAAGTGCTATAAATTAGTCACTTAACCAATTTGGTTCAAAACCATTCAAAATTCAAAAATAAACAACGCTTATTAAATTTTCCAGATAATTTAAATTTTAATAAGCTTTAAATTCCAAATTCGTTCTACGTTCAAAGGATTTTTAAATTAAACTTCAAATTAGATTTGAAATAACCATCCCGTCCGTCGGATTAGTTAGGGATAGCCAGGGAGAGCAAGAAACTGTATTTTCCAAGCCCAAGCCTTAGTCACTATCCTCTCTGTCACCCTAGAACGGTTTGGTGTGTGTATATATATATTAGAAGGAATATTGTTAATATATACATATATATTTTTGAAAACGGTACAAAACTTGAATATGTCCAATTCTTTAAATTCATAATTAAATTGTTATAATCTTAATTAAAAATGAAACTTAAATTTGTATTGGAAAAATAAATATCATATTGGCAAACTCGTCTAGCTGCTTAAACTTGCAAAGGTCTTTAAAATGAACCAAGTATATTTATTAAAACTAATGTTTGGTTAAATATTCAAATCAATTTTTCTTATATAAATAAACCTCAACGCTTATGGATGGTTATGAAGTTAAACCTCAAAATCAGAAATTTCATTCGATTCCAAACTTGTTTCAATTTCTAAAAGTCCAAAACTATATTTCCAAAATCCTTTTGTTGTTATAAATCATGACTTATATTTCAAATTATTAAAATATCAAAATTCAAAATTTACTCTTACATTTTTATTTATTTAAACTAAATATTCGTCATTTATATGCGAAGGAGATTTAAATCGATTACCCATATATCCCACTACCTTGATGTGTGATACAACAAAATCAATCTATATGAACACAACATTACAAAATTTAAAGAAATCATCAAAGTTGTGTGCAAGTGTCATGGTAAATAACGCTTAGTGTGTTGTGTTCCTAAACTACACAAACCATCCATTCAAATCATCACAACAATAGCAACCATGCATAAGCAAACGGTGTTCATCGCTTGTTAAAATTTACGATTTCTACTCGTTTTAAAAATAAATAAATATAAATAAATGCTCTCACCCTAAAGCAATTCAATTTCGCCAATCTACACTTCCGGTCTCCGCCCAACAACATCTTCAATTGCATCAATGGTGTTGTCTCCATTTCTGCATTGTTCAACTTATTATTATTGTAACTTTTTATCTTTTTTTTTTCACTGGTGCTACTTTGCCTTTTTCTCCATACATCTTCACCCATTCTTCCCGCATGATCCTGCAGCTATATGAATTTCTAATAGCTTGCATGCTAGCTGCTTCATTTTTTTTCCCTCTCCATTTCATGTACACATGCTCACCGCCATTTCTTTGATGCATGCATATTTCCCCAATCCTTACATGTATACGGCTACTCCCATGCTTCTTTTTATTTTTAATATATATATATATTATTGATATTTTTAGATAAATAAGCCCGGAATCTGAGTGCATGCACGAAACATATATATACATACTACGGCAAGACTGTTGCGCTCGGATGAGGACTACTGGAGTGGCTCGGAGGAACTGGAAGGGAAGGCAGAGCTTGGAAAGGTTGCATGTAGAGAAATGGTGAGCTATTGGTAAGGGTATGGTGGATAGTGTAGTGAGGCGAGGGACGTTAAAGGATGGTTAAATAGTTTTGAGGGAGAGTGGGTAAGTTTAGTGGAGCCAACGATGGTCGGAAACCTGTCGGCGGTGGTAGATTAGGAACACAGTGGGTGGTGTAGGGTAGGCAGCATCTTCTGGGTTGGAGAGGGTAAAATTGGTCTGTATTGGTGCTAGGTTGCATCAGAAGCTGATGGAATGGCGGAGCAAGTAAGAGTTGGCGCTGGGGTTGGTGGTTGGCTCTCGTATGGGTTGGTGGAGCTAGAGGGTGGCGGAACATGAGAGGTGAAGTGTGGTGCTAATGGAGGAGAAGAGAGGTGATGGGTAGGAGTAGTTGCGGATTTTCTGTCCAAGGCGATGGTAGAGTAGCAGCTGTCGGAGGGGTGTACGAGGTAGCAAGTTAGCTTAGAGAAAAGGGAAGTAGCGGTGGACTGAAAGTTGAAGAGAGGTGAATATGGGCGTGGTGTTAGAGATGAAGTGGAAGTGCCGAGAGCAACAAAGAGGCGTGGCTGCTATACTCAGCAAGGAGAGAAGCGATAGTGATTTTAACCCATCTTGGTTTGTTGTTATTTCCATTTTTTTATCCGAGAACCATAGAAACTGGGTATGAAAAGAGAGTAGAATAGGAAGAAGAAAGAGTGTGCATGAAGGAAAATTTTGGTATGAGTGAGAATGAGAAGTAGTTCCATTGTTTTTATAATATACGTGATAGGGACAATAGCAGAAAAGGAAATCACACGTGGTACCCAGTTCCTGCTGTTCAAAACATTTAATTTGTATACAGTATTGCTTGTTCTATTCATGAACAATTCTAAATCTTTGGATACTGTTTCTAAAATCTTTGTTTTGATATGACATGATTTTGACCAGATTCGAATCAGATATTGTGTCCTGCCATATCTTTAGACTATAGTTTTTCCATAAATTATTGCATGCAATACCACTTAAACAAAGTAACCGGTTTGTTGCCCATAAATGGTATGTGAACGTAGAACGCGAACTGAAAAATAGCATTGTTAACGTTATTTATAAATGTTATAAATTTAACCACTATGAACATAAATTAAATTGATAACGCAAAATTTACAAATTGATTGCAAATTTATTCCTTTCCTTTTATTATGAGCTCCTTGCAATATGCGTTATATTTTTTTAGTTTCATTACATCGTTTGTACTACAATAATTCATTCCTTGGTTCCATCACATTAACCGCATTACAATTAATATCGTAATAAATTTGGATTTTTAACAGTCTATTCAAAACAACATTTATTACTTATTTATTTTATAAATTGCAATTTGTAAATTAAAATTGATTTAAGCATTTTATTACACTATTTACTTAACGGTCCAATTTGAAATGAATTTATCTCAACGATATTCTATTTTCCGCCGAAGTTCTCATCTCAAAATTAATAACTTGTTTCTTCAATTAGATTTTGAATTTATTCCAAAGTAAATTTTCTATTTCCATTGTTCCATCATAAAATTTTAATTGGAAATAAATTAATCTTAAAGATATTTTATTATGCAAAATGTAATGTCCCGTATTTTCAGCGATATAATAATTAATTTATTTAATTATATAATAGTGATTTAGAGAATTAAATGGTCGTTTAATTAAATAATATTGAATATTTAATTAATATAAATAACATAATAATATATTAATTCTGAAATATTCGAAAATAGTAGAATTGACAATATTGTGTGAACTGGATAATTTAAAATATATAATTCAGTTTATAATTGAATTATATTAATGAATTTATTTATATATGCCAGTTGATCGTATAATTTATATTATAATTATAATTGAGCTCGAAATGGTGCTGCAGTTCGTAATTTGGCGATTCGAACTTCAATTGAATATACATAATCTGTTTTAAGTCGGGTTTCTATGAAACAAGAAACGTTCGGAGCTGGTGAAGTATATTTTTCTAATGGAAGAGAAAAATCGAGATTTCGTCGTGTAGATTTTGATTTATGTACAAATCAAATTTTTGAAAAGTCGCCATGGAATTCCTTTATAATCTATAACGATTTATTTATATTATAAATGAATTTTTCAATATAAATTGAATATCGATTCAACCGGGATTTGGATATCGAGTTATGAATCCAATTGGGGCTGTACGATATTCTATGTGAATATATATATGATAATATATATTTATTTATATTTAATTTAATTGTTTTTAAATATATTTATATATTTAAATGGGTTGTTTAGAGCTTTAAAAATAGCCAAGTTTACCAACGATCTCCGTTTATGACGAAATTAATTTTGTTGGATCCATAATATTAAATTATTGTTAGATTCCAAGTTTCGTGATTTTTAGAGGTAGTATGTGGCCGTACGGATTTTTAATGTGAAAAAAGTCGATATTTTGATGGTTAAAAATACGCTGTGTGATCAAACGGAGTCGAAATTCGACGAAACCAGTTTCGTTGGGTTCGTAATGTCGAACTGAAGGTGTATGTCCATTTTCAAGACTTTTGGATATTGTATGTGATTATATAATTTTTTTTTCAACAATACAAATAGTGGTTGCTTAAAAAAAATAATGAATAAAAAAATATATAAATTTCCTATAAATACACGTCTATCTCCCTTAACCCTAAATTTATTTCCTCAGTGGTCAACGATATTTTTGCGCCGTTGGTTTCTTCATTTCAAAGGAGAAACCGATCCTCAAAAACCAAAATAAAATCATAGAAAATTCTATAAATTAAACCATAAACATATTTCGATTCCTGAAGTCGTCCTCTCCAACCTCGTATATGTTTTGAAGCGTTCGAACTGTTTTTGGCTCACTGGAATTATGCGGCGTCAGCTAGGGTTGATCATTTTGATCGATTGATGCGTTAAGGATAGATGTCGAGTTCGAATTGGGATTCAGGAGGAGAAACAGCACCCGTGTGTATCGTTTTGGGTTATTTGGTTTTAGAAGTTGTCGCGATCTGCACTTACAGGCGTGCGTTAGGTAGAGCAAACGCATCTCGACATGATCGTTCGAGTTTGGGTTGGCATACATGGTTAGATGGAGATTAGGAGGAGGAGAGCAATGGTGAAGTCGGATTGCGAGTCCGTGAAGTATTAAAAATTTAAGAGGGGGAGTAAAGATGCGTAATGGCTAAAGGGAGGAGCAGGAGTATTACGACAGTTTGGGGAAGAAAGGTAGTGGGCGGCTTTGGGTTTTAGAGCATAGATGGGCTAAGAAATATGGGGTGAGGCCCAAGTTTTAAATAGAAATTTAGTTCAATTTTAATTCAAATAGTATGATAACTTGAAAAATCCATAACTTCGTGATACGATATCAGAATTTGATGAAACAAGATCCATTAGGATCGTAGGGACGAGGGCTACACAATGGAACTGACTGGGAATGAATTGGAGCTCGTTACAATTTATAGAAAAATAAATTGTCAGAATCAAATCAAAGATAGTTATTCGTTATTTAACGATAACTGTCAAATGTGAGTAAAACTCACCAACTCTATCAGTTCATATTTTTATAACGTATAATTAGAACTGATAAATGATGATGATTACTGTGTGCTGATTGTTTGATGGAATTGCTAAATGATTGTTTAGAATTTTATATAATGATATACATATATATAAATCGTTAACTAAATATTGATTCCGTTTATCAGAATATTTCATACTGAAGTGATATCGATGTGAATTATATTGTGTAACATCTGTGGATGTAGGAAAACAGGTTGGAGGGATCCAACTGGATTCCTATAGTTTATAATACTGTTCTTTTCATATATTGTAATATATGATGTGATATATAATCAGTTTTTGATTATGTGTGTTTGAATGATATCGATCGTTGTTATCTGGTATTTTAAGTACCGTAAGAAATACTAGGATGTAGAAAAGGGGATTTTCAAAGTGTATTTTGAAAATAAATTATTTATATAGAATCAATGGATTTTATATATAAAAGGAAAATGATTTTATAAAAGAAAATAATTATAAAATCAAAGGAGATTATAAGAAAAAGGAAATATTTATTTGTTAAATTAATAGAATTGAAAAGAAAATATTTGTTGAACAAATAGAATTGAAAAGGAAATATTTGTTGAACAATTAGAATTGAAAAGGAAACAATTGTTGAACAAATAGAATTGAAAAGGAATATTTATTTGTTAAATAAATGGAGTAAGATAAAAGGAATATTTATTTGGGAAATAAATAGAAAGATAAATGGAATATATATTGAGGAAATAAATAGAAGGATAAAAGGAATATTTATTTAGAAAATAAATAAGATATCATACAAGGAAATATTTGGAAAGTAAGTAGGATTATAAAAGGAATTAGAGTTATTCGAATAGAGTTAATCGCTTAGAGTTCATCAAATAAAGTTAAATCGAATTAGAGTTAAATCGGATTAGAGTTAATCGAGTAAGAGGTAATCGAGTATTAGTTATTCGAATTAGAGTTAATTGATTATAGTTAATTGAATAGAGATAACTGGTTAGAGATAATTAAATAGAGTTAATCGAATATTAGTTATTCGAATAGAGTTAATTGAATATAAGTTATTCGAAGAAGAGATTATCGAATATAGTTTATTCGAAAAGCAGATTATCGAATATAGTTTATTTGAATGGAGTTAATCAAATATAGTTATTCGAAAAGGAGTTATCGAATAGAGATTATTCGGAAGAGAGTTATACATTGAAATTCGATTATGTCGAATTCGGGAAAGTACTATTTACTTTCCGTTTTTAATCAAGATTTACTTATTTATTAATAAATTAGTTGTTTAGTTATTTAGTTAAATTAAAGGAATAAAAGTTATAGTTTGAATTTAGATATTTCAGAAGTAGGGATTATAACGCTATAGTTATAATCAATGTGTAACGACCCGAAAATTAGCGACCTTGATTATCCGATATACAACACATATCGAACATCAAGAGTCGAAAATATCGGATGGTTAATGAAAGAAATTAGAGGGTGAGGAAAGATAAGATAGAAACTTAGAATAGAAAAAGAAGAAGAACATACAACATCAGAGTAAACACAAATCTCACAGTGGAGCGAATAAATATATTTCATAACATAACTTTGAAATACAAATCTGTACTTGAATACACATATCATTTCCAAAGTACAACACTTACAATACAGCGGAGATAAACAATAGCTATATGATCCTAAAGCCTCATGCTCCAGCTCTTCAAATATCTGTAAATCCTGACAACTTGACTGCCCATACAAAATTGGGCACCTAAGAGTTTAGGGAAAACAAAACAAAATAAACTCTGGGTCAGTCATGGGACTGGTATGAGTAAAACAGTTTGAGCAATCAAACGATATCTCATAAGACCACGCCGTATAACGGAACGGGTTTCTCCCTTATGAGAATCCAAAATATCTTTATATCAAAAACCTTTTGATATTATAATAATGTCTATCAACCATAATATAATAATCATATTGCAGAAACGCTTTCATCTCACGTTCTACATATATAGTATACAATCAAAACCGCAAGCACATATTGGGTAATGAATTTCCAACTATGACAAGGTATGGAACCACCTTTCGCTAGTGTACATCTAGAGAGGAATACACTGGGTTCAACAAGAACATCTTGCAACCCGGCCACACATGACCGACCACTCATTTCGCTGAGTGTATCGAATGTATATCACCAACAGTTGGGATTAGCAACCGTTTCCCGAATGGGACAGCATCGACAATAGATTTTTAGAAGTAAATGAAACTCTAGATCAGGTGATTATACACCCTAATAGGTGCGACCTACATAGCCATGTTGCCTGCCCGATTTTTGTTATTTTCTGGTTGTGAGGCTAGAAGCTACGCTTATCTTTTACATGTTACATCTTCATTCACTTAGAATGTCACATCGTCATACCCGCCAAATCACAAATCAATTTATCCAAAAATAACACGGGTATACAGCTAAGAGAAACAAATTCCTCCGCCACCAAATGTGAATACGTTTGAAGAGATCAACTTACGCGATCTATTAGATATACTCTGTCAGGCCTTCTCCATACAAGTTGTCCTGGGACTGGACAAACCGAAGGCACTATTCAGTACAACCATCTTAGGCAATTTGTTATCTAAGATTTATACAACAACCCTTGTACTTTACTCCGTCTTCAATATATTCAGCATACTTGATTCGCAACGCTTATGCCAATACGGAGTGGTACTTTGGATAATAATCCAATTGTTCTCTCCATATTAACAACGTTAAAATGGTCAACAACTTCGATAGTCGGTGAGTTAACTATCAAGAAAAACAGGTGTGCAAACAACGATATTATTTCCAGATGGAAATTATATCGATCAATCATCATTTAACATTTATCTCTTTAGTTGATTAATTTACTTAGCTCCTGTTTCCATATATTCTAAATTCTTATTTTCTATTATCAGAAAACATTTCTGATTCTTATTTGGAAAACATTTCCAAACTCCTTCACTATCAAACCTTACCATTCTTAGTTAAGAAGGAAGTCAATCAAGTTGGGGTATAATTACCTCTCAGACCTTAACTGAACAACGTTTTAACTTCGAAATAGTCAAAGTTTATCTTTTAAATCTTTAACAAACTTCCTTACGATTCTCTTGGATTCAATTTACGAATCCACTTCCTTTATGAAACATTGGTTATAACGATAATGTTAAAATCCCTACTTTCGACATTTCTAACTTCAAATGTAATGACCCGGAAATCCGAGCCAATATAAAATTTTTATTTTGGCTATTTTAGCGAATTTTGATTATTTAAAATGAATTATTTTAAATAATAACGATGAGAAATTTATTTTGAACTGAATTCAAACGTATATATTTATTCGAATAGTCGTTAGAATATAAATATTTATTTATATATAAAAAAAGGAATAGAAAATGGCGTGGTAGTTCGATAATTCGATTTCAAAATTCAAATGAATGTACCGGGTTCAAAATAAACCGGATTTTAGTGAAACCAAAAATATTTGAATCTAATTGATAATATCTTTCCAACGAATCCGAAAAATTGAAATTTCATAGCGGGATCAAAAGTTATGTGCAGTTGAAAATTCAGAATAGTCGCTGTGGAATTTTGGGCCTTAAAAATGGAAATTTTGCAAATGACCTCGGTTTTCAACGAATCCACTTTTGTTGGATCCGCGATGTCAAATTATTGCTAGGTTTCAAATTTCATAATTTTTTGAATCGATATGTGAGCGTGGCAAAGAAAAACGCGTTTGACCAGTTTTAGTTGATTTTAATCGACTGGAAAATGGCCATTTTTCAAACGGTCTCGGAATTTGACGAAATTAGTTTTGTTAGGACCGTATCGTCAATACGAAGCTAGAAAATATTTTTCGGGAATTTTTCTAGTTAGTATGTGTCCCCGGTAAATTGAAATGTGCGTTCAAATTCTATATATAGAGAGTTATATTTTGATTTTGACGAAAACTGATCGAAACGATCGAATCAGCCTGCGATACCTATCCCATTGTGTTCGGAATGAGGGTAATTAGTAATGAATGACAGTCGGTGGGTTCGATTTCGAGGTCGAAAATACAATTGCTTTTTGAAATAAAAATAATAATAAAATAAATAAATATATAACCTCACCCCTCATTCCCTTCTCTCTCTCCTCAGTTGAAAACGACTGATATATAAAAAAAAATCGCTGAACCCTGGAACGCGCCGCCCTCCGCCTGCATCCACCGCCGCGTCGAGCGCATCCTGCCCACCCTCCCTCTCCGATGAACCCGCGCCTCCTTCTCCTCTCTCTCCCTCTTTCACCCCTCGCAAAGCCCAAACGCCCAAAACCTTTCACCCATCGAACCCGTCGCCACTACCCTAGTCCCCTGTGTCACCACCGCCCCTTCTAAACCCTAGCCGCCCATCTGAGCTCGACCTCGCCACCCCCTCTCCGCCCAGTACACCGCAGCCCCCCTTCCTTCTACGAAAAATCGAATTTAAGGTGCTTTCTTTTATTTTAGTTTATTTTATTTACGTTTATTTATTTTATTTTCAGTTTACTATATAATAACTATGTTTAAAAATCAGATTTTATTGAATATGATGTTAATTGCAAGAAAGGTTTAAATTTTACAACCAAGAAGGATTGAATTTTTATATATGTGAAAAGTTAGTAAAAATAGGATTTTTACATATAGAAAAGTTAGTAAAAATAGGATTTTTACATATAGGAAAGTTCGTAAAAATAGGATTTTTACATATAGAAAAGTTAGTAAAAATTTGATTTTTATATATAGAATAACTAAGTAAAAATTTGATTTATATATATAGAATAACGAAGTAAAATTTTGATTTTTATATATTGAATAACAAAGTAAAATTTTGATTTTTATATATAGAATAACAAAGTAAAATTTTGATTTTTATATATTGAATAACGAAGTAAAATTTTGATTTTTATATATTGAATAACGAAGTAAAAAATTTGATTTTTATATATTGAATAATGAAGTAAAAATTTGATTTTTATATATTGAATAACGAAGTAAAAATTTGATTTTTATATATTGAATAACAAAGTAAAAATTTGATTTTTATATATAGAATAACGAAGTAAAAATTCAATTTTTATATATGTAGTGAATACGGGCAACGAAAGTGACAAAAGGCGAGCACGACGAAGAATTCTACGTATGAAGAGTCGTGGTGTTTGGTTTAGCTAGTCGGTGAGTATTTCTCACTTTTAATTTAATTTTCTAGTTAAAATATATACTAGGATGCAGACGGTGTTTAGTAGAACCCGACACCCGTCGTCCACAGACCATGGACTGCTTGTATGCTTGTTTGTTTGATTTTGAGGTGTAGTTGATTGTGTGATGTGATGTGAAATGAAACAAAATATTTATATAGTTAAAAATATTTTGAAGCTTAAAATAGAATTTTTAACATGTATTTAAAATGAAATAAATATAAACAAATCGGATGATTTGTTTATATACACACATTTGACTGATATTGATTGGGACGATAAATTTTACACATCGCCCAACTGCATAAATAAAATCCGTGTTTGATTGTTTGAAACCCCACACGGGTATTGGAATGATACATGACATACACTAATCCCAATAATTAATTGTATGTCGATCGATTGATTGACAGACTGTTATGAGCATTAAATATTTATATTTGATGCTTATACAGTGTAGAATGCACTTTGGATAATGGTTGATTATTTGTCATTGTTGATATATACATGCATTGTACGGAAATCCATAGAAATAAAATCTATGGTAATTGATTGGGCCTCATTCCAGTTTTGAAAAAGAAATATTTGAAATAGAATATTTGAAAATAGAAATATATGAAGCCGTGTTGATTAGGTTGACGCCATTTTGACGTGAACGATATTTATATCGATTATATTCATTTTTATAATGAATATTGAAAAGTGATTTCAAATCGAAAATTTTGAAATGAAATTCGAATTAAATTGAATTGAAACGAATTAGAATTCAAATTGAATTGAAACGAATTAGAATTCAAATTGAAGTGAAACGAATTAGAATTCAAATTGGATTGAAAATAAAACGAATTCAAATTGGATTGAAAATAGAATGAATTCGAATTGAAATTGAATAGAATTGAATTTGAGTTGAAATGAATTCGAATTGAAATTGAATTGAACTGAAAACGAACTGAAATTGAATTAAAAATCGATTTGAATTGAAATCAATTTGAAATGAATTTATAAGGAAAAAATTCAATTTTGATTTGAATTCGAAATAAAGTTGAAATCATTTTGAAAACGAAATTAAAACGATTTATAAAATACGTTTTAAAAGGAAATAGATGAAGTATATTTTATATATAGTATATATATAATATAATGGCCTGAATAGAACGCGCCGCGCTGCGGTAGTTCGTGAATTTCGACCATTGACTTCAAATGGATATTACGGGAGATCCGACCGTCGGATTTTCCTAGAACTGGAACCGTTAGGTTCGTATCGAAATGAGATTTCTAATGAATATTAGAAATTAGAAATCTAACGGTTGCATTTGGAATTATGTCCAAATCAAATTTGGAAAAGGTCGTTGTAAGTGTAGTTCGATGGCCGTTGAAGGAAATCGACTGTACGGGCCTTGATAAAATTATTAAAAATAGTAATAATTTGTGTAAAATCATAAGAAATGATTTGGGAAGAATTTGGATAAAAAAAACTCCATATTTGAAAAGATAAAAATAGATTTTTATCGAAATGAACTAGTTTTGAACTAGAATTATAATTATATTTATTTTTAAATAAATAAATTGAATTCGAAAAGGATTTTAAAAGTAACCAGGACTTCCAATAATTAAATTGGAACGGATTTGAATCGAAATTGTCTTCGGAATATTTCGATGTTGGATTTCGTGATGATACAGGTATTGTTATGGGAATTTGAAAGATATATTTATATCATTATTTCCAATACGATATTTGTTGGTCATAGAATTTGATATTGAATATAAGCTGATATATTTTCTATTCAGATCCTTGTATTTAATATCAAATGGGATTTGGGTTTGTCGTGAATGGTGTCTTCATTAACACTATTCTTAACCCCAGTCGAGAAAAAGATTAAATCTTTTTATTCAGATTTAATGAAGTGTACCAATTAAATAATATTTAATTGGAATTGAATTGGTATTGATTTTTGGGTTTATCGTGAACAGTGTTTTAAATAACACTTGTTCTTTAACCCAATAATTAGTGTGAAGTGATTTTGGGTTTTTATCGTGAACCGTGTTTTTAAATGACACTGATTCTTTAACCCAGTTAAGATTAAAACTAAGTGGGTTTTTAATGAATCTTTAATTAGATTGAAAAGATCGAGAATGGAGTATCACCAGTTCTTGTTGCAGTCATGATGGGGGGTTCTCGCTTCACGGTTTGGTGGCGAACGGGAGACTCTTACCCCTACATGCCCCTTGCGGGGGTTTGTTAGGCAGTGGCCGGGAGGCTCGAGAGGGTCGCTGTAAAACAAGAGTACTAGGGGACCAGTTGTACGCCACGATGGGTTTTACCTGCTACTTAGGGGATGATGGGATGGTTGCAAAGCCTACCGGATTTCACCCCGGTTGTGAACTAAAAACGGGAGAAGGACCTCAAGGAGGACATGCGTTTCTTTCTAGCTAGAAGTGGCGTCAGTGGTTTTACATGCCCTGACGAGTTTGACTTATGTAGTTGTTGCTATTGCGAGGCGTCTCGGTTTGATCGGACGATCCGGGTCCGATGGAGTCATTCGTTGGCTCGTTTACGCCCCAAAGGGTAGGGAAACGTAGTGTTCAGGCATAATAATCCACATCGGTGGAACGACCCTAACGATCCAAGGCTTGCCTGTGCGCTTGCCTGAGACTCGGGCTAGACAGTCTCGAATCGGTTGAGGACTATCTTTTGCCTCGGTTCACAGATGGAAATCCAAATTCCAATACGTGTCTTTGCGGTTTTATTTGTAGAGCCTAGTATGGCGACATAGTGGGATGTGGCACTTATGCCGTCTATGATCGATACTTATGATTTGAAGCTGTATTATACACTATGCACTTATAATACTATCAAATGATTTGTTTTAAACGTATCAAACATTCTTGGCTATTATAAGGTAAAAACCATATCCTCTGGCTTGCGTTGCATTGTTTGATGGGACTTAGGTCTTATAATAGCTTCACTGTTCTTTATTTAGCATTGCGTTGTTGTTTTATGCACTGGTATTCTTGGGAGGGAACCCGTTCCGTATTATACAGCGTGGTCCCTTGATTTACCGAACTTTAAAATAAAGATTAATAACTGTTTTAGTTCTCACACCAGTCACATGACTGACCTGGAGTTTATTGTTTTAACCTAAACTATGGGTGCCCTTATTTTGACACGGGCAGCTAGTAGTTTTGGTTTTGCAGATTTATATTCACAGGATCCTGATTTAAAGCTGGAATGATACTCGGAAAGCTCTGTATCTGTGTATTACTTCTAGTTGTGTGTTATATTATTTTCCGCTGCTATGTAATGTATTGTAATCTCTGATATTTTATAATGTATATTATTTGTTTATACTCTTTATATTCATGTATTTTGATGAATTGTTGTAATTAACAATGAAATGTTCTTCCTTCTGCATTCTATTTTGTTGTGTTCTCAAAACAATCAGGCGTTTCGAACGGTCTTGATCGGTTTAGCGACTGATTTAGATCGAGCGAAATTCCCGGTCGTTACAGCTTGGTATCAGAGCTTTGGTTTACAAAGCTCGGAGAACAAGACACGTTAGAACTAAATGAAAGAATTCATCAGAGATTGGATTAGTAATATCCAATGAGAATGACTCGTTAGAGATGGGATCAGTAGTATCCTAGAACAAGTGTGAAGAGTATATTTTTAAAATGAAAATGAATTTTGTTTTGAAAATTTAAACTTTATTCAACGTATTTGAATATTTATTTGTGTTGAATTTGGACCATCTAGTATATGAAGATTTTGCATATACGCCTAGCTAGCATGTGTACGATGTTTTAATATACTGGATAGATATAGAATCATACTCTAGTGGCCCGAAGATGATTCTAATGGTTGAGTACTCATCGTGAGAATTTATCTTCGAGTGACGAAAGCGTGATATTTATATATTTCCAATTGGCTGGTGTGAGAACCAAAGCTAGATAGGGCCAATTGTTGTGATTTGGCATCAAAAATGTGATTTTTGACTATATATCAAAGTTATGAATTTGAAAGCTAATCAACTAATTGATTGATGGTTGTGTTGTTTGATTACTGTTTGATTAATTAAAATGTTGAACCTTTAGCCAAATTGATCAAATAGTGAATTGTATTGAAAATTTGTCGCATTTGCTTGCATATACATGTACTTACATTGAACAGGTCATAACAAGGAGGCTAGAGTAGAGAAATAAAATTGTTTGCCCGACAAATAGGTACATGTTTACCATAATTTACTGTTTTGTTTGGGTGATGATGATTTTGTGAGCCGATTGGCTAGCCGCTTGGCTTTTTCTTTTTCTTTTGGATTGAAGAAGGCCATGGGAGACTATATGAAATATCCTGAAGTCCCCGATGCAGGGGAGGTTATGGCGTAATATTTCAAAAATTTAGGGTGTTAGCCAAATTTTTGAAAAATTTGAAAAGTTATTAGAAACTGAAAAGTTGAAGAACTTAAGCCGTAAAGAAAATAATGAAAGTTGAGTTGATTAGTTAAACAACTTTCGGGTTCGTTCCTTTTTGGGGACGAAAAGTTTTAAGTGGGGGAGATTGTAATGACTCGGAAATCCGAGCTAATTTAAAAATTTTATTTTGGCTATTTTAGCGAATTTTGATTATTTAAAATGAATTATTTTAAATAATAACGATGATAAATTTATTTTGAATTGAATTCGAACGTATATATTTATTCGAATCGTCGTTAGAATATAAATATTTATTTATATATAAAAAAAGGAACAGAAAATGGCGCGGTAGTTCGATAATTCGATTTTAAAATTCAAATGAATGTACCGGGTTCAAAATAAACCGGATTTTAGTGAAACCAAAAATATTTGAATCTAATTGATAATATCTTTCCAACGAATCCGAAAAATTGAAATTTCATAGCGGGGATCAAAAGTTATGTCCAGTTGAAAATTCAGAATAGTCGCTATGGAAATCTGGCCCTTAAAAATGGAAATTTTGCAAACGACCTCGCTTTTCGACGAAACCACTTTTGTTGGATCCACGATGTCAAATTATTGCTAGGTTTCAAATTTCATAATTTTTCGAATCGATATGTGAGCGTGGCAAAGGAAAACGCGTTTGACCAGTTTTAGTTGATTTTAATCGACTGGAAAATGGACTTTTTTCAAACGGTCTCGGAATTTGACAAAATTAGTTTTGTTAGGACCGTATTGTCAATACGAAGTTAGAAAATATTTTCGGGAATTTTTCTAGTTAGTATGCGGCCCCGGTAAATTGAAATGTGCGTTCAAATTATATATATACAGTTATATTTTGATTTTAACGAAAACTAATCGAAACGATCGAATCAGCCTGCGATACCTATCCCATTATGTTCGGAATGGGGGTAATTAGCTATGAACGACAGTCGGTGGGTTCGATTTCGAGGTCGAAAATAAAAGTTGCTTTTTGAAATAAAAATAATAATAAAATCCGTGTTTGATTGTTTGAAACCCCACACGGGTATTGGGATGATACATGACATACACTAATCCTAATAATTAATTGTATGTTGATCGATTGATTGATAGACTGTTATGAGCATTAAATATTTATATTTGATGCTTATACAGTGTAGAATGCACTTTGGATAATGGTTGATTATTTGTCATTGTTGATATATACATGCGTTGTACGGAAATCCATAGAAATAAAATCTATGGTAATTGATTGGGCCTCATTCCAGTTTTGAAAAAGAAATATTTGTAATAGAATATTTGAAAATAGAAATATATGAAGCCGTGTTGATTAGATTGACGCCATTTTGACATGAACGATATTTATATCGATTATATTCGTTTTTATAATGAATATTGAAAAGTGATTTCAAAATCGAATATTTTGAAATGAAATTCGAATTAAATTGAATTGAAACGAATTGGAATTCAAATTGAATTGAAACGAATTCGAATTCAAGTGAAACGAATTAAAATTTGAATTGGATTGAATATAAAACGAATTCGAATTGGATTGAAAATAGAATGAATTCGAATTGAAATTGAATAGAATTGAATTCGAATTGAAATTGAATAGAAATAAATTCGAATTGAAATTGAATTGAATTGAAAACGAACTGAAATTGAATTAAAAATCGATTTGAATTGAAATCAATTTGAATGAATTTAAAACGAATTTATAAGGAAAAAAAATCAATTTTGATTTGAATTCGAAATGAAGTTGAAATCGTTTTGAAAACGAATTTAAAATGATTTATAAAATACGTTTTAAAAGGAAATCGACGAAGTATATATTATATGTAGTGTATATATATAATATAATGGCCTGAATAGAACGCGCCGCGCTGCGGTAGTTCGTGAATTTCGACCATTGACTTCGAATGGATATTGCGGGAGATCCGACCATCGGATTCTCCTAAAACCGGAACTGTTGGGTTCGTATCGAAAAGAGCTTTCTATTGAATATTAGAAATTAGAAATCTAACGGTTGGATTTGGAATTATGTCCAAATCAAATTTGGAAAAGGTCGCTGTAAGTGCAGTTCGATGGCCGTTGATGGAAATCGACTGTACAGGCCTTGATAAAATTATTAAAAATAGTAATAATTTGTGTAAAATCACAAGAAATGATTTGGGAAGAATTGGGATGAAAAAACTCCATATTTGAAAAGATAAAAATAGATTTTTATCGAAATGAACTAGTTTTGAACTAGAATTATAATTCTATTTATTTTTAAATAAATAAATTGAATTCGAAAAGGATTTTAAAAGCAACCAGGATTTCCAATAATTAAATTGGAATGGATTTGAATTGAAATTGTCTTCGGAATATTTCGATGTTGGATTTCGTGATGATACAGATATTGTTATGGGAATTTGAAAGATATATTTATATCGTTATTTCCAACACGATATTTTTTGGTCGTAGAATTGGGTATTGAATATAAGCCGATATATTTTCTATTCAGAGCCTTGTATTTAATATCAAATAGGATTTGGGTTTGTCGTGAATGGTTTCTTCATTAACACTATTCTTAACCCCAGTCGAGGAAAAGATTAAATCTTTTTATTCAGATTTAATGAAGTGTACCAATTAAATAATATTTAACTGGAATTGAATTGGTATTGAATTTTGGGTTTATCGTGAACAACGTTTTAAATAACACTTGTTCTTTAACTCGATAATTAATGTGAAGTGATTTTCGGGTTTTTCGCGAACCATGTTTTTAAATGACACTGATTCTTTATCCCAGTTAAAGATTAAAACTAAGTTGGTTTTTAATGAATCTTTAATTAGATTGAAAAGATCGAGAATGGAGTATCACCAGTTTTTCTCCAGGCGATAGTTAAATCTTTAATTAGATTTGAACGTGAAATGGTAATTGAATTTACCGAGAACACCGTGGTGTTAGATATGAAGTATAACCAGTTTTACTTCATGGGATGAATAGGTTGGGATTGGGAAATTAAAATAAATGATTACTTCGGTGTGGTTCACTAATCCCGACTAGTTTGAATTGATATTCAAAAGAAGATTAGAGAATAAATTTAAAGAATTTATCTTTGATAAAATTAATGGGAACCTTTCCCGTAGTATAAGAATATTTGAATATTTGAATATTCTGAATTTGAATGAGGCATATGTTGTGTTTGTGTAACACATGTTTATTATATATGTGAGTTATCCAGAAAGACCGGGTTTATCCCATTCTGAATAACTGATTCGACGTGGTGTCGAAGATGAAGACGGTGGTTGAAGACCGGAGGTCTTCACGTCATTTGGATAATTACTGATGATCTTGGTTGGGCTGTACACCCAAGAGGAGAGAATCAGTTAGTGATCGTCCAGACGTACATGGAGATATATGGATTTGCGAGGTACAAGGTGCCTCCGGTTTCGTTCAGACCCAGAACGGACTTGTAAATGGATTGTGTTTCTGACATTGGATATCATTCTGTGTGATTGTTGGATATCGGTTGCATGGAGTGGTTTGCCTGTGTGGCATGCTAAGATGCAAATGATCAAGGCTTTTGTTGAAAAGAAAAGTCTTGTGGTTGATGATCAAAGCACGACCTATTTGGCATAGGTTTTTGTAACGTGAATTCTCACACCCCGGTTGTGAACTAAAAACGGGAGAAGGACCTCAGGGAGGACATGCGTTTCTTTCTAGCTAGAAGTGGCGTCGGTGGTTTTACACACCCTGACGAGTTTGACTTATGTGGTTGTTGCTGTTGCGAGGCGCCTCGGTTTGATCGGACGATCTGGGTTCGATGGAGTCATTCGTTGGCTCGTTTACGCCCCAAAGGGTGGGGAAACGTAGTGTTCAGGCATAATAATCCACATCGGTGGACCGGCCCTGACGATCCAAGGCTTGCCTACGCGCTTGCCTAAGACTCGGGCTAGACAGTCTCGAATCGGTTGAGGACTATCTTTTGCCTCGGTTCACAAATGGAAATCCAACTTCCAATACGTGTCTTTGCGGTTTTATTTGTAGAGCCTAGCATGGCAACATAGTGGGATGGGGCGCTTATGCCGTCTATGATCGATACTTATGATTTGAAGTTGTTTTATACACTATGCACTTATAATAGTATCAAATGATTTGTTTTAAACGTATCAAGCATTCTTGGCTATTATAAGGTAAAAACCCTATCCTCCGGCTTGCGTTGCATTGTGTGATGGGACCTGGGTCTTATAATAGCTTCATTGTTCTTTATTTAGCATTGTGCTGTTGTTTTATGCACTGGTATTCTTGGAAGGAAACCCGTTCCGTGTTATACGGCATGGTCCCTTGATTTACCGAACTTTTAAAATAAAGATTAATAACTGTTTTAGTTCTCACACTAGTCACATTACTGACCTGGAGTTTATTGTTTTAACCTAAACTCTAGGTGCCCTTATTTTGACACGGGCAGTTAGTAGTTTTGGTTTTGCAGATTAATATTCACAGGATCCTGATTTAAAGCTGGAACGATACTCGAAAAGCTCTGTATCCGTGTATTACTTCTAGTTGTGTATTGTATTATTTTCCATTGCTATGTAATGTATTGTAATCTCTGATATTTTATAATGTATATTATTTGTTTATACTCTGTATATTCTTGTATTCTGATGAATTGTTGTAATTAACAATGAAATGTTCTTCCGTCTGCGTTCTATTTTGTCATGTTCTCAAAACAATCAGGCGTTTCGAACGGTCTTGATCGGTTTAGCGACTGATTCGGATCGAGCGAAATTCCCGGTCGTTACATCAAATATAACTCTTATTCCTTAATTTGAATAATTAACCTACTCTAATTTATTTATAAATAAATAAATCTTGATTTAATAATTGGAAAGTAAATAATACTTTCCCGAATTCGAAATAATCGAATTCGACGATTAACTCTCTTCGAATAACTAATATTCGATTTACTCTCTTCAAATAACTAATATTCGATAAACTCCTTTCGTTTAACTAAAATCGATAACTCCTTTGATTCGATAACTCCGTTCGATTAAACTATAATCGATAAACTCCTTTAACTCTATTCGAATAAACTATATTCGATTAACTCCTCTTACTCTACTCGAATAAACTATATTCGATTAACTCCTTTAACTCTATTCGAATAAACTATATTCGATTAACTCCTTTCGAATAACTAGATTCAATAACTCCTTTTAACTCGATTTGAATAACTAATATTCGATAACTCCTTTTAACTTGATTCGAATAACTAATATTCGATTAATTCTTTTTGATTAAACTAATCGATAACTCCTTTCGAATAACTAGATTCGATAACTCCTAATTCGACTAACCCTAATCGATTTATTCTAATTCGATTAACTCTATTTAATTACTCTATTAGTTAACTCTAACTCTAACTAGTTAACTCTAACTGATCAACTCTAACTGGTCAGCCCTAATTGATTAACTCTAACTAGTTAACTCTAACTGATCAACTCTAACTGGTCAGCCCTAATTGATTAACTCTAACTAGTTAACTCTAACTGATCAACTCTAACTGGTCAACCCTAATTGATTAACTCTAACTGGTTAACTCTAACTGGTCAACCCTAATTGATTAACCCTAACTGGTTAACTCTAACTTATTTACTCTATTCGATTAACTCTAATCGTATAACTAATATTCGATTAACTCATTTTGATTAACACTTTTGATTTATTCCTTTGAATTATCCCCTTTGATTAATTCCTTTGAATTATCCCTTTTGATTAATTCCTTTGAATTATCCCCTTTGATTAATTCCTTTGAATTAACTCCTTTGATTAATTCCTTTTCTATTTGTTTACTTAACAAATAACTATTCCCTTTTCAATTCTATTTATTTAACAAATAAATATTTCTTTTATCTTTTCTATTTATTTAACAAATATTTTCCTTTATATTTGATTTCACAAATATTTTCCTTTATATTTGATTTTACAAATATTTTCCTTTAGATTTGATTTATTTAACAAATAAATATTTTCCCTTCAATTCTATTTGTAAGTGTTTTACAAATATTTACTCCTTTTCGAATTTTATTTCTTTTCTAAACAAATATCTCCTTTTCAATTCTATTTGTTTTCTAACAAATATCTCCTTTTCAATTCTATTTGTATAACAAATGAATATCTCCCTTTTATTTTATTTATTTCTCAAATAAATATTCCATTTATAATTCAATTCATTTTCTAAATAAATATCCCTTTTATTTATCAAATGATAAATATTCCTTTTATAAAATCCTTTGATTTTATAATTATTTCTTCCTTTTATAAAATCCTTTGATTTTATAATTATTTCTTCCTTTTATAAAATCCTTTGATTTTATAAATAAAATTTCTTTTCAAATATATGCTTTGAAAATTTCCTTTTTACATCCTATATTTCTTACGGTATTTAAAATACCAAATCACAATGACTGATATCATTTAAACACACATAATCATCAACAAATTATATATCACATCATATATCACAATATATGAAACAAAATAGTATTTAAAAATTGAGAAACCCAGTTGGGTCCCTCCAACCTGTTTCCCTGCATCACAGATGTTAATCAATGTAATAACATCGATTTCATTTCGATATGAAATATTCTGATAAACAGAATCAATATTCGATTAACGATTTATACAAATATTGTTATCTATAATTTCAACCAACACATAAGCAATTCAACCAAACAGTTAACACACAGAAATCAACAGATAATTTAACAGTTCTAAAATACGTTAGAAAAATATAAATGTTCAGAGTTGGTGAGTTTTACTCACTTTGGAAGTTCATCGTTAAAGAACGATAAACTGTTTGTTTGATTTTGAACAAACAATTTATTTCGTTATAAATTCAAACGAGCTCCATTCCACTCCCAGTCAGTTCCATGGTGTAGTCACCGTCCATACGATCCCAACGGATCCGACGGTTTGAAATTTTGATATCGTATGCAAGAGATATTTCATTTATTAGTTAACATGAATTAAATTCCTATTTAAGTAAATTTGAAAGGGTAAATGGGCTTTTTCATTTTAAATCAGGCCCACCTGTACACGTTGAAGCCCATGCCTGCCTACCTTGTTCTTCCTTCACGGGTTTGGAATTTGCTGCTCATTCCAGAAAATGTTCTCACCGCCATCCTTACAGCTTCCAACACCTCGTTCTTGAGCACCTCTTCACGGTTTTTGAAACCGCATACACCTGCATTCTCCTCCTTCCAAACCCTCCGTCCTCAACACCATCACTTTGAACTAGGGGTGAGCGTTTGGTTGGTTCGGTTTATCCGATGATGAAAATTGTCAAACCAAACTAAAACCAATAAAAATGAAAACCAAACCAAACCAACCAAATTAAGTTTGGTTGGTTCGGTTGGTTATCCGATTTAACCGAACTAAAAATATTTTAGACCTTACGTTTGTAGTATTAACTATAATTTGAAATATATCATAAATATATGATTAGAGTATTATTGTTTATGATTCTTATGCTTTTTAGAAGTAATTTTGATACATATGTGATGATTAAAATTTACTTGGATAACTAATCTAACCTAAAATATTTATTAAAATATTGATAATTTTAAAAATATAATAAAAGTTCGGTTAATTTGGTTAAACCGATAACCAAATTAAATATTTTTCCAAACCGATTACAAACCGATCTAGTTTCAAAACCAATCCAAACCGATCAAAATAAATTGGTTCGGTCGGTTTATTTGGTTTAACCAAATAATGCTCACCCCTACTTTGAACCAATCCTTCCCAACAACTTTGCGTTGCCAGCAGCCCTTTTCGGAGCTCCTTTACTTAATAGCTGTAGCCGACTCTTCCTTAAACTCTACTGAACGCAACACTTATCACCCCATCCACTACTGCTATACGCGCCAACCATCCTCCTCCTTGTACTCTCCCCCAAGCGAGCTCCTGCGTTTCAACGTAGTATTCACCAAAGCTCTTTCCCGTTTTGGATTCCTTTTCTCTCGTTTTTATCTCGTTTGATGAAGCGAATTCTCGTTTTAGAGATAATTTGAGGCGGCGGGTTTTTCACATTTTGCTGAGGAGCGAAAGTAATTAGGTTAAGGGAATTTAAGTGATTTTATAGGCAAAAAGTTAGATATTTTCCTAGCTCATTTGGCTTGTTGTATTGTTTTTAGCCATTAAGTTTTTAATTCCTTTGCTGTTAAGTAAAAAAAATACTTGGCCATAAACAAGTGTACGTTTTAAATTTGATAAAGAAGAAAGGGTTTCAGCTATGTCCGTGCTCCTCAGATTCCTAGGGTAGCTCTCGTGCTTGGTTGGCAAGAAACTAAAACGTAAATGAGGAAGTGACCATTCATTTAGTGAAAAGATTGGAAAGCTTATACGTGAATGACTACAGACCAGAAAAGGAAAAACGAACTCTAAATTCTCGGTTAAGAAATGTTATACCCCGTTATGCGAAACTCTTGTTTCTTCACGGACTGATATGAAAATATCATTCAATCGAGTAATGTGTCGTGATCCCTAAAATATAAAAATATCGGTAAGTTAACTCATATTGTGAAACCCCACAATATTGATTATAGGGTGCAAAATACTCCAAATAAAAAGTTGCTTATTTAATTATATTATAAATTTTACATTCAAACTTCGTTCAAATAATATATTCGTTATTCTAAATTAATTCCAAACTGAATTATATCTTATATATGATCCAGTTTACATCGTATTGTGAATTCTACTATTTCCGACTATTCTGGAATTTAAATATATTATTTAATTATTATATAAATTAAATATTCCTTATTATTTAAATTCTGGTCATTTTACATTACCAAACCTTTATTTTAAATAATTAAATAAATTATTTATTATCCTTCAAAGTACAGGTCGTTACACAATGTTTTCAAATAAGAAGTGGATTCGTAATTTGAATCCGAGAGTTACGTAAGGAAGTTTGTTAAAAATTTGAATGGTGAATCTTGTCTATTTCGAAGTTAGAAATGTTGTTCAGTTAAGGTCTAAGAGGTAGTTATACCCCAACTTGATTGGCTTCGTTTTTAACTAAGGAATGGTTAAGGTTTGATAGTGAAGGTTGGCTAAGTGAATTTAGTTAATGAGTGTAATGGTTTGAGTGGCATAGCGATGTTTTATTTAAACATCTATTTAAATCCAAAGAAGGAGTTTTGGAAATGTTTTCCAAATAAATATCAAAAATGTTTTCTAATATAAAATGATGTATATTTTCTAAAATTAGGCAATAAGGATCTGATGAATATATGGAAACGAGAAATGGGGAAACGAATAAATGTTGATTGATGATTGATTGATTGATAGAATTTCCATCTGGAAATAATATCGTTGTTTGCACACATGTTTTTCTTTGATAGTTAAATCACCGACTATCAAAGTTCTTGACCATTTTTCCGTCGTCAATACAGAGAGATCGGGATCAGATTCATTATCAGAAAACCACTCTGTATGGGCGTTAGCGTTGCGATTAAATATGATGAAGATAATTAAAGACAGAGTTATGCAAGGGCTGTCTTGTTTACAGAATAGTGCCTTCAGTCTGTCCAATCCCAGGACAACCTGTATGGAAGAATGTCTGACAGAGTATATGTAATGGATCATGTAAGTTGATCTCTTCAAACGTATGTACGTTTGGTGGCGGAGGAATTCGTTTCTCTTAGCTGTATACCCATTGTATTTTTGGGGAAATCAATTTGTGATTTGGCGGGTATGACGATGTGACATTCAAAGTGAATAATTGTGTGATCTGTCAGAGATAAGCGTGGCCTCTAGCCTCATAACCCGGAAATGAAAAAAATCGGGCAGGCGTCATGGCTAAGTGGTTGGCTGCGAATTAGGGTGTATTATCACCTATCTAGAGAGATTCATTTCATTCTTTAATCTATTCGATGCAGTCCCATTCGGGAAACAGTTGCTGATCCCAACCGTTGGTGATATACATTCGATACACTCAAGCGAAATGAGTGGCCGTTCATGTGTGGCTGGGTTGCAAGATGTTCTTGTTGAACCCAGTGTATTCCTCTTTGGAGGTACACTATCGGAAGGTGGTTCCATACCTTGTCATAGTAGGTAATCCATTATCCAATAAGTGCTCCCAGTTTTGATTGTATACTTTGTATGTAGAACGTGAGATGAAAGCGTTTCTGCTAGATGATTATTATATTGTGGTTGATAGACACTATTACAATATCAATGAGTTTTGATAAAGATTATCGTTTCTTTCAAAATGATTTGAAAGTTAAATCAAATTGATTTGGATTCTCATAAAGGAAAAACCCATTCCATTATACTGCGTGGTCTTATGAGATATTGTTTAATTACTCAAATTGTTTTAATTTTTTGTACTCACACTAGTCCCATGACTGACCCAAAGTTTATTTTTTTTTGTTTTCCCTGAACTTGGGTGCCCAATCTTGTACGGGTAGTCAAGAGTTAGGATTTTACAGATATACCTGAAGAGCTTGAAGCAGGAGGCTTCAGGATTATATATCTATTGTTTATTCCACTGTGTTGTAAGTATTGTACTCTAATAATGTTACTGTATACATATACTGATTTTATTTCAAGGATATGTCATCTATTATATGTTTTTCATTCCACTGTGAGATTCATGTTACTCTGATGTTGTATGTTCTTCTTCTTCTTCTATTCTAAGTTTCTATCTTATCTATTCTTACTCTCTAATTTATGTCAAAGACTATCCGGTGTTTCCGATGCTTGAATAGTCGACATATTGTTGTATGCCGATATCCAGGATCGCAAATTCCCCGGGTCGTTACACAAAATAAATTCTTTACTCAAAATAAGTCATTTCTCAAATGGAATTTATTTCAAAATTAATTTTGGATCAAATGTCAAGTCTTAAATGTTCCAAACGGCTCACTATTTATTAGTATCATAAACGTTAATATTGATACACTATTCACAATGGGCATTTATTTTTAGAATGGACACTACGCTGAATAACAACCCAAACTCTAAATTAACTTTTAAGCATATTTTCTTCCTACCAAATTGCAAGACCAAAATGACTTCTTACCAAATTACATGATAAATATTACTTAAATTGCAAACTGAAATAATAATGGTACAACTCTTTCCATAATGTTCATTTTTAAACAACAAAGGAATTTTAACCCTAAATATTCAAACCGGTTAGTAACGCAAATAACGTTTGTCTATAAATTCACGGCCAAAGTTTACTTAAGTCTTGTCAAAATAGATAAAATCCCAATTATGTATATTTATCTTATGTTAAATCTTAAATTAATTTATATATTAAATCTCAAAATTTCTAGGTCGTTACAGCCTCTCCCACTTATAGTTTTTCGTCCTCGAAAAGGAGAGTTGTAGGATTTTTCTTAAGTAGAATAAATTTTATTTATAAAATTTATTAAAATTAACATATACACAAAACTTTATTAAAGTAAAATTACTTTACAACTTTTTATAAGCTTGAAAATTGATCCAAAGGTTCTTAATAGATTAAGGCACAAAAATTCTTCATACAAGTAATGAGTAAACTTCTTATATCAAATTATTATTTAAGCAACTTAAATTATTGCATAACATTTAAATAAGGAATTTGCTATAGATATAGAAATAATCTAAGTAAAAGTGGTTTAAATGATAAAGTTACTTTGTAATGAGCCGTTTTGGTTAAAATAGTTTTTATAAAATTCAAAGGTTTAACATAAAATAGCTTAAAAAATTGAAAGAAAATACCAAAGTGTAAGAAATTTAGTAACTTGGGTAAAAGTACATAATACAATAGTAGGCTAATATATAAAAGGACTTGAAATAGATAACCATAAGTACAATTACAAAATATAGTAGTTGAGCGAGGCGATTAGATAAGTTAAATCAAAGTGTTATATAAATTACTTTGATTCAAAACATTGGAAAGACTCAAATTGGTCTCTCCAACTTAGAATCTCGTTTTTCTACATATTTTCTTTTATATAGAAGGTCATACATTACTTCGGGATTTCAAAATCAAAGTTTCAAACATGAATTCAAATCGATTATATATTAGTATTAGTTCAAAAAAAATTCCCACATGACGGGCTACTAAGTATTACCCCTTACATACAATCCAATCTCACCTTAGTTTTGTCACAGGTTACTCGAACAGACCAAATTATTTCATATCCCGAAGTTGTAACTCATTTCATAATCCATAATCTACAAATACTTTAACAAAATATTGTTTCCAAATATTTTTTAAGTATCGGGACGCAAGTCATCGAGACCTTTCAAGTCATTCAGAACATATGAATTTCAATTTATTCATTCGAATATGATACACAAATTGAATGCCATTAATTTGGTCTTATGCAAATTCATCATTTCAACTTCTTTTAGGTCATATTTCAGCATTATTTCCTAATCTTCCAAGATTTTTCAATCAACGTCTTTGAGATTGTTTATAATTCATAAAATCGAATACTCTTCCTTTTCGAACATTATTTCAAAATCGCTCAGGACAAATCTAATTCTAAATATTTTTTACCCATCAATGTAGGACTTTATATTCGTCCTTATTTCAAATATCAAATCTCATTGGAAAATCTTGATTATCCAATTAGTCGGAAAAAAAATCACTTAAAACATCTTATACCATCACGCTTCCGCTACGCTACTCTGATTCGTCATTTTTTTAAACAATTGGCTCTAAAATGTTAATTTTTTTAAAATATTAGAGATTCATAAAAATCCCGGAGCCAAACCTTCAAGATTAATGTTTCAAAACCCAATTTTCCATATATAAGTTAAATTCTATATTTCTTCCATTTCAATGCAAAGCTTACACGGTGAGGTTCTGTTAACTTAAGATTTTTAGCCAAATCAATATTACCTACTTCAAATCAGTTCTCCGTTTTGTGGCACAAAGAATTATATATACACATGGAGCAAGTTAAATTCCATGTGTGTTCAAGTCAAGATGCCTAAAAGTTCCATATCAACGAGCACCAAAAGTATGATGGTTCGAATCAAAATACTCAGCCAAATTCATAGGACAAATGGGTATGAAAGGTTTGGATTTAAACGATGGAACTAACTAGGACAAGATAGGAAAATCGAGTGTACTTGAGGATACGGTTATAGGTAGTTCAATTAGGTTGCTTTATTTCTTTACTTCAATATTTCATTTTCCTGGCGTTATAGCGATTATTCGTTAAATAATTTCCATTCTACTTATACAATTTAAATAGGGAAAAGCAGTTTCTCCCCCACTTAGATATTCGTTATTCTTTGATTAACTACCCCTGCCAAAATTCCAAAATATGGGGAGATTTCTTCTAAGATACATCTTGTCAGTTATTCACAAATGGTTGGATTTTCACTTATCAGTTCCCATTCATATTCGTTTATTAATCACTTATCTAAAGTATTTCACGATGTTTCGATCGGAATCATATAGTCATCCCACCTTCGAAACTCGAAAATCAATATCTGATGATGATCGGTCCATCAACCGAATTATTCTTAAGCGACTAGGGTGTGATTCGATATCTATCTATAAGACTTCGTACATACACTGGCCAGACATATATTCGAAATCTTCACATACCGATAGTCCAATCGCGACGTCGGATAAAATACTCAAAAATTCATATTTCAAATTGTATTACAATAATTATACTTTTCAAAAATCTTTTACCTAGTTTAGAATAATTTATTTTCCAATTTACGCTCGCTCAACAAAATATTCCAAAATCTCATTCTAGGGCATTCCTAACCCCATCTTTAATGAGATATTATAACTCTGATGAGTTCTATCTTTTGTTCAACATATGTCATACCCCGTAGCTTTGTATAACCTGGCTGTAATACCAGAAATGTAACGACCCATCTTTTTGCCCAGTTTTCGCCGGTAATTAAACCAACTCAAACCGTTCACAAAGCCGGATTGTTATGGGTACTAACATATATTGAACAAAATAACAGAACTTTTCATATCATAATATTATATCAGAGTTACAAGGAATATCAGAGTTACATACATATACAGCGGAAGAAATAAATATATTCTCAGCAAAAGAGGCTGTTTCCAAACTCTAGCGTGGATTCCAACTCAGAAAGCACTCCGAATCTTGCTCCAAAGGTCTATAACTGTAAAACTAAACCGCTAGCTGCCCGTGTGGAAATTAGTGGGCACCCAGAGTCTATTAAGGAATAATAAACTCCAGGTCAGTCATGGGACTGGTGTGAGAACATAAAACAATTATTTTTTTAAGGTTTATTTTAAAGTAGGGAAATTCACCGGACCATGCTATTAATGCAGAATGGGTTTACTCAATGTGGATACCCGTGCATACAAATTCGCTATGACTTTGGAAAAATGAAGCTATCATAAGCTCATCCCACATCACACAATGCAAGCGCACACCAGATGGGCGAGTTTTTCCTTATATATGATAACCAAACATGCTTTCATACGTGAAATCCTCTTTTATAATATTATTAGTGCATAGTATGAAAACAATTTCGAATTTAAATGTATCAATCTTAGACGACATAGTACCCCATCCTACTATGTCGTCGTATATATTCAAACAAAATCGTGGGGCGCGTATTGGAGATTGGGTATCCAACTTGATGATTCCTGGCACGAAAGATCAATCGGAATACAAACGAAGTGTAACACGACTTTTTCATCTGAACACGGACACCAACTACAAATCGCGAGGTAGATCAATAGTTTTTGTCCAGACACAGACCCCCGAACATACCCTTTTCCTAAATTCAAAAGTGGTACCACCGCTGCAGCTATCAATCACAAAATCATGTATATATGTCAACAACCTAACCGCCGGTTTCTCATCATCTGGGGTGTGAGGCTTTTCGATGTCGCATATACATAAAGCTACGCTTCAACAAGCTCATTTCATATCCTGAGTCTGCCACATTGTTAATCTCCTACATGTCACTGATTCAAATCAATACATAACCTCTAAGAAAGTAACTTAGAGACGGGAAAAATTATTGCTAGAAACCGGATATATATTCATAGGAATCAGTGCTACGCGGTCAATTACAATGTTAGACACACAATCCATACAAGTCCATTCTCGGTCCGAACAGAACAAATTATGAAAATTCTCAAATATATTCAGACCTCATGCCACTTATAACCCCGTACCTGGTGATCGGCTCAATTCGAGACATCAACAATCAACCCGAATAATCCAAAGATCTCCGGTCTTCATTTCCATTTTCAAGTCTTCAAAATGTCGTATTATTACTTGGAATGGTTTTCGGACATAAATCCGATCCCGGTCTTTCCAAATAATAAGCATATTTTAAAACAAGTTATAGACTATACCGGTTTCAATTCAAATCTCCTTCGAGTTGTTATCAAGTCGTTTATAATAAGATTTAATTCATTACAAATTCTTAAATCTCATTTCCCACCTCATTCCCCTCTTTACAAATCCCATATTCATAATTTTCATTTATTGTTATCATTTCCACCAAAACTAAATCTGGATTTAAGAGTTTCATTCACAAATATTTATCATTTTGAGACCTCCCAAAATATTTAAGAAGCCTTTTCGAAAAGATAGTCCTTGTTTCATACATTTTACAAATCCAAATTGTTTCAAGGAAATGTTACATCGTCACTTAAGTGCTATAAATTAGTCACTTAACCAATTTGGCTAAAACTATTCAAAATTCCAAAATAAACAACGCTTATTAAATTTTCTAGATAATTTAAATTTTAGTAAGCTTTTAATTCCAAATTCATTCTACGTTCAAAGGATTTTTAAACTAAACTTCAAATTAGATTTGAAATAACCATCCCGTCCATCGGATTAGTTAGGGATAGCCAGGGAGACCAGGAAACTGTATTTTCCAAACCCAAGCCTTAGACACTATCCTCTCTCTCACCCTAGAATGGTTTGGTGTATATATATGTTATTAGAAGGAATATTGTTAATATATACATATATATTTTTGAAAACGGTTCAAAACATGAATTTGTCCAATCCTTTAAATTCATAATTAAAGTGTTATAATCTTAAGTAAAAAACAAAACTTAAATTTGTATTGGAAAAATAAATATCGTATTGGCAAACATGTCTAGCTGTTTTAAACATACAAAGGTCTTTAAAATGAACCAAGTGCATTTTTTAAAACTAATGTTTGGTTAAATATTCAAATCAAATTTTCTTATATAAATAGATTTCAATGCTTATGGATAGTTATGAAGTTAAACCTCAAAATTAAAATTTTTATTCGATTCCAAACTTGTTTCAATTTCTAAAAGTCCAAAACTATATTTCCAAAATCCTTTTGTTGTTATAAAATCGTGACTTATATTTCAAATTATTCAAATATCTAAATTCAGAATTTGCTCTTACATTTTTATTTATTTAAACTAAATAATCGTCATTTATATGTGAAGGAGATTTAAATCGATTACCCATATATCCCACAACCATGATGTGTGATACAACAAAATCAATCCATATGAACACAACATTGCAAAATTTAAAACAATCATCGAAGTTGTGTGCGAGCGTCATAATAAATAACGCTTAGTGTTTTGTGTTCCTAACTTACACAAATCATCCATTCAAATCATTGCAACAATAGCAACCATGCATAAGCAAACGGTGTTCATCACCAGCTAAAATTTACGATTTCTACTCATTTTAAAAATAAATAAATTTAAATAAATTTTCTCACCCCAAAGCAATCCGATTTCGCCAATCTACAGTTCCGGTCTCCGCCCAACAGCATCTTCAATTGCATCAACGGTGTTGTCTCCATTTTTGCTTTGTTCAACTTATTATTGTAACTTTTCTCTTTTTTTTCACTGGTGCTACTTTGCCTTTTTCTCCATACATCTTCGGCCATTCTTCCCGCATGAACCTGCAGCTATATGAATTTCTAATAGCTTGCATGCTAGCTGCTTCATTTTTTTCCTCTCCATTTCATGTACACAAGCTCACCACCATTTCTCTGATGCATGCATATTTCCCCAATCCTTACACTCGACGTATGCGGCTACTCCTATGCTTTTTTTTATTTTTAATATATATATAATTAATATTTTTATATAAATAAGCTTGGAATCTGAGTGCATGCATGAAACCTATACATACATACTGCGGCAAGATTGTTGGGCTCGGATGGGGACTGCTGGAGTGGCTCGGAGGAACTGGAAGGGAGGGCGGAGCTTGGAAAGGTTGCATCTAGAGAAATGGTGAGTTGTTGGTGAGGGTATAGTGGATAATGTGGTGAGGCGAGGGGCGTTAAAGGATGGTCAAATAGTTTGTAGGGAGAGCGGGTGTGTTTGGTGGAGCCAACGATGGTTGGAAACCTGCCGGCGGTGATGGAGTAGTAACACAGCGGGTGGTGTAGGGTAGGCAGCATCTTCTGGGTTGGAGAGGGGAAAAGCGGTATGTATTGGTGCTAGGTTGCGTCAAAGCTGATGGAATGGCGGAGCAAGTAAGAGTTGGCGCAGGTGTTGGTGGTTGGCTCTCGTATGGGTTGGTGAAGCTAGAGGGTGGCGGAACAAGAGAGGTGAAGTGCAGTGCTAATGGAGGAGAAGAGGATGATGGGTAGGAGTAGTTGTGGATTTTCTGTCCAAGGTGGTGGTAGAGGAGTGCAATTCTTCTGTACCCAACTTGGATGTTCCCATGTGCCCGATAAATCACATCCACACATCAACTACAGATCTTATTAATAATCAAATAAACAGGTCCCACAATCCACTCAAAACCATTAGATTTTGTGCAAATCAATGGCTAAGATCGATTTGGCACATGGGCACACCCAATTTGGGTACAGAGCAATTCATCCCGTGGTAGAGTAGCAGCTGTCGGAGGGGTGTACGAGGTAGCAGTTTAGCTTAGAGAAATGGGGAGTAGCGGTGGATTGAAAGTTGAAGAGAGGTGAATATGGGCTTGGTGTTAGAGATGAAGTGGAAGTGCCGAGAGCAACAAAGAGGAGTGGTTGCTATACTCAGCAAGGAGAGAAGCGATAGTGATTTTAAACCATCATGGTTTGCTATTATTATCTGAGAACTGTAGAAACTGGGTATGAAAAGAGAATGGAATAGGATGAAGAAAGAGTGTGCGTGAAGGAAAATTTTGGTGTGAGTGAGAAGGAGAAGAAATTCCGTTGTTTTTATAGTATACGCGATGGGGACAATAACAGAAAAGGAAATCACACGTGGTATCCAGTTCCTGCTGTTCAAAATATTTAATTTGTATACAGTGTTGCTTCTTTTGTTCATGAATAGTTCTAAATCTTTGGACACTGTTTCTAAAATCTTTGTTTTGATGTGGCATGATTTTGACCATATTTGAATCAGATATTGTGCCCTGCCATATCTTTAGACTATTTTTTTTTCTCCAGAAATTGTTGCATGCAATAACACTTAAAGAAAGTAACCGGTTTGTTGTCCATAAATGGTATGTGAACGTAGAACTCGAACTGGCAAATAGCGTTTGTTAACGTTATTTATAAATGTTATAAATTTAACCACTATGAACATAAATTAAATTGATTACGCAAAATTTACAAATTGATTGCAAATTTATTCCTTTCCTTTTATTACGCACTCCTTACAATATGCGTTATCTTTTTTAGTTTCATTACATCGGTTGTACTATAATAATTCATTCCTTGGTTCCATCACATTAACCGCATTACAATTAATATCTTAATAAATTTGGATTTTTAACCGTTTATTCAAAACAACATTTATTACTTATTTATTTTAAAAATTGCAATTTGTAAATCAAAATTGATTTAAGCATTTTATTACACTATTTACTTAAGGGTCTAATTTGAAATGAATTTATCTCAATGATATTCTATTTTGCGCTGAAGTTTCCATCTCAAAATTAATAATTTGTTTCTTCAATTAGATTTTGAATTTATTCCCAAGTAAATTTTCTATTTCCATTGTCCCGTCTTAACAATTTGATTAGAAATAAATTAATCTTAAAGATATTTTTATTATGCAAAATAAATTCTTTATTCAAAATAAGTCATTTCTCAAATGGAATTTATTTCAAAATTAATTTTGGTTCAAATGTCAAGTCTTAAATGTTCCAAACGGCTCATTATTTATTTGTATCATAAAAGTTAATATTGATACACTATTCGCAATGCGCTTTTATTTTTAGAATGGACACTACGATGGATAACAACCCAAACTCTAAATTAACTTTTATGCATATATTTCTTCCTACCAAATTGCAAGATCAAAACGACTTCTTACCAAATTACATGATAAATATTAATTTCATTTCTTACTTAAATTGCAAACTGAATTAATAATGGTACAACTCTTTCCATAATGGTCATTTTTAGACAACAAAGGAATTTTAACGCCAAATATTCAAACCGGTTAGTAACGCAAATCACGTTTGTCTATAAATTCACGAAAAAAGTTTACTTAAGTCTTGTAAAAATAGATAAAATTCCAATTATGAATATTTATCTTATGTTAAATCTTAAATTAATTTACATTTTAAATCTTAAAATTTTAAGGTCTTTATATTTTAGCCCAAGCCAAATTAATACACAATTAAATCTAATTTTATCACTTATCGGTATCGCTATTGAGCAATATTTTTACTGCGATACAATAATATTTATTCCTCAAAGTATATACAATTTTATAACTAACATTTCATAAATTTTAATTTACTTGATTATGTTATTTAATTTTTAACAACTATAAACTAATTAAATTGTTTCATCTAAAGAGATTTCATTATTTCAGTTCAGTAACTCTTAGTTGTAATCTAGTCAGCAGTTAACATTGAACTACTCGAGTGTTAACATTCACACGTTATTTAGTAGGTTATGTGACATTATGGCCAAATTTATCGCTTACTCAGTTTCAGTGAAATCTAATTTTTAATTTAATTACCATTAGGCCATGTAACATTTATAAGTACACTAATTCTCTACATCAAAACTGTTTTACTTTGGACTTATGGAGTTTGGCAATGGTAGAATTCCGGTATCATTCATATTTGACTCTATAGCCCAAACAGAAGGTCCTTGATCTCATAATAACAATTATTATTAATAAAAAAAACTCTGGCCAAGGGCTTTGACTATAAATTGATTTGAGTTGACCATGTATTGACCCCATATAATTGAGGAGACTAATTTGTGCTTCATTCTTAGTACTTCCACTTGACCCAACTGTAGTCACTCGATGGGTGTCATACCATGATTTGGCTATAGTCAAATTGAAGCCTTCATATTGAAGATCCATAGTTTTCTCAAATTGAGAGAATTGTATAAACCAGTCACATTAACATTTTCTATTAGATCTTAGTTATATTAACCAAATAAAAACTATCAAATGAGTCACTCCATAGTTATTTAATGTCTATCAGTACATAACCTTAGGTAGCCTCAATAATCATGAGTAATACATTGTTTAATATTTGAATAACATTATCCAATCCCAAAACATCTTGACTGCGAACGTTTAAAATGGTAGTTTTTTTATTCGTTGCGATAAATTATTCAAGGTTACAACATTTTGCAACTGCTATCACAAAATAAAACATTTACAGATTTTCAATTAAACATAATTTTAATTAAATTAGCTAATTAATGTTACGCGCTATATCATTATGGAAGGAAAATACCTTTTATCTTGAATAAGACTGATCAATGAGTTAAATATATATAACAAACTACATGATTGCTCCTATAACGTTCTATTAACTCTATCACTTTGGTACTAAGTTTAATTAATATTTAGGAACAAAATAGTATCTTCAGAAAACCCTCATCCGTTGTCTTCGGTACACTGTTGTTCCATCCCCTCAGCGTACGGATCTCAGCAAGGTAGTGTCTTCACCACCATCATCCCTACACCACTACGTCTTTTGAGTAGAACTAATGTTACCACGAACAGCACGGAATATGCTTCTCACTTTTGGGTAAATTTTTGAAAGAATGAAGGTTAAAATGGGCTAAAATTTTGATTTTAGCAGTTGAATTTTAGTTTGTATGTTGGGTTTTGATAAAATGAGATTTAGATTTTGAGTTTAGTGGAGGCACATCTGGCTAAAGAAAAAGCTGAGCACGTGTGTGAGAGTTATTCTCCATTATAAATGTCGAATAAACTCATGGCAAAGGAATTTTATTTGGTTTCAAGTTGTCCAGCCTTTATAATGTCAGATAACTTGATTATTATTTTTTCCCGTTGGACTGGCTTGGTGCTCAAACCACCCAAAAACTAACCATGTGGCAATGATGATTGACCCTCTCTATTGGCAATGCTCGTAGTAGAAGACTAGAAGTAGTTGACATCGTATTTTATGCCTTTTAAATGCAAATTAATGCAAGCATCTTTTCAATGTTTTTCTTTCTTTGTAAGTTGAGCATCGTGCAGCTAATTTCCTGCTGTTATCCTGCTATATCCTATAACGGATTACTACCGCTACGCTTCCCCTAATAGCTCCTAATATAGTCTTTCCGCTTTAAGTCGCATTATATTACATTATTCTTGATGCATCATGTTATTTCCGTTATATTACGTTTTTTTCGCTATATCTATGATGTAAGAAATAAGTTGAAAAATGACATTTTTACATTACAAAAATTATGAAATTAGGTTATCTAAATGAAACTTTCAATACATATTTTTAGAAAGAAAAATAATCCAATATCCTATTAAATGTAATTAAGTTAAATAGTGGTCTATGTTTTCTTATAAATATTTTAACATATTTTATATAAAATTAAGAATGTACTAATTGTAGTTAAACTAAATGCTATTTTTTTATTTATCATTTATATTTTCATAAAAACATTAAGAATGAATTATATGTGCTATTTTAAAGTCATCCGCTATATCATACTATTTTCTCGTTGTATCCCCGTTATGACTTTTTGGACCTCCGTCGCTTTGAATGCGCTGATCACTTTAGCTGCACAGGTTGAGTGACATCAAAATTCATGGTATCAGTTTTGTTATTCAAATGCCGGTAAGAAAACGTTTAAATCTTGCTTTTATTTTCAAAGAAACCGTTGTTTCATATTAGTAAATATTATAACTTTATATTATCTTTCCGTATATTGAACCATAATCTTTTAGGGTGATGCTATCGCAATCATCCTAATTTTCTCAAACATTATACATATAAAAATACCTTATGTTTTGTTATATGTGTTCGTTATAAGCGCACCTTAATTGGGATAAGATATAACAATGTTAAACTAACTAGTTTCACAGGAAATTCAAAAATGAAAAAAAAAAACTAAATCAAGTAATCTTGTGCTTTAGTATTTAAAAAATCAGTGGCAGAGCTAAACTATTATTTAGATAAGCCAACATATTTCCATTATAAAGCAACATGCTTGAGCCAATGAAAAAAAAGGCTAGAATATATATTTAAGCATGTATCTCACTTGCATAAGAAAAAATTAACTATGTTAAACTTAAGAGCAAGCTTTTAGTTTCGGATATGGTGGAACTGGAAAACTTTATTAAGGATTTCAAAATTTAAGATAGGGCACTGACCATAGATGGTGCCTTCGTCCCAGTAAAGAATAGTAAAAATCCTAAATGATCTTATAAACTAAAAGTAAAATAAATCAATTGTATAAAAGTGTAGACGTTTTAAAATTTTAAGGTAGAACTTTCTCTAATTTCTTTTTTTCAGCTATGCTGGTGTGATTGTGCACTGAATACTTATTTGTATTTTTAAAGAAAGAGAAGGTGCACTGAACTCATTTTAATATTACATTTGACATATATAATTGATCTTGCATTTAGTTTTCTTCAACATATTAACAAGTTTAGCATTAGTCTTGGATTCGATGGTTATTTGTAGGCTATTTATAATGGTACCTTAAATATATATAAAATAGTAATTATATGTGCAATGATACATTATTTTCACCTTTCTTTCTTCTTCATGTTTTTTGAATGAGGTTGTTAGGTGAGACATTTTGCACTTCATTTACCAAATTAATCGGGTAGGTGATTCATTGGTTAAAAACAAAAGATAACCAGTACTAAATACTAGTTAAGAAAAGCAATAAATTTATTTATCTCAACCTGAACCTGGCCTTAGCAACACCTTTCGTACAACCCTTTAACACAACACTTATTTATGATTCAATAAATACAAATTTCATGTTATTTCACATTTAACTAGTGTTATACGACTCTTACTTGAATTGGTTATAACTATAAAATCACTGATTTTCCAAAGGGAAAAAATTATCTGTCAAATAAATATTTCAAACCCTTGCAACAACGATATGAGCTTCGGGTCAAACAACAATATAAGCTTCGGATCGAACGAACTCGACTCGACCCAAGATTAGTTTCGACCCCACGAAGAACAACTACCAACTTAACCCACTAACTCCTATTCGAGCAAAGCAACCGACACGTGGCCACGACGTGACCGCCTTAACTGCTTGGAAACCGTTCCATTCACACTTTCTAGACCCGGACCAGATGCCACACACACATACCCGTTCCCGCTCAAATTCCTCGACCTGGCCCTATAAATACTCGACCCGGTGAACGAAATATGTACTTTGGCCACTTGAAACATTGATAATCCATATTTAACCCACGATTACTATTCGACCTGAACAATGTTTTGGTCATATTTGAGTGATTTTCAATATTCTTAAGATGAACTTGGTTGTATCTTGTGTGTTGAATGATTTCAAGTGTTGTAATTGCAATTCTCTGTTGAATAGAAGAACTATAAAACGGATGTAGACTCGTTAACGCGAACACTATATATCTCGTGTGTTTGTTTGTTGTTTCTCGTTTTTAATTTACATTTCTTCAATAATCTCTATGTATTCTAATCTATTGGGTGTTAGAGACATTTCTTGGTCTAACAAGGGTTAAATATCAATATTTAGATGGTTGTGTAAGAAACAAAGAATGTAAGTCTATTATCCATTCTCACTCAATCTTAATCACATGTCTCCAAGCATATCCTCTATATTTTAGCTTTCCCTAGTCCATGCCGTATTCGAAATTTGCATCCTTAAGGATGAGCCTAAAACACATTGAAGCCCAAGCCAAATTAATACACAATTAAATCTAATTTATCCCTTATCGGTATCGCTATTGAGCAATATAATTACTACTATACAATAATATTTATTCCTCAATGTCTTACCAAAAAAATATATTTATTCCTCAAATCATATACAAGACTGTAACTAACATTTCATAAATATTAATTAACTTGATTAATCAATTTAATTTATAATAATTATAATCTAATTAAATCGTCTCATCTAAAGAGAATTCATTACTTCAGTAGTGTAACTGTTAGCTGTAATCTGGTCAGCAGTAAACATCGAACTATTTGAGTGTTGGCATTCACACTTTATTTATCAGGTTATGTGACATTGTGACTAAATTTATTGTTGACTGAGTTTCGGTTAAATCTAATTTTAGGTTAATAAGCATTATGCCTTGTAACATTTATATGTACACTAATTCTCTACATCAAAATTGTTTCACTTTGGACTTATGGAGTTTGGTAATGGTTATAGTTCCAATATCACTCATATTTGACTCTATAGCCCATACAGAAATTCCTTCATCTCATAATAACAATTATTATAAATCAAAATGCTCTGACTAGGGACTTTGACTGTAAGTTGATTTGAGTTGACCATGATATTGACCCATATATCTAAGGAGACGAAATAGTGCTTCATTTCCAATACTTCCACTTAACCCAACTATAGTCACTCGATGGATGTCATACCATGATTTGGCTATAGTCAAAGTGAAGCTTTCATATTGAAGATCCATAGCATTCTCATGTTGAGAGAATTGTGTAAATTAGTCACATCAAATTTTTTTGTTACATCCTATTTATATTAACCAAATAAAAACTATCAAACAAGTCACGCCATAGTTATATAATGTCCATCAGTACATAACCTTAGGTCGACTCAATAATCATGTGTAATATATTGTTTAATATTTGAAAAGAATCTTGAAACATCTTGACTGCAAACATTTAAAACGGTATACTTTTATTCATTGTGATAAAGTATTCCCGGTTATAACATTTTGCAACTACTATCACAAAATACAACACTTATGGATTTTCAATTAAACATACTTTTAATTATTAGCTAATTAATGTTACACATTATATCATTACAAAAAGAAAATACCTTTTATTTTGAACAAGATTGATCAACGAGTTAGATATATATATAACAAACTACATGATTGCTCCTATAACATACTATTAACTCTATCACTTCGGTACTAAGTTTTATTAATATTTAGGAACAAAGTAGTGCCTTTAGAAACCCTCATCCGCTGTCTCCGGGACATTGTTGTTCCATCTCCTCAACGTACTGATCTCGACGAGGTAGTGCCTTCACCACCATCATCCCCACACCCCTACGTCTTTTGATTAGAACTAATGTTACCACGAACAATACGCAATATGCTTCTGACTTTTGGGTAAATTTTTGAAAGAATAAAGGTTAAAACAGGCTAACATTTTGAATTTAGTGGTTGTTTTTTAGTTTATATGTTGGGTTATGATAAAATGAGATAAATATTTTTAGTTTAGTGGAGGCACATTTGGCCGAAGAAGAAGCTGAGCACATATGTGAGTTATTCACCACCATAAATGTCAAATAAACTCACGGTGGAGGAATTTTATTTGGTTTCAAGTTGCCCAGCCTTTACAATGTCAGATAACTTGATTCTTTTTTTTTCGTTGGGCTGGGTTAGTGCTTAAACCACCCAAAAACTAACCATGTGGTAAAGATGACTGATCCTCTCTATTGACAATGCTCATAGTAGAAGTAGTTGACATCATTTTTGATGCCTTTTAAATGCAAATTAATGCAAGCATCCTTTAAGTGTTTACTGTCTTTGTAAGTTGAGCATTGTGCAGTTAATGCCCCGCTATTATCCCGCTATATCCTATAGCGTATTACTACCACTACGCTTTTCCCTAATAGCCTTTAATATAGTCTTTCTGCTTTAAGTCCTGTTATATTCCGTTATTCTCGATACGTCATGTTATTTCTGCTATATGACATTATACATGCTATATCTATGATATAAAAAATAAACTGAAAAATGACATTTTTACATTACAAAAATTATGAAAATAGGTTTTCTAATTGAGATTTTAAATATATATTTTTAGAAAGAAAAATAATATAATGTCCTATTAAATGTAATTAAGTTAAATATAGATATTTTGACATACTTTATCTAAAATTAAGAATGTACTAACTATAGTTAAACTAAACGTTGTTTCTTCATTTATTTCTCATTTATATATTCATAGAAAATATTAAGAATGAGTTATATGTGCTATTTTAATGTCATCCACTATATCCTGCGATTTTCTTGCTTTATCTCCGCTATGACTTTTTGGACCTCCGGCGCTTTGAATCCTTTAAGCGCTTTAACTACACTGACTTGTGTGACACCAAAATTCATGGCATCAGTTTGTTATTCAAATGCCGATAAGAAAACCTTTAAATCTTGCTTTAATTTTCTAAGAAACTGATGTTTCATATTAGTAAATATTACAACTTTATTTTAACTTTTCGTACATTGAACCATAATCTTTCAAGGTGATGTTATCGCAATTGTCCTGTTTTCTAAAAAGCCACATATATATGATATGCTAAATCTAAAGCATTCCATTATCGTTTTCAACTTCACCAAATAAACAGAAAAGAGAAACTTTATTATATGTTCAATAACTATAGCAGATTTATTTACAAGTAGTCAAAGGTATAAGCTTAACATATTGGAAGCATGGTAAGTAACAAGAAACAAGACTACATATTAGCGACCAAATGGTTAAATCGGCAGCAGAATCAACAAGCTTGTCATGAGTCCATCTTCTAGAAGTGCAGGGATACCAACCTCAAAATTCCAGATCAAATCATATTCACCAGCGTAAATTAGAAGCTTGATACCATCTTCTAGAAGTGCAGGGATACCAACCTCAAAATTCCTCATCCAATCAGTAAGCATGGCTTGGTATACTGTTGGGCTGCAACACACAAATTCTATGTCCCCTACTCCAAGAGAGCCTCTAACTGATTTTTGATTCAGAAACTTCTCCATGTTTGAAAAATTGTAGCGTAGACTTCCTTCGCACTGCTTCCTTATATTGTAGTACTACAAAGATTGAATGAATGATTATAGAGACATTAAAAGATAAATATACAGTCAAAGTGGAAAATAAAAAATAGAATGGATGGCTTACAATAATAGTTCCAACAAGTCTCATGATGGAGTTAAATATTTTATTACAGACCATATATGATGCCATGCATGATACAGATCCAGATGATCTTGAGTAAAGTGTCATTAGATGTTGTTGGACTTTGATTATTTTTCCCCATATTTAAAATTAAAACATGACAGAGGTTAAACAAATTACCACAAATCTTGATGGCAACCTCACATACTGGTATACATTTGTTGATTCTCTCATAATCAGCATGCGTAATGATTTTTTTCCAATGCATAGTCTATGTATGCTTTGTACTGAAGTGTTGGATCAGTAAGTCCATTACCAATTGCAAAACCCTACAAAAGCGACGCTCGATGTCATAAAGTTTAAAAGCCCACCTTTGTTATTTTAAATGAATATTCAAGAGCAAAATTACCTTTAAATTAATATGAATGCCTTCGTTAGCTTTATTTCCTTGGTGAACCCTGCTTGCAAAAGCTGGGATGTAATGCCTAGAATAGGATTCTCCAGTTATGTAGAAGTCGTTTAGCACGAGTTCTGGATGCTCCTTGAAAAATGCCTGGTAAATTATTTCAGGGGGAAATTCATTAATTGGAGATAGATGACTCGACTCAACTGAACTCTAAACATAGATGGAATCAATATTTTTCTATTGCCTCAGGTAACCGGCAACAACGAATGTCAGTATTTGCAACAAAAATTTGTAACAAAATTATGAAAAATATCTGAATTACGGATGATTTATACACTAGATATTAACTTTTGAATCAAGGCCAAAGATGTTGTCCAAAATCAGATATTTGGGCAGCGGAGTACGAATAAACTCAATGATCTAGTCTGTCAACAATTTCAACAATGCCAAAAAAATAAAATCAAGTGGCACAAATAATAGAGAGAACAAAAACCGAAAAGAGAGGAAAGGACACACCAATATAACATGGTTCGGATATGAATATCTTACGTCCACGGAGACCCAACAATTTTCATTTCTCAATGAAGAAATGAGTACATAAGAATACAATAGAGAGAAGATTAATGTTGAATTGCTTGCATTCATATAGTAATATATGATTGGCCTGTTATTTTTCTTTTAAAAATAAAACTTCCTCTTATATCTTTCCATATACGAGCCAGTTAATTGATTGACAATTAATCAATTTCTTTCCTTCTCTGCAAATATTTGAATTATAAATTTCAACACTTCAAATTGATTCCAATATAACAATCTATCTTCATCATCTCATCTTCAACAATCAACGTAGAAGTTGTTTGGCCCAGCGCCCCATGACGCTTAAGTAACAGGAAGCAAACTGATCAAGTTTGAGCAATGCTCAAACTTGTCCTTTGGAAGTGACTTGGTCATCATATCTGAAGGATTATCCGAAGTACCCACCTTCAATAATTTGATCTTGCTTCGTTCTTCCTCAAGCATAACAAAGAAACCTGTAACATCAATGTGCTTCATCCATGAACTATAAGCCTGATTCTCAACAAGATGAATCGCACTCTAACTGTCTGAAAATAGCTCCACTATCTGCTGTGCCATTAAAAGATCATCCAACAACCGAAGTAAGTACAATCCTTACTTTGTTGCTTCCACAATCAATATAAACTCAACTTCGGTGGTCCACTAAACTACGATAAAATGCAACTTTGATCTCCATGAAATCGGGCTTATGCCAAGTGTAAAAACATAGCCCGACACCAACTTCTGTCCATCTCAATCCCCAGCGTAATCTGAATCACATTATCCTCTAAGAGAGATGTCTCCGTCTACTCCACCATATAACAAGCCAACTGAAGAAGTGCCACGAAGATATCTGAGTATCCACTTCACTGCTTGCCAATGCTCTTTACCTTGGGTTAGACATATATCAACTAACTGCATGAGCTAAATCAGACCTTGTGCATACCATAGCATACATAAGGCTTCCAACCACACTAGAATAAGGAATATTACACATATCCCTTTTGTCTTGATCCGATGTGGGACACATATCTCTGGATAACTTGAATTGAGAGCCTAATGGAGTAGCCACCGGTTTCCGTACCGAATCGAGATAGGACTTTCTCTATGTATTGAGTTTGAGTGAGCCTCAAAACTCTTTGCTTTCTATCCCTCTGAACCTCCAGCCCCAAAATTCTCTGTGTGTTTCCCAAATCATTCATCTCAAATTCCTTACTAAGCTCCATCTTCAACTCCGAAATTTTAGACATGCTTTTAGAAGCTATCAACATATCATCAACATAAAGTAACAAATAGATGATGTCATCATTACGTTTTTTAAAATAGATACATTGGTCCTTAAAGCTTCTAGAGTAACTATGTGAGATCATAAACTTATCAAATTTCTTATAACACTGTCTAGGAGACTGTTTTAAGCCATAAAGAGATTTGTTAAGTTTACAAACATGGCCTAGCCTGCTGCTATCAATGAACCCCTCTGGCTGCTGTAGGTAAATGTCATCCTCAAGATCATCATGCAAGAATGCTGTCTTGACATCTAGTTGTTCCAACTCCATGTCGAAGTGACCAACTAATTACAAAAAAATGCGAATGGAAGTGTGTCTAACAACTGGAGAAAAAATATCATGAAACTCCGCATCTTTCTTCTGAACATAACCCTTCGCCACTAATCTTGCTTTATACCTTAAATCACCATTGTCACCATATTTCACCTTATAGATCCATTTACATCCAATTACTCTCTTGCCGGAAGGAAGTGGCACTAAATCCCAAGTGCGGTTTTTGTGCAAAGACTCAATCTCCTCCTCCATTGCTACTAGCCAACTGGAGCTATCAACTGAACTAATGGCACCTCTGTAGTCTCTTAGTTCATCATGAAATATGCTTAATGCATAAGTTTCAATATCTTCAATGCTTAATCCCACAAAATCATCAAGCCACGTAGGTCTTTTCTTCTCTCTCATTGGTCGAGTTTGAATTTGAGCTCCACCTTGAGATTGATCTTCTCTCTCTTCCCTATCAACCACGGTGTCACCGGAATCACCATTTTTACTCATATGGAAGTTTGATGATCTTCCTTGTGTTTTGTATTCTGAACTTGTCCTCTCAACATCATCATTAACTGAAGAAGAAGGCTCCACCTTCAACATAGCCTTCTCATCAAATGTGACATGCCTGCTAGTAACAATCTTCTGGGTAGTAGGACACCACATCCTATAACGCTTAATTCCTTTCTTATAGCCAAGAAAAATATACTTGCGAGATCTTGGATCCAACTTCCCTTTTCTCTCATGCACATAAGCTGGACAACCAAACACTCTGAGAAAGGAATATGATATAGATTCTCCCTTCCATAGTTCTTCAGGAATCTTCATAACTATGGCAATAGAAATTGTGCGGACGATAAGGAAAACCGTCGTAGATAATGCTTCTGCCAAAAATCTCTTATTTAATCCCGCAGTCAGCCGTAAGCAATGAGTTCTTTCCAACAAAGTCTGATTCATTCTCTCTGCAACCCCATTTGACTGATGGTCTCCTGGTGTGGCGTAATGTCTTTTGATTCCCTCGGACTCACAAAATTTGATGAATTTTTGAGAAGCGAATTCACCATCATTATCTGAACGAAGAACCTTCACTTTCTTTCCAGACTACTTCTCAACAAGAGATTTCCAACTTTGAAAGCTATCAAAAGTTTCATCTTTGGACTTCATAAAGTAAACCCATACTTTTCTAGAAAAATCATTCACAAATGAAACAAAATACCTGGCTCCTCCATAAGATAGGCATGGTGTGGGTCCCCAAACATCAGTATGAACATACTCTAAAACGTCTTTAGACGTATGCTCTACAATGGCAAAAGAAACCTTCATCTGCTTTCCAAGTACACATCCTTCACAAAAGTCAAGTTTTGAATGATGAACACCATCAATCAAGCCTCGCTTTCTCAATACTTCTAAACTGCGCTCCCAATGTGACCCATATGAAAATGCCACAATCTAATAGAATTGGAATCAATTGAATCAATTACCAAAGCAGTCTCCGCAACAGTAGTTGTACCCTTCAGCAAATATAGATTTCTAGCTTTTACCCCTTTCATTACTATCAATGAGCCATTTGTAATTTTTAATGAATCCTTTTCTATTACACACTTTAAGCCAAAATTGCACAATGCTCCAATAGAGATCAAACTACGCCTTAAATCAGGCACATGCCTGACATCACATAAAGTACGAACAACACCATCAAACATCCTGATTTTTCTGTTTCAATACCAATCATGCGACAAGAAGCATTATTTCCTTTGAGAACCTCTCCTGCATCAACCTCACGATAAGCGGAAAAAGAGTGCCTATCAGGTGTCATGTGATAGGATGCTCCCGAGTCAATTATCCACATAGTACTCTTCATAGGAGAGGCGGAAGCTGTAAAAATGCCAGGATCATTATCTGAATCTGATGTCTCCGCTGTAGATGCTGAAGCCTTCTGCGGAACAACTTTGTTTTTATTCTCCAACTTAGGGCAATTTGCAATATAATGTCCAGGTTTTCTGTAATAATGACAAACTCCCTTCCGAGCTCCTCTTGGCTGAGATCAGGACTTAGCCCTATCTCCACCGAATTTGGGTCTACTTTTACTTCTTCCTCTCTGTGCAACAAGGCTTTCAGAATCACTCTCCATGCTCATGCTTGCTAGCTGTCCTCTCTCAGCACATGCAAATTTGTCTTCACATCCTCCAAGCAAATAGACGAACACCCATAGATCATAGAGTTAACAAAAGTGTTATACTCTGCAGGTAAAGAACATAAAAGAATAATAGCTTGCGCCTCATCCTCAATCTTTACATTAGTTGCTCGAAGATTCATGACAAGTGTGTTGAGGGCATATATATGAGCAAACACATCTGTTACGGGCCTCATTTTGAAAGAATAAAGTTTTTGCTGTAAGATGATGCGGTTGGTGAGAGACTTGTCGTAGAACTTTCTCTTAAGACCCACAATTCCTTAGCAGTTTTCACATGAGAAAACTCTCTAAGTACTTCATCAGAAAGGCTAAGTTTGATGGTAGTAAGAGCATCCTCTTCCAATTCTTCTATCTCTTCAGGTGCTAATTTCTTCGATTTCTCTGGATCTGAGACAACCTTAAATATCCTCTCTTTCTTCAACACCGCTTCCATCTTCATCTTCCATGTGCCAAAATCCCCTTTTCCTTCAAATCTAGCAACTCCATAATTTGTAGCGCTTCTACCACCGTTATTCATTGTGGAATTTGACATGGCTGGAAAAGTCTTTGAACATGACAACTAGCTCTGATAACAATCTGTAGTGCAAAATCAAAGATTTGGGCAGCGAAAAAAGGAATAAACTCGATGATCTAGTCTGTCTACAATTTCAACAATGCCAAAAAAATAAAATCAAGTGTCACAAATTATAAAGAGAACAAAAACAGAAAAGAGAGGAAAGGACACACCAATATAACACGGTTCAGATATGAATATCCTACGTCCACGGAGACCCAACAACTTTTATTTCTCAATGAAGAAATGAGTACATAAGATTACCATAGAGAGAAGATTAATGGTGGATTGCTTGCATTCATACAATAACATGACCCCTATTTATATAGATGGATTTCTTGGAGATAAATAAGCGAAGTTTCTAGATTTCTTGGACATGAAGAAAAATAAATATAATATCTTCCTTGATTTGATTGGAGCATAAACGGTTGGCGCAATCATGGCCTCAATCTCTTTCGCTGAGTAAATTGATTCTTCATTAATTATTGATTGGCCTATTATTTTTCTTCCAAAAAGAAAACTTCCTCTTATATCTTTCCATATACGAGCCAATTAATTGATTGACAATCAAACATTTTCTTTCCTTCTCTATAAATATTTGAATCATAAATTTCAACAAAAGCTAAGTGTAGAACTTACAGAAATCTACTCTAATGTTCAGGATTATTTTAGATCCAATTGAAAATTCAAGCTCACTTACATGCTCGGAAAGAGAGAGAAAATTTTGATATGGTGCCCCAGAGGCGGATTTAGGATTTTATTTCAAGTAGGGAAAAATTTTAGTCCCACACCATCAAATAAAATGGAATCCTCTTGTATATATACCCACATATGTTTCATTGTTGCAAAGTTACTAGAATCAGCATGGTTTGAGTGGACTGTTGGCTGCTTGATGCCCAGGTAAAGCGGTTTGTTATTTCCCAGGTAGAGCAAACCTCAAAGAGAGTTTTGATTTGCCAACAACTTTAACTTTTTTTAACCTAGGGCATTGGCCCTTCCTGGCCTCAATGTGTGTACGCCCCTGCGGAGCCCTAAAACTCAAAAAGAGATAACGAGTTGAATTCAAAATTAAAAAAAAAATTGTTAAGAGTAGAAGAGTCAAATAAGCCTAGCTAAACTTCCATTAATTATAAAAACTGTTAAGAGTAGAGTGATTTTAGAGACAAGTTATCAGTTTTAGTTTATTTATCACTTTTATAAATTCTATTATTGTTCTATATAACTGTATGAGCCTATATACTATGATTACGTGGTTTATATAATTGTTATTGTCTCGTCAGCTTTACATCTGTGATTGTTACTATTATATGTTATCCGATACGTTGTAAGGTATATAAAAGGTTCTATGATTGAATTTCGTATTTTATTATTTCTCTTCACTTCTATTTTCTTCTTTTCTTTTCCAATCCTCTTTATTTAGATTATTTCTTTATCTTGATAATTGTTATGCATCGATCGGGTGATAGTACAACATAATATTTGGTTATATAAGCACTGATGGTGTCTGGTGATCATCACAAAATCCATATGAGATTTCGTGATCTTTCTTTACATGGCGGTAAGTAAGTTGAATGTTAGACATAGCCTCATCAGTGGAAAATACCAAACCATAGATAAGATATGTGGCCAGTATGTTTGGCAAACTCAATGGGTGTAGTTGGCTCCCTTTCTGGCAATGCCTTAAGTTTTGACATGCAGGAGCTAGATCTTATTGAGACCCGTTATGTTTTCCTATAGTATCTTGGCTAGACCAGTGCAATGTTTTAAAGGTTGGATTCTGATCCTTATAAAGGAGGATTTTTTTTTTGGGAAGCACTGAGGGAACCTCTATGGAAATCCTGCATAATTAACTAATGCACCACATTGGTTTTTGATCGTTTCCCTGGTATGGTTGTGATGTGAACCTACAAGCATCACAATTACTTTAATTATTTTACTTTCGCACTTTGGTATTACTATAATATTACTGGATTTTTATCGAAAACATTTTGGTTTGTCATAAGTTAAACCCGTCTTTGTCTATGTGCAACATGGACTTACGTGGTATCTTTTATTTCAAAATATTTTAAAATATAATAAATAAATTCTTTACGATTTGATTTTATCATACTTGTCATTCCAGATTGGCCAGGACGTTATTTTCCTATAATGCATAGGGCATACCAAATATACTATCTGGTTAGTTTTAAACAGTTAAGAGATTAGGAGGCGAGCATAAGGCCTAGGATGTACTCCCATATTTTCCTGTATTGTTCCCTAGTTTGTTCTCCTATATTTATATGCATTTGTGAGGATAAACTATTATAACTGTCTAGTTAAAATACTTTAGTATACTTTGATTTGTATATGTAATTTTTTTTTTTTTGAAAAGATCTTATTTATAGTATTTATATTCCGTTGCATTGTGAGATTCTGCTCCATCTTCTTTTTTCAACCCCAACAATCTATCTTTTCCGCACCTGGATATTTTGCATGTGAATATTGTGGACGTATTAGTATCAATTTCTAAAGGTCAAAAAGACAGGCATTGCATGGTAGCTTGCAATGCAACTTGAATTTGATATGAGATTTTTTTAGTTTGCTTGAAGATGTATTTCGGCTAGCAAAAGCAAGGATAAGTAAGCCAATAAAATGGTAAATGATTAGGTTACAGATCAATATTCAGATGGTTGTGTAAGAAAGAAAGAAGGTAAGTCTATTATCCCTTCTCACTCAATCTTACCCACGTATCTCTAAGCATATCCCCTATGTTTTAGCTTCCCCTAGTTCATGCCATATTCGAAATTTGTAGCCCTATGGATGATCCTTAAACACATTAAGCCCAAGCCAAATTAATACACAATTAAATCTAATTTTATCGCTTATCGATATCGCTATTAAGCAATATATTTACTGCTATACAATAATATTATTCCTCAAATTGTATACAAGTTTATAATTTACATTTCATAAATATTAATTAATTTGACTAATTTATTTATTTATTAACAATTATAAACTAATTAAACCATTTCATCTAAAGAGAATTCGTTATTTTAGTTGTGTAAGTCTTAGTTGTAATTTAGTCAGCAATTAGCATTGATTTATTCGAATGTTAATGTTCACACGTTATTTAGCAGATTATGTGAAATTATTGCTAAGTTATCGCTTACTCAGTTTCGTAGAATCTAATTTTTAGTTTAGTAAGCATTAGGCCTTGTAACATTTATATGTACACTATTTCTCTACATCTAAGTTGTTACACTTTGGACTTAAGGAGTTTGGTAATGGTAAAAATACCAATATCATTCATATTTGACTCTATAGCCCAAACAGAAAGTCCTAGATCTCATAATAAAAATTATTATTAATCAAAATGCTCTGATTAGGGGTTTTGCCTGTAAGTTGATTTGAGTTAACCGTGATATTAACCCCATATAACTGAGGAGACTGCATAGTGCTTCATTTTCAGTACTTCCACTTCACCCAACTATAGTTGCTCGATGGATTCATGGTTTGTCCATAGTCAAAGTGAAGCTTTCATGCTGAAGATCCATAGTATTCTCAAGTTGAGAGAATTATTGTAACGATTTGGATTTCACCTGGACCTAATCGATTAACCAAGACCGTTCAAACCCCGAATACGCTAACTTTGGGAATACAGCACATTAGAACAAATAACATAAGACTTTTATAAATATTACAATATTGTTACATCAGAGTACAGAATATCAGAGTACATTGAAATAACAACACAACGGAAGATAATTTACAATAAATGTAATTCCAAGTACAGCGAAAGACCATCGATGCTCTGGACACAGCTTTAAGCTTCGATCCAGAATCCTGCTCTGTGAATCTGCAAAATAAGCTATTCGACTGCCCATGTGGAAAATATGGGCACCCGAGTTTGCAAGAGAAAAAAACTACGGGTCAGTCATGGGATTGGTATGAGAAATCTTACTTAACCTATTGAATAATAATAAGGCTAATCACAGGACCACGCCGCTTACGCGGAACGGGTTTACTCCATTGGATTGCCAATGCAAGAAATAAAGTAAATCGTTAAACAACGCAATGCTTTTTAGAAAAATGAAGCCATTATAAGACTCAAGTCCCATCACACAATGCAACGCAAGCCGAAGGATAGAGTTTTACCTTATAATGGTCAAAAATGCTTGATACGATAAAACAAATTTGATATTATTACGTAAAGACCCGTAAATTCCCGCTCTTTGGATCGACCATAAACCACACAAGTCTGACCCAAAAGTTGGAAATCCACGAATACTTTAACTTTGGGAATACAACAACATCAGAACAATAACAGCAGACTTTTATAACATCAATAATAAATGTTACATCAGAGTACAGAATATCAGAGTACATTGACTAATAATTACAGCGAAAGATAATTTTACATTATTTTAATACATTGCAGCGGAAACAAAATAACTAAGGCAACAGAAGACTTCCAATGTTCTGGACACAGCTTTAAGCTACAATCCAGGATCCTACTAAAGAGATAAACCTGTAGACAAACTGCTCGACTGCCCTTGTGGAAAAGAGGACACCCGAGTTTGCAAAGTGAAATAAACTACAGGTCAGTTTGGGGACTGGTGTGAGAATTTTTAACTAATTTAACTAATAGTAATAAAGCAAATCCAAGGACCACGCCGCTAACGCGGAACGGGTTTACTCCAATGGGTTGTCGTGCATAACTTAAAGTGACAAAACAAACAATAAGTAAATCGTAAAACAACGCTATGCTTTTGAGAAAAATGGAATCACCATAAGACCCAAGTCCCATCACACAATGCAACGCAAACTAGAGGATAGGGTTTTACCTTATGGTGATTAAACATGCTTGGTATGATAAAAAACGAATCTGATATTATTATTTGTGTATATAAGTTTTCAAAAATAGTTCAATCATAGTGTATCAATCCTAGGACACATAGATACCAAAATACTATGCTTCCATACTAGTAATACAATCAAATCCGCATGAGGTCGTATTGGAAATTGGGTTTCCATCATGAGTCAAGGCTAGGGAGGAGCTCCTTACCGATTCGAGACACTCTAGCTAATGTCTCAGGATCCCCCGCAGTGAACCCTTGGATAGCTGCAGGGCCGGTCCACAAATACAGCTTCGTGGATTGGCAATTACTGAACACACGTTTCCCGGTCCTATAGGACCTATCACCCGAGGCGCCTCATTCCATCATCCACATAAGTAAAATTTCGGGCCGTGTTAAAGCCCAAACACCACTTCTAGCTAGAAAGAAACGTGCTGCTCTCCCTGCGTTCCCTTCTCCCGTTTTAGACTCCGCCGATGTGTGAGGCTCGCGAAGTCACGCTATACACAAAACTATGCCTAAACAGGCTATGCTTTGATCATCCCATAAGGCCTGCTTTTCAACAAAGCCTTGATCATATGCATCTTAGCATGCCACATCGTCAATCCATACCATACCATTGATTTCTACCAACATATAACCTCTAAGCTCGTACGTCTTAGAGAAGGGTGTAAAACACCAAACAGATATATGTTTAGCAGAGATCAACGAATACAGTATAAAGGAATGCAATGTCAGACATACAATCCATTTATAAGCTTATGCTCGGGGTCTGAGCGAAAGCCAAATCCGTGCAATCAACACTACGTCCGGACGGCTACTACTGTCGCCCCTTCAAGGTAGTTACTCCCATCATGGGTCTCAATAGCAACACATCCATTCGATGTGAAGATCGTCGGTCTTCAATCACTGTCTTCAAATATTCGACTTAGAACGACGTATAATCATTTGAAATGAGATTGAACTCGGACTTTTCAAATGATCCTCGCATATATATATATATAATTAAAAATCATTTCATATCGTTAATATTAATTTATAACGATCAATCTTTATTTTTATTTATATAAAAATAATTAAATTCCATTTAACAACGCTTTAAGTCAATAGGCGACATTGGCGCTGTTTTCACCCAAATTTGTTTTACACATTTCCTCTAAATCTAACCGTTGGGTTTTAACATAATTCATATCATTGGCAAGAACTTCCCAAGGCGAACCTAATGGTTTCAGTTTGGGAAATTCCGACGGTCGGATATTTCTGTATGATCAGTTAAAAGTACGATCCTAAAATGTGAACTACCACGCTCGATTTATTTACTTTTAATTTATATATATATATAAATTTATATAAATATAATCCCTTCGTCCATTTTATTATTGTGATTATCATATCAAGTAAAGAACACTTGGTTTCATAACATTTCGATATATTACACAACACACAATAATGTTTTACTTTAATTATCAAAATATCCATTTTGAAATTATTCCTCTTCTAATATTCATTATAAATTGGATAAAATAAATCGATAAACTCGTTTGGGTTAAAAATAGTGTCACTATTTTAAAACGGATTTAATAGCCCAATTCATTTTCTTATCCCTTTATATTTTTATAATGGGCTAGACCCCTCACATTAAGCCTACGACTTGTGGATGCTGGATGTGCCGGTCGGTTCCGGGCAGACTTATCCCACAAGTTGGGCTTAACCTCGTGTCATGGCCCGTTTCGTATTTGTGCACTTGGACCTCTCACATTAGGTTCAACATTTGTGGCTGCTGGATATGCCGGTCGGGTCCGGGCAGGCTTCTACCACAAATGTAACCTAACCTCATGTCCAAGCACAATTATAATTTATAATTATAATTAATTTTTCCAAAATAGGTCATTATTTAAATTATCCTTTCCTTAAAGAATCCTAATTCTAAGGTATTCTTTATTTCTAAACATCCTGATTGTATTTAATATAAATTGTAACTTTCCCTATTTTTGTGACTTTCTAAAAACAATCTTTTCAAGATGTCCCATTTTGAAACCATATCTTCTATACTTTAACGTATTGACACCAAAGATGTAATCTTTCTAAATCAACGTAAATTAATTTCATTAATTGAATATAAAATAAAAACATTCCTTTAATTAAAAATTGAGAACGTTTTAAAAACAAAATCTTCTTAATTTAACACATGGACAATTAAAAAGGTAATCTTTTTAAATTCTAACTTTTTATACAATCATAAATGATATACTCTTACTTATTAACCACTGAAATGTAACTTTCAATTTATTCCTTTTAATGCATAGAAAATATTATTAAAACATCTCTTTTCCTTATTTATTTAAACTATAAGTTATAAATGTCTTCCTTTTCTTTTCCTTATTTATTTACCAAATTTTAATAAGTATTTTCCCTTTTTTTCTACATGTCCTATTTACATGAAAATGTAAATGAAAGCTTCATCTAAAATAATCCTTTTTATTTACATAAGGAAATGTAAATTTTTACTTCATTTACATTCTTTAATTTCATGGAAAATAAAATATTTTATCTCTTTCTCTCATTTTATTGAAAATGTAATCTTTTCTTCTTGTTCTTTACACTATATAAAAAAAATTGTAATTTTTATTTTACGTTGCAAATTCATACCTTAACTACATATAAAAAATGTAATTTTTATTTTACGTTGCAAATTCATACCTTAACTTCATATAAAAAAATGTAATTTTTATTTTATTGCAAAATCTCATTCTTTAATTACATATAAAAATGTAATTTTTTTATCATGCGAATTCTCAACTTCTAGTTACATATAAAAATGAAATTTTATTTATCATGTGAATTCCCAACTTCTAAAAATGTAATTTTTAGTTAACACACAAATCATACTTTTATTTACATATAAAAATGTAGTTTTATATGCGATAAAAATTTCATGTCTTTTCCTTACATAAAAATGTAATTATATTTTCAATATAAATTCTACTTTTTAATTACATAATAAAATGTGTTATATTTTCAATGCACTTAAACATGATTATATTACATACACAATCCATGATTCTAATATTCATATATTTCATATGCAATATATGACGTCAAATATGATTGTGTTTCATATGCGATACATGACATCAAAACGTGACTATATTTCAAGTTTCTAAACAAACACTAAAAATACATTTATTTTCATGTTTCATTTCGACAACAAAAATATGATCATTTCATATCAACAACAAAAATATGATTATTTCATTTCAACAACAAAAATATGATTATTTTTGTCGTTTCTAATTTCTATCAAAAATATTATTATTTTGTCGCTTCAACTTTCTATCGAAAATGTTGTTATTTTTGTCGCTTCAACAAAAACGATACTTTCGTTTTAACAAAAATGATGCTTTAGTCTCAACAAAATCAATACACTTTTATTTCAACAAACAATACTTCTTAATGTGAACAATTCTATATAAACTAACCAAGTTAAAATTTTAAATTTTTTTTATAAACAAAATTTTATGTACAAATCAATATTCAAAAATTGAATCTTTCATTACAACAAATCTTATGTAAACAATTATAAATTGAATCTTTCCATTACGGCAAATCTTATGATGTATAGAACTGAAAAAAATAAAAAAAAATAGCAGCGTGCTTATAGATCAAAATTCTGGTTTAATCTAAATTACCAACCGCGATGTTTAATATCAGATCCATACAAATCCAAAATGATAAAATGACAGATCTACTCAATACAACGCAATACAATACCATATAATCCATCAAAACAATCCACACAATACATCACAGCATAGATCATACAGATAATTATTTAACAAATTAGAATGATTAATTAAATAAATTTAAATTGTGAAAATCAGAGATTCTCACCTTGATTTGGCTGAAAATTCAAAGTGCTTGTTTTCAGATCCGGTTAGCGCCATTGCGAAGATCTCGGAAAGACGAATCAAACGCAATAAATGGTTCGCAAAACGGATCTCGTATGGAGAAGTTATGGATTTTTAAAGATTGTAAATTTAAACTATAAAAATAATTAACCCATGAACTCACCCACTAAGGTGCTGCCACGTCACCTCCCCCCAAACCCCTTTCTTCTTCTTCTTCTTTCACGTTGATTTCCCTGCACCGTCTAAACCCAAAGCCACCTCCAGTCCTTCATCACCGCACACAATACGAGACACCGCAACAAGATCAGACCGCACCACACGAACGCCACCGACCACCTCTTCCTGTGCCAGCCATGGGGCCCAGCTCGTGCCCCCCTAGGACTCGCCAACCACCCCTAAACGCAGCCACTTCAGGCTGAGAATTCGCGAAATCCGTGCGTTGAAACCCGATCTTAACCGTATGGATTGAAAGGTCTTGAAAATCTCTTCGATTCGGTATATAATATGTTGAATTTCATTGAGCGGATCAAAAGTTATTGAGGTTTGAATTTTCGATCATTCATGGCCTTCGGTTTTGGATGATGGCGGCTGGTCATTTTTTAGGGTTTTAAATAATTTTTTATTAATTTATTCATCGTAAAGCGTGTTATAAAGGTAAAAATGCGGGCTGTCTCCGAATTGGGCCTGCATACTGTCGTTCTTAAGGTTTAGACGCCTTCTGAACGCAATGGAACAGGTCTCGTGGCCCAATTCCGAAATCTGTAAAAAAAATTATTTAAATCTTCATTAAAAATTAATTAATTAAATATTTACCGTACATTTAAATACGCCGGGGCCACGTACGGACTCCGAAAATTACAGAAAAATTATTCTTGGCTTTCTTTTGTCGATACGGTCCTAACAGAATTAATTTCGTCGAATTCTGAGACTGTTTGAAAAATGGTCTTTTTCTGGTCGATCCGATTTGACTAAAACTGACAAAACACGTTTTCTTTTGCCACGCTCACATATTAATTCGAAAAATTCTGGAAAATTTAATTTAGCAATAATTTGACATTCCGATTCCAACAAAAGTGGTTTCATCGAAAACCGAGGTCGTTTGCAAAATGGTTATTTTTAAGGCGTATATATATTCAATATTAAAAATACATTTTTAAACAAATAATTTCCGAAACTCGAAATATATAAGTGTTTATACTTTTTAAATGCAGAAATGTCATTTTGAACTTAATGGAAGTGGTTTCGAGCCCAAATTCCTTCGTATGCAAAAAGTAATGTTTTTATCCTTTGTAAATTTCATAGCGACCTTTCTAAATTTTAATTTGGGCATAACTTTTGATTCCCGCTATAAAATTTCAATTTTTCAGATTCGTTAGAAAGATATTTTTAAATAGGTTCTAATATTTTTGGTTTCACTAAAATCCGTTAAATTTTGCATCCTGTACGGTCAGTCAAAGTTCAAGTTTGACTTTTCAAACTACCGCGCTATTTCTAACTCCTTTTATAATTAAAATTAAATTATTCATTCTAAATTCAATTTAAATCAATTTTTAATCATTATTATTTTAAATAAATTATTTTAAATATCAAAACCTCAAAATTAGTTAATACAAAATTTTAAATTGGCCCCAAAATTCAGGGCTGTTACATATTATTAGTGTATATATGTTTCAGAAACATTTCAATCATAATGTATCAGTCATAGACGGCATAGCTACCATATACTATGTCGCCATACTAGCTCTACAATCAAAACTGCATGTTGTCATCTTGGAAATTGGGTTTCCATCATGAGTCAAGGCTAGGAACGATCTCCTTGCCGATTCGAGACACTTTGGCAATGTCTTAGGATCCCCCACAGTGAACCCTTGGATCCTGCAGGGACGGTCCACAAACAACGTTAGTGGATTAGTTATGCCTGAACACACGCTTTCGATCCTATTGGACCAATAAAATGGTCACAATTGACCAATAAATCCGAGACGCCTCATAATCCATCAACCACGTAAGTAAAAATGTCGGGCTATGTAAAAACCCTAACACTACATCTAGCTAGAAAGAAACGCGTGCACTCCCTGCGTTCCCTTGTCCCGTTTTCTGACTCTAACAGGAGTGTGAGGCTCGCGAGGTAACGTTATACACAAAGCTATGCCGAAATAGGCTATGCTTTGATCATCAACCACAAGACTCTGCTTTTCAACAAAAGCCTTGATCATTTGCATCTTGGTGTGCCACATTGACAATCCACGCCATGCCATCAATAACTATCAATACATAACCTCTAAGGGTGTTAAGCAAGAGAATAAATTCCCCGCCACCAACGGTTATATATTGAATAGAAATCAATTTACATAGAATGAAATCCAATGTCCGACACACATCCATTTACAAGTTCGTTCTAGGTCTGAACGAAACCGGCGACACTTTATTCCTCGTCCTATATGTACAATACAAGAGAGAGATGCTCACATATCCATCGATCTCCAAGTACGCCTGGACGATCACCACTTATTACCTTGTCTTGGGATGCCTCTCAATCAAGACATCGGTAATCGTCGAAACAATGTAAAGACCTCCTATCTTCAATCACCGTCTTTATCTTCGTCTCTTAATCGTCGTAGTAATTATTCGGAATAGGTTAAACCCGGTCTTTCCGAATAACTCGCATGTTTTATAATCAATGATAAAGTGCTATAAAAACACATCAAACGCCTCATTCCAATTCAGAATATTCTTTTAATAAAATATTCTCATTATTAGGGAAAGGTTCTCATTAATTTTATCAAAGATAAATTCTTTGAATTTATTCCTTAATCTTCTTTTTAAAGATTCTTTTAAAACTCCAATGTGGTTTTAAATATCAAAAATCATAACTTTATGATTATTTAACTTTAAGAAATTAATCTTGTATTTAACTGGGTTAAAGAACCAATGTCATTTTAAAACACAGTTCACGATAAACCCAAAAATCATCTTCCATAAAATATGGAATTTTCATAGAAATCAAATCAATATATAATCGATATAAATTCCCGTATCAGACTGATAATATAAATGGAATAATGGCCAAGCCTTTAAATTCCATATATAGTAATGGTCTTCTTTTACAGAAGCTCATCTCGATTATTATTAAATCGAATTCTACTCAATTCCAGTTTAATATATTAAATTGGAAAACTTTGCTTTGGAAAATTCCCATTTAAATCTTAATAAAAGATTTATAAATTCCAAATATATTTTCTAATTGGGTTAAAGAACAAATGTCGTTTAAAACATAGTCCATAATAAACTCAGTTCACATTTTGTTTTATTCTAATTTCTAAATATAATTGGAAAACTGTAACAATCTTAATTAAAAGATTTATTCTTTTCTCAACTGGGTTTAAGAATGGTATTATTGAAGACACAATTCATGACAAACCCAAAAATTCCAATTTATTTATTTAATTCCAAGTAAATATTAATTTATTGGAAAACTTCATTGAATCTTAATTTAAAGATTTATTCTAGTTAATAACTAGTTCATATTGATAAAAATATGTTTTTATATTTACAAAATTGGATTTTTTCATCCAAATTCTTTTCAAATAATTTATTATGATTTCATATAATTTATCAATATTTTAAATAATTTTATCAAGGCCTGTACAGTCAGTTTCCATGAACGGTCATCGAACTGCACTTACAACGACCTTTTCTAAAATTGATTTGGACATAACTCCAAATCTAACCGTTAGATTTCAAAACTCTTATATTCATTGGAAAAATCTTTTCGATACGAACCCAAGGGTTCCGGTTTTAGAAGAATCCAACGGTCGAATCTCCCGTTACGCCATTTTGAAGTTAATGGTCGAAATTCGCGAACGGTCGCTGTGCGACGCATTCTATTCAGGCCATTTATATATATAATATATATCGTCGATTTCTATTTAAAACATATTTTACAAAACATTAATAAATTCTTTTAAAAATGAATTAATTTCTTTTTTCAATTTTAAAACAAAATTGACTGTCCTGTATTTTATCATACTAAAATATTTATATTTTCAAAATATTAGATTTATAAATCACTTCCCCATTTTTTTATATTTATTTTAAAATAAACTAAATCGATCGATAAACCCGTTTGGGTTAAAAATGGCGTTTCTACTTAGTTCGACTTCACATGTTAATATTTTTATTCTTCATTGAATATTATTCTAGAATATTTATTATTACAAAATATTCTTTATTATAAGATTCTTTACTTTAAACTATTCTTTATCAAACCGACCGTTAGGGAGGTTTCCCCACTGTAAGAGCCAAAATCAAATTGTCTGTGCCAATTATTTAGGCCTAAATTTTTGCCTAAATTGTCTGACTTTCCCATGAATGTCGTCCTTCCATCTATTCCGACTCTCCTCTGGTTTCCCTCTATTCTTCTGTTTTCTTCGTTCTTTTCTTTCTCGTCCGATTTTTCTCAAATCGACCACCGCCTTCTCTCAAATCCGTGTACTCAAACTCTCGCGTCTCTCTGCTCCATTTCTTCATCGTTCGTCTAATTCAATGGCTATTTTCTCCATTTCTTCTACCATTTCTTTCCCATTCAATGCAATAATGCCTCCGTTTCTTTTCTCCTCGTTATGATTTCATCGGCCCTAGACCTCCAAAAAAATCCCTTTTTTTCACGGATTGATACACAAAATCCCATTTTTTCACTCCATAAAATCCGACTTAATCCGATGTTATCAATTCAAAGAAAATTCTCCGTTGAGAATTTAGGATCTCCTTCCGTTGAGAATTTCCTTTCCAATTTGAATAAGATTTAACCCGATTTCTTATCCTTGGATTGCAACAGAAGTACAAACTAACTCCTTTTCTCAACGCAGCTTACAGACTTCTTTATAATATGCCCTATGAAAGTTGAGGGAAGCGAGATGGTAAAAGTTGAGGAGGTGACGATTGTTGTTAAAGAAACCAGAAAGGAGATCAAGTATAAAGCAAGGTAGGTTTTTAGTATTTTCTGCGCTAGTTTGACATAATTTATCATTTGTTTGTATTTTTCGTACGGAATTATTATTATTTAGTGCATATAAATATGATACACTTACAATTGTCAGAACATTTTGGAATGTCAAATTCAATGTTTTGGATGTTCAAATCCTCTGCACACAACATTGTGTTTATGTCTTCTTGTACCAAAATGGAATACGACAATTCAATGCTATTGGAAAGGCAGCATTTCGTTTGAAAACCTTGTTTTGGGACACGCGATCCATATATGAAATGTTTGGTATTAGTTTGTCTTTATTTCAGAAGTAAGCTAATATAATCAAGGTTGTATATTGCATGGATCTAAGTGAGGAATTAAATTATTTGGTAACAATAATAATTTATTTACAATAACCTGGAGTTCAACGCTTGACTGGATGAACAACTTATTGTCGTGCCTAGTGCATGGCAGACTAAATTTGAAGCAACATAAATACTGAATTTGTTTTGTTCGCTAGTCACGATGCGATAAAATATTCATTTTATTTTATGTTTTATCTATAGCGATGATCTATCATTGGAGGGGCTTCAAGTGTAGCTTCAGGCAGTTAGAATGGTCTTTACGATTTTGTAAAGTAGCGTTCAGAGTCTTCAGACATATGTTTGCAGATTACATATGGTTTTATTCTAGTTTGTATTGGGAAAATTAATTTTGGTTATCCAGAATATCAACTTCTGCATTCAGTATGAATAGTGGATCTATGGAATTGAAATTGTTGCTGATGAGAGGAGGTTGACAACGGTTACCCCTTTAGGATTTTTTTGTTTCTTTTGAGAATGTTCTATATTTACACAAGCATGAATGGGAGGTGGAACAAATGCCTAACATGGGTGTGTTTGTCTTAAATTCAGAGTATTTTGATTTCATCAACAAACGCGAAAATCAGTAGCATCTCCAATATGGTTTTGTTCTGAAAGCATTTTTCTTAAGCTCCCTATACGAGTGATTCAATATGTATACATATTAACCTCAACTATTTATGCTTTTGGCAATTCCGTGACTTTGGACATCAATTTACAATCCGTTGAAGTTTTTCAACCATTGTTAGTTATATGGTATGCAGATGGTGGCAAATATACTTTCTAATGGAATTAAATTATGTGAACATATAAAGGGCGTAGAGGACAATGTCCGGCATGTTGAATTGGATTCTATTCAGGTTAGCGTGTATATATCTATACAGGTGCACGCGCGCACACACACACACATTTATGCACACACGTGTATGTCTCTGTGTGTGTATTCTAGCATACAAAAATAGCAAGTGGCATCTTTTTCTTCTTTTCATTGTATACCTTCTACAGAACTTTGTGCGATGAGTTGCTTAAGCTGAATAGCAAACTATTTCTTACTTGTTGAGTGTAACAGCTTTGCTTCAAATGATTTTTTTCAATCAGAAAGGGAAACTTGCTGCCATAGAACCTCTCTTATATCATTATCTGCTAGTAGAGTTCTTTTTCCATTGTTTTGTGGCAAACATGTATAAGCATTAAAAAAGGGGATGCTCCTTTTTTTATTGGAATTTATGTTAGTATATTCCTGTGTTTACTACAGAAAATGATATAGCTTTTCTTGTTCAAATGAATTGTTGATTTTTTTACTGTTAATCTAATAGATCTGCATATATCACTACAATCATTTAATAAAGATACAAGGAAAATAGTTCATCTTTTTTTTTGGCTAAACTAAAGATGACATACTCTATATGTTTTTTTGACTACAATCGTTTAATACAGTTTTGTGGCAAACTTGTTGCACTGGCCACAATTCCCATTCTTACCGTTTCTGCTATTGCTCAGGTAATTGTACAATCAATCATATGTTTTTAGATGCTTGTTTCCTACTACCCCATAAGCTTGCTTGAATTAGGTAGGTTAATTTACTACTTTAAACATCCTGGACTACTTATGCTGCAACGTATATTTAAGCTTTATTGGAAGTATCCAGGGATTTTCATTCTGAAAAATTCACTTAGTGCTTCATTGAAAGTCAGTAGTCTATATAGGTTGTTTATATAATAGAATTTGATATAATTTATATTATCAAACCATGACTTCTAAGATTTTCTTTCCCTAAGAAAGTTTGTTTGGAGTTCTGTTTGTCTTGTTCTAATAGCTACAGTTTCGTATAATGACAGAACAAGTTACATTTGAGTTCTTTAGCATTACTGTCTTGGTTAACCTACATCACAGTTATACCAATGCAATGCTGGTATCCATGTGTCCTGACATGGTTATAATAGCACTTTTTAGAGAAGCTTAACAATTTAAAGATTATTTCTTCACCTTTGGGTTTTTTGTTATGAGTACTATTATTTGGCCACGTTTAAATGTTCTATTTAAATATGCACCACCTCTTATATCTCATTTAATCTTGTACTGTGGTCATTGTTTTTTATTTTCGTTTCTTGGTTTTTGTTTTGTGATGATAACAAGTCTTTGTCTATTCTATGGTACATGGTCTCTATTTTAATGAAATTGTCATGAGTTTTTGCTCTGATATGCATGTCCTGATAATCACTTCCAGAAAATATGGCTGGCTGGATTTTAGAAAGGCATTCAGGTGATGCTTGGAAAGGCTTCATTTGTCCTTGAGGATGCGGTGAGGAGCATCTACAAAGTTGTTGCATTTTGTGCTGGTAACAAAGTAATGGAGCTTTATATAGAATCCAGCTACGTAAAATCCTTCTAAAAGCATCATCCGCGGGATGGGCACTGGATTTTCCTCTGGCCTTTCTTAGTTTCTTCTCTTCGCTTGCAATGCACTTCTTCTATATTCACCGCCTTGTCAGTAAACCAGGGGCATCTCACCATATCCACAGCAGTAAAGGATTACATTATTATTTCTTTTGCTGCCTTTGCGCTAATAGAGCCTTTCGGGTTGGCTCCGTACATTCTTAAGGGGCGTAAATCTCTAATTTTAGTTTTTGAAATCATCGACCATGTCCTACCAATCGACCCTGACAATAACGCTGCTTTGAAACCTCTAAATGTTTACGGAAGCATTGGGCTGAAAAATATTGATTTTTGTTATCCAACCTGGCCTGATATAGTGGTCTTAAGTAATTTCAACTTGAAAGTCATTGGAGGTCAAACAGTAGTAGTGGTAGGTGTATTAGGATCAGGGAAAAGTACTATAATGTCAACATAAATTTTAATGTAGCACTATAATGTAACAAACATGTCTTCCTGTATTTGGGGATTGATCCTGCTAACCGTCTAAGTTTCTTGATGAAGGTTGGCAAAAAAATATGAAAATATAAGACTGCTTTTTACCATAGATGTGGAATGCCTACAAACTCTATTAGTATTTATAGCTAACATCTTACAAATATTAATGTAAGCTTTATCATTCCTTGTGTGTTTATAATTGGATAACCTCAAAAGCATTCAGCATGTAAAAAAGCATCGACTTTAAAAAGCATTCAATTTTATAAAACAAAAAGGCCTGCTCCAACCTGTAATGTGACATAAGCAATGAATATGGATCATGGGTTGCTATTGAAAAAACGTAGAATTTTTACTGTTGGAGGAATAAATCGTTTCAATATAATTTTGTAGACAGGCGACTTATATGGATTTTAGCATTTATCTACCTATGATTGTTTCCTCCTAGCTTGTGTTGGCCTTTGAGGAATAACCTTTTCTATCATATTGATATGTTGAAATCCATAAACTTGTTCAAATATTCTCAAAATCCTATCAGGAGGATAGTATTTGTTGGCATTTTTTTATAACTTTAGAGAGCTATATAGTTTGTTCACAAAACCAATTGGTTAATGTGAACTATAGCCTCTTAGTTTTTATCTAGGATCTTAGTTGATTATTTCCCGATGTGAGACTGTTATTTTCATCACTCCCCCTTCACGTGTGGCGTATTTTTGAGCCATCTACGTGAACATAGTATTTTGGATGGAGTGGGGAACGTATGGCGGTTAAGCACATAAGTATTTTTTTGCATTGGCTCTAATCCTGAGCTCTGATACCATGTTAGTTTTTTTTTATATAACTTTAGAGAGCTATATAATTTGTTCACAAAACCAATTGGTTAATGTGAACTATAGCCTCTTAGTTTTTATCTAGGATCTTAGTTGATTATTTCCCGATGTGGGACTATTATTTTAATCAGTATTTTGTATGAATATTTGTCAAGCTAGCATGAAAAACTTGAGAATTAGATAATGCATGTATACATAGGATTGTATGTTATTCAACATATCCATAGATCATTGCTGAATTATTATACTGTTTCAATGTTCTTGGTTTCACACGCTTGAATTTTTCTATTCCATGAACATTACAAAAGCGGTTATTTAAGTTTTTATCAATTAATTTCTTATATAAATTATTCTTCAACATAATAATTCATAACAATATTGTACAGACTATTTATTTTAGGATATTATATCATGTACATATTGACATCATCTCAATGCTATGTATTTATCTAATATGATTTAATCTATAAAGTTGGATCAATTTGCTTCTTAGTTTTTACATACCATGGTTTGTCTTGTTACATTTATTTTTGCATTTCTCATCTTTTTAAATTAAATATTTATAAAGGTAATGATATGTTTTGAGCTATTATTTGTTTGAGTTGCCCTTTTATTTTTTTAAATCCAGTAATCATTTAGAGTTACAAAGAAGCTAATTATTTAGAGTATATTAATCATTCTTGATATATATATATATATATATATATATGTATGTATGTATGTATGTGTGTGTGTGTATGTGTGTGTGTGTGTCTGTAAGTAACTCAAATCACTACATAGATATATACTAGATATTTAGTATCAAATTGGCTTAAGCATACAAATTTTAATGTAACTGAATTTGCATTTTCCAAATCATTTCCTCTTTTTTCAAATCAATGCATCAGATTTTCCATAAAATTTATGTTTAAGAAAAAAAAAACTTTCAATAGTATACAACTTAACGGTCGGTTTTCCCACCATTGTGCGGTAATACTAGTATAAAGATGTTCTTTTTTTCAAAATAATATTCTATTAAAAGTATTCTGAATCGGAATGTGACTCCATCAATTACCATATAAATTTAGTTATATTAATTTCATACAACGCATATATATGACAATAATGATAAATAATCAATAAACCATCCATTCACATCCAGAGTGGAATTAATAATTGTGTGAGCATTAAAATAATAAATAAATAATGCTCATCACAGATTGTCAATCTATCGATTGACAGATAACTAAATGATTGGGACTAGTGTATGACAAATATCATCTCAATACCCATGTGGGGTTTTCAGCCAACAACAGTTCATATAAATAAATCATTGGATAATGAATTTAACTGATTACAATTCAGTTTGAATTATTTTCTATTTAACGAATTTTCATTTGTTTAAATTATAAATAAATATTTAATTTCTCTACCATAATAAAATTATAATGATAATGTTTTAATCTAGCACAAATCATATTTTAACTTATGATAAATTTTCTAATAAAATGACATTTCTAATTAAATGACCTATTTATTTTCAAAATATGTTTAAATCTAAATGACAAATTTATTTGACAAATATGTTCTAGTCTACATGACATATAAAAATGTAAATTTTAATATGTATACAAAACTAATGTATACATGGCATATAAAAATGTAAATTTTATCTTTGACAATCATAAATGATACCTCTATCTGAACATAAATGATTCTTCATTTCTGACAATTCGAAATGAACATAAATGATACTTATATTTTTGGCAGCTTTAATACAATAAAAAATGACATTTTTATTTTACAAAACATGATCCTGAATAAATGGCATGTTTTATTTAACACAACAAATACTAACAAAATGACATGTTTTGTTTTAACATATACTAGTAGAATGACATGTTTTATTTAACAAACAATATGCTAATAAAATGACACATTTTGATCTAAATAAACATTTCTACTAAAATGATATATTTAATTTAAATAAACATTTCTAATAAAAATGTTATCTTTAATTTAAATAAACATTTCCTAACAAAAATGTTACCTTAAATCTAAATGAACATTCCCTAACAAAAATGATCTTTTTATACTAATATAACATTCCTAACAAAAGGATCTTTTTATACGACAATTCTAATTCAACATAAAAATGGTATTTTTATATGACAATTCTAATTCGACACAATAATGGTATTTTTATATCTTCGATAATTCTAACACATCAAAATGACATTTTATTCTATCGATTCTAATTTCAACAAAAATGATTATTTTATATTGTTGACTCTAATTTCAATGATAATTTTATTTGTCAGTTCATTTTTCATCAAAAGTGACAATTTTATTTGTCAATTCATATTTCAATGAAAGTGACAATTTTATTCTAATTCAACATTTTCTAATAAAATGTTCTTTTTATTCTATTGTACATTTTCTAACAAAATGTTCTTTTTATTCTAATATATATTTTCTAACAAAATGTTATTTTTATTCTAATGTATATTTTCTAACAAAATGTTCTTTTTATCCTAATGTATATTTTCTAACAAAATGTTCTTTTTATTCTAATGTATATTTCTTTAACAAAATGTTCTTTTTACTCTAATGTACATTTTCTAACAAAATGTTATTTATAACATGACATTCCTAAATGAATTATATTTTTATATTAACATAATGTTTTAAACAAATGACATTTATAACATAACATTATTCTAATAAATGACAATTTAATATTGTCAATCCTAATTCAGTAAAAGATGACACATTTATATCGGCAATTTGAATTCAATAAAAGATGACAAATTTATATTGTAAATTCTAATTCAATAAAAAGTGACAAATTTTATATCGTCAATTCAAATTTTACAAAATAAATAAAAGTGATGACTTCCTATTGTTAACAATCATCTAACTAAACAAAATTGATGTTTTGGCACAAAACTATTTAACAAAGAATGCCATTTTTGTTTTTAACTTTTTTTATTTCAACAAAAAGTATCCATCCAAACAACGGATCAATCATAACTGCAACAAACAAATCAAATCCAATCGTGAACAACACAAACTGAATTTACAGCGTAAATGTAAGAATTTACAAATACAATGAAAATTAACTAGTTTTAATTAAAAAATAAATCTCACATCAATTTTTGTCTGAATTTCCAACTTGCTCTGTTTCTGTTTTGGTTTGTTCCATCGTGTAGTGTTTTCTACCATGATTCCAACACACCTGAAATCATTTGATTTCATTTTCGTTTGCATAATTTATGGTTGTTTAAACATATCACATTAATAAATTATATAATTATATAATTAATTTTAATTATTTTTCTTAACCTTTCTCTTAATCCTTTCTTCCTTTTGATTATTGTCGAACCAACGTAACCCATACCATCGCATAGAATCCCTCCTGTCGCACGCTGCCACCATCGCTCAAAACCAGAACATACAACACCACTTAGTCGGCCTCCAGCACGCCTCCCCATGCCTGGAAGTTAGGCAAACTCGATAGTACCAAATACCACCAATATCCGTTCGAACAGTGCTGGTTTGGACGTCGAGAACGATTAAAATACTCCACCAGAAGCGATCACTTCCGTACAGATCTGCAGCCCTCAGTTTACTCTTTGATTTGTGTTTAATGTGTCTTCGAAATTATAGAATGGATTGGGTGTGATTTAGAGACGAAATCCAGAGCAATTTGGCCATTGATTTACTTCAAACGGCGGCTGTGTTTACTGATTGGGGTTCTGGTGTAATATTGGGGTATTTATATAATTGTTTAATATTATAAATCCTTTAATTCTAAAAAAAACCGTTTACCCTTACAGTTCCAAATTCAGCCCAACGGGAGTTGCCCCTAGCCAAATACCCCCCTTCCGGACACAATGGACTAGGTCCCGTCAACCCTTTTGATTGTATCAGCCCACTTTTCTTTATTTTAAAATATAAATCATTTAATTATTTAATTTGATCATACATTTTAATTTACTGGGGCCACATACTGACTCTAAAAATTATAGAAAATTTATTTATAGTTATGTTTTGATGATACGGTCCTAACAAAACTAATTTCGTCGAATTTGGAGACCGTTTGAAAAATGTTCCTTTTCTGGTCGATCCAATTTGACTAAAATGGTCAAAACACATTTTCTTTTGCCACGCTCACATATTAATTCTAAAATTTATGAAAATTTAAACCTAGCAATAATTTGACATTCCGGTTCCAACAAAAGTGGTTTCGTCGAAAACGGAGATCGTCTGCAAAATGGCTAATTTTAAGGGCCATATATTATAATAAAATATATATAAATTCTACAGCGACTATTCTAAATTTTAAACTGGACATATCTTACAATTTATAAAGTGAAATCTCAGTTTCTTATATCTGTTAGAAAGATATGATTAAACAGATTTAAATATTTCTTGTTTCGTCCAATTCTGATTCAAAATGAATCATGTGTATTCAATTGAAATTAGAAATCGAATTTTCGAACTGCCGCGCCATTTCAAACTCCTTTTATAATTAAATTAAATTTATTTGTTTTAACTTCGATTAAAATAATTTTTTATTCATTATTATTTAAAATAAATTATTTTAAATATTCAAAACTCATCAAAATTTCTAAAATAAAATTTTTAAATTAGTTCCAAAATTCCGAGTTGTTACAATCTCTCCCACTTAAAATATTTTCGTCCTCGAAAAGGAACAGAGCTAGAAGTTGTTTACTTAACCAACTCAACTTTCATTCTATATATTTTTATTGGTTTGAATAATTTTATTTTTTGGTTGAACTAATAATCTCACAACACAATCATCAATAAATTAGTTGATTAGCCTTTCAAATATATATAACTTTTATATATTCAAAAATCATATTTTCTAAGATTAGATTATATATAATCACAAATATGTTATTTATAAACTTATCACTCTGAACTCATTCTAGGGAATTACTAACCCCATTTCTAACGAGTTTTCTCACTCTAGGATACTACTGATCCTATCTCTAATGAGTATTCTTTTATAGGATATTACTAATCCTACCTCTGATGAGTCTCTTGTTCAGTTATAACGATTTGTACCCCTTAAGAATTGAGCTAACCAGAGCTCTGATACCAACTGTAATGATTCGGATTTCGCCTGGACCTAATCGATCGCAAAATCGACCAAGACCGTTCAAAACCCGAATACGCTAACTTGGGAATACAACACATTAGAACAAATAACACAAGACTTTTATAAACATTACAATAATGTTACATCAGAGTACAGAATACCAGAGTACATTGAAATAACAACGCAGCGGAAGATAATTTACAATAAATGTAATTCCAAGTACAGCGGAAGACTATCAGTGCTCTGGACACAGCTTTAAGCTTTGATCCAGAATCCTGCTCTGTGAATCTGCAAAATAAGCTATTGGACTGCCCGTGTCGAAAATATGGTCACCCGAGTTTGCAAGTGAAACAAACTACGGTTCAGTCATGGGACTGGTATGAGAAATCTTACTTAACCTATTTAATAATAATAAGGCTAATCACAGGACCATGTCGCTAATGCAGTACGGGTTTACTCCATTGGATTGCCAGTGCAATAAATAAAGTAAATCGTTAAACAATGCAATGCTTTTTTAGAAAAATGGAACCATTATAAGACTCAAGTCCCATCACACAATGCAACGCAAGCCGGAGGATAGAGTTTTACTTTATAGTGGTCAAAAATGCTTGATACGATAAAACAGATTTGATATTATTATTAGTGTATATATGTTTCAAAAACATTTCAATCATAATGTGTCAATCATATACGACATAGCTACCATATACTATGTCGCCATACTAGTTCTACAATCAAAACCGCATGGTGTCATATTGGAAATTGGGTTTCCACCATGAGTCAAGGCTAGGAACGATCTCCTTACCGATTCGAGACAGTCTAGCAATGTCTCGGGATCCCCCGTAGTGAACACTTGGATCCTGCAGGGTCGGTCCACAAATAATGTTAGTGGATTAGTTATGCCTGAACGCACGCTTCCCAATCCTATTGGATCTATAAAATGGTCACAATCGACCAAGAAATCTGAGGCGCCTCATAATCCATCAATCACATAAGTAAAAATGTCGGGCTTTGTAAAAACCCTAACACTACTTCTAGCTAGAAAGAAACATGTGCACTCCCTGTGTTCCCTTGTCCCGTTTTCTGACTCTAACTGGGGTGTGAGGCTCGCGAGGTAACGTTATACACAAAGCTATGCCGAAATAGGCTATGCTTTGATCATCAACCACAAGACTGTGCTTTTCAACAAAAGCCTTGATCATTTGCGTCTTGGTGTGCCACATTGACAATACACGCCGTGTTATCAATAACTATCAGTACATAACCTCTAAGGGTGTTAAGCAAGAGAATAAATTCTCCACCACCAATTGTTATATATTGAACAGAAATCAATTTACATAGAATGAAATCCAATGTCAGACACACATCCATTTACAAGTCCGTTCTAGGTCTGAACGAAACTGGAGATACCTTATTCCTCGTCCCATATGTCCAATACAGGAGAGAGGTGCTCGCATATCCATCGATCTCCAAGAACGTCTGTACGATCACCACTTATTACCTTGTCTTGGGATGCCTCCCAACCAAGACATTAGTAATCATCCAAACGATGTGAAGACCTCTGGTCTTCAATCACCGTCTTCATCTTCGACTCTTAATCGTCGTAGTAATTATTTGGAATGGGTTAAACCCGGTCTTTCCGAATAACTTGCGTGTTTTATAATCAATGATAAAGTGCTATAAAAACACATCAAACGCCTCATTCCAAATCAAAATATTCTTTTAATAAAATATTCTCATTATTAGGGAAAGGTTCCCATTAATTTTATAAAAGATAAATTCTTTGAATTTATTCTTAATCTTCTTTTTAAAGATTCTTTAAAAACTCCAATGTGGTTTTAAATATCAAAAATCATAACTTTATGATTATTCAACTTTAAGAAATTAATCTTGTCTTTAACTGGATTAAAGAACCAATGTCGTTTTAAAACATAGTTCACGATAAACCAAAAAATCATCTTCCATAAAACATGGAATTTTCACAGAAATCAAATCAATATACAATCGATATAAATTCCCATATCAGATTGATAATACAAATGGAATAACGGCAAGGCCTTTAAATTCCATATATAGTAATGGTCTTCTTTTATAGAAGCTCATCTCTATTATTATTAAAACGAATTCTATTCAATTCTGGTTTAATATATTTAATTGGAGAACATTACTTTGGATAATTCCCATTTAAATCTTAATAAAAGATTTATAAATTCCAAATTGTATTTTCACTGTTAATTGGGTTAAAGAACAAATGTCGTTTAAAACACAGTCCACAATAAACTCAATTCACATTTTGTTTTGTTCTAATTTCTAAATATAATTGGAAAACTACAATAATCTTAATTAAAAGATTTATTCTTTTCTCAACTGGGTTTGAGAACGTTGTTATTCAAGACACCATTCACGACACACCTAAAAATTCTAATTTATTTATTTAATTCCAAGTAAACATTAATTTATTGGAAAACTATATTGAATCTTAATTTAAAGATTTATTCTAGTTAATAACTAGTTCATATTGATAAAAATATATTTTTATCTTTACAAAATTGGAATTTTTCATCTAAATTCTTTTCAAATCATTTATTATGATTTTACATAATTTATCAATATTTTTAATAATTTTATCAAGGCATGTACAGTCGATTTCCATGAACGGTCATCAAACTGCACTTACAGCGACCTTTTATAAAATTGATTTGGATGTAATTCCAAATCTAACTGTTAGATTTCAAAACTCTTATATTCATTGGAAAAGTCTTTTCAATACAAACCCAACGGTTCCGGTTTTAGGAGAATCCGACGGTCGAATCTCCCATTACGCCATTTTGAAGTTAATAGTCGAAATTAGCGAGCGGTGGCTGCGCGACGCGTTCTATTCAGGCCATTTATATATATAATATATATCGTCGATTTCTATTTAAAACATACTTTAAAAAATATAAATAAATTCTTTTCAAAATGATTTGAATTTCTTTTTTCAATTTTAAAACAAAATTGAATATCCTATATTTTATCATATCAAAATATTTATATTTTCAAAATATTAAATTTATAAATCACTTCCCTTTTTTTATATTCATTTTAAAATAAAATAAATTGATTGATAAACCCGTTTGGGTTAAAAATGGCGTTTCTACTTAGTTCGGCTTAACATGTTAATATTTTTATTCTTCATTGAATATTATTCAAAAATATTCATTATTACAAAATATTCATTATTTATAAGATTCTTTACTTTAAACTATTCTTTATATAAAGATGTTCTTTATTTCAAAATATTATTCTATTAAAAGTATTATGAACCGGATTGTGACTCCATCAATTACCATATAAATTTAGTTATATGAATTTCATACATCGCATATATATGACAATAGTGATAAATAATCAATAAACCATCCATTCACATCCAGAGTGGAATTAATAATTGTGTGAGCATTAAAATAATAAATAAATAATGCTCATCATAGATTGTCAATCTATCGATTGACAGATAACAAAACGATTGGGGGTAGTGTATGACAAATATCATCCCAATACCCGTGTGGGGTTTTCAGCCAACAACAGTTCATATAAATAAATCATTGGATAATGAATTTAACTAATTACAATTCAGTTTGAAATATTTTCTATTTAACAAATTTTCATTTGTTTAAATTATAAATAAATATTTAAATTCACATCCATAATAACATTATAATGATAATGTTTTAATCTAAGACAAATCATATTTTAACTTATGATGAATTTTCTAATAAAATGACATTTCTAATTAAATAACTTATTTATTTACAAAATATTTTTAAATCTAAATGACAAATTTATTTGAAAAATATGTTCTAATCTACATGACATATAAAGATGTAAATTTTAATATGTATACAAAACTAATGTATACCTGACATATAAAAATGTAAATTTTATCTTTGACAATCATAAATGATAACTCTAGATGAACATAAATGATACTTCATTTCTGACAATGTGAAATTAACATAAATGATACTTATATTTTTGACAATTAAAAAAAATTGACCTTTTTATTTTGCAAAACATGATCCTAAATAAATGACATGTTTTATTTAACACAACAAATACTAACAAAATGACATGTTTTGTTTTAACATATACTAATAGAATGACATGTTTTATTTAACAAACAATATGCTAATAAAATGACATGCTTTGATCTATATAAACTTTTCTACTAAAATGACATGTTTAATCTAAATAAACATTTCTAATAAAAATGCTATCTTTAATTTAAATAAACATTTCCTAACAAAAATGTTACCTTTAATCTAAATGAACATTGCCTAACAAAAATGATCTTTTTATACTAATATAAATTTCCCAACAAAAGGATCTTTTTATACGACAATTCTAATTCAACATAAAAATGGTATTTTTAAATGACAATTCTAACTCGACATAAAAATGTTATTTTTATATCTTCGATAATTCTAACACATCTAAATGACATATTATTCTGTCGACTCTAATTTCAACAAAAGTGAATATTTTATATTGACTCTAATTTCAACAAAAGTGACAATTTTATTTATTAGTTCATATTTCGTCAAAAGTGACAATTTTATTTGTCAATTCATATTTCAACGAAATTGACAATTTTATTCTAATGCAACATTTTTTAATAAAATGTTCTTTTTATTCTAATGTACATTTTCTAACAAAATGTTCTTTTTATTCTAATGTTTATTTCCAACAAAATGTTAATTTTATTCTAATGTATATTTTCTAACAAAGTGTTATTTTTATTCTAATGTATATTTTTTAACAAAATGTTATTTTTATTTAATGTATATTTTCTAACAAAATGTTCTTTTTATTCTAATGTATATTTTCAAACAAAATGTTATTTTTATTCTAATGTACATTTTCTGACAAAATGTTATTTATAACATGACATTCCTAAATGAATGATATTTTTATATTAACATAATGTTTTTAAACAAATGACATTTATAACATATCATTATTCTAATAAATGACAATTTAATATTGTCAATCCTAATTCAATAAAGATGACACATTTATATTGTCAATTCTAATTCAATAAAAGATGACAAATTTATATTGTAAATTCTAATTCAATTAAAAGTGATAAATTTTATATCGTCAATTCAAATTTTACAAAATAAATAAAAGTGATGACTTCTTATTACAATCATCTAACTAAACAAAATTGATATTCTGGCACAAAACTATTTAACAAAAAATGACATTTTTGTTTTCAACTGTTTTTTTTTTAATTTCAACAAAAACTATCCATCCAATCAATGGATCAATCATAACAGCAACAAACAAATCAAATCCAATCGTGAACAACACAAACTGAATTTACAGCGTAAATGTAAGAATTTACAAATACGATGATAATTAACTTGTTTTAATTAAAAAAAGAAAAGAAATCTCACATCAATTTTTGTCTGAATTTCCAACTTGCTCTATTTCAGTTTTGGTTTGTTCCATCGTGTAGTGTTTTCCAGCATGATTCCAATGCACCTGAAATCATTTGATTTTGTTTTCGTTCGCATAATTTATGGCTGTTTAAACATTATCACATTAATAAATTATATAATTATATAATTATTTTTCTTAACCTTTCTCTTAATCCTTTCTTCCTTCTGATTATTGTCGGACCAACGTAACCCATACCATCGCATAGAATCCATCCTATCGAACGCTGCCACCATCGCTCGAAACCAGATCCAACACCACCACTTCGTCGGCCTCCAGCATGCCTGGAAGTTAGGCAAACTCGGCAGCCTCAAAGACCACCAATATCCATTCGAACGATGCTTGTTTGGACGCTGAGAATGATCAAAATACTCCACCAGAAACGATCACTTCCGTACAGATCTGTAGCCCTCAGTTTACTCTTTGATTTGTGTTTAATGTGTCTTCGGAATTATAGAATGGATTGGGTGTGATCTAGAGAAGAAATCCGGAGCGATTTGGCTATTGATTTACTTCAAATGGCGGCTGTGTTTACTGATTAGTGTTCTGGTGTAATATTAGGGGTATTTATATAATTGTTTAATATTATAAATCCTTTAATTCTAAAAAAAAGTTTACCCTTATAGTTCCAAATTCAGCCCAACGAGAGTTGCCCCTAGCCAATACCCCCCTTTCGGACACAATGGACTAGGTTCCGTCAACCCATTTGATAGTCTCAGCCCACTTTTCTTTATTTTAAAATATAAATCATTTAATTATTTAATTTGATCGTACATTTTAATTACCGAGGCCATATGCTGACTCTAAAAATTATAGAAAAATTATTTCAAGTTATTTTTTGACGATACGGTCCTAACAAAACTAATTTCGTTGGATTTGGAGACTGTTTGAAAATTGGCCATTTTCTGGTTATCCGGTTTGACTAAAATGGTCAAAACACATTTTCTTTTGCCACGCTCACATATTAATTCTAAAAATTATGAAAATTTAAATCTAGCAATAATTTGACATTCTGGTTCCAACAAAAGTGGTTTTGTCGAAAACGGAGGTTGTTTGCAAAATGGCTATTTTTAAGGGCTATATATTATTATAAAATATGTATAAATTCTACAGCGACTATTCTAAATTTTAACTGGACATATCTTACAATTTATAAAATGAAATCTTAGTTTCTTATATCCGATAGAAAGATATAATTAAACAGATTTAAATATTTCTTGTTTCGTCCAATTCTGATTTAAAATGAATCCTGTATATTCAATTGAAATTAGAAATTGAATTTTCGAACTATCGCGCCATTTCGAACTCCTTTTATAATTAAATTAAATTTATTTGTTTTAACTTCGATTAAAATAAAAAATTAGTCGTTATTATTTAAAATAAGTTATTTTAAATACTCAAAATTCATCAAAATTTCTTAAATAAAAATTTTAAATTGGTTCCAAAATTCCGGGTTGTTACAATTATGTAAATCAGTCACATCAACATTTTCTATTAAATCTTAGTTATATTAACTAAATAAAAACAATCACATGAGTCACTCCATAGTCATTTAATGTCTTTCAGTACATAACCTTAGGTAGCCTCAAAAATCATGAGTAAATTACTGACATGTAGAATATTTGAAAAGCATTACCCAATCTCGAAACATCTGGACTACGAACATCTGAAATGTATATTTTTATTCATTGTGATAAATTACTTGTAGTTATAATATTTTGCAACTATTATCACAAATTAGCAAATTCTATTTCAACCCAATCTATTGCTGAGTAACTCCCCCTCCCTCTCCAAAATACTATAGAAACGAGTAAACCCATCGTTTGGTTGAGTTGCCCTTCGTTTTATTTAAAAACCCAATAATATCCTTCTTTGTAGTGGCTCTACGTTGAATTATTGGGGAACCACGTAGGGGCACTGCGTGGTAACTAATGATACCACGTAGAGCCACTACGTGGTATTATTAGGCACCATGCAGTGTCTCTGGATGGTTCCCTACAAAACCACATAGGGTCAATACGAGATAGACTGAAAATTGAAGAAAAGAATATAACTGGAAAAAAGGCAATTTCATCCTTGATTTTTTATAAAAACAGGGGAGTGCTCAGCAATTCCCTGGATAGAAATAAAATTTGTCTCACAAAATATAACACTTATGGATTTTCAATTAAACATGCTTTTAGTTAAATTAGCTCATTAATGATGCACATTTATAGAAAGAAAATACTTTTTATTTTGAACAAGACTGATCAATGAGTTGGATATATGTAACAAGCAACATAAGTGCCCCTCCTGTAACGTACTATTAACTCTATCACTTCGATGCTACGTTTAATTAACGGGAGTGGCTACTGGGACACAAAATTAAACACATCATCCCCACCCATCATCTGTTGCCTCTGGGACACTGTTGTTCCATCTCCTTTGCGTACGTATCTCGACAAGGTAGTGCCCTTACCACCATCATCCCCACACCACTACATCTTTGAGTAGAACCAATGTTACCACGAACAACACGTAATATGCTTCTCACTTTTGGGTAAATTTTTGAAAGAATGAAGGTTAAAATAGACTAAAATTTTGATTTTAGTGGTTGATTTTTAGTTTGTATATTGGGTTTTGACAAAATGAGATTTAGATTTTGAGTTAGTGGAGGCACATCTGGCTGAAGAAGAAGCTGAGCACGTATGTGAGTTATTTGCCATTATAAATGTCGAATAAACTCATGGTAGAGGAACTTTATTTGGTTTCAATTTGTCACCAGCCTTTATAATGTCAGATAACTTGATTCTTGTTTTTTCCGTTGGACTGGCTTGGTGCTCAAACCACCCAAAAATTAACTATGTGGCAATGATGACCAGCCCTCTCTATTGGCAATGCTCGTAGTAGAAGACAAGAAGTAGTTGACATCGTATTTGATGCCTTTTAAATGCAAATTAATGCAAGCATCTTTTCAATGTTTTTTTGTCCTTATAAGTTGAGCGTTGTGCAGCTAATTCCCCGCTATATCCTATAGTGGATTACTACAGCTACGTTTTCCCTAATAGCCGCTAATATAGTCTTTCCACTTTAAGTCTCATTATATTACATTATTCATGATGCATCATGTTATTTCCGCTATACTATGTTTTTTCCGCTATATCTATGATGTAAAAAATAAACTGAAAAATGACATTTTTACATTACAAAAATTATGAAATTAGGTTTTTTAATTGAAATTTTTAATATATATTTTTAGAAATAAAAAAAATCTAATATCCTATTAAATGTAATTAAGTTAAATAGTAGTCTATGTTTACTTATATATATTTCAACATATTTTATATATAATTAAGAATGTACTAATTGTAGTTAAACTAAATGCTATTTTTTCCTTTATTTCTCATTTATATATTCATAAAAACATTAAGAATGAGTTATTTAAAGTCATCTGCTATATCCTGTTATTTCCTCGTTGTATCCCCGTTATGATTTTTTCGACCTCTGTCACTTTAAATGCGCTGAACGGTTTAGCTGCACAGGTTAAGTGACACCAAAATTCATGGTATCAGTTTTGTTATTCAAATGCCGGTAAGAAAACAATTAAATTTTGCTTTTATTTTCTAAGAAACCGATGTTTCATATTAGTAAATATTATAACTTTATTTTAACTTTTCGTGTATTGAACCATAATCTTTCGGGGTGATGTTATCGCAATCATCCATATTTTCTCAAACATTATACATATAAAAATACCTTATAATTCGTTACTCATGTTCGTTATATGCGCACCTTAGTTGGGACATGATATAACAATGTTAAACTAACTAGTTTCATAGGCAATTCAAAACTGAAACAAAATCTAAATCAAGTAATCTTGTGCTTTTGTAACAACCTCAATTTTTAGAGTATATTTTATTTAATGATTTAATTTAAATTTTGTTTTATTTATTTTATTTGTTTGGATTTTTTTATTTCGTCTATTATTTATTTTATTTGTAAAAAAAAATATTTATATCATTCCTTTATTTGCCAACACCGTTTACATTTTTAAAGTTAAACATCTATTCCTTGATATTATTCCTTTCCTTACATGGTTGTTAATTTCAAAAAAAAAATTAAACATTCGTTTTCCTTCCATTTATTTCCCTATATTCATTCATTTTGGTTCCAAAAGCCATGCATTCCCAAAAGCATGTGTTACTTTATGTTTTCTATTTCTAATCCATGCGTTGGTTTCCTTTTCCATTCCTAATGCCATGCACGTTTGATTTCCTTTTTACTTTTGAACCATTAATTTAGTAAGCATTAATGTGTTCATTTCCAATGCATGCGTTCACAATTTGTAATTATGTTCTAAAACTAATGCATGCTTTCATGTTGCTTTTATTTCCAAATTAAATGCCATGCGTTACTTTTTTTGTTCCCTTTCACATACCATTCTTTTACAAGCCATGCGTCCTCCTTTTCTTTTTATATTTGCATACGTTGCACCTTCTATTGTTTCTTTCTTGATCCATTGAACCGCACTCATTTATTTCTGAAATTCAAACCAAATGTTTCTTCTATATGAATTGGAAATGGTCTAATTTGAATTGTTAAACGCCAACATTAATGTGGAGCAAGTTTTGAGGAATTTACCCACCCACTATCTTCTCTCTCTATTTTAAAATTCACTACTTTGCTAGTATAAAATAAATAAACACCACAAATAAATGAAAAGCCATCCGCTCCTTGATTTCTTCCTTTATTTAAGCTACCTGTATGTTTTACCAATTTTACTCCTTTCTCTTTTGATCTGCTCATTCTCAAACCATCCCACATGTTTCTCTCGCTCATGTCAACACCCTTTTCTCATCAGTTTCCCATCGCAACAGCTGCTTCACCGACCTTTTCTCCAAGTCTCCGACAACCAACCCCGCCTGCTCCATCCGCAGATCGCTCGACCCGAACCCGAAGCCGCAGGTGACCTCTCCATCTTCTCCAAGCCCAAGGTCTTCCCTCCATGTCCAACTTCTTCCCCTCGCCTCGACTCCAGTTGCCCACGCCTTCCCTACTGAGCCTCCTGCCGCCTACCAGATCCGACCAAACCCCAGTCCAGTATGCGTGATTTTATATTTTTTTATATTGATGTATATTTGTGTTATTACTAAAAGGAAAAACATGTTTTTTTTCATGGACAAAAATCATATTTTTTTTTTGTTCTGGTTTGCGTTGTAAAATGATGGCATCATGCATACTATGATATTTTTAGGGGCAAAACTCATTTTACTTCTCAATTATTCAGCAAAAGCTGTTAACAAATTGAATTTTCTTGAGGTTTTCTTCAGTAGTTCAGACAATTTTGAGTTATCTGTAGCTTAAGTAACATTTTGATCTTTATTAAATTTTCTTTTGTCATATTTTATTTTGAAAATATCGTATTCCTTTATAAAACATTGGTCTTTAGGCTGAGTTAAGTTATTTCTTCTGATGTATGCACTTACGATTTGAAGTAGAAACTGTCAAAAGACAAATATGTAAATTATTGAACTTCTAAACACGCGATGTTTCTAGTGTGATTTCTTTTATGTGACAAGGAGTCGTTTGTGTCATTATAAGTGTGTTTGGGGGTTTTACATTTGTGTTTTATTCATGCGTGTGTGTTGATTTATATATATATATATATATATTTTCAGTGTGTATATATATATATGAATATATATATATTTGTTGAATTTTTATTTTATTATTAATATGTATGTATATATATTTTTAACGATTGTCTATATATAATATATAGTTGCGAAGGTATATATATTTAATTGATTTTGTGTATTGTTTTGTGTGTGAGAATGTTTGCGTGAGTTTTGTTCTTTTGTTTGTGTGTGAGTTTTAATTAGTATGTGTGGTATATTTCCTGTGTGGTGATGTGTTCGTGTGTGAATATGGGTTGAGTAAAAGGGTGCATAAATCTACGTTTATTTAAAAAAACAAACATATATCTTGGGTTTTATATATTTATATGCGTTGAAAATTTTATGTACATATGTAAATATTATACTTCCTCCGTTTCTGAATATAAGATGTTTACTTGTTTACAAAAGAATTAAGGAATCAATTAATGATGTTTTAATTCATACTTAAGTTAAGTTTCTCTCTTAAATTTGCTAATTTTCATGCATAGCTATTGGTTGAAGCATGAATAAATACATAAAAAGTCTCATCATCTATTATGAATCATGCATAAAGAGGGTATTAAAACCTTAAACGTCTTATAATTTGCAACACAACAAACTTCTTAAAACATCTTATATGCAGGAAAAGAGGGAGTATATAATTTTATATGTGTGTGTTGTGTTCAGTGCGTTTATGGGTGTATTGCGTACCGTTGAGTTTCTTTGAAAATTTATTTGTTTTAAAATATATGTACATATATACATAATTGTTTAAATATTTATATATATATATATATATATAGTTTTGTGGTTTTATTTGGGTGTTTTTGCGTTGTATGTTATTTAAACATATATATGGTTTGGAGCTATATAATTTAATATATATTTATATAAGTGATTTGTAATGTGTCGAATTTTAAATATATAGATATATATAAATTTTACTGTGTTTACGTTTATATTAAATATATATATATATATACTATTTTGAAAAAGGATTTGTTGTGTGTTTATGTGTAATTTATAATATATATACTGTTATAATTTGTGTTGTGTGTATGGTATGTGTGTGTGTGAGTTTATGTGTGTGTTTCAAATTATATATTATATATAAGTGTTTATGATTTAGTATGCATTAGCGTTGTGTTTTATTTAAATGTATAATGTATAAAATATATTTTTGTGCAACGAATTTTAAATATATATATATATATATATGTATGTATGTATGTATGTAAAATAAAAATTGTTCATTTGCATATATAAAAATATATATATTTTGTGTAAAGAATTTATTGGGTTTATTTTGAGTCAAGTTTGGTGTTGAGTTTGAGAACCTTTCCAAAACCCAAATACCATACCGTCCAACACCAAATTGTTGTACCAATCAATATATAAATTCCATTATCGCCTCATACAAAATAAAATAAAAGTATATTGAGTGGTTGTTGTAATCGAATCTATTTTGGAACATGCCTTGAAGTTGCTGTTTCAATTCGGTGTCAAATTCGTCTGTTGTTTCCAATCTATTCCATGAAAGGTGAGTTTATCTCACACCTGACTCACATTACTTCATAGATGTTAGATCAACTAAATGAACTGTTATGAAATGTATAAGATTGTCAGTAGAAATTGTTTGTTTAAAATATACACTTTCATATGTGACACAATATTCATATGACATGTATGTACACTGATTATATATGACTGTGATGTGACAGATGATATGTAATGATTTGTTATGTTGTAGAAACCCCTAGTTTAGGAAAAATCACTAAGGGTTGAAATGATACATACCCGAACGGACATTAGATTAGGGAAAAATCGTTATGGGTTGAAATGATAGACCTGAACGATTTTTACTGAATTTGGGATTGCGGGTTGAAATGATAAACCCGTAGAAATTTTATAAATTGCGGGTTGAAATGATAAATATCCGTATCACTTGACCATAAGGTAGAAAACTATATACAGACACCGTTGGTCATGTTTTCGAATTAAAACGATTTGGAAAATTGATTGTAATAATATTAATTTAAGATCTTATGTTTTATATTTATATTTTATAGATTTATACTTAAATTTTGTAAGTTATAAATTATATGTTTTAAAATGATTTTATAAGTAAAAATGTATTTAAATGCTTATTTAAGATTTTACTTATAATTTATTTATTTTAAACTATATAATTTAATCATATATATATATAACTTTAAATTAATATATTATAATAAATCATTCTTTTTAAACTTATTTCTAAATTAATTTAAACCTATATATGTTATAAAGCTATTTTCTATATAAGTTTATAACTTATAGATAATATTTTCAAGGCTTATTTTATATATATTTTATAAACTTTAATAATAAACTCAAAAGGTGGATAAGTTTTGATTTTGCGATTTAAATTCGAGGTTTAAAGATTTAAATTTATGTAACGATGCTTGATTTAATGAATTTGATATTAAATCAACTAAATGCGAATTTTGAATTGACTTAAATATTGAATTGTATAGGAAATGAACGTGAACTACGTAATTAATTGGAATTTGAATTTATAATCGAATTCGATTATAAATTGAATAACTATGAATTGAAATAATTTTATATATGGAATTGATTCATAAATTGTTTGGTTTGAATTAAAGAAATTTCTTAAATCAATTTATTTCAAGGTATGATTTTATTAAAATGGCCACGGTGTGAAAAATGTAAACGTTTGGTTGTTAAAGAGACCGGGATCGGATATTGTCATACTCTCTGCCAATACCGAAAACCACTTTAACAACTGTGTACGCGGTGGAGTTCCAGAATAAAGTAGGATGGTTTGGTGGCGATTACTGGATTGAAGAAAGAGAACGTTGATGGATAGCCTTGACCTTCGGGTCATAATTAAAATGACTAAAACAGGTGCTATACCGTGATTAAGTGAGGTCGCACCTCCATCGGACACACTTCTTCGAACCATATCTATTACTTTGTGATTTGATTGGTGGCCACCCTTGATTATGGGAGTGTTGTTCGAGGTGGGCGGTAGTTGCGGCTATGCGTTACCACCGGTCCGGGCGTGCATCGGTAGAATCCTACCGTGGGTATTCCTCGTGTGCCTTGTCGTATTATCCTGATCGATCCCCCTACGATTTTGATTTAGCATTGTCGTATCACGGCGCATCCCTATCCGCCGACGTACTGGTGTGTTATATGCAAACTGTACGATAACGGTATAAACAGTGTAAGGGTAATAATGGTAATCCCGCTTACACTATTTTCAATAGTATATTTAAACATAGACACTATTATAATAGCGTATTATATTATATGATATTAGTTTAACGGATCCTTAGAGGATGGTTATCCCAAACATCCTCTAATTACTGAGGCATTTCATTTAATATTTCATTTAAGTTGGTTTACTTCCATGAGAATGTTAGTCCTGATCCGAGTTGTTTTGTTTTGCATTATTGCTCGGGTCAGATCGAGTATTGCAGTGTTGAGATTTCACCTTTTAAAGCTTGGGACGGTTGAAGATATCACCTCTACCTGTTGATTCTGGCTATTTCTTCTATGTATTAGAAATTCTTGTATTTAGACTTCCGCTGTATTTAATTTTGTAACTCTGATATTATGTATAAACTTTGATTTTATTTAGTAGCTTCATGAACTACTATTGTATAATTTATTTATTCCGCTGCGAGATATTCTGTTTTCAATGTCTGTGATTTTGTGATTTATTCTATTTACCTCAAATGCTAATAACATTCTGTCATTTCGGACGGTTTGAGTTGGTTTAATTACCAGCTTGAAGTGGACGAAAGACGGTATGTTACATTTGGTATCAGAGCTTTGGTTTATCAAAGCTTTAGCCTATGAGGTAAAAGCTCATTAGAGATAGTGTAGTGATACCCTAGAATGAGTGGAATCAGTCGCTGAATCTTCCTTGCGAGAGAGCGTATTTTTAAAGTATAAATGGTTTTTAAAATGGGTTTAAATGTTTTAAACAAATATTTTCGAATATAATTTTTTATATATTTAAATTCTTTTTTTGAAATTTCCTTTCCATTGAATTTGTCTTCCTTCGTAGATCCTCTTTGATTTGGTTCTTTCATTCGTTCAGCTTTTACCTCAAATTCTATAACTTATCCTTGTCTATAACAAGGTAAGAAGTAGAAGAAGAGTATTCTTATTTAGTATTGTTTTGAAATTTTGATATATATATATATTCGTAAAAAATATTATATTTTGGTAATACCAATATTTTGAAAGGATTTGATGTTTATACTTTATGACTTTATATTTTATAAAGTATACATTTTGAATAAGAGGTAAAGATGTAGATTTTGTAAGAAAATGATATTATCTTAGTTGAAATCTATAACGATATAGTTTATAAAGTTATGCATATATCGAAATTTATAAATTTAAATAGATTATAAAGATTTTAATTTGTGATATATATATATATATATATATGTGTGTGTGTGTGTGTGTGTATATATATATAGGTGTGAATATAAATATGAACCTTTGGTTTAAATATATTAATCATTTAATTACTATTTCTCTACCTCGTTCCTTTTCGGGGACGAAAAGGTTTGAGTAGGGGAGATTGTAACAACCTCAATTTTTAGAGTATATTTTATTTAATGATTTAATTTAAATTTTGTTTTATTTATTTTATTTGTTTGGATTTTTTTATTTCGTCTATTATTTATTTTATTTGTAAAAAAAAATATTTATATCATTCCTTTATTTGCCAACACCGTTTACATTTTTAAAGTTAAACATCTATTCCTTGATATTATTCCTTTCCTTACATAGTTGTTAATTTCAAAAAAAAAATTAAACATTCGTTTTCCTTCCATTTATTTCCCTATATTCATTCATTTTGGTTCCAAAAGCCATGCATTCCCAAAAGCATGTGTTACTTTATGTTTTCTATTTCTAATCCATGCGTTGGTTTCCTTTTTCATTCCTAATGCCATGCAAGTTTGATTTCCTTTTTACTTTTGAACCATTAATTTAGTAAGCATTAATGTGTTCATTTCCAATGCATGCGTTCACAATTTGTAATTATGTTCTAAAACTAATGCATGCATTCATGTTGCTTTTATTTCCAAATTAAATGCCATGCGTTACTTTTTTTGTTCCCTTTCACATACCATTCTTTTACAAGCCATGCGTCCTCCTTTTCTTTTTATATTTGCATACGTTGCACCTTCTATTGTTTCTTTCTTGATCCATTGAACCGCACTCATTTATTTCTGAAATTCAAACCAAACGTTTCTTCTATATGAATTGGAAATGGTCCAATTTGAATTGTTAAACGCCAACATTAATGTGGAGCAAGTTTTGAGGAATTTACCCACCCACTATCTTCTCTCTCTATTTTAAAATTCACTACTTTGCTAGTATAAAATAAATAAACACCACAAATAAATGAAAAGCCATCCGCTCCTTGATTTCTTCCTTTATTTAAGCTACCTGTATGTTTTACCAATTTTACTCCTTTCTCTTTTGATCTGCTCATTCTCAAACCATCCCACATGTTTCTCTCGCTCATGTCAACACCCTTTTCTCATCAGTTTCCCATCGCAACAGCTGCTTCACCGACCTTTTCTCCAAGTCTCCGACAACCAACCCCGCCTGCTCCATCCGCAGATCGCTCGACCCGAACCCGAAGCCGCAGGTGACCTCGCCATCTTCTCCAAGCCCAAGGTCTTACCTCCATGTCCAACTTCTTCCCCTCGCCTCGACTCCAGTTGCCCACGCCTTCCCTACTGAGCCTCCTGCTGCCTACCAGATCCGACCAAACCCCAGTCCAGTATGCGTGATTTTTTTTTTTTATATTGATGTATATTTGTGTTATTACTAAAAGGAAAAACATGTTTTTTTTCATGGACAAAAATCATATTATTATTTTTTTTTGTTCTGGTTTGCGTTGTAAAATGATGGCATCATGCATACTATGAGATTTTTAGGGGCAAAACTCATTTTACTTCTCAATTATTCAGCAAAAGCTGTTAACAAATTGAATTTTCTTGAGGTTTTCTTCAGTAGTTCAGACAATTTTGAGTTATCTGTAGCTTAAGTAACATTTTGATCTTTATTAAATTTTCTTTTGTCATATTTTATTTTGAAAAATATCGTATTCCTTTATAAAACATTGGTCTTTAGGCTGAGTTAAGTTATTTCTTCTGATGTATGCACTTACGATTTGAAGTAGAAACTGTCAAAAGACAAATATGTAAATTATTAAACTTCTAAACACGCGTTGTTTCTAGTGTGATTTCTTTTATGTGACAAGGAGTCGTTTGTGTCATTATAAGTGTGTTTGGGGGTTTTACATTTGTGTTTTATTCATGCGTGTGTGTTGATTTATATATATATATATATTTTCAGTGTGTATATATATATATATATGAATATATATATATTTGTTGAATTTTTATTTTATTATTAATATGTATGTATATATATTTTTAACGATTGTCTATATATAATATATAGTTGCGAAGGTATATATATTTAATTGATTTTGTGTATTGTTTTGTGTGTGAGAATGTTTGCGTGAGTTTTGTTCTTTTGTTTGTGTGTGAGTTTTAATTAGTATGTGTGGTATATTTCCTGTGTGGTGATGTGTTCGTGTGTGAATATGGGTTGAGTAAAAGGGTGCATAAATCTACGTTTATTTAAAAAAACAAACATATATCTTGGGTTTTATATATTTATATGCGTTGAAAATTTTATGTACATATGTAAATATTATACTTCCTCCGTTTCTGAATATAAGATGTTTACTTGTTTGCAAAAGAATTAAGGAATCAATTAATGATGTTTTAATTCATACTTAAGTTAAGTTTCTCTCTTAAATTTGCTAATTTTCATGCATAGCTATTGATTGAAGCATGAATAAATACATAAAAAGTCTCATCATCTATTATGAATCATGCATAAAGAGGGTATTAAAACCTTAAACGTCTTATAATTTGCAACACAACAAACTTCTTAAAACATCTTATATGCAGGAAAAGAGGGAGTATATAATTTTATATGTGTGTGTTGTGTTCAGTGCGTTTATGGGTGTATTGCGTACCGTTGAGTTTCTTTGAAAATTTATTTGTTTTAAAATATATGTACATATATACATAATTGTTTAAATATATATATATATATATATATATATAGTTTTATGGTTTTATTTGGGTGTTTTTGCGTTGTATGTTATTTAAACATATATATGGTTTGGAGCTATATAATTTAATATATATTTATATAAGTGATTTGTAATGTGTCGAATTTTAAATATATAGATATATATAAATTTTACTGTGTTTACGTTTATATTAAATATATATATAAATATATATACTATTTTGAAAAAGGATTTGTTGTGTGTTTATGTATAATTTATAATATATATACTGTTATAATTTGTGTTGTGTGTATGGTATGTGTGTGTGTGAGTTTATGTGTGTGTTTCAAATTATATATTATATATAAGTGTTTATGATTTAGTATGCATTAGCGTTGTGTTTTATTTAAATGTATAATGTATAAAATATATTTTTGTGCAACGAATTTTAAATATATATATATATGTATGTATGTATGTAAAATAAAAATTGTTCATTTGCATATATAAAAATATATATATTTTGCGTAAAGAATTTATTGGGTTTATTTTGAGTCAAGTTTGGTGTTGAGTTTGAGAACCTTTCCAAAACCCAAATACCATACCGTCCAACACCAAATTGCTGTACCAATCAATATATAAATTCCATTATCGCCTCATACAAAATAAAATAAAAGTATATTGAGTGGTTGCTGTAATCGAATCTATTTTGGAACATGCCTTGAAGTTGCTGTTTCAATTCGGTGTCAAATTCGTCTGTTGTTTCCAATCTATTCCATGAAAGGTGAGTTTATCTCACACCTGACTCACATTACTTCATAGATGTTAGATCAACTAAATGAACTGTTATGAAATGTATAAGATTGTCAGTAGAAATTGTTTGTTTAAAATATACACTTTCATATGTGACACAATATTCATATGACATGTATGTACACTGATTATATATGACTGTGATGTGACAGATGATATGTAATGATTTGTTATGTTGTAGAAACCCCTAGATTAGGAAAAATCACTAAGGGTTGAAATGATACATACCCGAACGGACATTAGATTAGGGAAAAATCGTTATGGGTTGAAATGATAGACCTGAACGATTTTTACTGAATTTGGGATTGCGGGTTGAAATGATAAACCCGTAGAAATTTTATAAATTGCGGGTTGAAATGATAAATATCCGTATCACTTGACCATAGGGTAGAAAACTATATACAGACACCGTTGGTCATGTTTTCGAATTAAAACGATTTGGAAAATTGATTGTAATAATATTAATTTAAGATCTTATGTTTTATATTTATATTTTAAAGATTTATACTTAAATTTTGTAAGTTATAAATTATATGTTTTAAAATGATTTTATAAGTAAAAATGTATTTAAATGCTTATTTAAGATTTTACTTATAATTTATTTATTTTAAACTATATAATTTAATCATATATATATATATATAACTTTAAATTAATATATTATAATAAATTATTCTTTTTAAACCTATTTCTAAATTAATTTAAACCTATATATGTTATAAAGCTATTTTCTATATAAGTTTATAACTTATAGATAATATTTTCAAGGTTTATTTTATATATATTTTATAAACTTTAATAATAAACTCAAAAAGTGGATAAGTTTTGATTTTGCGATTTAAATTCGAGGTTTAAAGATTTAAATTTATGTAACGATGCTTGATTTAATGAATTTGATATTAAATCAACTAAATGCGAATTTTGAATTGACTTAAATATTGAATTGTATAGGAAATGAACGTGAACTACGTAATTAATTGGAATTTGAATTTATAATTGAATTCGATTATAAATTGACTAACTATGAATTGAAATAATTTTATATATGGAATTGATTCATAAATTGTTTGGTTTGAATTAAAGAAATTTCTTAAATCAATTTATTTCAAGGTATGATTTTATTAAAATGGCCACGGTGTGAAAAATGTAAACGTTTGGTTGTTAAAGAGACCGGGATCGGATATTGTCATACTCTCTGCCAATACCGAAAACCACTTTAACAACTGTGTACGCGGTGGAGTTCCAGAATAAAGTAGGATGGTTTGGTGGCGATTACTGGATTGAAGAAAGAGAACGTTGATGGATAGCCTTGACCTTCGGGTCATAATTAAAATGACTAAAACAGGTGCTATACCGTGATTAAGTGAGGTCGCACCTCCATCGGACACACTTCTTCGAACCATATCTATTACTTTGTGATTTGATTGGTGGCCACCCTTGATTATGGGAGTGTTGTTCGAGGTGGGCGGTAGTTGCGGCTATGCGTTACCACCGGTCCGGGCGTGCATCGGTAGAATCCTACCGTGGGTATTCCTCGTGTGCCTTGTCATATTATCCTGATCGAGCCCCCTACGATTTTGATTTAGCGTTGTCGTATCACGGAGCATCCCTATCCGCCGACGTACTGGTGTGTTATATGCAAACTGTACGATAACGGTATAAACAGTGTAAGGGTAATAATGGTAATCCCGCTTACACTATTTTCAATAGTATATTTAAACATAGACACTATTATAATAGCGTATTATATTATATGATATTAGTTTAACGGATCCTTAGAGGATGGTGATCCCAAACATCCTCTAATTACTGATGCATTTTATTTAATATTTCATTTAAGTTGGTTTACTTCCATGAGAATGTTAGTCCTGATCCGAGTTGTTTTGTTTTGCATTATTGCTCGGGTCAGATCGAGTATTGCAGTGTTGAGATTTCACCTTTTAAAGCTGGGGACGGTTGAAGATATCACCTCTACTTGTTGATTCTGGCTATTTCTTCTATGTATTAGAAATTCTTGTATTTAGACTTCCGCTGTATTTAATTTTGTAACTCTGATATTATGTATAAACTTTGATTTTATTTAGTAGCTTCATGAACTACTATTGTATAATTTATTTATTCCGCTGCGAGATATTCTGTTTTCTATGTCTGTGATTCTGTGATTTATTCTATTTACCTCAGATGCTAATAACATTCTGTCATTTCGGACGGTTTGAGTTGGTTTAATTACCAGCTTGAAGTGGACGAAAGACGGTATGTTACAGCTTTAGTATTTAAAAAATCAGTGGCAGAGCTAAAACTATTATTTCAGACATGCCAACATATTTCCATTATAAAGCAACATTCTTGAGCCAATGAAAAATAAAGGCTAGAATATATATTTAAGCATGTATCTCATTTGCATAAGACAAAATTAACTATGTTAAACTTAAGAGAAAGATTTTAGTTTCGGATATGGCAGAACCGGGAAACTTTGTTGAAGGATTGGAAAATTTCAGATAGGGCACTGACCATAGTGGTCGCGTGCCAGTAAAGAAACATAAAAAATCTAAACGATCTTTGTAAATTAAGAAGGAAAAGAAACAGTTGTATAAAAGTGCAGACATTTTAAAATTTTAAGGTAGAACTTTCTCTAATTTCTTTTTTCCAGCTATGCTGGTGTGATTGTGCACTAAATACTGATTTGTATTTTTGAAGAAAGAGAAGGTGCACTAAACTCATTTTAATATTACATTCGACATATATAATTGATCTAGCATTTAGTTTTCTTCAACATATTAAAAAATTTAGCATTAGTCTTGGATTCGATGGTTATTGTAGGTTATTTGTAATGGTACCTAAAATATATATAAAATAGTAATTAGATGTGCAATGATACATGATTTTCACGCTTCTTTCTTCTCCATGTTTTTTGAATGAGGTTGTTAGGAGAGACGTTTTGCACTTCATTTACCAAATTAATTAGGTAGGTGGTTCATTGGTGAAAAACAAAAGATAACTAGTACCAAACACTTTGTTAAGAAAAGCAACAACTTTATTCATCCCAACCTGAACCTGGCCTTAGCAACACCTTCCCTACAACCCTTTAACACACTTATTTATGATTCAACAAATACAAGTTTCATATTATTTCACATTTAACAGGCGTTATACAACTCGACTTGCTATAAAATCACCAATTTTCTAAAGGGAAAAATTATCTGTCGTAAACATTACAAACTCTGCAATGATGATACTAATTTTTTCCCTTTTTTTAAAAAAGCCACATATATATGATATGCTAAATATAAAGGCATTCCATTATCGTTTTCATCTTCACCACATAAACAGAAAAGACAACCTTTATTATCTATTCAATGACTACAGCAGATTTATTTACACGGAGTCAAAGATATAGGCTTAACATACTGGAAGCATGGTAAGCCAAAAGAAACAAGACTACATATCAGTGACTGAAACGGTTAAATTGGCAGCAGAATCAGCAAGCTTGTCATGAGTCCATCTCTTCAACATATCCAATGCAACTTTGGGTTGATCCATCGGAACCATGTGTCCAGTATTGTGTACCTATATCATATCAAAAGCGTATATAATACCTTCAATATAAATTTAAAATATTTTAAGAAAAAACTTTTTTTTAAGTACCTCATGGAAGCAGAGAGGTCCATGAGTTTTAAGTACACCGGCTTCAGTGCCATCGACCGTGAAAGGCTTTTCACGAGATGATACAAAATCATGTTAACCAGACCACTCCACTACGTAGGCCCACCTTGAATTTCCTGCTCAGAACCACAAATTTTAGAACTTAATTTTTCAGGTTCAAATTTAAAACTGTTGGGGATGAAATCATCACTATGAATGCAACATACCAAGCCAATTGCAGATCAAATCATATTCACCATCGTAAATTAGAAGCTTGATACCATCTTCCAGTAGTGCAGGGATACTAGCTTCCAAATTCCTCATCCAATCGGTAAGCATAGCTTGATATACTATAGGGCTGCAAGACACAAATTCTATGTCCACTACTCCAAGAGATCCTCTAACTGATTTTTGATTCGAAAACTTCTCCATATTTGAAAAATTGTAGCATAGACTTCCTTCGCATTGCTTCCTTATATCGTAGTACTACAAAGATTGAATGAATGATTATGGGGACATTAAAAGATAAGTATACAGTCAAAGTGAAAAATAAAATAAGAAATGGAAGGGATGGCTTAAATTAATAGTTCCAGCAAGTTTCATGATGGAGTTAAATATTGTATTACAGACCATATATGATGCCATGCATGATACAGATCCAGATGTTCCTGAAAAAGTGCCATTAGATGTTGTTGAACTTCGATTTTTTTTCCACATTTAAAATTAAGAAGCGATAAAGGTCAAACGAATTACCACAAAGCTTGATGACAACCTCACACACTGGCAAATTTTTGTTGATTCTCTCGTAATCAGCATGCGTAATGATTTTGTTTTCCAACGCATATTCTGTGTATGCTTTGTACTGAAGTGCTGGATCAGTAAGTCCATTACCAATGGCAAAACCCTACAAAAGCGATGCTCGATGTCATAAAGTATAAAAGCCCACCTTTGTTATTTTAAATGAAGATTCAAGAGCAAAATTACCTTCAAATTAATATAGATGCCTTCGTTAGCTTTATTTCCTTAGTGAACCCTGCTTGCAAAAGCTGGGATGTAATGCCTACAGCATAAGATTCTCCAGTTATGTAGAAGTAGTTTTGCATGAGTTCTGGATGCTCCTTGAAAAATGTCTGACAAATTATTTCAAGGGGAAATTCATTAATTGGACATAGCTGACTCCACTCAACTGAACTCTAAACACAAATGGAATGGATATTTTTCTATTGCCTTAGGTAACTGACAAGGATGAATGTCAGTATTTGCAACAAAAATTTGTAATAAAATCAAGAAAATTATCTGGTTTACAGATGATTTATACAATAGATTTTAACTTTTGAATCAAGGCCAAAGCTCAATGTAGAATGTACACAAATCTGCTACAATGTCTAGGATTCTTCTAGATCCAAGTGAAAATTCAAGCTCGCTTACATGTTTGGAAAAAAAATTGATATGAACCCTAAAACTCAAAAAGAGCCGACGAGTCGAATTCAAAATTGAAAAAAATATGTTAAGAGTAGATGCGTCAAATAAGCCAAGTTAAACATCCATTGATTATAAATATTATGACAAGTGAATATGCAAGAAAGGAGTGGATGTCCATCCTACATTCTGAGAGTACACATACACTACTTATTTATCCTATCACCTATGTAACAATGATTTGGTTTGTAATCAACATCTCTGTCACAGTGATTAGACACTTCAACTTGAACGTAAAAGATATAGTGTGCATATATATATATATATATATATATTGTGTGTGTGTGTGCGCACCAAGAAGGTCTGCCTTGAGAAAAGGTATCAAGTGGCTGACCTATATCTTACTGGGTATTAAGTGGTTAGGACTAGGTTCGTTCATAAGGAGCAAGTCGTAGTTCGGAACCCAAGTCATTGGGCCTGTCCTTCGAGAAGCAAATGTTTATTGGGTCCGCCTTTCTCGTATAAGACATTAAATAGTCCTGATAGATGATAACGTGTGTGGGGTTAAGAGATGGCTAACCTAGGGACAGATTATGTATTCATGGCCTAAGGGACCACCGTCTAAGGGAAGTATTAAGTGGTTAGGAGGTCACTCGTGGGGACAGTTAAATAATAACAACAGGGTAAAAATAGGGGTTCTACTTACAAGAAGTCGTGCTCCTGACCTAAAGCCTGTTATCAAGCAACTGTTACTATTTCTCTCCCTATAAAAGGGTTATCATTTATGATGTATTAACGTTGGAATAGGTAATTAAGTGGCTTGAGGTCCTCCATTAGGTATTAAGTGACTAAAGGGATGTCGCTCCTAAATAAATATGGTATTAAGAGACCATAAGAGGTGCCCGTCCAAAATTTAGCTTTGGGTATTAAGTGACTTTAAGAATGTCCTCCCTATATATTTACCTTGTGTGTTTTTCGCGAAGACATAACTTGAAAAGTTTACAACTACCTAATGCAGAAAATAGCCTTCTTAACTTACTTGTATTTCATTCACCGGAACTTTATGTTCTAACCTCCAACCTCTTAACATTAACAGGACAATAGGTGAGACATGTGATTAAGGATGGAGGAAGAGTCTCTTGAAGATCTAGTTATTATGGTTATTGCTTATTTACCACTATTGTTATGTAATTGGGATGAATGATGATGTCCCTTGAAGTTCGAGACATGTTGTAATTGTAAATTATGGTTTTTAAATAATCGGTACATCTTATATTTTTGATATTATATTTTGTTCCATCTGCTGTATGAGTTTTGATTTTCATTTTAGGTTGCTTTATATATCTTTTTAAGTGAATCCATATAGGAACCAATGGTTCGTTTAGACTGGCTTTAAGTTCCGATGGACCTTTTCTAGGTCGGTATTTAGGTCCATTCCTGACAGGTTGTTACACATGTCTATATGCAACATGGACTTACGCGATATCCTTTATTTAAAAAGATTTTTAAAATATACTAAATAAATTCTTTGTGATTTGATTTTCTCATACTGGTCATTCCAGACTGACCAGGACCTTATTTTCTTATAATGCATAGGTTTGACCAAATGCGTTGTCTGGTTAGTTTTAGGCAGTTTAGGGATCACCCAGCGAGCTTAAGTCCTAGGATGTACTCCCATATTTCCCTTTATTGTTCCCCAGTTTGTTCAGTTGTATTTATATGCTTTTGTGATGATAAACTATTATAACTGTCCAGGTTGAAATAGTATAGTGTACTCTGATTTGTAGATGTAAATAATTTTTTTGTAAAGATCTTCATAGTATATATTTTCAGATGCGTTGTGAGATTCTGCTCCATCTTCTCTTTTTCACTCCAATAATCTATCTTTCCCACACTTAGATATTTAACATGTGAATATCGTGAACATATTAGTATCCATTCCTAAAGGTCGAATAGACAGGTCGTTGCATGGTATCTTCCAATGTAACTTGAATTTGAAATGATTTTTTTTTTTTTTGCTTGAAGATGCATTTCGGCTAGCAAAAGCAAGGAGAAGTATGCCAATAAAATGGTCAATGATTAGGGTTAAAGATCAATATTTAGATGGTTGTCTAAGAAAGAAAGAAGGTAAGTCTGTTATCCCTTCTCACTCAACCTTAATCATGTATCTCCAAGCATATCCCTTATGTTTTAGTGTAGTAACCCGTAACTTCCCCGGTAAAGGAAAGAACGAATTGCTTTGAGGACAACACACGTCGGAACACAAACAGAAGAACATTTCATTGTTTATTACAACAATTCCATCAGAATACAAGAATATACAGAGTATGAATAAATATTACACATTTCACCAATATCAGAGATTTAACTTACATTTAAGTATATAGTAGTAGAAAATAATACAAAGCACAACTGAAAGAGATAAACGGATACAGAGCTTTCCGGATATCGTTCCAGATGTAAACCAGGATCCTGTGAATATAAATCTGCAAAACCAAAACTACTAGCTGCCCGTGTGGAAAATAGGGGCACCCAGAGTTTAGGTCAAAATAATAAACTCCAGGTCAGTCATGTGACTGGTGTGAGAACTAAAACAGTTATTAATCTTTTATTTTTAAAGTTAGGTAAATCAATGGACCACGCCGTATAACACGGAACAAGTTTCCTCCCAAGAATATCCGTGCATAAAACAAACAGCGTAATGCTAAATAAAGAAAAATGAAGCTATTATAAGACCCAGGTCCCATCACACAATGCAACGCAAGCCCGAGGATAGGGTTTTACCTTATAATAGCCAAAGAATGCTTAATACGTGAAATTTAATCTTTTGTTATTACTATAAGTGAAGAAAACAACTTAAAATATAAATGTATCAATCATAGGCGGCATGGGTACCATATATCATGTCGCCAATACTAGGCTCTACAATCAAAATCGAAATATCACGTATTGGAAGTTGGATTTCCGTTATGAGTCGAGGCAAGGGGCAAGCTCCTCTCCGTTCGAGACACTCTAGCAAATGTCTCAGGACCGCACACAGCGATCCTGGATGCTTCAGGGCCGGTCCTCTCTTACTTTTGAGGATTAATAATTCCTGACCACACATTTCCCGGTCCAATCAGACCTATATCCTAGGTGCCTCGCATCCAACAACCACACAGGTAAAAAGTATATAAATCTCAGGGCTGGTAGGTCACTGACATCACCCATAGCTAGAAAGCAACGTCATGCTGTCCCTGCAGTCCGATCCCGTTTTTGACTCATACCGAGGTGTGAGGCTCGCAAATTAATGCTATACACAAAGCTATGCCACATAGGCCGTGCTTTGATCATCTACCACAAGACTTTGCTTTTCAACAGAAGCCTTGATCATCTGCCACTTAGGCATGCCACACAGGCAATTCATGCTATGCGATTGATATCTATCGATATATAACCTCTAAGCTCGTACGTCTCAGAGAAGGGCGTTAAGCAAGAGAATAAATTCTCTACCGCCAAATAGATATATATTTAATAGAAATCAATCACACAGAATAAAATCCAATGTCAGACACACAGTCCATTTGCAAGTTCGTTCTGGGTCTAAACAAAACCGGAGGAACCTTATTCCTCGCATATCCATCGATCTCCCAGTACATCTGGACGATCACCAACTGATTCCCTCCTCTTGGGTGTACAGCCCAATCAAGATCATCAATAATCATCCAAACGATGTGAAGACCTACGGTCGTCAACCACCGTCTTCATCTTCGACTTATCGTTGAATCGGTTATTCAGAATGGGTATAAACCTGGCATTTCCGAATAACCCGCGTATATAATAAACAAGTGTTACACAAACGCAACATACGCCTCATTCCAATTCAGAATATTCTTTTATTCAAATATATTCACATTCTTAGGGAAAGGTTCCCATTAATTTTATCAAAGATAAATTCTTTTAAATTTATTCTTTAATTTTCCTTTGGATATCATTTCAAACCATGTTAAGGTTTTCCAAACTAGTCGGGATTAGCGAACCACATCGAAGTAATTATTTATTTTATTTCCCAGTCCCAGCCTATTTATCCCATGGAGCAAAACTTGTAATACTCCATATCTAACACCACGGTGTTATCGGTAAATATTAATTACCATTTCACGTTCAAATCTAATTAAAGATTTAACTATCGCTTTGGAGCAAAACTGGTGATACTCCATTCTCGATCATTTTAATCTAATTAAAGATTCATTAAAAATCCACTTAGTTTTAATCTTCTCAAAAATCAATATCATGTCTTTAACTGGGTTAAAGAACCATTGTCATCTAAAACACGGTTCACGATAAACCCAAAATCACTTTCCATTGTTAATCGGGTTAAAGAATAAGTGTTATTCAAAACAGCGCTCACGATAAACCCCAAAAACCAATTTAAATCCAATTCCAATTAAATACTAATTAACTGGACAATTTCACTAAATCTAACTTAAAAGATTTATTCTTTTCTAAACTGGGTTCAAGAACAGTGTTATTCAAGACACCCTTCACGACGAACCCAAAATCCCATTTGATATTAAATGTAAGGCTTTGAATAGAAAATATATCGGCTTATATTCAATATCAAATTTTGAAACCAACAAATATCGTATTAGAAATAACGATATAAATATATCTTTCAAATTTCCACAACCATATCTGTATAATCACAAAATCCAACATCGAAATATTCCGAAGATAATTTCGATTCAAATCCATTCCAATTCATATAATGGAAATTCTGATTATTTTTAAAACCCCTTCAAATCCAATTAATTTATTCAAAAACATTGGATTATAATTCTAATTCATAACTAGTTCATTTCAATACAAATATATTTTTATCTTTTCAAATATGGAATTTTTCACCCTAGTTCTTTCTAAATCATTTATTATGATTTTACACAAATTATTGATATTTTTAATAATTTTATCAAGGCTCGTACAGTCGATTTCCAATAACGGTCATCGAACTGCACTTACAACGACCATTTCCAAATTTGATTTGGACATAATTCCAAATCCAACCGTTAGATTTCAAATTTCTAATATTCATTGGAAAGCTCTTTTAGATACAAACCTAATGGTTCCGATTTTAGGAGAATCCGACGGTCGGCTCTCCCGTAACGTCAATTCGAAGTCAATGGTCGAAATTCGCGAACTGCCGCAGCGTGGCGCGTTATATTTAGGCCATTAATATATATATTATATATATTTCGTCGATTTCAATTCAAAACGTATTTTATAAATCATTTTAAATTAGTTTTCAAAACAATTTCAACTTCATATTCAATTTTAAATCAAAATTGAATATTCCATATCATTAATATATAAATGATAATATTTTCAAAATATTAGATTATGAAATCACTTCCTTTTCTATATTCATAAAAAAATGAATATAATCGATATAAATATCGTTCGCGTCAAAATGGCGCATATCTAATCAACGTGGCTTTATATATTTCAATAACTTCGTTATTCAATTCAACAAATGAATATTTTCTTCAACACATGAATATATATTTTTCAACACATGAATATTCTCAACACATGAGTATTGTCAACACATGACTATTTTGGTTATTTAATATATTTTATAAAATTATGTGACAACCCCAAACCGCGTACTGACGGTGGCAAAGGTAATCTTTGGAATATAACACATAACCAGATAATAACAGAACAGAAATAAATAAATAAATACACCAGATAATGTACAAATAATACACTGTATAAACATAATCCTCAGAGTTACGCAGTATACCGGATCATACTTAGTACAAATACAGTTCAGCTATACATAAATGTCTACAGCGGAAAACAAACATAATATGTACAATAGGAGCTGAACAACACAAAAAGAAATAAATGATAGAATCCATCTTCAGCTCCAGCTATCCAGAAAGAGCCTGCTAAAACCTGAATACAAGGCTGCCCGCATAGAAAAAGGGGCACCCGAGTTTGCAAGTGAAACAAACTACGAGTCAGTCATGGGACTGGTATGAGAAATCTACTTAACACATTATATAATTTGGCTAATCACATGACCACGCCACTTTCGCGGAACGGGTTTACTCTATTGGATTGCCAGTGCTTTAAAACAAGTAAATCTTTTAAACATCGCAATGCTTTTTATAAAAATGAAGCCGATATAAGACTCAAGTCCCATCACACAATGCAACGCAAACCGGAGGATAGAGTTTTACCTTATATCGACCAAGATATGCTTAATATATGTAAAGTAAAATCACTTAAAATGTAAAGTTTATCGTTTATTTCTTAATCAGACTCCAACTGTAAAATAGTAAGAGAACAATTCCCTAAGTATTAACCCCGAAGGCCGAAACCAACATCAGACCAATACCCAGGAAACCACCCATCTTAGCTTGTTTCCAGTTAGTTTCTAATTTTATAAACAATCATAAATATCAATCATAGACGACATGAGCGTCCCATGCCACTATGTCGCCAAATATAGGTTTACAATCAAAACCGCACGATGTCATATTTGGAAATTGGATTTCCGTCATGAACCAAGGCAAAAGATAGTCCTTACCGACTTCGAGACTCTCTAGCCCGAGCCTCCGGAACAGCCGCAACTGCCCCTTGGAGCGACAGGGTCGGTCCACATGGAGTGGATTATAGTGCCTGAACAATACGTTTCCCCACCCTTTGGGGCGTAAATGAGCCAACGAATGACTCCATCGGTCCCGGATCAACAGATATAACCAAGGCGCCTCGCAACAGTAACAACCACACAGGTGAAAACAATATATATGCCAGCCAGTTTAAGCACTGATACCACCTCTAGCTAGAAAGAAACGCATGTTGTCCTGAGGTCCTCTCCTGTTTCTGGTTCATACCGGGGTGTGAGGCTCGCGAATTCACGTTATACACAAAGCTACACCACACAGGCGGTGCTTTGATCATCAACCACAAGACTTTGCTTTTCAACAGAAGCCTTGATCACTGCATCTTAGCATGCCACATAGGCAATTCACGCCATGAAACTGATGGCTGTCAATCACACAGAGTGAATTCCAATGTCAGACACACAGTCCATTTGCAAGTCTGTTCTGGGTCTGAACGAAACCGGAGGCACTATATACCTCGCATACCCATCGATCTACATGTACGTCTGGACGATCACCACTCATTATCCATATTTCGGGATGCCTCCCAATCAGGACATCAGTTATCATCCAACCGAGGTGAAGATCTCCGGTCTTCAACCACCGTCTTCATCATCGACTTCTTATCGTCGATTCAATTATTCAGAATGGGCTAAACCCGGTCTTTCTGAGCAACTCGCTTATATAATAAACAAGTGTTACACAAACACAACATACGCCTTATTCCAATTCATCAGTCACTAACTGTAAATCAGTAAGAGAACAATTTCCCAAATATTAACCCCGAAGGCCGAAACCAACATCAGGTCAAAACCCAGGAAACCACTCGACTTAGCTAACTTCAGTTAGTTTCTAAATTTCACATTCCATATTATTTATAATATTTTATAACGATTTATTGCTATTTTTATTTATTCAAAAATAGCCAATTTATTCAAACGACGCTTCAGGACATAACGCGGCCGTGGCTCTGTTTTTCTTCAGATTTGATTTACACATATCTGAAAATCTAACCGTTGGATCTTCACAAATTTTATATCATTAGAAAGATCTTTTCAAAACGAATCCAATGGTTCCAGTTTTGGGATAATCCGACGGTCGGATCTCCCGGTACACTCGTTTGAAGTTTCGATTTCAAAATACGAACTACAGCGTCGTTATTCGATTTAATTTAATTATACATATATAAATATAATCGATTCTGGCGCTGTTTTTCTTCAGATTTGAATTAAACATTCCAGACAATCCAACCGTTGGATTTTCACAAAGTGGGTATCGTTGGAAAGATATTTCCAAGACGAACCCAATTGTTTCGGTTTTGGGAAAATCCGATGGTCGGATCTCCCGCACTAATCGTTTGAAATCACGGTTTCAAAACACGAACTGCAGCTTCGTTATTCGATATATTTCAATTATATATATATATAATCGATTCTTCAATTTCAAACTATTTTCTTTTCATACATTTGATAAAAATGATATTTTTATCCAACCGACATTTATTTCGACACTTCACTATTTTTAACAATTCATGTATATAATAAAAATGTGATTTTTATTGCAAAACAATTTATTTCAAAACACGACTATTTTATATAATTTATATAGATGATAAAAATATGAGTTTTATTATAAAACAATTTATTTCAAAACACGACTATTTTATATAGTTCATATAGATGATAAAAATATGATTTTTATTATAAAACAATTTATTTCAGAACACGACTATTTTATATAGTTCATATAGATGATAAAAATATGATTTTTATTATAAAACAATTTATTTCAAACACGAATACCATTCAACACATGAATTTCTATTCAACGAATGAATTTCTATTCAACACATGAATGTTTTCTATAGTTCGTATATATAAAATAAAAATGTGATTTTTATTGTTAAAACAGTTTATTTAAAACACGAATACCATTCAACACATGAATTCCTATTCAACGAATGAATTTCTATTCAATACATGAATGTTTTCTATTCAACACACGAATATAGTTTCAACACATGAAAATAATTCTAACACATGAATATTATTGAAAATTTCGGCAGCATAACGGCAGGGTAGTTAAAACCGGGGCCGTCCCTAGTACGGCTCCTCGCTCTACCTTAAAGCCTCGCAGCTTTTGACAATGGGGATTTCATGCATCTAGTTTGCATGCAGGCAGCATATATATTTTTTTCTTTTCCACAAACTAATCCTGTGTGGTTTCAACCAAATAATTCTCAACCACTAACGGGTATTTTTCAACCACCATCAATCAATTTCAACCACAAACAATTCTAATCAACCATTCGCTATCAACCAATTTTCACACCAATCACAATCAATAAATATCGTCCATGGTTTGTGGACGAGGGGTATATATATATAAGTATATTTCACTTCCATTTCAACACATATATAATTTTTACAACACATATATAACTTATACATCGAACATACAACTTATACAACGCTTATACATGAGGTGTACAACACTTATATAACTCATACATCGACTATATAATTTATACATCGTCGTTTTCCATATCGTTTATAATTTAGAAATCTCACATTGGGTTCCACTCCACCAAAAATAGCAGAAGGCTCAGAAAAATATCCGGTCTCTTCTAGAATGTAGAAGACGTCCACACGAGTCCATTTCTCTTGTTTCATTGAATTTCGTCAACAAACGAAAAAGATATGATTTTTACAGTGAAATCAAAAACCTTAGCGCTTTAAAGTGCTATAGAATAGTTTAATTTAATTTCAGCCGTTACCTCGTTTTGATGTTCTAAACTAGGTTTGGATTTTTCTTCTAATCTGTGTAGCTTCGCATCGATCGGTCGACGCCAGCTCGGAGAGGCGCACCTACGTGCGGCGGAGTTAGTCAGCTCGATCGCCAGAGGAGAGAGAAATGGCGGTGCGAAGTGGCTGACTTCTCGGGTTCAGATCTTCTCCAACTCGACACGATAAATCACGAAATGGGTATGGATTTGAAGAGTAAGGAGAGGGCTACAAAAAGCTCAACTAGGTCGTTGGGTAATGGTGCGTGGATTGATCAGAAAATGGCTGGGAAGTTTTGAAAGGTTTCCGTCGTCGATCGGGGGAGGGAGAGAGAGAAAGCGGGGAGAGAAAATCTGAGGTGGACCAATGAATTTTTTTTATATTTATAAATTTTAAAAATCCAAAAATTCGCCTTGTCTCATTAAACTCCAAACCCAACAACTGTCGTCCCTAGCTAAATACCTACATTCCGAACACAATGGGATATGTTTCGTAGGCTCATTCGACTGTTTCAGTCAGTTTTCCTTCAAGTTGAAATATAAAACATTCAATATTTAATTTGAACGTACATTTCAATTTGTCGGGGCCACATACTGATTCTAAAAATTCCCGAAAAATAAATCTAGCTATGTTTTGACGATACGGTCCCAACAAAACTAGTTTCGTCGAATTCTGAAACCGTTTGAAAAATGGCCATTTTCTGGTCGATCCAATTTAATAGAAATCGACCAAACACATTTTCCTTTTCCACGCTCACATAATAGCTTCAAAAATTTTGAAATTTGAAATCTAGCAATAATTTGACATCCCGGATCTAAAAAAAGAGGTTTCGTCGAATTCCAAGGTCGTTTGCAAAATGGCTATTTTCACGGGCTATAAAAACTCTATAGCAGCAACCTTTCTGAAAATTCGTTTGGCCATAAATTTTGCTTCCCGCTATGAAACTTCGATTTTTCAGATTCTTAGAAAGATATTCACTAACAGATTTAAATATTTTTGGTTTCACTAAAATCTGTTTTGTTTTGCACCCGGTACGGTCAATCAAAGTTTGAATTCAAATTTTGAAACTACCGCGCCATTTCAGGCCTTGTTTATAATTAAAATTAATTATATTTATTTTCAAACATCGATTCAAACACACTTCTCGTCACTATTATTTAAAATATTTATTTTAAATATTTAAAATCCACTAAAATCGCTAATTTAAAAATTTTAAATTGGTTCAGATTTTCCGGGTTGTTACAAATTAAGATTTCTATCGTTTAATTCTTAATCAGACTCCAACCGTAAATTAGTAAGAGAACGATTCCCTAAGTATTAACCCCGAAGGCCGAAACCGACATCAGATCAATACCCAGGAAACCACTCATCTTACCTAGTTTCCAGCTAGTTTCTAATTTTATATATGATAAAGGTGTAAATTTTATTGTTAAAATATTCCGTTCAATACATGATAAGTTTTAACACATGAATATTCTCAACACATGAGTATCGTCAACACATGACTATTTATTCTATTCAACACATGAATCTTTATTTTATAACATTCTTTATTTTTCAAATTGGAATGAGGCCCAATCAATTACCATATAATGTTAATTATATGGATTCCATACAACACATGTATATAATAGCAACGATAAAGAATCACCCATCATCCAAAGTGCACCACACAACTACATAAGCATTAAATATGATTAATTAACGCTTACACAGTCTGTCAATCAAACGATCGACATACCACTAAACAATTGGGATTTGTGTACGTCGAATATCATCCCAACACCCGTGTGGGGTTTCAAAGCAACAAACCATATTTTTATTTGTGCAGTTGGGCGATGTGTAAAATTTATCGTCCCAATCAATATCCTTCAAATAGGTGTACACAAACAAATCGTCTAATTTGTTTATAAATATTTATTTTATATACACGTTAAAAATTATATTTTTAACTATAAAATATTTTATTTCCTTTCCAATCACACAATCAATTTTCACCATACAACAAAATCAAACAAGTCGTCCATGGTCTGTGGACAACGGGTGTCGGGTGCTGCTAAGCACCTTCTGCATCCTAGTATATAATTTTTACTAGAAAACAAGAATTAAAGTGAGAAGTTCTCACCTTAGGGTTCCACTCCGCCGTTCTATTCTGAATTTCTGATCGATTGGATTTGCCCGAAATTCCTATGTCATCCTTTTCACGCTGTTCATATTAAAAATCACATTTTTAATATGATGTTCATATATTTCTAAAAACCTTGTCTTTCTATTTTTAAAGATCTAACTTTTCACTTATAAAAATATAATCTTTTCATCGCTACTTCGTATATAAAAATCAAATTTTCATCACTATTCTATATAGGTAAAAATCGCTATGCTATATATATAAAAATCGAATTTTTATACCAAACCATATGCATAAAGATCGTATTTTTATTGCAACATCTATAAAGATCATATTTTTAATTCTCTACTTCTATAAAAATAATATTTTTATATAATGAAAAATCATATCTTTTCGTTATTTAAAATATAAACTCTCTCTATATAAAAATATAAACTTTCTATTTCTAAAAATCTAATCTTTCTCTAATATAAAAATCATATATTTATTCTTTCAATAATATAAAGATCAAATTTTCTACTTACAAAAATCGCACTTCCATACAATCACTTCATGTATAAGAAAGATCACATTTTTATATTAAAATCGTAGGCAAAAATCATATCTTTAATTACATGAATGAATAAAATCGAAATAAAAGCTCACCTTCGTTGTCGGGTGGCGGAGGAGGCTCGGGGAGGGCTGAAACGAGTCGGGGTTCTTTTTGAAAAATTCAAAACACACCAAAAATTGGGTTTCTCTCGCAATTGGGCCCCACGGTCGGAGGTGATGGCTGAGGAGGGGCGGTTTTGGTTTGGGATAGTGGCAGGGAGCAACGCCGACGGTGGTGGGCCAGGAGGAGGGATGGCGGTGCGGTTTCAATTCGGGTTTGAGGGCTTTAACGCGGAGAGGAGGAGGATAGAGGAGTGAGGAGGCGGAGAAGGGGGGAAGGGGTCGCGGCAGCTTGCTGGGCTGAGGCACGGGGGTCTGGTGACGGGGGATGCCGGCGGAAATCCCCCCTGCAGTCGCGTTTTGTTTTTTTCTTCTTCTTTTAATTCGGTTTTGAACTGTAGGGGAGAGAGAGAGAGTAAAGGGGAATTTATATATTTAATTATTTATTTAATTTAATTATCCAAAAGGTTGACTTTTTATTCAAACCCCAAACGAGACCCAACGACTGTCTTCCCAAGCACATTACCCCCATTCCGAACACAATGGGATATGTATCGTGGGTTGATTCGATCGTTTCGATCAGTTTCCATCAAAATCAAAATATAAATCTATATATTGAATTTGAACGCGCATTTCAATTTACCAGGACCACATACGGACTCTAAAAATTCTCAAAAAATATTTTCTAGCTTCGTATTGATGATACAGTCCAAAAAAAACTAATTTCATCGAATTCGGAGACTGTTTGAAAATTGGCTATTTTCCAGTCGATTAAAATCAACTAAAACTGGTCAAACGCGTTCTCCTTAGCCACGCTCACATATTGATTCGAAAAATTATGGAAATTGGAATCTAGCAATAATTTGACATCATGGATCCAACAAAAGTGGTTTCATCGAAAACCGAGGTCGTTTGCAAAATTTCCATTTTTAAGGGCCAGAATTCCATTGCGGCTATTCTGAATTTTCAACTGGGCATTCCCGCTATGAAATTACAATTTTTCGGATTCGTTGGAAAGATATTTTCAAATAGATTCAAATATTTTTCGTTTCGCTAAAATCCGGTTGATTTTGAATCCTGTACATTCATTTGAAATTTGAAATTGAATTTTCAAACTACCTCGCCATTTTCAATTCCTTTTATAATTAAAATAAAATATTTATACTCTAACGACGATTCAAATAAATATATACATTCTAATTAGACTCAAAATAAATTTCTCGTCGCCATTATTTAAAATAATCCATTTTAAATATTCAAATTCATTAAAATTGCCAAAATAAAAAATTTAAATTGGCTCAGAATTTCCAGGTTGTTACATTTAGCTTCCACTAGTCCATGCCATATTTGAAATTTACGTCCCTAAGGATGAGCCTAAAATACATTTTATGTAACGACCCGTATTTTTGCCTAGTTTTTGCCGATAATTAATCCGACTTAAACCGTTCACAAAGGCGGATTGTTATGGGTACTAACATATACTGAAAAAAATAACAGAACTTTTCATATCATAATATTACATCAGAGTTACAAGGAATATCAGAGTCACATACATATACAGCGGAAGAAATAAATATACTCTCAGCAAAAGAGGCAGTACAGAAGCTCCAAACTCTAGCGTGGATTCCAACTCAGAAAGCGCACTGAATCTTGCTCCAAAGGTCGATAACTGTAAAACTAAACCACTAGCTGCCCGCGAGGAAATAGTAGGCACCCAGAGTTTAGTAAGGAACAATAAACTCCAGGTCAGTCATGGGACTGGTGTGAGAACATAAAACAGTTATATGTTTAAGGTTTATTTTAAAGTAGGGAAATTCACTAGACCACGCTGCTAATGCAGAATGGGTTTACTCCATGTGAATACCCGTGCATATAAATTCGCAATGACTTTGGAAAAATGAAGCTATCATAAGCTCGTCCCACATCATACAATGCAAGCACACACCATATGGGCAAGTTTTGCCTTATAATAACCAAACATGCTTTCATACATGGAAATCCTCTTTTATAATATTATTAGTGCATAGTGTGAAAACAATTTCGAAAGTAAATGTATCAATCTTAGACGATATAGTACCCCATCCTGCTATGTCGCTATATATATTCAAATAAAACGGGGGGGGGGGCATATTAGAGATTAGGTTTCCAACTTGATGATTCCTGGCACGAAAGATCAACCGGAATACAAACGAAGTGTAACACGGCTTTTTCATCTAGACACGGACACCAACTACAAATCGCGAGGTAGATCAACAGTTTTCGTCCAGACACGGACCCCCGAACATATCCTATTCCCAAATTCAAAAGTGGTACCACCGCCATAGCTATTAATCACAAAATCATGTATATATGTCAATAACCTAACTGCCAGTTTCTCATCATCCGGGGTGTGAGGCTTGTCGATGTCGCGGTATAAACAAAGTTACGCTTCAATAAGCCATTCTTTGATGATCACTAGCTCATTTCATATCTTGAGAAAGGTTTTAAATCTCGGATATCGGTCGCGTTTCGCCTTGGGGATTTTATAGACTCGGTCTCGTATCGGGGGAGATCTCGGACGAGATTAGTCTAACTCGGGAGTTCGTCTCGGATTTTCATCTCGGGTCTAAAATTCATATCGGAACAATCTCAGAATAAATGATATGTTAAAAATCGAAATGTGCTTAAAACAGAAATATTGTTGGACAAGAAACATTAAAAGGATCCAAAACATCAAAAAAAATCAGCATAAATAGACCATAAAATACATAATTTCGTAGGTAACATGTATGTAAAAGACGAATAGGAAAATCATAAGAATTGTAAAACATGTATGAACATACAATATAGTCATTTAACACGCAAAATGTAAGATAACAAAAGATTGATATGACTAGATTTGAGTTTTTTAATTATAGTTCTACTTCAGGCAAAAATTTAAATTTTAACCAAAAAAAACTAAGATCTCGGACGATATTCCATTATTCCGTCTCAGTCGATATATCGTTCGATATTGAAATATCTCGGGCGATATATTAGAAATGAGATTTAGAGTGATATTTTTTGTTTCATTTCGGAATGAGCCCAAAACGAGATCTCGGGCAATATTTGCGAGATTTGAAACATTCTTGAGTATGCCACATTGTTAATCTCCCACATATCACTGATTCAAATCAATACATAACCTCTAAGAACGTAACTTAGAGACGAGAATAATTATTTCCACAAATCCAATATATAATCATAAGAATCAGTGCTACGCAGTCAATTACAATGTAAGACACACAATCCATACAAGTCCATTCTGGGTCTGAACAGAACAAAGTCCGAAATTCCTCAAATATATTCATACCTCATGCCACTTAAAACCCGTACCAGTGATTGGCCCAATTCGAGACATCAACAATCAGCCCGAATAATCCAAAGATCTTCAATTTCTTCATTTCCATTTCCAAGTCTTCAAAACGTCGTATTATTACTTCGAATGGTTTTCGGACGTAAATCTGATCCCGATCTTTCCAAATAATAAGCGTATTTAAAACAAATTATGGACTAAATACCGGTTTCAATTCAAATCTCCTTCGAGTTGTTATCAAGTCGTTTATAATAAGATTTAATTCATTACAAATTCTTAAATCTCATTTCCCACCTCATTTCCCTCTTTACAAATCCCATGTTCATAATTTTCATTTATTGTTGTCATTTACACCAAATCTAAATTTGGATTTAAGAGTTTCATTCACAAATATTTATCATTTTGAGACCTACCAAAATATTTAAGAAGCCTTTTCGAAAAGATAGTCCTTGTTTCATACATTTTACAAATCCAAATTGTTTCAAGGAAATGTTACATCGTCACTTAAGTGCTATAAATTAACCACTTAACCAATTTGGTTAAAAACTATTCAAAATTCCAAAATAAACTATGCTCATTAAATTTTCAAGATAATTTAAATTTTAATAAGCTTTAAATTCCAAATTTGTTCTACGTTCCAAGGATTTTTAAATTAAACTTCAAATTAGATTTGAAATAACCAGCCCGTCCGTTGGATCAGTTAGGGATAGCCAGGGAGAGCAGGAATCTATATTTTCCAAACCCAAGCCTTAGACACTGTCTTCTCTGTCATCCTAGAACGGTTTGGTGTATATATATGTTATTAGAAGGAATATTGTTAATATATACATATATATTTTTGAAAATGGTTCAAAACTGGAATTTGTCCAATCCTTTAAATTCATAATTAAAGTGTTATAATCTTAAGTAAAAACGAAACTTAAATTTGTATCGGAAAAATAAATATCGCATTGGCAAACTCGTCTAGCTGTTTTAAACTTACAAAGGTCTTTAAAATGAACCAAGTGTATTTATTAAAACTAATGTTTGGTTAAATATTCAAATCAAATTTTCTTATATAAATAAGTTTCAATGCTTATGGATGGTTATGAAGTTGAACCTCAAAATCAAAAAATTTATTTGATTCCAAACTTGTTTCAATTTCTTAAAGTCCAAAACTATATTTCCAAAATCCTTTTGTTGTTATAAAATCGTGACTTATATTTCAAATTATACAAATATCTAAATTCAAAATTTACTCTTACATTTTTATTTATCTAAACTAAATAATCGTCATTTATATGCGAAGGAGATTTAAATCGATTACCCATATATCCCACAACCATGATGTATGATACAACAAAATCAATGCATATGAACACAACAACGCAAAATTTAAAATAATCATCCAAGGTGTGTGCAAGCGTCACGATAAATAACACTTAATGTTTTGTGTTTCTAACTTACACAAACCATCCATTCCAATCACCACAATAATAGCAACTATGCATAAGCAAACAGTGTTCATTGCTTGTTAAAATTTATGATTTCTACTCATTTTAAAAATAAATAAATTTAAATAAATGTTCTTACCCCAAAGCAATCCAATTTCGCCAATCTACAGTTCCGGTCTCCGCCTAATAGCATATTCAATTGCATCAACGGTGCTGTCTCCATTTTGGCGTTGTTCAACTTATTATTATTGTAACTTTTTCTCTTCCTTTTTTCACCGGTGCTACTTTTCCTTTTTCTCTATACATCTTCACCCATTCTTCCCGCATGCACCTGCAGCTATATGAATTTCTAATAGCTTGCATGCTAGCCGCTTCGTTTTTTTTCCTCTCCATTTCATGTACACATGCTCACAGCCATTTCTCTGATGCATGCATATTTCCCCAATCCTTGCACTCGACGTACGTGGCTACTCCCATGCTTCTTTTTATTTTTAATATATATATATATAATATTTTTATATAAATAAGCTCGGAATCTGAGTGCATGCACGAAACCTATATATACATACTGCGGCAATACCGTTGGGCTCGGATGGGGACTGCTGGAGTGGCTCGGAGGAACTGGAAGGGAGGAGCTTGGAAAGGTTGCATGTAGAGAAATGGTGAGCTGTTGGTGAGGGTATAGTGGATAGTGTGGTGAGGCGAGGGTCGTTAAAGGATGGTCAAATAGTTTTGAGGGAGAGTGGGTGTGTTTGGTGGCCGAGCCAACGATGGTCGGAAACCTACCGGCGGTGGTGGAGTAGTAACACAATGGGTGGTGTAGGGTAGGCAGCATCTTCTGGGTTGGAGAGGGGAAAACCGGTCTGTATTGGTGCTAGGTTGCGTCGGAAGCTGATGGAATGGCGGAGCAAGTAAGAGTTGGCGCAGGAGTTGGTGGTAAGCGCTCGTATGGGTTGGTGAAGCTAGAGGGTGGCGGAACAGGAGAGGTGAAGTGCGGTGCTAATGGAGGAGAAGAGGGGTGATGGGTAGAAGTAGTTGCGGATTTTCTGTCCAAGGCGGTGGTAGAGTAGCAGCTGTTGGAGGGGTGTACGAGGTAGCAGTTTAGCTTAGAGAAAAGGGAAGTAGCGGTGGACTGAAAGTTGAAGATGTTGAGAATTAATCTTAAGCATTTTAGCCAAGTTTTTAGGAATGGAAAGAGTCAAATCTCTATTATAGCGTGATTAGTAATAATTCAAATTTATGATCCTATTTTTATTGAAAGAGATTTTAAAGTTGCTATTATTTAGAAAAAAATATTTTACCACAAATATTTAGATATTTCCTAGAATATTGCAAATCTAGAATGGTCCATTGTATGCTATAAATAGAAGAGCTCTCTCTTCATTTGAATCAACCAAAATGTGAACAAAAACAAAGTAATAATAAAAGTAAAGTTTTTATTTTCTTGCAGTATTTGTTTTCTCCTTCTGTGTTTGCTATAATTCTCAGAGACTATCCAGTAGTTCATATAATTAACAAATTGGTATCAGGGCTAGACAAATTTTAAAAAAATTGGTATCAGAGCTAGACAAATTTTCAACAAATTGGTATCAGAGAGCCAGGTTAAATCTATGGTATTTTTATTTTTATTCGTCGTTTGTTCTCACAAAAGAAAACTTCGAAGAGTGGAGTAACAAAAAGAAAGAAGAATTGATCTCCAAAGGATTATGGGAGATTGTTGAGTGTGGCTACAAGTGGCCAAAAGATGTTAAAAATATGATGGAGAAAGAGAGTGGGGCATTTATAAGTCGAGATGGAAAGACCATCAAGCCCGTGTTGCTATGTGTGAGAACGTTGATGAAGAAGCTTTCAACCATATTATTAGAGAAAAATCTGCAAGAGATTCGTGGAAATTACTAAAAGAGGTGTACGCAAACAAGGAGGCCCTAATGGCAAATAAAGAAGACGAGGCTGGTTGTATGGCTCTGAAAAGAGTAGAGTAGGAGGAAGCCATTGCCAATCAAGAATTCGCTGAGGAAGTCATTGGGAAAATGGATAATTATGAGATTGCTAATGACGATGATACAAAATTTGATGGTATAATGAACGTAGAAGAGGCAAGACAAAGAGCAGCTGCTGAAGCAATTGCAAAACAAGAACGGGCAGATGTTGATAAAGCAAATGCTGAAGCACGATTGCGTGCAGAAAGAGCCGCGGTTCAGAGGGCTGCCTCAAAATCAAGAGAAGGAGATATAGACCAAGTTGAGGAGGTACTAGCAGTGAAGAAGGAAGAATATAACGTATTTGATAGCAATTTTGATGAGGATGAACCTTATGATGTAGAAGAGATTCAGGCTGTTGATGTAGAAGGTGAGGACAGAAGTAACACTAATGATGATGTTGTTGAGAAAGAAGTTGATTTGGAGGACACTGAAGTTGGGCTTGATGAAAATATTGCCATGAATGTTTATAGGGGTGTTGAATCAAATGAAGTAGGAAAAGAAAATACAGCTAAAGTTGAAGAAAGATGCTACCAGCTAAGGTCTGCTATTGATTTGAATTCATCGGACTATGACAAACAGAAGCTGCAAGAGCGGTTGGCAAAGTTATCTTATGGCGTTGCAGTTTTAAAAATTAGAGGAGTGAGCGGAGCTGAAGTTAGTGCAAAGAAGGATAGAGTTACTGATGCCTTGAATGCAACTAAAGCTGTTGTGGAAGAGATAATTGTGCCTGGAGGTGGTGTTGCTTTGTCGTATGCATTCAAAGAACTAGCGAACTTGCAGACGGCTAATTTTGACCAGAAAATTGGTGTTCAAATCATTCAAAATGCTTTGAAGATGCCAACATATATTATTGCGGCGAATGTAGATCAAGTAGAAGATGGGGTTGTTGTTGGCAAGCTTTTGGAGCAGGATCAAGCTGATGCTGCTAAAGGTGAATATGTTGATATGGTAAAGCCTGGTACTACCGATTCACTGGAAGAGATCAGAACTGCATTAGTGGATGTTGCAAGTGTTTCTTCAGTACTGACAAGTACAGAAGTCGTGGTGGTAGAGCAACCCAAAGATAAGAAAGCGAGAAAAGAATAGGAACTGATGAGAAAGAAAGTTTGGACGATTACTATACTTCTACCGAAACATGTGAGATATAAAGGAATCAAAATTCTGCAATCGAAGAATCCAGTTCAACACAAAAGGAGCAAGCACATAGATGTTCGTTTTCATTTCATATGGGAGCATGTCAAGGAAAAGGATGTGCAGCTGAATCATGTTACGAGTCGGGATCAAGTAGCGGATATCTTCACCAACCGTTGCCAAAACTGTTGTTCGAAAATTGCAAGACGATGATTGGAATAAAGGATGGTAGATGCTTGAGCTTAAAGGAGGGATTTGTTGAGAATTAATCTCAAGCATTTTAGCTAAGTTTTTAGGAATGGAAAGAGTCAAATCTCTATTATAGTGTGATTAGTAATAATTCAAATTTATGATCCTATTTTTATTAAGAAAGCTTTTAAAGTTGCAATTATTTAGAAAAAAATAATTTACCACAAATATTTAGATATTTCCTAAAATATTGCAAATCTAGAATGGTCCATTGTAGGCTATAAATAGAAGAGCTCTCTCCTCATTCGAATCAACCAAAATGTGAATAAAAAGAAAATAATAAAAAAAGTAGTGTTTTTATTTTCTTGCGGTATTTATTTTCTCCTTCTGTGTTTGCTATAATTCTCAGAGACTATCCAGTAGTTCATATAATTAACAAATTGGTATTGGAGCTGGACAAATTTTCAACAAATTGTATCAGAGCTAGACAAATTTTCAATAGGAGAGAGAGTTGAATATGGGTGTGGTGTTAGAGATGAAGTGGACGTGCCGAGAGCAACAAAGAGGAGTGGCTGCTATACTCAGCAAGGAGAGAAGCGATGGTGATTTTAACCCATCATGGTTTGTTGTTATTTCCTTTTTTTATCTGAGAACTGTAGAAACTGGGCAAGAAAAGAGAATGGAATAGGAAGAAGAAAGAGAGTGCATGAAGGAAAATTTTGGTGTGAGTGAGAAGGAGAAGAAGTTCCGCTTTTTTTATAGTATACGCGATGGGGACAATAGCAGAAAAGGAAATCACAAGTGGTACCTAGTTCCTGCTGTTCAAAATATTTAATTTGTATACAGTATTGCTTCTTTGGTTCATGAACTGTTCTGAATCTTTGGACATTGTTTCTAAAATGTTTGTTTTGATGTGGCATGATTTTGACCAGATTTGAATCAGATATTGTGTCTTGCCATATCTTTAGACTATATTTTTTTTCAGAAATTGTTGCATGCAATAACACTTAAAGAAAATAACTGGTTTGTTGTCCATAAATGGTATGTGAACGTAGAACACGAACTGACAAATAGCGTTTGTTAACGCTATTTATAAATTCTATAAATTTAACCACTATGAACACAAATTAAATAGATAACGCAAAATTTACAAATTGATTGCAAATTTATTCCTTTCCTTTTATTACGCACTCCTTACAATATGCGTTATATTTTTTGGTTTCATTATATCGTTTGTACTACAATAATTCATTCCTTGGTTCCATCACATTAACCGCATTACAATTAATATCGTAATAAATTTGGATTTTTAACAGTTATTCAAAACAACATTTATTACTTATTTTAAAATTGCAGTTTGTAAATCAAAATTGATTTAAGCATTTTATTACACTATTTACTTAACGGTCTAATTTGAAATGAATTTATCTCAACGATATTCTATTTTGCGTCGAAGTACTCATCTCAAAATTAATAATTTGTTTCCTCAATTAGATTTTGAATTTATTCCAAAATAAATTTTCTATTTCCATTGTCCCATCTTAACAATTTAATTAGAAATAAATTAATCTTAAAGATATTTTATTATGCAAAATAAATTCTTTATTCAAAATAATTCATTTCTCAAATTGAATTTATTTCAAAATTAATTTTGGTTCAAATGTCAAGCCTAAAATATTCCAAACGGCTCACTATTTATTAGTATCATAAACGTTAATATTGATGCACTATTCGCAATGCGCTTTTATTTTTATAATGGACACTACGATGAATAACAACCCAAACTCTAAATTAATTTTTAAGCATATATTTCTTCCTACCAAATTGCAAGACCAAAACGACTTCTTACCAAATTACATGATAAAAATTAATTTCATTTCTTACTTAAATTGCAAACTGAATTAATAACGGTACAACTCTTTCCATAATGTTCATTTTTAAACAATAAAGGAATTTTAACGCTAAATATTAAAATCGATTAGTAATGCAAATCACATTTGTTTAGATTCACGACCAAAGTTTACTTAAGTCTTGTCAAAATAGATAAAATCCCAATTTTGAATATTTATCTTATGTTAAATCTTAAATTAATTTATATTTTAAATCTCAAAATTTTTAGGTCGTTACATTTTAGCCCAAACCAAATTAATACACAATCAAATCTAATCTTATCACATATTGTATCGCTGTTGAGCAATATTTTTACTGCGATACAATAATATTTATTCCTCAAATCATATACAATTTTACAACTAACATTTCATAAATATTAATTAACTTGATTACATTATTTAATTTTTAACAACTATAAACTAATTAAATTGTTTCATCTAAAGAGATTTCATTATTTCAGTTGTGTAACTCTTAGTTGTAATCTAGTCATCAGTTAACATTGAACTAATGAGTGTTAACGTTCACACGTTATTTAGTAGGTTATGTGACATTATGGCTAAATTTATCGCTTTCAGTTTCAGTGAAATCTAATTTTTAATTTAATAACAATTAGGCAATGTAACATTTATATGTACACTAATTCTCTACATCAAAACTGTTTTACTTTGGACTTATGGAGTTTGGCAATGGTAGAATTCCAGTATCATTCATATTTGACTCTATAGCCCAAACAGAAGGTCCTTAATCTCATAATAACAATTATTATTAATAAAAAAACTCTGACCAAGGGCTTTGACTATAAATTGATTTGAGTTGACCAAGTGTTGAACCCATATAATTTAGGAGACTGAATAGTGCTTCATTTTCAGCACTTTCACTTGACCCAACTGTAGCCACTCGATGGGTGTCATACCATGATTTGGCTATAGTCAAATTGAAACTTTCATATTGAAGATCTATAGTTTTCTCAAGTTGAGAGAATGAGTCACTCCATAGTTATTTAATGTCTATCAGTACATAACCTTAGGTAGCCTCAATAATCATGAGTAATACATTGTTTAGTATTTGAAAAGCATTATCCAATCCCAAAACATCTTGACTGGGAACATTTAAAATGGTATTTTTTTATTCATTGTGATAAATTATTCACGGTTACAACATTTTGCAACTACTATCACAAAATACAACACTTACGGATTTTTAATTAAACATACTTTTAATTAAATTAGCTAATTACTGTTACACATTATATCATTATAGAAAGAAAATACTTTTTATTTTGAACAAGACTGATCAATGAGTTAAATATATATAACAAACTGCATGATTTCTCCTATAACGTTCTATTAACTCTATCACTTCGGTACTAAGTTTAATTAATATTTAGGAACAAAATTGTGTCTTCAGAAAACCCTCATCCACTGTCTTCAGTACACTGTTGTTCCATCTCCTCAGCGTACTAATCTCAGCAAGTAGTGTCTTCACCACCATCATCCCTACACCACTACGTCTTTTGAGTAGAACTAATGTTACCACGAACAACACGCAATATGCTTCTCACTTTTGGGTAAATTTTTGAAAGAATGAAGGTTAAAATGGGCTAAAATTCTGATTTTAGCGGTTGATTTTTAGTTTGTATATTGGGTTTTGATAAAATGAGATTTAGATTTTGAGTTTAGTGGAGGCACATCTGGCTAAAGAAGAAGCTGAGCACGTGTGTGAGAGTTATTCTCCATTATAAATGTCGAATAAACTCATGGTAAAGGAATTTTATTTGGTTTCGAGTTGTCCAGCCTTTATAATGTCAGATAACATGATTCTTTTTTTCCCGTTGGACTGGCTTGGTGCTCAAGCCACCCAAAAACTAACCATGTGACAATGATGACCGACCCTTTCTATTGGCAATGCTCGTAGGAGAAGACTAGAAGTAGTTGACATCGTATTTGATGCCTTTTAAATGCAAATTAATGCAAGCATCTTTTCAATGTTTTTCTGTCTTTGTAAGTTAAGCGTCGTGAAGCTAATTTCCCGCTGTTATCCTGTTGTATCCTATAACGGATTACTACCGCTACGCTTCCCCTAATAGCCCCTAATGTAGCCTTTCCGCTTTAAGTCTCATTATATTACATTATTCTCAATGCATCATGTTATTTCCATTATATTACGTTTTTTTCCGCTATATCCATGATGTATGAAATAAACTGGAAAATGACATTTTTACATTACAAAAATTATGAAATTAGGTTATCTAATTGAAACTTTTAATATATACTTTTAGAAAGAAAAATAATCTAATATCCTATTAAATGTAATTAAGTTAAATAGTGGTCTATGTTTACTTATAGATATTTCAACATATTTTATATAAAATTAAGAATGTACTAATTGTAGTTAAACTAAATGCTATTTTTTTATTTTTTTATCATTTATATTTTCATAAAAACATTAAGAATGAGTTATATGTGCTATTTTAAAGTCATCCGCTATATCCTACTATTTTCTCGTTGTATCCCCGTTATGACTTTTTGGACCTCCGTCGCTTTGAATGCGATGATCGCTTTAGCTGCACAGGTTGAGTGACACCAAAATTCATGGTACCAGTTTTGTTATTCAAATGCCGGTAAGAATACGTTTAAATCTTGCTTTTATTTTCAAAGAAACGGGTTTTTCGTATTAGTAAATATTATAACTTTATTTTAATCTTTTGTATATTGAACCATAATCTTTCGGGGTGATGCTATCGCAATCATCCTAATTTTCTCAAACATTATACATATAAAAATACCTTATGTTTCATTACTCATGTTCTTTATAAGCGCACCTTAATTGGGATAAGATATAACAATGTTAAATTAACTAGTTTCATAGGCAATTCAAAAATGGAAAAAAAATCTAAATCAAGTAATCTTGTGCTTTAGTATTTAAAAACTCAGTGGCAGAGCTAAACTATTACTTAGACAAGCCAACATATGTCCATTATAAAGCAACATGCTTGAGCCAATGGAAAAAAGGCTAGAATATATATTTAAGCATGAACCTCATTTGCATAAGACAAAAATAACTATGTTAAACTTAAGAGCAAGCTTTTAGTTTCGGATATGGCGGAACTGGAAAACTTTATTGAGGGATTTCAAAATTTAAGATAGGGCACTGACCATAGTTGGTGCCTTCGTCCCAGTAAAGAATAGTAAAAATCCTAAACGATCTTATAAACTAAAAGTAAAAGAAATCAGTTGTATAAAAGTGTAGACATTTTAAAATTTTAAGGTAGAACTTTCTCTAATTTCTTTTTTTTCAGCTATGCTGGCGTGATTGTGCACTAAATACTTATTTGTATTTTTAAAGAAAGAGAAGGTGCACTAGACTCATTTTAATATTACATTTGACATATATAATTGATCTTGCATTTAGTTTTCTTCAACATATTAACAAGTTTAGCATTAGTCTTGGATTCGGTGGTTATTTGTAGGCTATTTATAATGGTACCTGAAATATATATATATATATATATATAATAGTAATTATATGTGCAATGATACATTATTTTCACCTTTCTTTCTTCTTCATGTTTTTTGAATGAGGTTGTTAGGTGAGATGTTTTGCACTTCATTTACCAAATTAATTAGCTAGGTGATTCATTGGTGAAAAACAAAAGATAACCAGTACCAAACACTTTGTTAAGAAAAGCAATAAATTTATTCATCCTAACCTGAACCTGGCCTTAGCAACGCCTTTCGTACAACCCTTTAACGCCACACTTATTTATGATTCAATAAATACAAATTTCATGTTATTTCACATTTAACTAGTGTTATACGACTCTTACTTGAATTGGATGTAACTATAAAATCACTTATTTTCCAAAGGGAAAACATAATCTATCAAATAAGCATTTCAAACCCTTGCAACAGCGATATGAGCTTCGGGTCAAACAACAATATCAGCTTCAGATCGAACGGACTCGACTCGACCCAAGATTAGTTTTGACCCCACGAAGAACAACTACCAACTTAACCCACTAACTCCTATTCGAGCAGAGAAGCCGCTACATGGCGACGACGTGACCGCCTTAACTTCTTGGAAACCGCTCCATTCACACTCTACAGACCCGAACCTGATGCCATGCACTCATAACCGTTCCCGCTCAAATTCCTCGACCTGACCCTATAAATACTCGACCCGGTGAACGAAATAAAGACTTTGGCCACTTGAAACGTTGATACTCCATATTCAACCCACCATTACTGTTTGACCTGAACATTGTTTTGGTCGTATTTGAGTGATTTTCAATATTCTTAAGATGATTTTGATTGTATCTTGTGCGTTGAGTGATTTCAAGTTTTGTAATTACAATTCTCTGTTGAATAGAAGAATTATAAAGCGGATGTAGACTCGTTAACACCGAAACACTACAAATCTTATGTGTTTGCTTGTTGTTTCTCATTTCTAATTTACATTTCTTCATTAATCTTTACGTATTCTAATCTACTGGGTGTTAGATGCGTTTCTTGGTATAACAAGGGTTAAATATCAATATTTAGATGGTTGTGTAAGAAACAAAGAATGTAAGTCTGTTATCCATTCTCACTCAATCTTAATCACATGTCTCCAAGCATATCCTCTATGTTTTAGCTTTCCCTAGTCCATGCCATATTCGAAATTTGCATCCAATAGGATGAGCCTAAAACACATTGAAGCCCAAGCCAAATTATTACACAATTAAATCTAATTTTATCACTTATCGGTATCGCTATTGAGCAATATATTTTCTACTATACAATAATATTTATTCCTTGATGCCTTGCCAAAAAAATATATTTATTCCTCAAATTATATACAAGATTGTAACTAACATTTCATAAATATTAATTAACTTGATTAATCTACTTAATTTTTAATAATTATAAACTAATTAAATCGTCTCATCTAAAGAGAATTCATTACTTCAGTTGTGTAATTGTTAGTTGTAATTTGATCAGCAGTAAACATCTAACTATTCGAGTGTTAACATTCACGCTTTATTTATCAGTTTATGTGACATATGACTAAATTTATAGTTGATTCAATTTCGGTGAAATCTAATTTTTTTAGTTTAATAAGCATTATGCCTTGTAACATTTATATGTACACTAATTCTCTACATCAAAATTGTTTCACTTTGGACTTATGGAGTTTGGTAATGGTTATAATTCCAATATCACTCATATTTGACTCTATAGCCCATACAGAAATTTCTTCATCTCATAATAACAATTATTATTAATCAAAATGCTTTGAATATGGACTTTGACTGTAAGTTGATTTGAGTTGACCATGATATTGACCCATATAACTAAGGAGACGGAATAGTGCCTCATTTCCAATACTTCCACTTGACCCAACTATAGTCACTCGATGGATGTCATACCATGATTTGGCTATAGTCAAAGTGAAGCTTTCATATTGAAGATCCATAGTATTCTCATGTTGAGAGAATTGTGTAAGTCAGTCACATCAACAATTTTTGTTAGATCCTACTTATATTAACCAAATAAAAACTATCAAACAAGTCACGCCATAGTTATATAATGTCTATCAGTACATAACCTTAGGTGGACTAAATAATCATGAGTAATACATTGTTTAATATTTGAAAAGAATCCTAAAACATCTTGACTGCAAACATTTAAAATGGTATACTTTTATTCATTGTGATAAATTATTCTCGGTTATAACATTTTGCAACTACTATCACAAAATACAACACTTATGGATTTCCAATTAAACATACTTTTAATTATTAGCAAATTAATGTTACACATTATATCATTACAAAAAGAAAATAATTTTTATTTTGAACAAGATTGATCAACGAGTTAGATATATATATAACAAACTACATGATTTCTCCTATAACATACTATTAACTCTATCACTTCGGTACTAAGTTTTATTAATATTTAGGAACAAAGCAGTGCCTTCGGAAACCCTCATCCGCTGCCTCTGGGACATTGTTGTTCCATCTCCTCAACGTACTAATCTCGACGAGGTAGTGCCTTCACCACCATCATCCCCACACCACTACGTCTTTTGAGTAGAACTAATGTTACCATGAAGAACACGCAATATGCTTCTCACTTTTGGGTAAATTTTTGAAAGAATAAGATTAAAACAGGCTAAAATTTTGATTTTATAGTTGTTTTTTAGTTTGTATGTTGGGTTGTGATAAAATGAGATAAAAAAAATTTAGTTTAGTGGAGGCATATTTGGCCGAAGAAGAAGCTGAGCACATATGTGAGTTATTCACCGTCATAAATGTTAAATAAACTCATGGCGGAGGAATTTTATTTGGTTTCAAGTTGCCCAGCCTTTATAATGTTAGAAACTTGATTCTTTTTTCCGTTGGGCTGGGTTGGTGCTTAAACCACCCAAAAACTAACCATGTGGCAATGATGACTGATCCTCCCTATTGGCAATGCTCGTCGTAGAATTAGTTGAGATCATTTTTGATGTCTTGTAAATGCAAATTAATGCATGCATCCTTTCATTATTTTCTGTCTTTGTAAGTTGAGCGTTGTGCAGTTAATGCCCCGCTATTATCCCGCTGTATCCTATAGCGTATTACTACCACTACGCTTTTCCCTAATAGCATCTAATACAGTCTTTTAGCTTTAAGTCCTGCTATATTCCATTATTCTCGATACGTCATGTTATTTCCGCTATATTACATTATACATGCTATATCTATGATATAAAAAATAAACCGAAAAATGACATTTTTACATTACAAAAATTATGAAAATAGGTTTTCTAATTGAGATATTTAATATATATTTTTAGAAAGAAAAATAATATAATATTCTATTAAATGTAATTAAGTTAAATATAGATATTTGGACATACTTTATCTAAAATTAAGAATGTACTAACTATAGTTAAACTAAGTGCTGTTTTTTCATTTATTTCTCATTTATATATTCATAGAAAACTTTAAGAATGAGTTATATGTGCTATTTTAATGTCATCCACTATATCTTGCAATTTCCTTGCTTTATCCCCGCTATGACTTTTTGGACCTTGGCGTTTTGAATCCTCTGAGCGCTTTAACTACACTAACTTGAATGACACCAAAATTCATGGCATCAGTTTGTTATTCAAATGTCAGTAAGAAAACCTTTAAATCTTGCTTTAATTTTCTAAGAAACTGATGTTTCATATTAGTAAACATTACAACTTTATTTTAACTTTTCGTATATTGAACCATAATCTTTCAAGGTGATGTTATCGCAATCGTCCTATTTTCTCAAACAGTATACATATAAAAATATTTTTTGTTTCGTTACTCATGTTCGATATAAGCGCACCTTAATTGGGATAAGAATAACAATGTTAAACTAACTAGTTTGACAGGCAATTCAAAATTGAAACAAAATCTAAATTAAGTAATCTTGTGCTTTTGTATTTAAAAAATCAGTGGCAGAGCTAAACTGTTATTTCAAACAAACCAACATATTTTCATTATAAAGCAACATGCTTGAGCCAATGAAAAAAGGGTAGAATATATATTTAAGCATGTATCTCATTTGCATAAGACAAAATTAACTATGTTAAACAATGCTAATTCATTTCAGATGGAGCAAGCTTTTAGTTTTAAATACGGTGGAACTGGAAAACTTTGTTGAAGGATTGCAAAAATTCAGATAGGGCACTGGCCATAGTTGGCCGTTATTTTCCTTCTTCCCAGTAAAGAACAGTAAAAATCCTAAATGGTCTTTATAAACTAAAAAGGAAAAGAAACCAATTGTATAAAAATGTAGGCGTTTTAAATTTTTAACGTAGAATATTTTCTAAATTCTTTTTTGGACCAGCTTGGTGTGATTGTGCAGTGACTGCTGATTTGATTTTTTTTAAAAAGGAGAGGGCGTACTAGACTCATTTTAAAATTAGATTGGATATATATAATTGGTTTTGCATTTAGTTTTCTTCAACATATTAACAATGTTAGCATTGGCCTTCGATTTGATAGTAATTTGTAGGCTATTTATAATGGTACCTGAAATATATATAAATAGTAATTATATGTGCAATGACACATGATTTTCACTTTTTCTTTTTTCTTCATGTTTTCTGAATGAGGTTGTTAGGTGAGACGTATTGCACTTCATTTACCAAATTAATTAGCTAGGTGATTCATTGGCAAACACTTTGTTAAGAAAGCAATAAATTTATTCATCTCAATCTGAACCTGGCATTAGCAACACGTCTCGTACAACCTTTAACACACTTATTTATGATTCAACAAATACAAATTTCATATTATTTCACATTTAACTGGCGTTATACAACTCTTACCTGAATTGGATACAACTATAAAATCACTGATTTTCCAAAGAGAAAAAATTATTTGTCAAATAAACATTTGAAACCCCCGCAACAGTGATAATAATTTTTTCCCTTTTTTTTCTTTAAAAAAAGCCACATATATATGATATGCTAAATCTAAAGCATTCCATTATCGTTTTCAACTTCACCAAATAAACAGAAAAGAGAAACTTTATTATATGTTCAATAACTACAGCAGATTTATTTACAAGGAGTCAAAGGTATAAGCTTAACATATTGGAAGCATGGTAAGTAGAAAGAAACAAGACTACATATTAGCGACCAAATCGGTTAAATCGGCAGCAGAATCAGCAAGCTTGTCATGAGTCCATCCCTTCAACATCTCCAATGCAGCTTTGGGCTGATCCATCGGAACCATGTGTCCAACATTGTACCTATATCAGATCAAAATCGTATGTAATACCTTAAATTTAAATTTAAAATATATGAAATGAAAGGACCTTCTCTTTTTCTTTTCTTTTTTCTGAAGTACCTTAAGGAAGTTGAGAGGTCCATGAGTTTTAAGTACACCGGCTTCAGTGCCATTGATCGTGAAAGGCTTTTCAGGTGATGACACAAAATCATGTTGACCAGACCACTCCATTGCATGGACCCATCTTGAGTTTCCTGCTCAGAATCACAAATTTTAAAACTTAAATTTTCAGTTTCAAATTTAAAACAGTTAGGGATGAAACTATGAACGCAACATACCGAGCCAATTGCAGATCAAATCATATTCACCAGCGTAAATTAGAAGCTTGATACCATCTTCCAGAAGTGCAGGGATACCAACCTCCAAATTCCTCATCTAATAAGTAAGCATGGCTTGGTATACTGTAGGGCTGCAAGACACAAATTCTATGTCCCCTACTCCAAGAGAGCCTCTAACTGATTTTTGATTCAGAAACTTCTCCATGTTTGAGAAATCATAGCATAGACTTCCTTCGCATTGCTTCTTTATATCATAGTACTACAAAGATTGAATGAATGATTATGGAGACATTAAAAGATAAGTATACCGTCAAAGTGAAAAATAAAATAAAAAATGAAACGGATGGCTTATATTAATAGTTCCAGCAAGTTTCATGATGGAGTTAAATATTGTATTACAGACCATATATGATGCCATACATGATACAAAGCCAGATGTTCCTGAATAAAATGTCATCAGATGTTGTTGAACTTTGATTTTTTATTCATATTTAAAATTAAAAAGTGATAAGAGTCAAACAAATTACCACAAAGCTTAGTGGCAACCTCACACACTGGTAAATATTTGTTGTATCAGCATGCGTAATGATTTTGTTATCCAATGCATAGTCTGTGTATGCTTTGTACTGAATTGCTGGATCAGTGAGTCCATTACCAATGGCAAAACCCTACAAAAGCGACGCTCGATGTCATAAAGTTTAAAAGCTCACCTTTGTTATTTTAAATGAAGATTCAAGAGAAAATTTACCTTTAAATTAATATGAATGCCTTTGTTGGCTTTATTTCTTTGGTGAACCCTACTTGTAAAAGCTGGGATGTAATGCCTGGCATACGATTCTCCAATTATGTAGAAGCCATTTTGCACGAGTTCTGGATGCTCCTTGAAAAATGTTTGACAAATTATTTCAGGCGGAAATTCATTAATTGGACATAGCTGACTCGCCTCAACTGAACTCTAAACATAGATGGAATCAATATTTTTCTATTGCCTTAGGTAACCGGCAACAACGAATGTCAGTATTTGCAAAAAAATTTGTAATAAAATTATGAAAAAATATCTGGATTACATATGATTTATACACTAGATATTAACTTTTGAATCAAGGCCAAAGCTGTAGTGTAAAATTAGAGATTTGGGCAGCGAAAAACGAATAAACCTAATGATCTAGTCTGTCAACAATTTCAACATTGCCAAAAAAATAAAATCAAGTGGCAAAAATGAAAAAGAGAACAAAAACCGCGAAGAGAGAAAAGGACACTCCAATGTAACGTGATTCGGATATGAATATCCTACGTCCACGGAGACCCAACAACTTTTATTTCTCAATGAAGAAATGAGTACATAAGATTACAATAGAGAGAAGATTAATGGTGGATTGCTTGCATTCGTACAATAACATGACCCCTATTTATATAGAGGGATTTCTTTGAGATAAATAAGAGAAGTTTCTAGATTACTTGGACATGAAGAAAAATATATATATATCTTCCTTGATTTGATTGGAGCATAAATGGTTGGCACAATCATGGTCTCAATCTCTTTCCCTGAGTAAATTCATTCTTCATTAATTGATTGATTGGCCTGTTATTTTTCTTCCAAAAAGAAAAATTCATCTTATATCTTTCCATAAACGAGCCAATTAATTGATTGACAATCAATCAATTTCTTTCCTTCTCTACAAATATTTGAGTCATAAATTTCAACACTCCACCTTGATTTAAATATGACAGTCTTTCTTCATCATCTCATCTTCAACAATCAACATTGAAGTTGTTGGGCTCAGCTCCCCATTGCGCTCAAGTAACTGGAAGCAAACTGATCAAGTTTGAGTAAAGCTCAAACTTGTCCTTTGGAAGTGACTTGGTCACATGTCTGAAGGATTATCCGAAGTACCCACCTTCAATAATTTGATCTTGCTTCGTTCTTCTTCAAGCATAAGAAAGAAACCTCTAACATCAGTGTGCTTCGTCCATGAACTATAAGCATGATTCTCAATAAGATGAATCACACTCTAACTGTCTGAAAATAACTCCACTGTCTGCTGCGCCATTGAAAGATCGTCCAATAACTGAAGTAAGTACAATCCTTCCTTTGCTGCCTCCACGATCGATATTAACTCTGCTACAAAGCTACGATAGACTGGAACTTTGATCTCCACGAAATCGGGCCTATGCCAAGTGTAAAAACATAGCCCGACACCGACTTTTGTCCATCTCTATCCCCAGCATAATCTGAATCCAGTATCCTTTAAGAGAGATGTCTCCATATACTCCACCATATAACAAGCTAACTGAAGAAGTGTCACGAAAATATATCTGGGTATCCACTTCACTGCTTGCCAATGCTCTTTACCTGGGTTAGACATATATTGACTAACAACACCAACTGCATGAGCTAAATCAGGCCTTGTGCATACCATAGCATATATAAGGCTTCTTGTCGGATCTAGATTAACCCTAGAAGGGGGGGTTGAATACGGTTTATTGAAAATTAAGCGAGATATTAAAAATAAAAGATCACAGAATGCAACAGAAAATAAATGCAGATAGGTAAATGACATAAGATATACCTAGCTTCGGCAAAATCCTGCCTACAACTGCATTCCTAAGGTTTCTAGTAGGTATTATAAACAGATCCCGCTTACAATCCCACGTAAACTTGCAACGCCTGCTCCTGTCCTAACCCTATGCTCAAAACTCTAGAGTGGCCTATATCACTTAGACCAGATTTTCCCCTAGTTTTACAGACTCTAGTAAACTGTCTAGTTTTACAGACGAAACTAGAAAACCACCTACATTTCACAGACTCTAGAAACTGCCAGTTAATCCCCTAACTGGATCCCCTAGAATTTTACAAACTCTAGAAAGTATTCGAGAAATTACAACACGACTTAAAAAAAACAAATACAAAAAATAAATTCAAATAGAAAACCCTAGCCCTTTTTTAAAAGGAAACCAAAATAAATGCTTAGTCATGAAGTGGTTAGGCCGGCCCCTTCGTTTTTCCTGTATCCGATCTCTTTTCCTCTGGAAACAAAAATGGCGGCCTCAATTGAATTGGGGATTAGGGTTTCTTTGAATTATCGGAGTCAAATCGACTTTGATTGATGGAAAAAATGATTCTCTGAAGCTTTTAACAAATTCGTGGATTGCTCTATCGATTGGCTTGAGTTCTCTCTCTCTATTGAAACCTTCTGAAAACTGTGAGTGAATCTGAATGTTAATTTTTCTATTCTTTGAATTATTGATGCTTGGATTTCAATCACTCACCGATGATGATATGGGTGTCATTATATAGGGTAATCAAAACCCTAAAACTCTGATTTCAGAATAAATTGATTTGATCTGATTTGGCGTATTTTCCTCTTTTGATTCCTTTGATTGAAACGGCTTTGACTACTTGCTATGAATTTGTTGAAAATAATTTGTTACCCTTTGGCTCCTTGCGTGATTTCATTATTTGTTTCCATGTATATATTGCTTGAATGAATCGAGCCTTGAGTGATAAAAAACTGGAAATTATACTTGTATTCACACTGTGATTTCAGGAAACATTTTAAAAAGTCTTGCCAAATCATACACCAGTGAATTGATTTCTGGAAATTTCTTTTAAGACTACTTGCCCAAAATTTCAAAAAACTGTAAGCTGCAAACTTTTGAATTCGAATACTCCAGTTTATTTCATGCCATATATGTTGGAGAGAATGATTGATTAAATTTCTCCTCTTTCATGCTAGAAACAATAGTGTTCTTGCCTGAAATGGATTTCTGGAAAAACATTAATTCTTGATAAAAAGCTAGAAACATATATTCCCATACATGTAAAACATTGCTTGGTCATCTCTCAACTATTTCTGGGAATTGATTTCATACATCCATGCATGATTACTTGCACTAAATTTTTCACTGAGTTGCACCATACATTTTTCTGTTTTCATTGCTTAAGTTTTTTCCAAATTTTCCCAATATTGGAAAACAGATTGAATTGTTTTGAGTGCTTGCCAAAAATGTTTTTCATGCACAAAAAACAAACTGAATTTCTGAAAATAGACATTTGCACCTGTGACATGTCTTGTACTCGGACCCATTACATTTTATAACCTTGTTGTTCTTTGATCTTTGACAGTTTACACATATGCATTTGCTGAACTGATGCTTTGTATTCGTTGACTTTGTCACCTTGCATTTCCACTCCCTTGTTGTTGCTCTAAAAAATGTCCAATATACCTCTGTGTTGCTCAAAAACTTCTTGCAATTTGTTATGCTGCCATGTAAGCCTGTCATCATGTCATTGCACCATTGTTGCATTTCCTACTTGTTTATGTACTGAACTATGTTGAATTATGAACTGGATATGATTTTGCACTTGAGCTTGGTTATTTTGTTATGGCTCGACCACTTTGACCATGCATGTTGTCTTGACCATTTGTGCTTGGACTTGATCACCATTCATGAGTGTAACCATATTTAATTTGCCACATCACCTTGTGACCATTACAATTCATGTTTGCTCACCCATATATAGTTGCACCATTGTTTTGCTGAAAACATTTTGACTCGACTTGTCTTGACCATGGCTAAAAATGCTTGTTCTTTACTATCTTGAGATCTGGGCTGACTTGTTTGTGAACATGCACTTATATACTTTTTCAATGTAGTTGAACCATAAGCTCGACCATTTTGAAGTAACTCTCCTACTCCATCACCCTTGTTGACTCTTGAGCTTGCATGCTTAATGTTGAGACTTTTGTGAAACAACCTGGAAAATCAGAACCAATTTAAAATTTTTATTCTGGCAATTTTAATGAATTTTGAATATTTAAAATGATTTATTTTAAATAATAACGACTAGAAATTTATTTTGAATAGAATTAGAATGTATATAATTTATGTAAATCGAATTTAGGATATAAATATTTATTTTAATTATAAAAGGAATTGGAAATAGCGCCGTAGTTTGAAAATTTGATTTTAAATTTCAAATGAATGTATAGAGTTCAAAATAAACCAAATTTTAGAGAAAATAGAAATATTTGAATCTGTTTGAAAATATCTTTCCAACGAATGTGAAAAATCCAAATTACATAGAGGGAATAAAAAGTTATGTCCAGTTGAAAATTCAGAATAGTCGCTATGGAAATATAGCCCTTAAAAATAGAAATTTTGCAAACGACCTTTGTTTTCGATGAGACCACTTTTGTCGGATCTAGAATGTCAATATTGTTAGATTCCAATTTTCATAATTTTTGGAATCAATATGGGAGCGTGGCAAAAGAAAGCGTGTTTGAACAGTTTCAATCAATTTGGAACGACCAGAAAATGGCCATTTTTCAAACGGTCTCCAAATTCGACGAAATTAGTTTTGTTAGGACTATATCGTCAAAACATAGCCAGATTTATTTTTCTGGAATTTTTAGAGTCCATATGTGGCCTCGGTAAATTAAAATATACATTTGAAATTAAAATATAATGATTTAATTTTAAATTTAACGAAAACTGATTGTAACAATCGAATTGGCTCATGAAACATATTCCATTGTGTCCGGAATAGGGGAATTTAGCTAGAGGTGACATTTGTTGGGTTTGAATTGGAGTTTGTATGGGTTAGTGGGTATTTTCCGAATTAAATAATAAATTATAAAACCCATGGGCCAATGAGAATTCATTTTTATTTTCACGCTCCTCGTTCCAAACCCATAAGCTCCAGGTCAAAGACGGAAGAGGGCTTGCAACTTCTCTCCTCCCTATCTCCTCAACCACGAAACAAAACCAAGGGCTCTAATTGGGAATTTCGGGGAGAATCCCTTCCTCTTCGCATCCATACCAATTTCAATCCAAACCATCGCTGTAGGGGGAGAATCGACGCCGTGAAGTGTAACGACCTGCCATTTTGACCGTGCCGAATTGACAAAACATGTCAACTCGAATCGTCCAAAACAACAGATTTTCATTAGCTTCTGAGGTAAATAGAATAAATCACAGAATCACAGATCACAGACACATATACAGAGCAATAATATCTCACAGCGGAAAATTTAAAATACAATAGTAGTTCATGAAGCTTTACATCAGAGTTTACATAAATAATACAGCGGAAGTCTAATACAATAAATAACATATAACAACATGAAACAAAACAATGAGGATAACTAACATTGGAACAACCGATCAAAGAGTAGATACCGGTGAGCAAAACCCAATATAAGCTCCAAACTCCAGAAGTGAATCTCGAAACTGGAAACTAAATCTGACCCGAGCAATAATGCAAAACAAAACAACTCGGATCAGGACTAACATTCTCATGGAAGTAAATCAATTCAAATGAAATGTTCGATGAAATGCAATCAGTAACTTAGAGGACGTTTGGGATCACCATCCTCTAAGGATCCGTCAAACTAATACTATATAGTATAATTCACTACGTACAATAGTGTCTATCAGTAAAGTAAAAATATCAAAATAGCGTAAGCGGGATTATCATGATTACCCTTACACCGTTTATATATTCCCATAATATATACAGTACCGTTATTCCTCCGTAAACTGGAGGTTGATCAGAGGGCACTCCATATAAAACAGTACAAAACAAAGTCGTAGTAGGCTCTTATAAGGCATGTGACAAGGCACGCAAGGAATGCCAGGGTGGACTCACCATTTGCAGAGTTGGACTGGTGGTAACGCATAGTAGCTACTACCGCCCACCTCGATACACACTCCCATAATCAAAAGGCCACAAATCGAATCTCAATAGTAATAGAATAATATCGAAGAAGTGTGTCTCGATAGTCGGACTGGTGGTAACGCATAGCTCCTGTTTTAGCCACATCAAGCAGACTCAAGGTAGTCAGGGTCTCGTAATTAATATAAAATAAAAAAATGGAGTCGTTCGCCAAATCATCCCCTTCATTCTGGAACTCCACCGCGTACACAGTTGTTAAAGTGGTTTTCGGTATTGGCAGAGAGTATGACAATATCCGATCCCGGTCTCTTTAACAACCAATCGTTTACATTTTTCACACCGTGGCCATTACTTAAAAAATAGTTTATACAAAATCTCATATTCGAATTTGAAATCGAAATTAAATATCTAACTTCGAATATATCAAATTTTGAAACCCATTCGCTTAAATAGTTTATACAAAATCTCATATTCAAGTCAAAAACTTACATTTCAATTAAATAAATTTTATTTAAGTCATACGGTTCGAAATCGTTATTCAAACAATTCATAAAAAATCAAGTTTTACTATTTAAGCATTCATTCAGGTCGATTCAAAATCCAACACTTAAGTTCAAATTCAGTTTATAGATTCATAACCAATCTTATATTTCAATTCCACCATATATCGTACTTTATAATTCAAATCGTATAACTCAAATTCGTTACTTATAATTCGAATCAAAGTCTTATGTTCAATTTAAACGATTCATACAATTTCAAAACCATTCCTATAAGTTCACAAATATTCCAATTCAAACCGTATGATTATAAAAATCGATTCCATATATAAAATATATATGTTCAAGTTCAAATTCGGTTACTTAAAATCGAATTCATTTCATATCAATTATAAATTCAAATACATTTTCTCCTAAATTTGAAAGATTCAAATTTAGCATCAATTTCACAATTCAAATTTTTATCTCATATAAGTTCAAACCAATTCGAATTCAAATTCATTTCATATTTTATACAATTCAAATTCATCTCCACTAAAAGTTCATATAAAATTTGAATTCATAATTAAATATGAATTCATTCGTTATTCCAATATCGCTATAAAATTTACATCTTTAACTTCGAATTTAAATCGCGGAATCTAACTTATCCAACTTGAGTTTATTATTAAAGTTATAAAATATATATAAGAAAATTAATTTTGAAAATAGATATGTATATATATATATAAGTTTATAAAATTCTGAAATAATTTAGAAATAGATTATAAACATATATAAGTTTAGAATAATATAAAAATAGATTTAAATACATATTTATAAAAAAAAAGGTTAAAATACTTATAGGAACAAATTATATGGTTTAAAATAAATAAATTTATAAGTAAAATCTTAAATAAAAATTTAAATTCGTATTTACAAATAAAAATCATTTTAAAACACATAATTTAAAATATACAAAATAATTTAAATTATAAAATATAAAGTCTTAAGTAAATATTTTGAAATAAAACTCATTTTACTTCGAAAAATGACCGACGGTGTCCGTATATAGTTTTCTACTCTATGGTCAAGTGATACGGATATTTATCATTTCAACCCGCAATTTATAAAATTTCTACGGGTCTATCATTTCAACCCGCGATCCCAAATTCAGTAAAAATCGTTCAGGTCTATCATTTCAACCCATAACGATTTTTCCCTATTCTAATGTCCGTTCGGGTATGTATCATTTCAACCCTTAGTGATTTTTCCTAAACTAGGGGTATTAACAATCACAAACAACAATCACATAGCAATGATCACAACATATATATCATTAGTGAAACTACATGTCATACGAATATATCGTGTCACATATAAAATGTGCATATACATCAAATCAAACAATTTTTATCAGCAATCCTATACATTTCATAAAACAATTCATTATTGATCTAACATCCATGAAAAATGTAAGTCAGGTGTGAGATAAACTCACCTTTCATGGCACAGATTGGAGACAACAATGGATGGACACAGACATAGATGACGACATCCAGGCACGATTCAAAATGAATTCCACTCGATGATCATTAAATAATTTATTTTATTCTATAAGGAAAGGTCGGGAATCCTAAACGGATCGGTACGGCTAATGAGTTTCGGAACGGTACGGCTATTTAGAGTGGGTTCAACTCAACACCAAATTCAACTCAAAATAAATCCAATAAATTCTTTTATAAAATATTACATAAATATTTCTATATGTGTAATACGCAATAAATTTATAATATATATAATTTTTAAAATCACATATAAACTTTTAAACAATATATATAATTTCAAAACAAATAAAATTTCAAAAGTACTCACACATAATAACACAGCTCACATGCTCCAACATATCACAAATACACACAGCATTCAAGATATTCACGCACACATAGTAACACATTAACACCAAAAATATATATTACTCACACACATATATATATACATACACACACACACACACATATATATAATATAAATTACACTTATATAAACATTTAAACAAAATTAAATTTCCAAACAAATAAATTTCAAAGCGCCTCTCATATATATACTCACATAAAAAGGCATGCGCACCGACACATCACACGCAGAAACACAGGCTCTCAAGCACTTCACAAGCACACGCTAACACACACACACCCCTGAAAACATTTTAACTAACGCAAGAACCCCGTACACATATACACTTAAGCATGAAATAACTCACCCTATCACGCACAGGCTAGTCACTCACTCAACATACACTAAGTAAAAACAAGTATAAAATATACACCTGTACCGAGGAAACAAAAAGTTTGAAGTCTTAGCGAATGGAGAATGTGGACAAAATGGGAGGGAAGATCTCGGGCCAGTGGAGCAATGGGTTTGGACCAAGGATGGCCGAGGGGTCTGTCACTGGTGGAGGATCTCGTCGGTTTCAGGCGATGTCTTAGCCTAGGGATACAACGGACTATTGAGGCGAGGAGGGAAGGGACAACAGGGCAAGCTGGTACGTTTCAGATCGAGGCATTCAAGGGAGGGCGGAGCTGGTTCGACGAGATGCGGGTTGACTGGAGGGCGGCGGGCTTCAGGCAGAAAGGCGGGGAGGGGAGGCGAATGGGCGGAGCACGCTTGTGGCAAGGTGGGCGAGATGAGGGAGGAGGACGGAGGGGTTCAGCATGGCTTCCGGTGTTCAGTTTGGAGAAGGCGTTGGTAACAAGAGAGTTGCGATGGAAAGCTTACTGATTGGAAAGGATGACAGGGAAGACGATGGGACTAGCGAGGTACAGGGAAAAATGTGGAGTTGTTTAATGGGGAGGAGCGGCTCTTTTTGCAGGAAGAAAAGGGGAAATGTGTGGTGAGGTAAAACCGTGAAAATATAAATAGGAAGAGAGAGTACCTGTATAGAGAAAAAAGGACTCTCACGTGTTATTTGAACAAGTCTACCCTACCTACTTTCTACACGTACATTTCTTGATTTGAATATGTCTACCGACTGTTTAGAATTAAAGATACCAGCTTTTACTTATTCAAATTCTTCTTGATTTAAAATTTATAAGAGGTAAAGGACACCTGGTAAAACTAAAATGAGTGTAAATAATAAGAGGATGGTTTCAGGAAAAAAAACATATGGTTTAAAGAAGAGGAACAAGGTGGTTGATACAAGCATAGTTTCAAGAATATAAAGCCAACACTTTGAGAATAAAAAACATATGACTTACAGTCGGCATCATATAACGAACAGTTTTGAAAAAAAAAATTAACGAACGATAGTTTTAGATTGGAATATAAAAGGGACATGATGCATGCATTAAAGAAGACACAAGGCACGCATGCATATTTTAAACCAAAGGCATGACACCAACCTTTAGAAATGACAAAGTAATGTGCATGGAATGTGTAATAACCCGAAAATCTGGGCCAGTTTAAAATTTTTATTTTGGCGATTTTAGCGAATTTTGAATATTTAAAATAGATTATTTTAAATAATATCGACGAGGAATTTATTTTGAATAGAATTCGACGTATATATTTATATACGTCGTCGTTAGAATATAAATATTTATATATAATTATAAATAGAATTGAAAATGGCGCGGTAGTTCGATAATTCGATTTCAAACTTCAATTGAATGTACCGGGTGCAAAACAATCCGGATTTTAGTGAAACCAAAAATAATGGGATCTAATTGATAATATCTTTCCAACGAATCCGAAAGATTGGAATTTCATAGCGGGAATCAAAAGATATGTCCAGTTGAAAATTCTGAATAGTCGCTATGGAATTCAGGCCCTTAAAAATGGACATTTTGCAAACAACCTCGGATTTCGACGAAACCAGTTTTGTTAGGTCCGGGATGTCAAGTTATTGCTAGATTCCAAATTTCATAATTTTTCGAATCAATATGTGAGCGTGGCGAAGGAAAACGTGTTTGACCAGTTTCAGTTGATTTTAATCGACTGGAAATTGGCCATTTTTCAAACGGTCTCAGAATCCGACGAAACTAGTTTTGTTAGGACCGTATCGTCAATACGAAGCTAGAAAATATTTTTCTGGAATTTTTCTAGTTAGTATGTGACCCCGGTAATTTGAAATGTACGTTTAAAATTCAGTATAGTGATTTAAATGTAAATTTAACGGAAACTGATTCAAACGATCGAATCAACCTGCGATACACATCCCATTGTGTTCGAAATGGGGGTGAAACGCTATGGACGACAGGCGGTGGACCTCGTTTCGAGGTCGTGTGTGAAAGTCAACTTTTTGCCAAATTAAATAATTAAATAATAAAAAAAAAACCTTTCTCCCCTTAAACCCGCTCTGGCCCCCCCCCCTCTCCTTTTCGTTATTCAGATCCACGAAGGAAAAAAAAGAGAAAAAAAAAAACCAGACGATCGATGGAGCGCACCCCCTCCCATCGCGTCGCCGCCCCGTCCACCTTCCGTCCAGCTCCCCAAGCCAGCGACGCCCTCCACCTCCTTCTCCGTTCAATCAACCACGCCCAAAACCCCCTCCGTCCAAAGCCGCGCCTCAGGCGAACCCGCCTCCGTCCCTCGTGCAGCGCCGCCCTCCCCTAAGCTGCTCGACCTCCTCCGCCCCCTGGCCTCCACCAATCCCGACATCTCCTCCTCCTAGGATTTTAAACCGTGCCTGACCCTAGACAGCCACGTCAGGGCCCGCCTTCAACTGCAACAGCCATCCGCCATTTCCCCGATCCCCTTTATTTGCAAACAGTGAGTTATTTTTATTTATTTACTTACATTTAATTTATTTACTGTTTTTATACGTGTAAATAGCGTATAGAAATTTAATTTGAGAAATAAAGATTTGATTTTGAAATAAATGAAAATTATAATTTTTATGTAAGTAGGATATTAAAAATATGATCTTTATATTTTTAAAGTAATAAAAATATGATTTTTATATTTTTAAAGTATTAAAAATATAGTCTTTACTATATAGATGATATAAAAATATGATTTTTGTTTATGTAGAGAAGGGAAAATATAATTTTTACATGATAGGAAGTAAAATAGAAAAGACGATATTTTTAAAATAGAAAAGGCGATATTTTTAAATGTGAAAAGGCGATTTTTTTTAGATGTAAGAATGCGAAATCTATATTTTTGAAATCGATTTTTATATAATAGCGAAGTAAAAATGCGATTTTTATATATTGAATAGCGAAGTAAAAATTCGATTTTTATATATGTAGTGGCTACGGGCGACGAAGCTAACGAAGATGCGAAAACAATGAAGATTTCTATCAAAGAAGAGTCAAGATGATTGGATAGCTATATGTGAGAATTTCTCACCTTTCAATTTCTTTTCTATTTATATATATATACTAGGAGGCAGACGGTGCTTAGTAGCACCCGACACAATCGTCCACAGACCATGGACTTGTTTGTTTGGTTGCATAGATTAGTTATATGATTTGATTTGAATTTGGTTGTTTGGTGATTTTGATTGATGTGTGAATGGCGTGGGCCTTCACTAGACCGGGGATAAGGCTAGGCCTCGTCCCGTTTCTAGTATCGTGCCGTTATGCCGCCGAAATTTTCTAAAATATGTTAGAAAAATAAAAATAACATTTTATTGAATAAATGAACCGAATAGAATATTCATAGGTTGAATAAAATGTTTTATCGTTAAAAATATAATTTTTAACGTGAATGTGAATAAATAAATATTCATTTACAAACCGGACGGTTTGTTTATGTACACCTATTTGAAGGACATTGATTGGGACGATAAATTTTACACCTCGCCCGACTGCACAAATAAAATATGTGTTTGATTGTTTGAAACCCCACACGGGTGTTAGGATGAAATTTGAAGTTCACTCATCCTGATTGATTAAATATGTCGATCGATCGATTGACAGGCTGTTATAAGCGTTAGATATTTATATTTGATGCTTATACAGTGTAGTGCACTTTGGTTGATGGTTGATTATTTTTCAATGCTATTATATACATGTGTTGTATGGAATCCATATAATTAACTTTATATGGTAATTGATTGGGCCTCATTCCAATTTGAAAAATAAAGAATATTATAAAATAAAGGTTCATGTTTTGACAGTTTCATCCATTGAGATTGGTCATGTGTTGAACGAAATATTTTAATAATAAAGTTTACATCTTTATCAATATAAAATAAAGGTTCATGTGTTGACAGTTTCATCCATTGAGATTGGTCATGTGTTGAACGAAATATTTTAATAATAAAGTTTACATCTTTATCAATATAAAATAAAGGTTCATGTGTTGACAGTTTCATCCATTGAGATTGGTCATGTGTTGAACGAAATATTTTAATAATAAAGTTTACATCTTTATCAATATAAAATAAAGGTTCATGTGTTGACAGTACTCATCCATTGAGATTGGTCATGTGTTGAACGAAATATTTTGATAATAACAACTATTTTGAAAAAGAAATATTTGAAATAGGATATTTGAAAACAGAAATTTATGAAGCCGTGTTGATTAGATTGACGCCATTTTGACGTGAACGATATTTATATCGATTTTAACGATTTCGAAATGAATTGAATATAAAACGATTTCGAAATGAATTAAATATAAAACGATTTCGAAATGAATTGAATTGAAAACGATTTCGATTTGAATTGAAAACGATTTCGAAATGAAATGAATTGAAAACGATTTCGAAATGAAATGAATTGAAAACGATTTCGAAATGAAATGAATTGAAAACGATTACGAAATGAATTGAATTGAAAACGATTTCGATTTGAATTGAAAATGATTTCGATTTGAATTGAAAACGATTTCGAAATGAAATGAATTGAAAACGATTTCGAAATGAAATGAATTGAAAACGATTTCGAAATGAAATGAATTGAAAACAATTTCGAAATGAATTGAATTGAAAACGATTTCATTTGAATTGAAAACGATTTCGAAATGAAATGAATTGAAAACGATTTCGAAATGAAATGAATTGAAAACGATTTCGAAATGAATTGAATTGAAAACGAATTCAAATTGAATTGAAAGCGAATTGAAATGAATTCAAACTGAATTGAAATTTGAATTGAATAAAAATGAATTTTAAAACGAATTTATAAAGAAGAATTCAATTTTGATTTGAATTGAAATGGAAGTTGAAATTGCTTTTGAAACGAGTTTTAAAACTATTTATTTAATTCGTTTTAAATAGAAATCGATGAAATATATATTATATATATTATATATATAATATAATGGCCTGAATAGAACGCGCCGCGCAGCGGCAGTTCGCGAATTTCGACCATTGATTTCAAACGGACATTACGGGAGATCCGACCATCGGATTCTCCTAAAACCGGAACCGTTGGGTTCGTATCGAAAAGAGCTTTCTAACGAATATAGGAAATTAGAAATCTAATGGTTGGATTTGGAATTATGTCCAAATCAAATTTGAAAAAGGTCGTTGTAAGTGCAGTTCGATGGCATTGATGGAAATCGACTGTACGGGCCTTGATAAAATTATTAAAAATAGTAATAATTTGTGTAAAATCATAAGAAATGATTTAGAAAGAATTGGGATGAAAAACTCCATACTTGAAAAGATAAAAATAGATTTTTATCGAAATGAACTAGTTTTGAACTAGAACTATAATTCTATTTATTTTTAAATAAATAAAGCGAATTTGAAAAGGGTTTTAAAAATAATCAGAATTTCCAATGATTGCATTGGAGTGGATTTGAATCGAAATTGTCTTCGGAATATTTCGATGATTGGAATTCGTGATTATACGGATGTTGATATGGAAATTTGAAAGATATATATATATATCGCTATTTCCAATACGACATTTGTTAATCGTAGAATTTGATATTGAATATAAGCCGATATATTTTCTATTCAGAGCCTTGTATTTAATATCAAATGTGATTTGGGTTTGTCGTGAATGGTGTCTTCACTAACACTGTTCTTGAACCCAGTTGAGAAAAGATTAAATCTTTTAATTAGATTTAATGAAGTGTACCAATTAAATAATATTTAATTGGAATTGAATTGATATTGATTTTTGGGTTTATCGTGGACAGTGTTTTAAATAACACTCGTTCTTTAACCCGATAATTAATGGAATGTGACTTTGGGTTTATCGTGAACCGTGTTTTAAATGACACGGATTCTTTAACCCAGATAACGATTAAAACTAAGTGGAGTTTTAATGAATCTTTAATTAGATTGAAATGATCGAGGATGGAGTATCACCAGTTTTGCTCCAGGCGATAGTTAAATCTTTAATTAGATTTGAACGTGAAATGGTAATTGAATTTACCTATAACACTGTGGTGTTAGATATGAAGTACTACCAGTTTTACTTCATGGGATGAATAGGTTGGGATTGGGAAATTGAAACAAATGATTACTTCGGTAAGGTTCGCTAATCCCGACTAGTTTTGAATTGATATTCAAAGATGGATTAAAGGATAAATATAAAGAATTTATCTTTGATAAAATTAATGGGAACCTTTCCCTATGAATGTGAAATTTAGAAACTAACTGTCGGTTAGCCAAGCAAAATGGTTTTCTGGATATTGATCTGATGTTGGTTTCGGCCTTCGGGGTTAATATTTGGGGAATTATTCTCTTGATTAATTTACGGTTAGTGACTAATGAATTGGAATGAGGTGTATGTTGTGTTTGTGTAACACTTATTTAAAATATACGCGAGTTATTCGGAAAGACCGGGTTTATCCCATTCTGAATAACTGATACGACGATAAGTCGAAGATGAAGACGATGGTCGAAGACCGGAGGTCTTCACGTCGTTTGGGTAATTACTGATGATCTTGATTGGGCTGTACACCCAAGAAGATGGAAACAGTTAGTGATCGTCCAGACGTACTTGGAGATCGATGGATATGCGGGGTACTAGGTGCCTCCGGTTTCGTTCAGACCCAGAACGGACTAGTAAATGGACTGTGTGTCTGACATTGGATTTTAGTCTGTGTGATTGATTTCTATTAAATATATATCTGTTTGGCGGTGGAGAATTTATTCTCTTACTTAACGCCCTTCTCTGAGACGTACGAGCTCAGGGGTTATATATTGATGGATATCAAACGCATGGAGTGAATTGCCTGTGTGGCATGCCTAAGTGGCAATTGATCGAGGCTTCTGTTGAAAAGCAAAGTCTTGTGGTGATGATCGAAGCACGGCCTTTGTGGCGTAGCTTTGTGTAACGCTTACTTCGCGAGTTTCACACCCGGTATGAACCAAAAACGAGAGAGGACATCAGGGAGGACATGCGTTTCTTTCTAGCTAGAAGTGGCGTCAGTGGTTTTACACGCCCTGACGAGTTTTACTTATGTGGTTGTTGCTGTTGCGAGGCGCCTCGGATTGATCGGTCGTTCTCGAACCGATGAAGTCATTTAGTTGGCTCATTTACGCCCCAAAGGGCGGGGAAACGTATGTTCAGGCATTTTAATCCACATCGGTGGACCGGCCCTGAGGATCCAAGGCTTGACAGAGTACTTGCCTGAGGCTCGGGCTAGACAGTCTCGAATTCGGTGAGGACTATCTTTTGCCTCGGTTCATAGATGGAAATCCAATTTCCAAATACGCGACATTTGCGGTTTTATTTGTAAACCTATATATGGCGACATAGTGGCATGGGACGCTCATGTCGCCTATGATTGATACTTATGATTTGAAGTTGTTTTATACACTATGCACTTATAATAGTATCAAATGATTTGTTTTAAACGTATCAAGCATTCTTTGGCTGTTATAAGGTAAAAAACCCTATCCCCCGGCTTGCGTTGCATTGTGTGATAGGACCTGGGTCTTATAACAGCTTCATTTTTCTTTATTTAGCATTGCGCTGTTTGTTTTATGCACTGGTATTCTTGGGAGGAAACCCGTTCCGTGTTATACGGCGTGGTCCCTTGATTTACCTAACTTTTAAAATAAAGAATAATAACTGTTTTAGTTCTCACACCAGTCACATGACTGACCTGGAGTTTATTGTTTTAACCTAAACTCTGGGTGCCCTTATTTTGACACGGGCAGCTAGTAGTTTCGGTTTTGCAGACTTATATTCACAGGATCCTGGTTTACAGCTGGAACGATATCCGGAAAGCTTTGTATCCGTATATCTCCTTCTAGTTGTGTATTGTATTATTTTCCGCTGCGATGTATTTAAATGTAACTTAAATCTCTGATATTTCTGTGTAATATTTATTTGTTTATACTCTGTATATTCTTGTAATCTGATGCATTGTTGTAATATACAATGAAATGTTCTTCTGTATGCGTTCTGTTGTGGTTTGTTCTCAAACTATCCGACGCTTTCCTTTACGGGGAAGTTACGGGTTTTCACAGAATGTAGTATGCATGGATGGTTTGTTTCCAAAAGTAACGCATGGAATACATAATGTGCATATGCATGAATTGAAAATAAGAGTAAACGTTCCATTCACTAAGTTTTGAAAAAAAAATATTTAGGTAATTTAGTAAAATAAAAGGACAACTTTTGCAGACCCAAAATACCTAGAAAAGTATGTAAGATCGAAAAAGGGACACATCAAACTCAAACGCCTCTGTTTCAAAAATGAACTGTGCAAGCATTTTCCCAATTACAGCGCGAACCGAGCACCGAAACTGACAAATGAATATATTGCATTAATCAGCGCGACGAGACGGACACAACGGTATATAATTTGCAGTGGCGGGATGCTCCGTTCAAAAATGCGTTACGGACCCCTTTTACCGTAAAAATACGGACGGAAAACGGAGGTCAAAACGTCTGATTTTCGCGAAACGAATTTCACCATTGGATTGCTGAAAACGAATAGAATATTTTCCATGTTTGTACGAACTGATTTCGGAGAGATTTTAAAATCGTTAAAGTTTGAACTGATATGCGCAGCTTTGCACTGAAAATTGTGCAACCGACAACAGTTAAATTTTCCGATGAAATTTTTACAGTTGCTACATCTCACTGTACGTATTACAAATTTCGAATTCCCATTATGAAAAACCATAGAATAATTTCGAAATAAAATTTTGATTTAAATCGGAATTTAAATCGTGAGAAATTACGGGATGTTACATGAAGTCACCCGCTTTGGAACGCCGTCGTGCCTCCTCCGCTGCTTCGATCTGATCGCCGCCTCAAGGCACGGATGCGCAGTTCCAAGCCCTTCGACGCTGTAAAACCTAATCGGCCTGAAGTGCTTCGGATTGAGAGATAATTCGAAACCTAGTTTCGAACGTTTTCAGAAGGTATACGGTTTGGTTTTAATTAACTGATTTCAACACTTTAAAACCGTCGCAAACTATGATTATAGAATAAAAATCATATCTTTTTGCTATGTTGTCGAAATCCAGTGAAACAAGAGACACCGGGACCATGAGGGCGTCTTCTACATTCTACAAAAAAACCGAAGAATTTTTAGAACTCGCTACGATTTTAGGCAAAGCCGAAAGCAAGGTGAGAACTTCTCACTATTATTTTTGTACAGTTATTTAATTTAATTTATAACTGCAAATATGAACTGCTCCACCTTGTCCATAGGCCATGGACGACTTGTTTGTTTGATTGTGTTATGAAAATTGTTTGTGATGTGAAATGGAAAATAAAATATTCATGTGTTGAAATAAATATTTCATCGTTAAAAATATAATTTTTAATGTGTATATGAATAAAATAAATATTCATTTGCAAATCGGACGATTTGTTTATGTACACCCATTTAACTAATATGATTGGGATGATATATTTTACACCATGCCCAACTACACAAATAATATTCAGTATTTGTTGGTTGAAACCCCACACGGGTATTGGGATGATATTTGACGAACACTAATCCCAATTGTTTAGTTTTTTGTTTATCGATTCATTGACAGACTGTATATGCGTTATTCATTTATTTTAATGCTTATATAGTTGTAAAATGAACTCTGGATGTTGTATGAATTTTTAATGATTGTTTATCGTTATTATTGTATATAGGTGATGTTGATATTCATAAAACTAAAATTATATGGTAATGGCTTGAGTCTGATTCTAGTTCAGAATTAATGAATATTTTAAAATAATATTCAATAAAAGATCAAAATCTGATTTTGATGTCCGATTTGGGATGGACACGAATATATTTAAATATATAAAGTCGTGTTGATTAGATTAATGCCATTTTGATGTGAATGATATTTATTTCGGTTTTATTCATTTTTATAATGAATATCGAAAAGGAAATGATTTCAAAATCTAATGTTTTGAAAATATTGTCATTTATATATTAATGATTTGGAATATTCAGTTTTGATTTAAAACTGAATATGAAGTTGAAATCATTTTTAAAACAAAGTTAAAATGATTTATAATATACGTTTTTAATGGAAATCGTAGAAATATATATAATATATATTATATATATTTAATAGCCTGAATAGAACGCGCCGCCCCATAGCAGTTCGCGAATTTCGACCATTGACTTCGAATGGACATTACGGGAGATTCGACCGTTGGATTCTCCTAAAATCGGAACCGTTGGGTTCGTATCGAAAAGAGTTTTCCAACGAATACAAGAGATTTGAAATCTAACGGTTGGATTTGGAATTATGTCCAAATGAAATTTGGAAAAGGTCGTTGTAAGTGCAGTTCGATAACCGTTTATGGAAATTGACGGTACGGGCCTTGATAAAATTATTAAAAATATCAATAATTTGTGTAAAATCATAATAAATGATTTGGAAAGAATTGGGATGAAAAATTCCATATTTGAAAAGATAAAAATATACAACAGATATCGTATTGTGATATGAACTAGAATTATAATCCAATATTTTTAAATAAATAAATTGGATTTGAAATGGTTTTAAAAATAACCAGAATTTCCAATATATGAATTGGAATGGATTTGAATCAAGATTATCTTCGGAATATTTTGATATTGGATTCCGTGATAATACAGACATTTTGGAAGAATTTGGAAGATATATATATCGTTATTCCCAATATGATATTTGTTGATTTCAGAATTTGATATTGAATATAAGCCGATATTTTTTTTATTCAGAGCCTTGTATTTAGTATCAAATTGGTTTTTGGGATTATCATGAACGACGTTTTAAATAACACTTATTCTTTAACCCGATTAACAATGGATTGAGATTTTGGGTTTGTCGTGAATGGTATCTTTAATAATACTGTTCTTAAACCCAATGAAGTTAAGAAAATTAGAAAATAACTGGAGATTAGCTAAGTTGAATGGTTTCCTGGGTATTGATCTGATATTGGCTTCGGCCTTCGAGATTAATACTTAGCGAATTGTTCTCTTACTAATTTACGGTTAGAGACTGATGGGATGGGGTCTTCAGTAACACTGTTCTTAAACCCAGCGTGAAAAGAATAAATCTTTTAATTAAGATTTAAAGAAGAATTACCAATTAATTAACATTTAATTGGAATTGAAAATGGAATGTGAATTGGGTTTACTGTGAACTGTGTTTTTAACGACATTCGTTCTTTAACCCGATTCACAGTGAAATGTGATTTGGAATTTATAAATCTTTTTATTAAGATTTAACGGAAATTTTCCAAAGTAAAGTTTTCCAATTTAATATATTAAATTGGAATTGAACGGAATTCGATTTGATAATAATCGAAATATGCTTCTGTGGAGGAAGACTGTTAATATATATGGAATTTAAAAGTCTTAATCGTTATTCCATTTATATTATTAGTTGGATACGGAAATTGATATCGATTATATATTGATCTGTTTTCCGTGAAGATTCCATTTTTATGGAAGGTGATTTGGGTTTATCGTGAACTGTGTTTTAAATGACATAAGTTCTTTAACCCAGTTAAAGACTTGATTACATGTCTAACATTGTATTTTGAACTGCATGGTTGATCTCTGCTAAATATATAACTGTTTGGTGGCGGAGAATTTATTCTCTTGCTTAACACCCTTCTCTAAGACGTATGAGCTTAGAGGTTATATATCGGCAGAAATCAATAGTACGGTGTAGATTGTCGATGCGACATGTTTGTGTTCCCAAAGTTAAATAATCATTAAGATTGAATTTTGGGAAGATTAAAACTAAGGGGAGTTTTAATGAAACATTAATTAGATTGAAGCGAGAATGTGATAATTTAAATTATCAGATTCGGGAAATGATCGAGAATGGAATAGCACTAGTTTTGCTCCAAGTGATAGTTAAATCTTTAATTAGATTTGAACGTGAAATGATAATTAACTTTACCGATAACACCATGGTGTTAGATATGAAGTATTATCAGTTTTGCTTCATGGGATGAATAGGTTGGGATTGGGAAATATAACAAATGATTACTTCGGTAAGGTGCGCTAATCCCGACTAGTTTGGATAAACCATAATTTGGTTTGAATTGATATCCAAAGAAAGATTAAATAATAAATTTAAAGAATTTATCTTTGATAAAATTAATGGGAACCTTTCCCAAAGTAAAAGAATATTTGAATAAAGGAATATTCTGGATTGGAATGAGGCGAATGTGGTGTTTTTATAGCACTTATTTATTATATACCCGAGTTATTCAGAAAGACCGGGTTTATCCCATTCTGAATAAATGATTCGATGATATGTCAACGATGAAGACGGTGGTTGAAGGCCGGAGGTCTTCACATCATTTGGATGATTACTGATGTCTTGATTGGGCTGTACACCCAAGACAAGGTAATAAGTGGTGATCGTCCAGACGTACTTGGAGATCGATCGGATATGCGAGGACCTCTCTCCTGTATTGGACATATGGGACGAGGAATAAGCTGCCTCCGGTTTCGTTCAGACCCAGAATGAACTTGTAAATGGATGTGTGTCTGACATTGGATTTCATTCTGTGTGATTGATAGACATCAGTTGCATGGCGTGAATTGCCTGTGTAGCATGCTGAGATGGAAATGATCAAGGCTTATGTTGAAAAGCAGAGTCTTGTGGTTGATGATCAAAGCATGGCTTTAATATAGCATAGCTTTGTGTATAGCGTTAATTGGCGAGCCTCACACCCTGGTGTGAACCAGAAACGGCAGAGGACTTTAGGGAGAGCATGTATTTCCTTCTAGTAAGGAGTGGTGTCTGGGTTTTGCAAGCCCAGACGTTCTACTTATGTGGATGATGGATAGCGAGGCGCCTCGGTTATATCGGTCACTATGGTGCCGATGGATGGTTTGGTCGATATATGAACAATTTACACCCCATAGGGCGGGGAAACGCATGGTTCAGGCATTATAATCCACACCATGTGGACTGGCTCTGACGATCTATGTGCAGCTGCGGTGTTCCAGAGGCACGGGCTAGAGTGTCTCGAAGCGGTAAGGACGATCCCTTGCCTTGGTTCAAAGATGGAAATCCAACTTCCAATATGTGACATTTCGGTTTTATTTGTATAGCCTAGTATGGCGACATAGTAGGATGGGGCACTATGCCGTTTATGATTGACACATTTAAATTTGAAGTTGTTTTCATACGCTTTACACTATAACAGTATCAAAATGATTTGTTTTAAACGTACCAAGCATGTTTGGCTATTATAAGGTAAAACTCCATCCTCCGGATTGTGTTGCATTGTGTGGTGGGACCTGAGTCTTATAATAGCTTCATTTTTCCGAAAAGCATTGCGCTATTTTATTTTATGCACTGGTATTCTTGGGAGGAAACCTGTTCCGTGTTATACGGCGTGGTCCCTTGATTTACTTTATTTTTAAAGTAAAGATTTAACAACTGTTTTAGTTCTCACACCAGTTACATGACTGACCTGGAGTTTATTGTTTTAACCTAAACTCCGGGCGCCCTTATTTTCCACATGGGCAGCTAGTAGTTGTGGTTTTGTAGATTTATATTCACAAGATCCTGGTTTATAGCTGGGATGATATTCGAAAAGCTCTGTATCCGTGTATCTTTTTCTGTTGTGTTTTGTATTATTTTTCAGCTGCATTGTAATTTGTAAATCTCTGATGTTTATCAAATGTATATTATTTGTTCATACTCTGTATATTCTTGTAATCTGATGTAAATTGTTGTAATAAGCAATGGAATGTTCTTCTATTTGTGTTTTGATTTGTCGTGTTCTCAGACAATCCGTTCTTTCTCTTCTCTTCGGAGACCGGGGAAGTTTGGGTCGTTACAGTTGATATCAGAGCTTTGGTTTACAGAGCTCGAGAACAAGACACATTAGAGCCGAACGAAAGAATTCATCAAACATTGGATTAGTAATATCCAATGAGAATGACTCGTTAGAGATAGGATCAGCAATATCCTAGAACGAGTGTGAAGAGTGTTATTTTATAATAAAACTGAAAACAAATTTCGTTTTGAAAAAAATAGCATATTATACATATATGAGTAATTTATTTTAAATTAATTTGGACTATCGTGTATATAGAGATTTTAATATACGTCTGATCCACGTGTATTGGAAGTCTCAAATATACTGGATGGATATAGAATCACACTCTAGTCGCCTGGGGATAAATCTGGTGATGCGACCGCATCATCAGTTTTTATACTCGAGTTTCGAAAGTGGGATATCTATATGATTGCAATTTACTGGTGTGAGAACCAAAACTAGATAGGGTAATTGTTGTGAATTGGCATCAAAAACATGATTTTGTGTGTGTGTGTGTATATATATATATATCAAAGTTATGAATTTGAAAATTAATCCACTAATTGATTGATGTTTGTGTTGTATGATTATTCATTTAAGCCAACATGTGAATGAAAGGTGAATTAGGCCAAATTGAATCAAAATTTGAACTGAATTGAAAATTGATTGAAATCACATGCATACACATGTATATACATTGAACAGGTCATAACAGGGAAGCTAAGCAGTGGAATAAAATTGTATGCCCGACAAATAGGTACATGTTTACTAATTTCATGGGTTTGGATGATTTTATGAGCCGATTGGCTAGCCGCTTGGCTTTTTCTTCTTCTTTTTGAGATGAGAGGGCCTGTGTGGCGGTTGGGGGATTTTCCCGGTGCTCCCCGTACAAAAGAGGTTATGGCGAAATTTTTCGAAATTTTAGGGTGTTAGCCAAATTTTTGAGAAATTAGAAAATGGTTAGAAACTGAAAAGTTGAAGAATGAAAGCCAAACTGAAAGTTGAGTTGCTTAGTTAAACAACTTTCAGGTCTGTTCCTTTTCGAGGACGAAAAGATTTTAAGTGGGGGAGATTGTAACAACCCGGAAAATCAGAACTAATTTTTATTTTTATTTTGGCAATTTTGATGAATTTTGAATATTTGAAATGGTTTATTTTAAATAATAACGGCTAGAAATTTATTTTGAATAAAATTAGAACATATATAATTTATTTAAATCGAAATTAGGATATAAATATTTATTTTAATTATAAAAGGAATTGGAAATGGCGCGGTAGTTTGAAAATTCGATTTCAAATTTCAAATGAATGTACAGAATTCAGAATAATCCAAATTTTAGCGAAACCAAAAATATTTGAATTTGTTTGAAAATATCTTTCCAATGAATGTGAAAAATCCAAATTTTATAGCGGGAATAAAAAGTTATGTCCAGTTGAAAATTCAGAATGGTCGCTATGGAAATATAGCCCTTGAAAACAGAAATTTTGCAAACGGCCTCCATTTTCGATGAGACCACTTTTGTCGAATCCGGAATGTTAAATTATTGTTAGATTCTAATTTTCATAATTTTTGAAATCAATATGGGAGCGTGGCAAAAGAAAATGTGTTTGAACAGTTTCAGTCAATTTGGATCGACCAGAAAATGGCCATTTTTCAAACGGGATGAAATTAGTTTTCTTAGGACCGTATCGTCAAAACATAGTCAGATTTATTTTTTTGGAATTTTTAGAGTCTGTATGTGGCCCCGGAAAATTAAAATGTACGTTTGAAATTAAAATATAATGATTTATATTTTGAATTTAACGAAAACTAATTATAACAATCAAATTGGCTCATGAAACATATTACACTGTGTCCGTAATAGGGGTATTTGACTAGAGGCGACGGTCGTTGGGTTTGAATTGGAGTTCGTATGGGTTAGTGGGTATTTCTTGAATTAGATAAATTAAATAATAAATTACAAAACCCATGGGCCAATGAGAATTAATTTCTATTTTCTCGCTGCTCGATCGTAACTAGTAAGCTCCAGGTCAATGACGGAAGAGGGTTCGCAACTTCTCTTCTCCCTATCTCCTCAACCACACAACAAAACTAAGGGCTTCAGTTGGGAATTTTGTAGAGAATCCCTTCCTCTTCGCATCTATACCAATTTCAATCCAAACCATAGCCTGTAGGGGGAGAATCAACGCCGTGAAGTCTCCCGCTTTGGACCGCCACCGTGCCTCCTCCGCTGGTCCGATCTGAGCGCCGCCTCCAGGCGCGGGTGCGCAGTTCCAAGCCTTCGACGTTGTAAAACCCGATCAGCATGAAGTGCTTCGGATTGAGTGATAATTCAAAACCTAGTTTCGAACGTTCTCAGAAGGTATACGGTTCGGTTTTAATTAACTGATTTCAACACTTTAAAACCGTCGCAAACTATGATTATAGAATAAAAATCATATCTTTTTGCTATGTTGTCGAAATCAAGTGAAACGAGAGACATCGGGACCGTGAGGGCATTTACATTCTAGAAAAAACCAGAGATTTTTTAGAACTCGCTACGAATTTAGGCTAAGCCGAAAGCAAGGTGAGAACTTTTCACTATTATTTTTGTACAGTTATTTAATTTATTTTGTAACTGCAAATATGAACTGCTCCCCATTGTCCGCAGACCATGGACGACTTGTTTGTTTGATTGTGTTATGAAAATTGTATGTGATGTGAAATGGAAAATAAAATATTCATGTGTTGAAATAAATATTTTGTCATTAAAAATATAATTTTTAATGTGTATATGAATAAAATAAATATTCATTTACAAATCGGACGATTTGTTTATGTACACCCATTTAACTGATATGATTGGGATGATATATTTTACACATCGCCCAACTGCACAAGTAATATTCAGTATTTGTTAGTTGAAACCCCACACGGGTATTGGGATGATATTTGATGAATACTAATCCCAATTGTTTAGTTGTTTGTCTATCGATTAGTTGACAGACTGTATAAGCGTTATCTATTTATTTTAATGCTTATACAGTTGTAAAATGCACTCTGGATGTTGTATGAATTTTTAATGATTGTTTATCGTTATTATTGTATGTAGGTGATGTTGAAATCCATATAACTAAAATTAAATGGTAATGGCTTGAGTCTGATTCCAGTTCATAATTAACGAATATTTTAAAATAATATTCAGTAAAAGATCAAAATCTGATTTTGATGTCCGATTTGGGATGGACACGAATATATTTAAATATATAAACCCGTGTTGATTAGATTAACGCCATTTTGACGTGAACGATATTTATATCGATTTTATTCATTTTTATAATTAATATCGAAAAGGAAATGATTTTAAAATCTAATGTTTTGAAAATATTATCATTTATATATTAATGATATGGAATATTCAATTTTGATTTAAAATTGAATATGAAGTTGAAATCGTTTTTAAAACAAAGTTCAAACGATTTATAAAATAAGTTTTAAATGGAATTCGACAAAATATATTTAATATATATATTTAGTGGCCTGAATAGAACGCGCCATGCCGCGGCAGTTCGTGAATTTCGACCATTGACTTCGAATGGACATTACGGGAGATCTGAACGTCGGATTCTCCTAAAACCAGAACCGCTGGGTTCTTATCGAAAAGTGCTTTCCAACAAATACAATAGGTTTGAAATCTAACAGTGGGATTTGGAATTATGTCCAAATCAAATTTGGAAAAGGTCGCTGTAAGTGCAGTTCGATAACCGTCTATGGAAAACGACTATACAGGCCTTGATAAAATTATTAAAAATATCAATAATTTGTGTAAAATCATAATAAATGATTTGGAAAGAACTAGGATTAAAAATTCCATATTTTAGAAGATAAAAAAATATTTTTATCGAAATGAACTAGTTATGAACTAGAATTATAATCCAATATTTTTAAATAAATAAATTGGATTTGAAATGGTTTTAAAAATAACCAGAATTTCAAATATATGAGTTGGAATGGATTTGAATCGAAATTACCTTCGGAATATTTCGATATTGGATTCCGTGATTATACGAACATTGTGGAGGAATCTGGAAGATATATATATATATCGTTATTCCCAATATGATATTTGTTGGTTTCAGAATTTAATATTGAATATAAGCCGATATATTTTCTGTTCAGAGCCTTGTATTTAATATCAAATTGGTTTTGAGGTTTATCGTGAACGACGTTTTAAATAACACTTGTCCTTTAACCCGATTAACAATGGATTGAGATTTTGGGTTTGTCGTGAATGGTATCTTTAATAATACCGTTCTTAAACCCAATGAAGTTAAGAAAATTAGAAAATAACTGGAGATTAGCTAAGTTGAATGGTTTCCTGGGTATTGATCTGATATTGGTTTCGGCCTTTAGGATTAATACTTAGCGAATTGTTCTATTACTAATTTACGGTTAGAGACTGATGGGATGGGTCTTCAGTAACACTGTTCTTAAACCCAGCGTGAAAAGAATAAATCTTTAACTAAGATTTAAAGATGAATTAGCAATTAATTAACATTTAATTGGAATTGAAAATGGAATGTGAATTGGGTTCACTGTGAATTGTGTTTTTAACGACATTCGTTCTTTAACCCGATTTATAATGAAATGTGATTTGGAATTTATAAATCTTTTTATTAAGATTTAACGGAAAATTTCCAAAGTAAAGTTATTAAATTGGAATTGAATGGAATTCGATCTGATAATAATCGAAATGAGCTTTTGTAGTGGAAGACTGTTAATATGTATGGAATTTAAAAGGCCTAATCGTTATTCCATTTATATTATTAGTCGGATACGGAAATTGATATCGATTATATATTGATCTGTTTTCCGTGAAGATTCCATTTTTATGGAAGGTGATTTAGGTTTATCATGAACTGTGTTTTAAATGACATAAGTTCTTTAACCCAATTAAAGACAGGATTACATGTCTAACATTGTGTTACGAACTGCATGGTTTATCTCTGCTAAATATATATTTGTTTGGTGGCGGAGAATTTATTCTCTTGCTTAACACCCTTCTCTAAGACGTACGAGCTTAGAGGCTATATATCGACAGAAATCAATAGTACGGTGTAGATTATCGATGCGACATGTTTGTGTTTCCAAAGTTAAATAATCATTAAGATTGATTTTTGGGAAGATTAAAACCAAGGGGAGTTTTAATGAATCTTTAATTAGATTGAAACGAGAATGTGATAATTTAAATTATCAAATTCGGGAAATGATCGAGAATGGAGTAGCACCAGTTTTGCTCCAAGCGATAGTTAAATCTTTAATTAGATTTGAACCTGAAATGGTAATTAACTTTACCGATAACACCGTGGTGTTAGATATGAAGTATTATTTGTTTTTCTTCATGGAATGAATAAGATGGGATTGGGAAATATAAAAAATGATTACTTCGGTAAGGTGCGCTAATGCCGACTAGTTTGTATAAACCATAATTTGGTTGGAATTGATATCCAAAGAAATATTAAAGAATAAATTTAAAGAATTTATCTTTGATAAAATTATTGGGAAACTTTCCCAAAGTAAAATAATATTTTTATAAAGGAATATTCTAGATTGGAATGAGGTGTATGTGGTGTTTTTATAGCACTTGTTTATTATATACGCGAGTTATTCAGAAAGACCGGGTTTATCCCATTCTGAATAACTGATTCGACGATATTTCGACGATGAAGACGGTGGTTGAAGACTGGAGGTCTTCACATCATTTGGATGATTATTGATGTTTGATTGGGTTGTACACCCAAGAAAAGGTAATAAGTTTTGATCATCGAGACGTACTTGGAGATCGACCAGATATGCGAGGACCTCTCTCCTGTATTGGACATATGGGACGAGGAATATAGTGCCTCTGGTTTCGTTCAGACCCAGAACGAACTTGTAAATAGATGTGTGTCTGACATTAGATTTCATTCTGTGTGATTGATAGACATCAGTTGCATGGCGTGAATTGCCTGTGTGGCATGCTGAGATGCAAATGATCAAGGCTACTGTTGAAAAGCAGAGTCTTGTGGTTGATGATCAAAGCACGACTTTAATATAGCATAACTTTGTGTATAGCATTAATTCGCGAGCCACACACCCCGATGTGAACCAGAAATGGGAGAGGACTTCATGGAGGGCATGTGTTTCCTTCTAGCTAGGAGTGGTGTCTCGGTTTTGCTAGCCCAAACGTTTTACTTATGTGGATGATGGATAACGAGGCACCTCGGTTATATCGGTCACTGTGGTGCCGATGGTTGGTTTGGTCGATATATGACCAATCTACGCCCCACAGGGCAGGGAAACGCATGGTCCAGGCATTATAATCCACTCCGTGTGGACCGGCCCTGACGATCTAGGTGCAGTTGCGGCTGTTCCTGAGGCACGGGCTAGAGTATCTCGAAGCGGTAAGGACGATCCCTTGCCTTGGTTCACAGACGGAAATCCAACTTCCAATACAAGACATTTCGGTTTTATTTGTAGAGCTTAGTATGGCGGCATAGTAGGATGGGGCACTATGCCGTCTATGATTGGTACATTTATATTTGAAGTTGTTTTCATACACTTTACGCTATAATAGTATCAAAATGATTTGTTTTAAACGTACCAAGCATGTTTGGTTATTATAAGGTAAAACTTTATCCTCCGGCTTGCGTTGCATTGTGTGATGGGACTAGAGTCTTATAATAGCTTCGTTTTTTCAAAAAGCATTGCCTTGTTTTTTTATGAACTGGTATTCTTATGAGGAAACCCGTTCCGTGTTATACGGCGTGGTCCCTTGATTTACTTTATTTTTAAAGTAAAGATTTAATAACTGTTTTAGTTCTCATACAAGTAACATGACTGAACTGGAGTTTATTGTTTTAACCTAAACTCTGGTGGCTCCTATTTTCCACACGGGCAGCTAGTAGTTGTGGTTTTGCAGATTTATATTCACATGATCCTGGTTTACAGCTGGGATGATATTCAGAAAGCTCTGTATCCGTGTATCTCTTTCGGTTGTGTTTTGTATTAATTTTCCACTACATTGTAATTTGTAAATCTTTGATGTTTATCAAATGTATATTTTTTGTTCATACTCTGTATATTCTTGTAATCTGATGTAAATTGTTGTAATAAGCAATGAAATGTTCTTCTGTTTGTGTTCTGATTTGTCATGTTCTCAAACAATCCGTTCTTTCTCTTCTCTTTAGAGACCGAGGAAGTTTGGGTCGTTAAATTTTGTATACATGGCTCGACCAACTTTGTCTTGGGTTATTTTCATGTGCAAGTGTACTGATTCAAGTTGGTCTACATGGTTGCTCCTCAGTTGCTCGCTACTATATTTTGATGGGAGAGGTAGTGCACGCGTGTATATTTATACACTTGTGTACATGCATCCATCAGAATAACTTTGTTGTCCCTATGACTAGATTGCCTCTGCACAGAGATATGTGTATATACATACACATGTATGTGTCTACATCTATTGTGTATATGCAGTATATATGAGAGCACTAGATGGATATATACAAATCAGATCGAGTCATGAAAAATGATGAGAAACACACCGAAATTCTGAGGCATATAAAATTTAAAATTAAATTTATATATGTATGCACTTCAGTTTTTATTTCTATTGCAGTGTACTGTGTGTTTCTGTTTCATGTGATAGGTAAGCAGATGATGACTGGACTGACAGTGAGCTGTGAAGACAAAAGACAGAAGACTATGTCATTGTATAAAATGAATGTATGAGTGTAACTGTAAAACATAGTGATAGTGTATGAGTGTTGTAGAAAGAACATTATGTGTAAATGAAATTGTTATGAAATGAAGTGTATCAGTGGAGTGTACAAATAGTGGAGTTGTAAAAATTGTACTGTTTGAATATTGAAATAAAAATATTATATTTAAATAAAATACTGTGTGAATATTTGAATTTCTGTACAGTTGTATTCTATTTAAAAAAGAATATTATATTCCTGTCTGTGATGTATTTATGAAACTGTACAATAACAAACACATTTCATAAAATATATTTGGTTGTTATCTTCAAACAAAAATCATATAATTGTGTTGTATACACCGTTATGTACAACAATCTCCCCCTTTTGTTGATGACAAACAAATAGAAGATTTTGAGCACAATAAATGTGTTTGGCAGTGAATATTGAACTCCACCTATTCGTATGCTCCCCCTGCGACCAAACTCCCCTATAATTGTGCATGAGTGAAAAGAAAGAAAAAATGAATTTGGAAATTTCAAAATTAAAATATTTATAAAATATTCACTCATAAGTCAAAATCTCAACCCATTCTCCCCTTTTTGTTATCATCAAAAGGATACAGAAATTAAAATATAGATGAAAAAATGACTAAAATATAATTTTAGCTTAAGAGGAAGAATAACCATCATAAATCTCAATCAGTCAAACAAAAATCATAATATTCTAAGAACTAGTGGCATATTTCACATTTTAGAATGACAGATTTACGATGAAATTTATAAAAATAGAGAGAGTTTTAAAATAAATGATTTTCAAAAGAATTTTTAAAATTGAACCACAAAACAATGATGGATTTGGACTATAATTATAATTTCAACTTAAGTAACAAAATCAAATAATCTCAAATCCCAATAGCTATTAATCAACAAATCATAATATTTCATAAAATATTAACACATTTCACAAACTAGAAAATGGATAGATAGGCTAGTTTTTACACACCAAGGAGAATTTCATATAAATATTTATTTATTCAAATTATTTTCCTTTCTTTTCTTTTGATTTAAGAGCACACTGACCACACATACGAGATCTTGGATTTTTAAATGAGATTAGTTGTAGCTAATCTCATAACCACGCATAACCAGAGCTTGGATTTTTAAATGAGGTTAGAGAAACACTTATGTATTAATTGTATTTATCATTTCATTTTCAGCTCCAAAAGAAAAACTCCTCAGTATATAAAACCAGTATGGATGGTAGAAATGTGATAGGTACATAAATGGTTTGTGAAATAAATTTCTAAATTAATCATATTTCATAATATGATTAACTGTAACGGGATCGTTGAAAAATTTCAATTATCACTAATTCTGAATAATAACATAGTTCCATTTCTATCACAAATATTTCCAATGTTTATTCAAAAAGATTTTAAAACATATTAACTCTCCACATTAATATAAAATTATCATGGATGGTAGAATGATGATAGATAAAGGAGGTGGTCGTGAAATAACTACCAATTCAAAGATATTATAATAAATTTTCAACCATCATGAATAAATAAAATTTCCTCTTGTTGTGAAATATACTGCAGTCATAATTCATCACAATTTCAAAATCTAATAATAATTTTGATGAATATAAATGCAGTTCAATTTGGATATTGATTTCAATTTCTGAATGAATAATCAATAAATAATTTTAAAATTGAAAATCAATTACAAGAGGGAAATGAAAGATCTATACAAGACATGAGAGATTAAAAATATATACAGCAAAAACAAATTTAGCACTTCTAAATTGATACCACTTGATGTCTCTATTAATAAGGATTGTAACAAGACACTAGAGACAAACAAAGATATCACAGACAAAAGAATTTTAAGCACAAAGCCCAATCAGACAAATTTAGCACACAAATTTCATTTATCAGCTCAGTAACTAGTTTTGACCAAAACAAGCAGTTTCAAAATCATTTTCAAAAGAGATTCCTTTTATCAGAGCAGCGAAACACTTAATTTCAGGGGAGGCTTATCAAGAGGATGTTTCATAGATATGTCAGATGGTCACAGAGGATATTCCATGATCCATGATTATAAAATATAGTTTATTTAAGATCATTTGAAGGAATGTGAAAATATCAGGATTCAATGAATCAATCATATCGGATTATAAATTTCAGATCCAAGATATGTGTGTGATTCAATAAGTCAATAATTTCAAATGATTGTAAACAAACAGATATTCAAGTCAAATAATCATGAAATAACAGTGAGTTTTAACACCTGATTTTCAAAGAATTTTCCACAAGTATTTTTTGACAAGTACATGAGAGGTTTCAGATCATTTACATCAAACCTGAGAGATATTCATGATCTATAAAATAAATATAAAAATTTATTTGAAATCACTTGAATCAATGTCAAGTTTGAGATATAATGAATTATTCACACAAGATTGATAATTTCAACTTTAAGTGGTGTGTGATATTCAAAATATCAAGGATTTCAGATGATTTCAAATAAACCAATTTCAACCATAATGATCATAAATATAAGATGAATTTCTAGATGTATGACTGTAATTCAACAAAAATAAAAATTTCCAAGCCAATCTGAAAATCAATGAAATTATCACAACTGATAAATAACAGAGTGCTGTAATGAGCATAAATTTTAAGTCTTTCCAAAATGAATTAGAAGAAACTCAAAACCGCACAAGTTTGTGAAATTCCACTAAATTTTCAGATCTTCAAAAATTAAGAATTCAAATCAGCAGTGTTCAAGATATGACAAGAATACATCAACACTATTATGAATTCAGCAATCAGAAAATAACCTTCAAAACAATTGCAGATATTTACAAATTTAAATTCAAGATCTGGAAATGATTAAAACAACAGAGTTTTATTCAAATGAGGCAGATTTCTAGGAAAATATGAATTCTGCAATTTGAAGTTAAGGAAGCCCAGAATAAAAGAAAATAATATGGCAGTGTCAAATCAAAAACAAAATACTCAAAAGAGAATAAAAAGAAAGAGTAAAAAGGAGGAAAAAGACAGGAAGAGTTAAAAAAAGGAATATACAAAAGAAATTGCGAGTCTAGAGATCATACCTGAAAACAATGTAAGCAACAGAATCTCTAACTCAACAAACTTGGCCAAGGAACTCTGAGAGACATAGAAAATATAGAACATCTTGGGAAAAATCTCTTTTCAGCACAACAGCTCCTCAGCCATCCATTGGTACCTATGAATTTATAGGATCAAGTGGTCTAACAAAATTTGTAAAACCACTCACAGACTTATTCACACATTTTGGTACCCAAACCTGTTTATATAACAGTCCATTGGAATCTATCTTAGTATCTTTAGGGACCCAAATATGTTTGATCTTACACGAATTAATTTTATTTCCTTTTGGAGTCCAAAATGGTTTAAATGAATTATTATCAAACAAATTCACATTTTGCTTCGGTTTAAAAATCCTTTGAAATTATTTGAATTCAAATTTTCAAAACGATTCTTTCCTAAATTATTTGAATTTCGTTTTCCAAAAACATCATTTTTTCCAAAACCAAGACCGTGCTTATTTTCAGAGGAAAATTGGTTTTTCAACAACATATTTAAAGATTTTTCATTCATTAGATCTGAACAGTGGTTTTTAGTGATCTTACTCTTTTCATAATAAGTTTTCAAAACCAAATTTTCATCATTAAGCAATTTAATTTTGGTTTGGGACTCAGCAATTTCAAATTCAAAATGTTTTCGATTTTCAAATTCAATTTTTTTGAAATTTTCAATCTCGTTTTCAAGTTCTTTCAAAATTGAATCACTTTTTAACAAATTTTCTTTTTCTGCGGTTTCAAATTTGAAATTTATATCAGTCTTAAAATTTTCAAATTCCTTTTGTAGAAGGTCGTTCAAACTTGATAACTCAGTCTTGTTCTTATTTAAGATCAAAATTTCATTTTCAAACTTTTGAATACTTTTATTGAGATGAACAAGGTTGGTTTCCAATTTCAAAAAAAAATTGCAATCTGAATTTGAAGAATTTTTAAAATATTCAAGTTGTGATCCCAAATCATCAATTGTGCTGGACAACTCAGAATTTTTAGATTTTAGAGATTTGTTTTTCAACTGAATTTTATCAATAGACTTAGTTAAATCCATGCACATATAAACTAAATCTTCATAAGAGTACTTTTCTACTTCACCATCTGTTGATTCTCCATCGTCTGATCTACTTGAACTCTTATTTGTTTCTCCTTTCAAACATATATTTGGATCTGAGTTGACGTTCTGGGATTTTGAGCAGTTGTTGTTTGTACCATACAACTTGTCGAGAGTTTTCCAAATATCCTGCGCAGATAAACAATGAAATGTATGAATAAACTGTTCGGTGCTAAGATAATCAAATATGATATTCATATCATGAGTATTGAAAACAATATTTCTCTTATCTGACATTTCAATCCTATTGATAACAATATCCCAGCATTTAATATTAACAGATTTTAAATAAAATTCCATTTTGGATTTCCAGTTTAAAAAATATGCTCCATTGAAAATAGTTGGAGATAAACTAGACTGACTCTTAGATGGTTTACAACTAGGATGACTCATGACTCTAGAGTTAATGAAATACCTTCTCTGATGCCACTTGTTGGATCTAGATTAACCGTAGAAGGGGATGAATATGATTTATTGAAAATTAAGCGAGATATTAAAAATAACAGATCATAGAATGCAGTAGAAAATAAACGCAGAAAGGTAAATGACACAAGATATACCCAGCTTCGGCAAAATCCTGCCTACTACTGCGTTCCTAAGGTTTCTAATAGGTGTTATAAACAGATCCCGCTTACAAACCCATGTAAACTCGCAGCGCCTGCTAATGTCCTAACCCTACGCTCAAAACCCTAGGCTGGTCTATATCCTCTAGACCAGATTTTCCCCTAGTTTTATAGACTCTGGTAAATTGTCTAGTTTTACAGATGAAACTAGAAAACCACCTAGATTTTACAGACTCTAGAAATTTCCAGTTAATCCCCTATCTGGATCCCCTATAATTTTATAGACTCTAGAAACCGTTCGAGAAATTACAACTCAACTTAAAAAAAACAAATACAAAAAATAAATTCAAATAGAAAACCCTAGCCCTTTTTTAAAAGGAAACCAAAATAAAGGCTTAGTCATGAAGTGGTTAGGCCGGCCCATTCACTTTTCTTGTATCCGATCTCTTTTCCTATAGAAACAAAAATGGCAGCCTCAATTGAATTGGGGATTAAGGTTTCTTTGAATTCTCGGAGTCAAATCAACTTTGATTGATGGAAAAAATGATTCTCTGAAGCTTTTAACTAATTCGTGGATTGCTCTAACGATTGGCTTGAGTTCTCTCTCTCGATCGAAACCTTCTAAAATATGTGAGTGGATCTGAATGTTAGTTTGTCAATTCTTTGAATTATTGATGGTTGGATTTCAATCACTCGCCAATGATGATATGGGTGTCAATATATAGGGTAATTGAAACCCTAAAACTCTGATTTCAGAATAAACTGATTTGATTTGATTTGATTTGGCGTATTTTCCTCTTTTGATTCCTTTGATTGAAACAGCGTTGATTACTTGCTGTGAGTTTGTTGAAAATAATTTGTCACCCTTTGGCTCCTTGCGTGATTTCATTCTTTGTTGCCATGTATATATTGCTTGATTGAATGGAGCCTTGAGTGATAAAAAAACTGGAAATTATACTTGTATTCACACTGTGATTTCAGGAAACATTTTAAAAAGCCTTACCAAATCATACACCAGTGAATTGATTTCTGGAAATATCTTTTATGACTTCTTGCCCAAAATGTCAAAAAACTGTATGTTGTAAACTATTGAATTCGAATACTCCAGTTTATTTCATGCCATATACGTTGGAGAGAATGATTGATTAAATTTCTCCTCTTTCATGCTAGAAACAATAGTGTTCTTGCCTGAAATGGATTTTTAGAAAAACACTAATTCTTGATAAAAAGCTGGAAACATATATTCCCATACATGTAAAACATTGCTTGGTCATCTCTTGACTATTTCTGGGAATTGATTTCATACATCCATGCATGATTACTTGCACCAAATTTTTCACTGAGTTGCACCATACATTTTCCTGTCTTCATTGCTTAAGTTTTTGCCAAATTTACCCCATATTGGAAAACAGATTGAATTGTTTTGAGTGCTTGCCAAAAAAGTTTTTCATGCCCAAAAACAAACTGATTTTCTGAAAATAGAATTTGCACCTGTGACATGTCTTGTACTCAGCCCCATTACATTTTATAACCTTGTTGTTCTTTGATCTTTGACAGTTTACACGTATGCATCTGCTGAACTGATGCTTTGTATTCATTGACTTTGTCGCCTTGCATTTCCACTCCCTTGTTGTTGCTCTCAAAAATGTCCACTATACCTCTATGTTGCTCAAAAACTTCTTGCACTTTGCTATTCTTCCATGTAAGCCTATCATCATGTCATTGCACCATTGTTGCATTTCCTACTTGTACATGTACTGAACTATGTTGAATCATGAACTGGACATGTTGTTCCCATTTTGCACTTGAGCTTGGATGTTTTGTTATGGCTCGACCACTTTAACCATGCATGCTGTCTTGACCATTTATGTTTGGACTTGATCACCATTCATGAATGTAACCATGTTGAATTTGCCACATCACCTTGTGACCATTACAGTTCAAGTTTGCTCACCCATATATAATTGCACCTTGTTTTACTGAAAACATTTTGACTCAACCTGTCTTGACCATGGCTTGAAATTTCTTGTTCTTTACTGTCTTGAGATCTGGGCTGACTTGTTTGTGAACATGCACTTGTATACTTTTTCAATGTAGTTGAACTAGGCTCGACCATTTTGATGTAACTCGCCTACTCCATCACCCTTGTTGACTCTTGAGCTTGCATGCTTAATGTTGAGACTTTTGTGTACATGGCTCGACCAGCTTTGTCTTAAGTTATTTTCATGTGCAAGTGAACTGAGTCGAGTTGGTCTAGGTGGCTGCTGCTCAGTTGGTCGCTACTATATTTTGATTGGCGAGGCAGTGCGCACGTGTATATTTATACACGTGTGTACGTGCATCCATCATAATAACTTTGTTGTCCCTGTAAAAGTCTGACTAGATTGCCTCTACAAAGAGATATGTGTATATATATACACATGTATGTGTATACATGTATCGTGTGTATGCAGTATATATGAGAGCACAAGATGGATATATGCAAATCAGAATGAGTCATGAAAAATGATGAGAAATGCACCGAAATTCTGAGGCATATAAAATTTAAAATTAAATTTATAGATGTATGCACTTCAGTTTTTATTTCCATTGCAGTGTATTTTGTGTTTTTGTTTCATGTGACAGGTAAGCAGATGATGACCGGACGGACAGTGAGCTGTGAAGACAGAAGACTGTGTCACTGTATAAAATGAATGTATGAGTGTAATTGTAAAACAGAGTGACAGCATATGAGTGTTGTAGAGAGAACATTATGTGTAAATGAAATTGTTATAATATGAAGTGTATCAGTGGAGTGTACAAATAGTGGAGTTGTAAAAATTGTACTATTTGAATATTGAGATAAAAAATATTATATTTAAATAAAATATTGTGTGAATAATTGAATTTCTATACAGTTTTATTGTAACGCCCCGCCTCTATACCCACTATCGTCCAGTTCATTTCAGAGAAATGTCGTAGACCATAACGGAGAATGAGGTTTGTGAAGGGCGACCGATTGTATGATTGCTCCATGTGAGGAACGCACATCGAATTCTGATACTGATTTAAAATTTCGACATGACCATTCGACACATAGGGCAACTAAACAACGACTATATGCAATCCGGAATGCAGTATAAAATAGACAACAACAATAATATAAATATGGTATATCTTAAAGCCAGACACAAAATAATCATATCACAATGGCGGAATAGATATGAATAAACCAAGGATGTGTACAAAAAGATAGTGGTCAACAAAGATCCACTAATCCCAAAAGAATAGATACATGCACCATGACCTAAACAAAAGAATATGTACACAACAAGTGATAACGACATAGGTACAGAAGTACATAAAACTACGGAGACAGAGTAGCAAACTGAAAGCGGAAGATCAATCCTGCGAGTAGTCCCAAAGGAGTACCTAAAATGACTCGGCCTGACCCGAGTATTATTTATAAGGAAATAAACAATAAACGGATCAGTCTAGCTGTACTTATCAAATAAACTGAGATAACAAGAGATATAACACAGGATGACATGATTCTACTAATACATCTAATCATAACTAAATATGAAACATGGCATGTCAACACAACTATCTCTAAATAATCTCCTAGCTAATGTGGAATTCAACATTCCAATAATCATAAATCATCAAGAAATCATAAATCACCAAGTAATCATAAATCATCAAGTAATCATAAATCACCAAGTAATCATAAATCATCAAGACATCATAAATCACCAAGACATCATAGAAAACATCACCAAGAGGCAGGCCTATTCACCAAGATGAGATACGTTCTCTAGGTAGCAAACCTATAAGTTTTAGCCAAAGTTCCTCACGAAGCCGGGTCGTGACCCCGGAAGAGAGAAAACACATAAATTGTGAAATCCCTAGAAGACATCATAAATCATAGAGGGTTAGACCGAAGTCCCATAGGCGAAATCCAAGAATCGAAAATCCCGCTCGGGCGATCGAGGACCACAAAACAAAAGTCATAAAGGATCACATCGACTCGGGTGAATAGATATTACTCCGAGCTAGTTGATATAAGGAAATAGCAACATGTCCCATAACCACATGCTATTCTCGAATATTTATGAACTCGTAGTTGGTTTCTATTCAAAACAGAGAAAATCATAGAAGGAGCATTGCCACGGTTTTCGATCGGACGAGTCCAAGAATTAACCATCGAAGCAAAAGCAAGGGTTCGTAGTCCTTGATTTTACTAAGACGTTTAATTAGATTTCTCATACGAACGAAAAAAAGGTTTATAAAATATATACTAGTAGATTTGAAGAAGGTTCATAAAACGATTTCGTAAATTAGCTTCGTATAATGAAGTAAGATTGGAAACCATTTTAATATAAGAATTTGATATCTACTAAATATAAAATCTCTTTATATAATCTTCAAAGTGGCAATAAACAATAGTACGATTGCTAAGGCAAATCGATCAAGGGGATTCACGTCATAATGACGTAAATTCAAATCATAAATCATCAAATGTAAATTCGATAAATCGAATATACAAATAGCTCGTTAATGAATCCAATGACGTTAAGAAACGATTAAAAATTCACCTTGGAGCGACAGGAAACAAAAACACAAAACTAGGGGTCATAGGTCAAATACGATCACCAAGATGGTTGATAAATGCGTAGTTCACATTACAACAACATAAGGGAATTCAAAGAGAACGGTTGTAATTTCAATCAACGAACGAATCGAGATCCCAAACTAACACCCGAAGGTTTTAAACTATATCGGAATAGGCTCGAAGGATATCGAGTTGATAATTCACGTTTTAGATGCGTGAATCATCTTAACAAGAGTATCGAATAAATTCGATATACAAAATAGAGCGCACGGGCTTTAGAATGATCACTTATTCAATTCACATCATAAACAAATGCGAATCAGCCAAGAAGGATCAACATTGGAAGAATCACATGAGAATCAGAGTCATGAATCCAACTACTGGAATCTGTGAATTCGTAAAGCTGAAGTTCGCAGACGAAGTCCGAATGGGCCGAAACTTGGCCGGGAATGAGCTCAAACGATACTAAACTATTGACCGTGGTTCACTGGTCAATAGCAGTTTCAGGCAGACAGACGTCTGACCTGTAGTGACAGACGTCTGTCACTATAGGAAGCTGTTTTTTTTTATTTTTCCCGAGGGTCGGGACAGACGTTTGACCCATTTTGGTCAGACGTCTGAGCTGAAGCAATTAAGAATTTTAATTTCCAACGAATGTGCAATCGACCTCGGACGAGCCCCAGACCAATGATGATGGTATATGATGATTTCTAAGTGAAAACGAAGCATCTAAGGCTTACTGAAACATCATATAACACCAACGAACATGCACACACAACACTAACATGAGATTGCTATGATTTCGATTATATATTCGAAAATGAACTAATTCTCTAACCAAAGTAAATCAAATGTTATTCAAGCTAGAACACGGTTGTTTGGCAACGCTAAAGGGAAACTATAAGGATATGTGTGCACATAAGAACTTCACCTATAACATGCACAAACATTCACACAAGATATTTGCAATGATTCTTGGTTATATACTCCAAAACGACCAAATTACCTAACCAAAGAAATCAAATGCAATATAAGTGAATTGTGAAGTCTTAGAACTTTTTCGGTGGACAATGGAGCTTCACAACAACGCCAAAATAACACGCAACATATGAATGGATCATATGAGTACTCCAAATCATAATTTCCCAACTCAATGAAACATGAATACATGGAATCAACTTAGTTACACTAGCTTAACCAATTCACTAGCATATGCAAACTCAATGAACAATAAATTACACTTGTGCAAGCCATAAACTTGCGGCATAGATGTGAGTTCAACAAAGAACTCACCTTTGACTCATGAATGGCAAGAACAAGCTCCAACAAGGAAGAACAAGCACAAATCCAAGCAAAGAAGCTTTCTTTCTTCAATCACTCCTCTCAAATCACCACATGGACACATATGAAGACACATGAGTGTTAGGGCATGATCAAAATCTGAAACTGAGAGGAGAATAGGATAGAGAAGATGAAGAGAGAGCTTACCCAAGTTGTCTCTTTGATTTCCCCTTGATTTGAGCTTGAAATTGCAAAACCTAGCTTAGGAATTTCTATTTCCCATTCCCTTTCCCCATTTCTCTATTTTCTTCTAAGTGAGAATGAATGAAGGAGAAGGTGGATGATTTGGGGTTATATGGTGAGCTAGGTTAGCTCAACCAAGACCCAACCCAAAGTGCCAAATTTCCGAATCTCGGAACATATCGATGCTTATAGTCAAAAAGGTCATAAACGATGATCTGGACTCAATGGAAGTGGTCTCGAGTCCTAATTTTATCATTTTTGAAAAACGCCTTTTTGAGTGATACATGAGATACGACGATATATTTAAATAAAATGTTTAAATCTAAAATCGTCGAATGAGCGGGTTGTTACAGACTTCCCTCCTAAAAGAATTGCGTCCCCGCAATTCCTTAAGATTGAAGTAATGAGTAACAACCAAAAATAATACCATGAAGTGGTACCACAAGAACCGACACGAAATGAAAAGATCACAACAACGGATAGGTGAGATCCCAATTTCGTGTCACAAGATCATAAAAACTTGAGTTCAATCTCGAATTCCATTACCCATGAAGGTAATCATCCCAAACGGGTAAAATAATTCCAGAAAAATTCATAAGCGCTATGAATTCAAATAGACTCGCCTTTCTTCATATGATTCTTAAAGGAATGAGAATCAGTAGAATGCAGAAAAACCAAGCGAATCTAATTTGGAATTCAAGGAGAAACAGGACTGCGCCCTACAGACGCGAGATATCAATAATAGATATTTCTCTTAGGATATGAAATGGTAAATTTCGGTGGTTGACTAATCCATTCCCAAACTCAATCACGACGATGTAGTGAACATCAAACCTAAGCACTTTAGTCTTGCGACAAGGTGGCTGACACCAACAAAAGCACAACACAGAGATTCCAACGAATTTAGCTAAGGAAAGCAATTTTCGGAGGAATAATCAATTTTAATATCAAAGATTCAAGGTTGGTAACGGAATACCAACCAGCTAGAAACCGATAACAAATATTGGTAACGGAATACCAATGAACTAGAAATCGATAACAAATATTGGTAACGGAATACCAATGAACTACTCGGGGAAATAGATTTCTAACTAGGTACTAAATCTCATTTAGTAACCACAAAGATAAATCATTAGGAATTATACGAAATTCCCAATATTCAGAAACTCAAGTATCAGCTCTAGAAAATCAGAATCATCGAGAAGATGATGGATATATAGTGCACCACTTACCACTTCGGAGCAATATGATTTAAGATAATTTTCCGCCAAAAATCTCAAATCGTAAAATTTTTAGCAATTAAGTAAAGAAGCAATAGACAATTTATCTAACAAGATGAGATTAAACCAAAGAGGTCATAATCCCCAAAGATTTGATTGACAAGTGTTAACAAACATGCGGAGACAATTGTCAATCCAAATGATTCAAACAAACAAAGGAGGAATATCAAAAGAGCTCATCCTTTCGATATTCATTTCTAAGAACAACGCAAGGTTAAGTCCATAAGTGAATTGACTATAGCACTTCTGGATGGTCGACTAGATCATAGATTCGAAGAAAGGAATTATTGATTTTGTCGTGGATCGCAACCCAAATCTTCCCTCCCAAACGGGAACTCCCATTCTCTCGAGTGATCGTTCACTAGAGAAAATAAGAAGACCCATGGAATCACAAGAATACTAAATTCTCTTTAGTAAATCGAAACAAGGATTAAGAATTAGGCAATATTCTCAATCACTAAGAATTCTCAAAAATCAAAGATCTGAAATACAGAAACAAGAGACATAAATAAATAACTTTTTGGGTTGTCCCTTGAGTTATTTAATTTACTCAAAGAAACGATTCAAGATAATTTCTAATTGAAAATCTTGAACCCTCAAATTCTTGGAATTGCCCCAAGGATATCTAGAAATAGATTATCTAGAAAAATAACAAACGATTACGCAAATTCGCAAAAATCCAAAATATTATTTTTTGGATTAACTTATTAATGGTTAATTTAATTTTAGGGATCATTTCAAATGTCGGATTATCACATAATGGTGTTTAGGAATTCCGAACTACAACATGGCGTCCCATATCTTGTTCGAGATCCTTAACGCACCCGATGGACAAGATAACACAAGAAAGTCCTCACAATTTCTAACGTTCGCACAAATCTCGCGAAAATATAAAAATTCCACAAATCATTCGGGATGGCAAAAAGGAAATAAAATTCCTTTATCGACTTACGAATAAAACACAATTGATATCTTTTGATAGCGAAGAACACGGTCGACATATATCAAAAGAACCTAAATAAAATAATCTCTGAACAAGTTAAATGACATTAAGGAATTATTGGCACGTACCTTGACTCAAGAAGAGGAATCACAAGAAGCGAGATGCTTTCCCTCATTCTTGATCTTGAGTTTGGAACGCAACGAGGTAACACAAATGTATCGTTGCGCATTTGTTGAGTTAATTTAGCACAAATGCTTGACTCACACCGGCACAACGAGGTAACAAATGAGTTGTTTTAGCCCGAAGGTTTGGTGATCTCACACCGAACTTGAACTACATAGCTGACAACAAGGGAGTAGATTCAGTCACAACGACATGGTATCTCCATACCGATCGATAAGTGATCAATAGACCATGCTAGGTACATAACGATGTACGAAACAATCTTAGCTAGAAATCAAGAAACATCATAATCAAAGGCGCTTACAACGTGCGTAACAACGCACGGGCAAGATATCCAATGATCAATCAACTACAAGGATCATAAATGATCAACAAGATAAGTGTGATACACGATAGTTTTCAAATGCACAAGTCCTGAAATTATCCGTTAAAGCAAACACAAGGGCCCATAGTCCTCGCGTTTACTAAGGCGTTTAATTAAATTTCTCGTACGATTGAAGTAATCATGATAATGTCGAATTACGATCACCGAAGCGATCAACAACTTGAAACTTATGTTTTAATATCGTAATCCATACAAAAAAACAGACATCGATTAGCAACTCGAGTCAAAGAATTAAACAGAAGCACCACTACTGCACACGAGCCCTAGATCGGCTATAGAAATCAGCCCGAAGCGTATGAGTCGATAACTACTCTAAAAGACTAAAAATAGGCCACTTGAGACATAATCACCCCTCCCATAGCAGGTACACTGGGTGAACCGGCACTCGCACGACTACGACCAACTATTTCACTTCTTTAAGGAAAAAGAAGGAAGAAAAAGTTAGTCTCAAGTTGAGTTCAACCAAAACGAATTCAATCAAAATGGAATCGTATAGGAAGATAAGCTATGACGGGCCTTAAGACTCTAACTAAAACCCTAAAGAACGATTCCCGAGAGAGGCTTAAGACAATACCATCGTCATACTATCTTACACTGTTCCGGAAAGTCGCTCTGATACCAACTGTAATGCCCCGCCTCTATACCCACTATCGTCCAGTTCATTTCAGAGAAATGTCGTAGACCATAACGGAGAATGAGGTTTGTGAAGGGCGAATGATTGTATGATTGCTCCATGTGAGGAATGCACATCGAATTCTGATACTGATTTAAAATTTCGACATGACCATTCGACACATAGGGCAACTACACAACGGCTATATGCAATCCGGAAAACAGTATAAAATAGACAACAAAAATAATATAAATATGGTATATCTCAAAGCCAGACACAAAATAATCATATCACAAAGGCGGAATAGATATGAATAAACCAAGGATGTGTACAAAAAGATATTGGTCAACAAAGATCCACTAATCCCAAAAGAATAGATACATGCACGAAGACCTAAATAAAAGAATATGTACACAACAAGTGATAACGACATAGGTACACAAGTACATAAAACTACGGAGACAGAGTAGCAAGCTGAAAGCGGAAGATCAGTCCTGCGAGTAGTCCCAGAGGAGTACCTAAAATGACTCGGCCTAACCCGAGTATTATTTATAAGGAAATAAACAATAAACGGATCAGTCTAGCTATACTTATCAAATAAACTGAGATAACAAGAGATATAACACAGGATGACATGATTCTACTAATACGTCTAATCATAACTAAATATGAAACATGGCATGTCAACACAACTATCTCTAAATAATCTCCTAGCTAATGTGGAATTCAACATTCCAATAATCATAAATCATCAAGAAATCATAAATCATCAAGAAATCATAAATCACCAAGTAATCATAAATCATCAACTAATCATAAATCATCAAGTAATCATAAACCACCAAGTAATCATAAATCATCAAGACATCATAAATCACCAAGACATCATAGAAAACATCACCAAGATGAGATACGATATCTAGGTAGCGAACCTATAAGTTTGAGCCAAAGCTCCCCCACGAAGCTGGGTCGTGACCCCGGAAGAGAGAAAACACATAAATTGTGAAATCCTTAGAAAACATCATAAATCATAGAGAGTTGGACCGAAGTCCCATAGGTGAAATCCAAGAATTGTAAATCCCGCTCGGGCGATCGAGGACCACAAAACACAAGTCATAAAGGATCACATCGACCCGGGTGAATAGATATTACTCCGAGCTAGTTGATATAAGGAAATAGCAACATGTCCCATAACCACATGCTATTCTCGAATATTTACGAACCTGTAGTTGGTTTCTATTCAAAACAGAGAAAATCATAGAAGGAGCATTGCCATGGTATTCGATCGGATGAGTCCAAGAATTAACCATCGAAGCAAAAGCAAGGGTTCATAGTCCTTGATTTTACTAAGACGTTTAATTAGATTTCTCATACGAACGAGAAAAAGGTTTATAAAATATATACTAGTAGATTTGAAGAAGGTTCATAAAACGATTTCGTAAATTAGCTTCGTATAATGAAGTAAGATTGGAAACCATTTTAATATATGAATTTGATATCTACTAATAATATAAAATCTCTTTATATAATCTTCAAAGTGGCAATAAACAATAGTACGATTGCCAAGGCAAATCGATCAAGGGGATTCACGTCATAATGATGTGAATTCAAATCATAAATAATCAAATTTGAATTCGATAAATCGAATATACATATAGCTCGTTAGTGAATCCAATGACGTTAAGAAACGATTAAAAATTCACCTTGGAGCTATAGGAAGCAAAAACACAAAACTAGGGGTCATAGGTCAAAGTACGATCACCAAGATGGTTGATAAATATGTAGTTCACATTACAACAACATACAGGAATTCAAAGAGATAACGGTTGTAATTTCAATCAACGAACGAATCGAGATCACAAACTAACACCCGAAGGTTTTAAACTATATCGGAATAGGCTCGAAGGATATCGAGTCGATAATTCACGTTTTAGAGGCGTGAATCATCTTAACAAGAGCATCGAATAAATTCAATATACAAAATAGAGCGCACGAGCTTTAGAATGATCACTTATTCAATTTACATCATAAACAAATGTGAATCAGCCATGAAGGATCAACATTGGAAGAATCACATGAGAATCAGAGTCACGAATCGAGCTGCTGGAATCTGTGAATTCGTAAAGCTGAAGTTCATAAACGAAGTCCGAACGGGCCGAAACTTGGTCGGCAATGAGCTCAAACGATACTAAACTACTGACCGTGGGCCACCTGTCAATAGCAGTTTCAGGCAGACAGACGTCTGACCTGTAGTGACTGACATCTGTCACTACAGGAAGTAGTTTTTTTATTTTTCCCGAGAGCCGGGACAGACGTCTGACCCATTTTGGTCAGACGTCTAAGCTGAAGCAATTAAGAATTTTAATTTCCAATGAATGTGCAATCGACCTCGGACGAGCCCTGGACCAATGATGATGGTATATGATGATTTCTAAGTGAAAACGAAGCATCTAAGGCTTACTAAAACATCATATAACACCAACGAACATGCACACACAACACTAACATGAGATTGCTATGATTTCGATTATATATTCGAAAATGAACTAATTCTCTAACCAAAGCAAATCAAATGTTATTCAAGCTAGAACACGGTTGTTTGGCAACGCTAAAGGGAAACTATAAGGATATGTGTGCACATAAGAACCTCACCTATAACATGCACAAACATTCACACAAGATATTTGCAATGATTCTTGGTTATATACTCCAAAACGACCAAATTACCTAACCAAAGAAATCAAATGCAATATAAGTGAATTGTGAAGTCTTAGAACTTTGTCGGGGGACAATGGAGCTTCACAACAACGACAAAACAACACGCAACATATGAATGGATCATATAAGTACTCCAAATCATAATTTCCTAACTCAATGAAACATGAATACATGGAATCAACTTAGTTACTGAAGCTTAACCAATTCACTAGCATATGCAAACTCAATGAACACTGAATTACACTTGTGCAAGCCATAAACTTGCGGCATAGATGTGAGTGCAACAAAGAACTCACCTTTGACTCATGAATGGCAAGAACAAGCTCCAACAAGGAAGAACAAGCACAAATCCAAGCAAAGAAGCTTTCTTTCTTCAATCACTCCTCTCAAATCACCACATAAACACATATGAAGACACATGAGTGTTAGTGCATGATCAAAATCCGAAATTGAGAGGAGAATATGATAGAGAAGATGAAGAGAGAGCTAACCCAAGTTGTCTCTTTGATTTCCCCTTTGATTTGAGCTTGAGATTGCAAAACCTAGCTTAGGAATTTCTATTTCCCATTCCCTTTCCCCATTTCTCTATTTTCTTCTAAGTGAGAATGAATGAAGGAGGATGATTTTGGGTTATATGGTGAGCTAGGTTAGCTCTACCAAGACCCAACCCAAAGTGCCAAATTCCCGAATCTTGGAACATATCGATGCTTATAGTCAAAAAGGTCGTAAACGATGATCCGGACTCAATGGAAGTGGTCTCGAGTCCTAATTTTATCATTTGTGAAAAAATGACTTTTTGAGTGATACACGAGATATGACGATATATTTAAATAAAATGTTTAAATCTAAAATCGTCGAGTGAGCGGGTTGTTACATTTATTCTATTTAAAAATGAATATTATATTCCTGTCTGTGATGTATATATGAAACAGTACAATAACAAACACATTTAATAATAAAATATATTTGGTTGTTATCATCAAACAAAAATCATATAATTGTGTATACAACACCGTTATATACAACACTTCCAACCGCACTAGAATAAGGAATATTACACATATCCCTTTTGTCTTCATCCGATGTGGAACACATATCTCTGAATAGCTTGAATTGAGAGCCTAATGGAGTAGCCACCGGTTTAGTATTCTCCATACCGAATCGAGATAGGACTCTCTCGATGTATTGAGTTTGAGTGAGCCTCAAAACTCTTTGCTTTCTATCCCTCTGAATGTCCATCCCCAAAATTTTCTGTGCGTTTCCCAAATCTTTCATCTCAAATTCCTTACTGAGCTCCATCTTCAACTCCGAAATTTTAGACATGCTCTTAGAAGCTATCAACATATCATCAATATAAAGTAACAAATAGATGATGTGATCATTACATTTTTCAAAATAGACTCATTGGTCCTTAAAGCTTCTAGAGTAACCATGTGAGATCATAAACTTATCAAATTTCTTATACTACTATCTAGGAGACTATTTTAAGCCATAAAGAGATTTGTTAAGTTTACAAACATGACCTAGCCTGCTGCTATCATAAACCCCTTTGGCTGTTGTAGGAAAATGTCCTCCTCAAGATCACCATGCAAGAATGTTGTCTTGACATTTAGTTGTTCCAACTCCATGTCGAAGTGAGCAACTAATGCCAAAAGAATGTGAATGGAAGTGTGTCTAACAACTGGAGAAAAAAATATCATGAAACTCCACATCTTTCTTCTGAACATAACCCTTTGCCACTAATCTTACTTTGTACCTCAATTCACCATTACCGCCATCTTTCACCTTATAGATCAATTTACATCAAATTGCTCTCTTGCCGGAAGGAAGTGGCAATAAATCCCAAGTGTGATTTTTGTGCAAGGACTCGATCTCCTTCTCCATTGCTACTAGCCAACTGGAGCTATCAACTGAACTAATGACATCTCTGTAGTCTCTTGGTTCATCATGAAATATGCTTAATGCATAAGCTGTCATGTCATCAAAGTCAATATCTTCAATGGTTAATCCCACAAAATCATCAAGCCATGTAGGTCTTTTTTTTCTCTCTCGTTGGTCGAGTTTGAATTTAAGCTCCAACTTGAGATTGATCTTCTCTCTCTTCCATATCAACCACGGTGTCCCCGGAATCACCATTTTTACTCGTATGGAAGTCTGATGATCTGCCTTGTGTTTGGTATTCTGAATTTGTCCTCTCAACATCATCATTTACTGAAGAAGAAGGCTCCACCTTCAGCATAGCCTTCTCATCAAATGTGACATGCCTGCTAGTAACAATCTTCTGGGTAGTAGGACACCACATCCTATAACCCTTAATTCCTTTCTTATAGCCAAAAAAATACACTTGCGAGATCTTGGATCCAGCTTCCCCTTGCTCTCATGCACATAAGCAGGACAACCAAACACTCTGAGAAAGGAATATGATACAGGCTCTCCCTTCCATACTTCTTCAGGAATCTTCATATCTATGGCAGTAGAAGGTGTGTGATTGATAAGGAAAACCGCCGTAGATAATGCTTCTGCCCAAAATCTCTTATTTAATCCTGCAGTCAGCCGTAAGCAACGAGTTCTTTCCAACAAAGTCTGATTCATTCTCTCTGCAACCCCATTTGACTGAGGGTCTCCTGGTGTGGTGTAATGTCTTTTGATTCCCTCGGACTCACAAAATTTGATGAATTTTTGAGAAGTGAATTCACCACCATTATCTGAACGAAGAACTTTCACTTTCTTTCCACACTGCTTCTCAACAAGAGATTTCCAACTTTGAAACCTATCAAAAATTTCATCTTTGGACTTCATAAAGTAAACCCATACTTTTCTAGAAAAATCATCCATAAATGAAACAAAATACCTGGCTCCTCCATAAGATAGGCATGGTGCGGGTCCCCAAACAACAGTATGAACATACTCTAAAATATCTTTAGACTTATGCTCTGCAATACCAAAAGAAACATTCGTCTGCTTTCCAAGTACACATCCTTCACAAAAGTCAAGTTTTGAATGATGAACACCGTCAATCAAGCCTTGCTTTCTCAATACTTCTAAACTACGCTCTCCAATGTGACACATACGAAAATGCCACAATCTGGTAGAATCAGAATCAACTGAATCAATAACCGAAACAGTTTTCGAAACTGTAGTTGTACCCTTTAGCAATTATAGATTTCCAGCTTTTACCCCTTTCATTACAATCAATGATCCATTTGTAATTTTTAACGAATCTTTTTCTATTACATACTTTACGCCAAAATTGCACAATGTTCCGATAGTGATCAAACTACACCTTAAATCAGGCACATGCATGACATCACAAAGTACGAACAACACCATCAAACATCCTGATTATTACTATTCCAATGCCAATCATGCAACAAGAAGCATTATTTCCCATGAGAACCTCTCCTCCATCAAACTGGTGATAAGTGGAAAAAGATTGCTTGGAACGAACCGAACTTCCCCATGAAGGAAAGCACGGATTGAGTTGAGAACAAGCCACATCGGAACACAAACAGAAGAACATTTCATTGTTAATTACAACAATTCCATCAGAATACGAGAATATACAGAGTATAAATGAATATTATACATTAGAGAAATATCAGAGATTTAAATTACATTACATTTAAATTACATTACATAGTAGCGGAAAATAATACAAAACACAACTGAAAGAGATAAACGGATACAGAGCTTTCCGGATATCATTCCAGCTATAAACCAGGATCATGTGAATATAAATCTACAAAACCAAAACTACTAGCTGCCCGTGTGGAAAATAGGGGCACCCAGAGTTTAGGTTAAAACAATAAACTCAAAATCAGTCAGGTGACTGGTGTGAGAACTAAAACAGTTATTAAATCTTTACTTTAAAAGTGAGTAAATCAAGGGACCACGCTGTATAATACGGAATGGGTTTCCACCCAAGAATACTAGTGCATAGAATAAACAACGCAATACTTTTTGGAAAATGAAGCTATTATAAGACCCAGGTCCCATCACACAATGCAATGCAAGCCGGACGATAGGGTTTTCCCTTATAATAGCCAAACATGTTTGGTACGTTTAAAACAAATCATTTGATATTATTATAAGTGTATAGTGTCAAGACAACTTCAAATATAAATGTATTAATCATAGGCGGCATGGGTACCATATATCATGTCGCCAATACTAGGCTCTACAAATAAAACCGAAATAGACACTCTAGCGAATGCCCAAGGACTACACACTCTGGGTAGCCCTTGGATCTTCAGGGCCAGTCCACACTTACGTTAGTGGATTGGCAATTCCTGAACACACGTTTCCCCGCCCTAATGGGTCTATATATCGAGGCGCCTCGCATTCCAACATCTACAAGGGTATAATAATCAACGATGTCAGGGCCAATAAAACGCTGACACCACCCATAACTAGAAAGAAACGTCGTGCACTCCCTACAGTCCTTATCCTGTTTTTGACTCATACCAAGGTGTGAGGCTCGCGAATTAACTCATACACAAAGCTACGTTGTATTAAAGTCGTGCTTTGATCATCAACAACAAGACTCTGTTTTTCAACAAAAGCCTTGATCACTGCATCTCAGCATGCCACACAGGCAATTCATGCCATGCGACTGATATCTATCGATATATAACCTCTGAGCTCGTACGTCTCGGAGAAGGGCGTTAAGCAAGAGAATGAATTCTCTGCCGCCAAACAGATATATATTTAATAGAAATCAATCAACATAGAATAAAGTCCAATGTCAGACACACAATCCATTTATAAGTCCATTCTGTGTGTGAACGAAACCAGAGGCACCTTATTGCTCCCCCACATGTCCAATACAGGGGAGAGGACCTCGCATATCCGTCGATCTCCAAGTATGCCTGGACGATCGCCACTTATTACCTCGACTTGGGTGTACAGCCCAATCAAGACATCAATAATCATCCAAACGATGTGAAGACCTCCGGTCTTCAACCACCGTCTTCATCGTCGACCTATCGTCGAATCGGTTATTCAGAATGGGTATAAACCCGGCCTTTCCGAATAACTCGCGTATATAATAAACAAGTGCTATAAAAACACAACATACGCCACATTCCAATTCTGAATAATCTTTTATTCAAATATTCACATTCTTTGGGAAAGGTTCCCATTAATTTTATCAAAGATAAATTCTTTAAAATTTATTCTTTAATCTTCCTTTGGATTTCAATTCAAACCATATCCTTTCTTTAACCGGGTTAAAGAACCAATGTCATTTAAAACACGGTTCATGATAAACCCAAAATCCCATTCCATTCCATCAGCCTCTAACCGTAAATTAGCAAGTGAACAATTCCCTAAGTATTAACCCCGAAGGCCGAAAACAACATCAGATCAATACCCAGGAAACCATTCAACTTAACTAATCTCCAGTTAGTTTCTGATTTTCTTAACTCCATTGTTAATCGGGTTAAAGAACCAATGTATTTAAAACACCGTTCACGATAAACCCAAAGACCAATTTCAATTCAATTCCAATTAAATATGTTAAATTGGAAAACTTTACTTTGGAAAATTCCCGTTAAATCTTAGTAAAAAGATTTATAAATTCCAAATCTCATTTCACTGTAAATCGGGTTAAAGAACGAATGTCGTTAAAAACACAGTTCACAACAAACCCAAAATTCAATCAGTCTCTAATCGTAAATTAGTAAGGGAACAATTCCGTATGTATTAACCCCAAAGGCCGAAAACAACATCAGATCAATACCTAGGAAACCATTCAACTTAACTAACCTCCAGTCAGTTTCTAATTTTCTTAACTACATTCGGTTCAAGAACAGTATTATTAAAGATACCCTTCACGACAAACCCGAAATCCAATTTGATATTAAATACAAGGCTCTGAATAGAAAATATATCAGCTTATATTCAATATCAAATTTTGAAATCAATAAATATCATATCGGAATAACGATAGCTATATATATATATATATCTTCCAAATTCCTCCATAATATCCGTATAATCACGAAATCCAATATCGGAATATTCCGAGGATAATTTCGATTCAAATCCATTCCAATTCATATATAGGAAATCCTGGTTATTTTTAAAACCATTTCAAGCCCAATTTATTTATTTTAAAAATATTGGATTTATTATTCTATTTCAAAACTAGTTCATTTCGATAAAAATATACTTTTATCTTTTCTAATATGGAATTTTTCATCCTGATTCTTCCCAAATCATTTATTGTGATTTTACACAAATTATTGATATTTTTAATAATTTTATCAAGGCCCGTACAGTCGATTTCCATAAACGGCCATCGAACTGCACTTACAACGACCTTTTCCAAATTTGATTCGGATATAATTCCAAATCCAACCGTTAGATTTCAATTCTCTAAAATTCTTTGGAAAGCTCTTTTCGATACGAACCCAAAAGTTCTGTTTTTAGGAGAATCCGACGGTCGGATCTCCCGTAATGTCTATTCGAAGTCAATGGTCGAAATTCGCGAACTATCGCAGCGCGGCGCGTTCTATTCAGGCCATTATATTATATATATAACATATATTTCGTCGATTTCCATTTTAAAACGTATTTTACAAATCGTTTTAATTTCGTTTTCAAAACGATTTCAAATTCATATTCAATTTCTAATCAAAATTGAATATTCTATATCATCGATATATAAATGATAATATTTTCAAAACATTATATTTCAAAATCATTTCCTTTTCGATATTCATTATAAAAATGAATAAAATTGATATAAATATCGTTCACGTCAAAATGGCGCATATCTAATCAACACGGCTTTATATATCTAAATATATTCGTGTCCATCCCAAATCGGACATCAAAATCACATTTTGATCCATTACTGAATATTATTTTAAAATATTCATTACGTTAAAATATCGGTATTTTAAAATATTCCTTCTTTCTGAACTGGAATCAGACACAGTCAATTACCATATAATGTGGTTTATATGGATTTCATACACACATGTACACAACAACAATCAAACACAGTCAATCATCATCCAAAATGCATTCTACACCGCATAAGCATTAAATGTAAATATTCAACGCTTACACAGCTTGTCAACCAATCGATTGACATACAACTAATTATTGGGATTAGTGTATGTCCAATATCATCCCAATACCCGTGTGGGGTTTCAATCAACAAATACAAATTTATTTGTGCAGTTTGGCGATGTGTAAAATATATCGTCCCAGTCAATATCAATCAAATGTGTGTACATAAACAGATCGAATCGTCCGATTTGTTTATAAATATTTATTATTCATATACAGGTTAAAAATTATATCTTTAACTATAAAATATTTTATTTCCATTTATGAGTATTTTATTTATCCATTCCACATCACAAACAATTTTCACAACAACATACAATCAAACAAACAAGTCGTCCATGCTCCGTGGACGACGGGTATCGGGTGGTGCTATGCACCTTCTGCATCCTAGTATATATTTCAACTAGAAAATAGAATAAAAGTGAAAAGTTCTCACCTTTGGGTTCCACTCCGCCATGCTTTGATTGTCAATCTATGTAGTATACCTACGTTAAAAATTATATTTTTAACTAATCAATAATTATTTCTTTTATGATTATTTTATAAATGACATGCATAAACTAAAAATTATATTTTTATCTTTCTAAAAATAATTTTATATTTTTATAACAACGCTACATAGATAAAAATCACATTTTTATATCGTCACTTCATATATAAAAAATCGTACTTTTATATCTCTACTACATGTATAAAGATCAATTTTTTATTATTTATATATTATAAAAATCATATTTTTATTATTTCTATAATATAAAAATCATATTTTTAATTCGCTATAAGTATAAAAATCATATTTTTACATACTTCATATGTCAAAAAACATAGAAGCTTTAAAGCGGAGAAAACTCACATTTTTTGCCTGACACCCGGATTTGCTGTTCTAGTTCATAATTTGCAACCGAGCTCCAATCTTCACACTATCTTTTTTTCTAGCTTAAACGCATCATTCCGGACAACTTTCGCTTAGTGGTCTTCCTTCCGAAAATGTGCCATTTCGCCGGAAATCGCGAAAAGACAGCATTTGGACAGTGTTTGGATAGCAGACTTTGAACCCGTTTTCCCGACAGCTCCGCAATCCAAAATAGGACTACCATATACTAAATCGAAGGGAAAATCGTGCTCTTCGAATTTGTTACAATGGAGTTTTGGCCAGAAATGCACGGTTTGGGAGTTATTGGCGAAATAGTGACAGGGGGTTAAATACAAAAACAGGAATATGTGAAAAATGTGATTTTTGAGGTGGTGGGGCCCATGGCCGGAGCTGAGGCCTAAGGGGCGGTGGCGCAGGTCTGACTGGGCGGAGGAAGGGTGCTGGTGGTGGTATTAGAGGGGCCCACGGAGGCGGATTGGACTGATTTGGGGGTTTAGGGATTTAGAAATTGAAGAGAGAGAGGAGGAGGAAGAAGAGGGGGAGGAGAGGAAAGGGCGGCTCTGGTGGAGGAAGGGCAGCGCGATGGCTTGCGGTTTTTTTTTTAGCGTTTCAACGATGGAGGATAGAGTGAGGGAGAGTTGACCAAGTATAAATATATATATATATATATTTAATTAGTTAATTAATTCCAAAAAGTTACTTTTCTATTCGAACTCCAAATCGAACCCAACGACTGTCGCCCGTAGCTAAATACCCCCAATCCGGACACAATGGGATATATCCCGTAAGCCAATTTGATTGTTTCAATCAGTTTTTCTTTAAATTAAAATATAAATCTATATATTGCATTTTAACGTACATTTTAATTTACCGGGGCCACATACTGACTCCAAAAATTACAGAAAATTTATTTCTAGCTTTGTATTAACGATATGGTTCTAACAAAACTAATTTCGTCAAATTCTGAGACCGTTTGGAAAATGGCCATTTTCTAGTCGATTAAATTTGGCTGAAACTGTTAAAACACGTTTTCCTTTTCCACACTCACATATTGATTCAGAAGAATATAGCAATAACTTGACATCCCAGATCCAACAGAAGTGGTTTCATCAAAAACGGAGGTCGTTTGCAAAATTTCCATTTTTAAGGGCCAAAATTCCATAGCGGCTATTCTGAAATTTCAACTGGGCATAACTTTTTATTCACGCTACGAAATTTCAATTTTTCGGATTCATTGAAAAGTTATTTCTAAATAGATTCTAATATTTTTGGTTTTGCTAAAATCCGGTTTATTTTGAATCATGTACATTCATTTGAAATTTGAAGTCGAATTTTTGAACTACCGCACCATTTTCAATTCCTTTTATAATTAAAATAAAATATTTATATTCTAATGTCGATTCAAATAAATATATACGTTCTAATTCTGTTCGAAATAAATTTCTCTTCGTTATGATTTAAAATAAACCATTTTAAATATTCAAAATTCATTAAAATTGCCAAAATAAAAATTTTAAATTGCTTTGGATTTTCCGGGTTGTTACAATCTCCCCCACTTAAAATCTTTTCATCCTCGGAAAGGAATGGAGCTGAAAGTTGTTTTACAAACCAACTCAACTTTCATTATTTCCATTATGGCTTAAGTTCTTCAACTTTTCAGTTTCTAAGAACTTTTCAAATTCTCCAAAATTTGGCTAACACCCTAAATTTTCGAAAAATTTCGCCATAACCTCCCATTTACGGGAGCACCGGGAAAATCCCGAAATTGCCACACAGGCCTCTCCAATCCAAAAAGAAAAAGAAACAGCCACGCGGCTAGCCAATCGGCTCATAAAATCATCCTAAACCCAAGAAATTAGTAAACATGTACCTATTTGTCGGGCAAACAATTTTATTCTTCTGCTCTAGCCTCTTTGCAATGACCTGTTCAATGGATATACATGTATATGCATTTAATTTCCAAATAAATTTCAATACAGTTCAATATTTATACAATTTGGCTTAATGGTTCAAAATTTTAATTAATCAACCAATATCAAACAACACAACCCGCAATCAAATTGTTGATTAATTTTCAAACATGTATCATTTACATATATAGTCAAAATCATGTTTCTGATGCCAAATCATAATAATATATCATATCTAGTTTTGGTTCTCACACCAGTCAATTGGAAATATATAGATATCTCACTTTCGAAACTCGAACATAAATGCTGATGATGCGATCACTGTCATCAGAACCATGTCCGAGCGACTTGAGTGTGATTCTACATCTATCCAGTATATTAAAACTTTGAATATATGTTTGCAAGGCGTACATGCAAAATCTTTATATATTGGGTTGTCCAAATCAATTTAAAATAAATATTCAAATACGTATAATAAGGTTTAAATCTTCAAAGAAAAAATTGTTTTCATATTAAAAATATACTCTTCACACTCGTTCTAGGAAACTACTGACCCTATCTCTAACGAGTCATTCTCATTGGATATTACTAATCCAATCTCTGATGAATTCTTTCGTTCGGTTCTAATGTGTCTTGTTCTTGAGCTCTATTAATAGAGCACTAATAACAGCTGAAACGACCCGGACATCCTTGTGAAGGAAAGCATTGATTGAGTTGAGAACAAGCCACATCGGAACATAAACAGAAGAACATTTCATTGTTAATTACAACAATTCCATCAGAATACAAGAATACACAGAGTATAAATGAATATTATACATCAGAGAAATATCAGAGATTTAAATTACATTACATAGCAGCGAAAAATAATACAAAACACAACTGAAAGAGATAAACGGATACAGAGCTTTCCAAATATCGTTCCAGCTGTAAACCAGGATCCTGTGAATATAAATCTACAAAACCAAAACTACTAGCTGCCCGTGTGGAAAATAGGGGCACCCAGAGTTTAGGTTAAAACAATAAACTCCAGATCAGTCAGGTGACTAGTGTGAGAACTAAAACTGCTATTAAAACTTTACTTTAAAAGGAAGTTAATCAAGGGACCAGGCCGTATAACACGGAACGGGTTTCCTCCCAAGAATACTAGTGCATAGAATAAACAACGCAATGCTTTTTGGAAAAATGGAGCTACTATAAGACCCAGGTCCCATCACACAATGCAATGCAAGCCGGAGGATAGGGTTTTCCCTTATAATAGCCAAATATGCTTGGTATGTTTAAAACAAATCATTTGATACTATTATAAGTGTATAGTGTCAAAACAACTTCAAATATAAATGCATTAACCATAGGCGGCATGGGTACCAAATATCATGTTGCCAATACTAGGCTCTACAAATAAAACCGAAATATCACGTATTGGAAATTGGATTTCTGTCATGAGTCGAGGCAAGGCGCAAGCTCCTCACCGGCTTCGGGACACTCTAGCAAATGCCCCAGGACTACACTCTCTGGGTAGCCCTTAGGTCTTCAGGGTCGGTCCACACTTACGTTAGTGGATTGGCAATTCCTGAACGCACGTTTCCCGGCTGTAATGGGCCTATATATCGAGGTGCCTCGCATTCCAACATCCACAAGGGTATAATAATCAACGATGTCAGGGCTATTAAAATGCTGACACCACCCATAGCTAGAAAGAAACGTCGTGCACTCCCTGTAGTCCTTATCCCGTTTTTGACTCATACCGAGGTGTGAGGCTCGCGAATTAATGACATACACAAAGCTACGCTGTATTAAATCCGTGCTTTGATCATCAACCACAAGACTCTGCTTTTCAACAAAAGCCTTGATCACTGCATCTCAGCATGCCACACAGGCAATTCATGCCATGAGACTGATATCTATCGATATATAACCTCTGAGCTCGTACGTCTCGGAGAAGGGCGTTAAGCAAGAGAATAAATTCTCTGCCGCCAAACAGATATATATTTAATAGATATCAATCAGCACAGAATAAAGTCCAATGTCAGACACACAATCCATTTATAAGTCCGTTCTGTGTCTGAACGAAACCGGAGGCACCTTATTGCTCCCCCACATGTCCAATACAGGGGAGAGGACCTCGCATATCCGTCGATCTCCAAGTATGCCTACGCGATCACCACTTATTACCTCGGCTTGGGTGTACAGCCCAGTCAAGACATCAATAATCATCCAAACGATGTGAAGACCTCCGGTCTTCAACCACCGTCTTCATCGTCGACCTATCGTCGAATCGGTTATTCAGAATGGATATAAACCCGGCCTTTCCGAATAACTCGCGTATATAATAAACAAGTGCTATAAAAACACAACATACGCCACATTCCAATTCTGAATAATCTTTTATTCAAATATTCACATTCTTTGGGAAAGGTTCCCATTAATTTTATCAAAGATAAATTCTTTAAAATTTATTCTTTAATCTTCCTTTGGATTTCAATTCAAACCATATCCTTTCTTTAACCGGGTTAAGGAACCAATGTCATTTAAAACACGGTTCACGATAAACCCAAAATCCCATTCCATTCCATCAGCCTCTAACCGTAAATTAGCAAGTGAACAATTCCCTAAGTATTAACCCCGAAGGCCGAAAACAACATCTGATCAATACCCAGGAAACCATTCAACTTAACTAATCTCCTGTTAGTTTCTGATTTTCTTAACTCCATTGTTAATCGGGTTAAAGAACCAATGTATTTAAACCACCGTTCACGATAAACCCAAAGACCAATTTCAATTCAATTCCAATTAAATATATTAAATTGGAAAACTTTACTTTGGAAAATTCCCGTTAAATCTTAGTAAAAAGATTTATAAATTCCAAATCTCATTTCACTGTAAATCGGGTTAAAGAACGAATGTCGTTAAAAACACAGTTCACAACAAACCCAAAATTCAATCAGTCTCTAACCGTAAATTAGTAAGGGAACAATTCCGTATTTATTAACCCCAAAGGCCGAAACCAACATCAGATCAATACCCAGGAAACCATTCAACTTAACTAACCTCCAGTCAGTTTCTAATTTTCTTAACTACATTCGGTTCAAGAACAGTATTATTAAAGATACCCTTCACGACAAACCCGAAATCCAATTTGATATTAAATACAAGGCTCTCAATAGAAAATATATCGGCTTATATTCAATATCCAATTTTGAAATCAATAAATATCATATCGTAATAACGATATATATATATATATATATATCTTCCAAATTCCTCCACAATATCCGTATAATCACGAAATCCAATATCGGAATATTCCGAGGATAATTTCAATTCAAATCCTTTCCAATTCATATATAGGAAATCTTGGTTATTTTTAAAACCATTTCAAGCCCAATTTATTTATTTTAAAAATATTGGATTTATTATTCTATTTCAAAACTAGTTCATTTCGATAAAAATATACCTTTATCTTTTCAAATATGGAATTTTTCATCCCAATTCTTCCCAAATCATTTATTATGATTTTACACAAATTATTGATATTTTTAATAATTTTATCAAGGCCCGTATAGTCTATTTCCATAAACGGCCATCAAACTGCACTTACAACGACCTTTTCCAAATTTGATTTGGACATAATTCCAAATCCAATCATTAGATTTCAACTCTCTAAAATTCTTTGGAAAACTCTTTTCGATACGAACCCAAAGGTTCCGGTTTTTTAGGAGAATCCGATGGTCGGATCTCCCGTAATGTCCATTCGAAGTCAATGGTCGAAATTCACGAACTGCCGCAGCGCGGCGCGTTCTATTCAGGCCATTATCATATATATATATATAATATTTCATCAATTTCCATTTAAAACGTATTTTATAAATCGTTTTCAAAACGATTTCAACTTCATATTCAATTTCTAATCAAAATTGAATATTCCATATCATCGATATATAAATGATAATATTTTTAAAACATTATATTTCAAAATCATTTCCTTTTCGATATTCACAATAAAAATGAATAAAATTGATATAAATATCGTTCAAGTCAAAATGACGCATATCTAATCAACACGGCTTTACATATTTAAATATATTCGTGTCCATCCCAAATCGGACATCAAAATCACATTTTGATCCATTACTGAATATTGTTTTAAAATATTCATTATGTTAAAATATCGGTATTTTAAAATATTCCTTCTTTCTGAACTGGAATCAGACAAAGTCAATTACCATATAATGTGATTTATATGGATTTCATACACACATGTACACAACAACAATCAAACACAGTCAATCATCATCCAAAGTGCATTCCACACTGCGTAAGCATTAAATGTAAATATTCAGCGCTTACACAGCTTGTCAACCAATCGGTTGACATACAACTAATTATTGTGATTAGTGTATGTCCAATATCATCCCAATACCCGTGTGGGGTTTCAATCAACAAATACAGATTTATTTGTGCAATTGGGCGATGTGTAAAGTTTATCATCCCAGTCGATATCAATCAAACGTGTGTACATAAACAAATCGTCCGATTTGTTTATAAATATTTATTTACTCATATAAACGTTAAATTTTTTATCTTTAACTATAAAATATTTTATTTCAATTTATGAATATTTTATTTATCCAGTCCACATCACAAACAATTTTCACAACATACAATCAAACAAACTAGTCGTCCATGGTATGTGGACGACGGGTGTCGGGTGCTGCTAAGCACCGTCTGCATCCTAGTACATATTTCAACTAGAAAATAGAATAAAAGTGAGTTCTCACACCTTTGGGTTCCACTCCGCCATGCTTTGATTGTCAATCTATGTAGTATACCTACGTTAAAAATTATATTTTTATCTAATCAATAATTATTTCTTTGTATGATTATTTTATAAATGACATACATAAGCTAAAAAAATATTTTTACCTTTCTAAAAATAATTTATATTTTTATAACAATGCTACATAGATAAAAATCACATTTTTATATCGTCACTTCATATATAAAAAATCGTACTATTATATCTCTACTACATATATAAAGATCAAATTTTTATTATCTATATATTATAAAAAACATATTTTTATTATTTCTATAATATAAAAATCATATTTTTAATTCACTATAAGTATAAAAATCATATTTTTACATACTTCATACATCAAAAAACATAAAAGTTTTAAAGCGGAGAAAACTCACATTTTTTCCTAACACCCGGATTTGTTGTTCTAGATCCAGAATTTGCAAACGAGCTCCAATCTTCACATCATCTTTTTTTTTGGCTTAAACGCGCCATTCTGGACAACTTTCACCTAGTGGTCTTCCTTCCGAAAATGTGCCATTTCGCCGGAAATCGCAAAAAGACAGCATTGGGACAGTGTTTGAACAGCAGATTTTGGACGCGTTTTCCCGACAGCTCTGCTATCCAAATAAGACTACCATATACCAAATCAAAGGGAAAATCGTGCTCTCCAAATTTGGTACTGGAGTTTTGGCTAGAAATGCACGGTTTGTGAGTTATTGGCGAAATAGTGACAGGGGGTTAAATGCAAAAACGAGAATTTGTGAAAATGTGATTTTTGAGGTGGTGCGGCCCATGGCCGGAGTTGAGGGGCGGCGGCGCAAGCCTGACTGGGCGGAGGAAGGGTGATGGTGGTGGTGGCGGCGCTGGAGGGGCCCACGGAGGCGGGTTGGGATGATTTGGCGGTTTATGGATTTAGAAATTGAAGAGAGAGAGGAGGAGGAAGAAGAAGAGGAGGAGAAGAAGAAAAGGAGGAGGAGAGGAGGAGGAGGAGGAGAGGAAGGGGCGGCTCTGGTGGAGGAGGGGCAGCGCGAAGGGTTGCGGGGGTTTTTTTTGGCGTTTCAACGATGGAGGAGAGAGTGAGGGAGAGTTGACCAAGTATAAATATATATATTTAATTAGTTAATTAATTCCAAAAAGTTACTTTTCTGTTCGAACTCCAAATCGAACCCAACGACTGTCGCTCCTAGCTAGATACCCCCATTCCGGACATAATGGGATATGTCCTGTAAGTCAATTCGATTGTTTCGATCAGTTTTTCTTTAAATTAAAATATAAATCAATTTATTGCATTTTAACATACATTTTAATTTACCGGGACCACATACTGACTCCAAAAATTACAAAAAAATTATTTCTAGCTTTGTATTGACGATACGGTCCTAACAAAACTAATTTCGTCAAATTTTGAGACCGTTTGAAAAATGGTCATTTTCTGGTCGATTAAATTTAAATGAAACTGTTAAAACACGTTTTCCTTTGCCACGCTCACATATTGATTCAAAAAACTACGAATTTTTGAATCTAGCAATAACTTGACATCCCGAATCCAACAAAAGTGGTTTCGTCGAAAACAGAGGTCGTTTGCAAAATTTCCATTTTTAAGGGCCAAAATTCCATAGCAACTATTCTGAAATTTCAACTGGGCATTACTTTTTATTCCCGCTATGAAATTTCGATTTTTCGGATTCATTGGAAAGATATTTCCAAATAGATTCTAATATTTTTGGTTTCGCTAATATCCAGTTTATTTTGAACCCTGTACATTCAATTGAAATTTGAAGTCGATTTTTCGAACTACCGCGCCGTTTTCAATTCCTTTTATAATTAAAATAAAATATTTATATTCTAATGTCGATTCAAATAAATATATACGTTCTAATTCTGTTTGAAATAAATTTCTCGTTGTTATAATTTAAAATAAACCATTTTAAATTTTCAAAATTCATTAAAATTGCCAAAATAAAAATTTTAAATCGATTCGGATTTTCCGGGTTCTTACAGTGCCTATCAGGTGTCATGTGATAGGATGCTCTCGAGTCAATAATCCACATAGTACTCTTCATAGGAGAGGTGGAAGTTGTAAAAATGTTAGGATCATTATCTGAATCAGATATCTCCACTGTAGATGCTGAAGCCTTCTGCGGAACAGCTTTGTTTTTATTCTCCAACTTGGGGCAACTTGCAATATAATGTTCAGATTTTCTGCAATAATGACAAGCTCCCTTCCGGGCTTCTCTTGACTGAGATCTAGACTTAGCTCTATCTCCACCGTATTTGGGTCTACTTTTACTTCTTTCTCCCTGTGCAGCAAGGCTTTCCGAATCATTCTTCATGCTCATGCTTGCTAGCTTTCCTCTCAACATCTCGTTATGCAAATTGGTCTTCACATCCTCCAAGAAAATAGACGAACGCCTATAGATCATAGAGTTAACAAAAGTGTTGTACTCTGCAGGTAAAGAACATATAAGAATAACAGCTTGCGCCTCATCCTCAATCTTTACATCAACTGCTCGAAGATTCATGACAAGTGTGTTGAGGGCATCTATATGAGCAAATACATTTGTTCTGGGCCTCATTTTGAAAGAATAAAGTTGTTGCTGTAAGATGATGCAGTTGGTGAAAGAGTTGTCGTAGAACTTTCTCTGAAGAGCATCCCACAATTCCTTAGCAGTTTTCACATGGGAAAACTCTCTAAGTACTTCATCAAAAAGGCTAAGTTGGATGGTAGTGAGAGCATCCTCTTCCAATTCTTCTATCTCTTCAGGTGCTAATTTCTTCAATTTCTCTGGATCTGAGACAACCTTAAATGTCCTCCCTTTCTTCAACCCTACTTCCATCTTCATTTTCCATGTGCCAAAATCCCTTTTTCCATCAAATCTAACAACTCCATAATTTGTAGCGCTTCTACCACCGTTATTCTTTGCGGAATTTTACATGGTTGAAAAAGTATTTGAACAAGACAACTAGCTCTGATACCAATCTGTAGTGCAAAATCAGAGATTTGGGCAGCGGAAAACGAATAAACCCAATGATCTAGTCTGTCAACAATTTCAACAATGCCAAAAAAATAAAATCAAGTGGCACAAATTATAGAGAGAACAAAACAGAAAAGAGAGGAAAGGATACACCAATATAAAGTGGTTTGGATATGAATATCCTACGTCCACGGAGACCCAACAACTTTTATTTCTCAATGAAGAAATGAGTACATAAGATTATAATAGAGAGAAGATTAATGGTGGATTGCTTGCATTCATACAATAACATGACCCCTATTCATACAGAGGGATTTCTTGGAGATAAATAAGAGAAGTTTCTAGATTACCTGGACATGAAGAAAAATAAATATAATATCTTCCTTGATTTGATTGGAGCATAAATGGTTGGCGTAATCATGGTCTCAATCTCTTTCCCTGAGTAAATTGATTCTTCATTAATTGATTGATCGGCCTGTTATTTTTCTTACAAAAAGAAAACTTCCTCTAATATCTTTCCATATACGAGCCAATTAATTGATTGACAATCAATCAATTTCTTTCCTTCTCTACAAATATTTGATCATAAATTTCAACAAAAGCTAAGTGTAGAATGTACAGAAATCTGCTCTAACGTTTAGGATTATTTTAGATCTAAGTGAAAATTCAAGCTCACTTACATGCTGGGAAAGAGAGAAAAATTTAATATGGTGCCCCAGGGGCGGATCTAGGATTTCATTTCAGATAGGGAAAAAATTTAGTCCCACACCATCAAATAAAATGGAATCCTCTTGTATATATATCCACATATGTTTCATTGTTGCAAAGTTACTAGAATCAGCATGGTTTGAGTGGATTGTTGGCTGCTTGAAGCCCAGGTAGAGCGGTTTGTTATTTCCTAGGTAGGGCAAACCTCAAATAGAGGCCTGATTTGCCAGCAATTTTAACTTTTTTTAACCTAGGGCATTGGCCCTTCCTGGCCTCAATGTGCGTACGCCCCTGTGGAGCCTAAAACTCAAAAAGTGCCAACGAGTCAAATTAAAAATTAAAAAATAAATTGTTAAGAGTAGAAGGGTCAAATAAGCCTAGCTAAACATCCATTAATTATAAAAACTGTTAGAGTAGCATGCTTTTAGAGACAGATTATCAGTTTTAGTTTATTTATCACTTATATAAATTCTATTATTGTTCTATATAATTGTATGAGTCTATATACCATGATTACGTGGTTTATATAATTGTTATTGTCTCGTCAGCTTTACATCTGTGATTGTTACTATTATATGTTATCTGATATGCTGTAAGATATACGAAAGGTTCTATGATTGAATTTCATATTTTATTATTTCTCTTCACTTCTATTTTCTTCTTTTCTTTTCCATTCCTCTTTATTTATCTTATTTCTTTATCTTGATAACTGTTGTGCATCGATCGGGTGATAATACAACATAATATTTGTTTATATAAGCATTGGTGGTGTCTGGTGATCATCACACAATCCATAGGAGATTTCGTGATCTTTCTTTACATGGCGGTAAGTAAGCTGAATGTTAGACATAGTCTCATCAGTGGAAAATACCAAACTGTAACACCCCACCTCCGCCAGGGTCACTCTAAGCAAGTACACTGGCTTTGGAGGGGTGTTGGTCAAGGTAAACATGCATAAAGATATCACAAGACAGAACATATAAGTAAAACAAAGTAAGTAAAGCAGCGGATAAAACTACTATTTCAAAACCATAGTCAACTTACATCAAAAGTACTAAGTCATTATTTTCCAACCACTACAAGTCTAGAAACATAAACTGAAAACTGGAAATAACATAAAGTAAACTATCCCCAAAGTAGACGTGGTAAAGTCGTAGCAAGCTCAAGTCCAAACCGTACATGAGCTATCCAGAAAGCAAGCTAAAGATCCAAGCTAGGTGCTAGTGTTCCCACCCTGAGAACCTGAGGGGGGAAACGGAAGAAAAGAAGCGAAAGTAAAACGGGTCAGTCATAAAGACTGGTAAGTCCTACCTACTATTAGTACAAAAACTAATAAAGTTAACTGGACATGTAAAACAGAGATGAAACATAGGATGATAACTAAACTGGCATGGTGAAAAGTTAACAAGATAGATCAAGTGTGGCATCGCATATACAAGGTTAAGTTGCACCAAGTGTACTAGTATTCTAATCCATGTCAAGTATAAACAAGAAATGATCCCTTGGACCAAAATTGGCCCAACATCATGAGATGACCTAAATCAAGGTCCAACTACATGGTCTAGTCGATCGGCTCCGTATAAGCCTAACTCGTCAAGTGTCGGTGTCATACGGCCCAACCGCGAGATGTAGTCGACTGTGCAAGGTCCACCCTAGGGTGTATCCAGGCCCTAGGGTGCCAACCACTGACACAAAACAAGCACGCACAGTCCAAGCCTACTGGTGCCCATGTTTGTCTTTCATCCCCGGACTATGTGCACGACCATAGTCCGTTGGAATCTACAATGGCACACCTACCTAGTCGTCCCTTTTGGTCACTTACAATCAGCCCAGTAATCGTGCCCCACCCCTAGCCTAGTCCCTAGGGTATCCCGATACTCCCTGGTGGGTTACTGCTGAAAAGGGCCCCGCAAAATAGGGTTTCTAATGGGTTAAGTGTGGTTAACCCTATCCAAACCATGTATCAAGTTGGTTAAGTATACCCAAGTGGTTCATGACTTAACCCCAACAATCCATCGTGTTCAATTGGTTAAGTATTCAAGTGGTCCATGACTTAACCCTACCATGTGGCATTAATTACTTAATGCACCCCAACCTCTCACATTAGACTTTGTTGTGGTTACTAGTTAAGCCGGGCGGGTCCGGGTAGCTTTACACCATAACCTAGTCTAACCTCGGGTTTTAAGTGCGATATGACCAACTACTCACATTGGGTCCTATTGTTTGTAGCTACTAGTTAAGCCGGTCGGTTCCGGGTAGATTTATGCTACAAACTCAACCCAACCTCGAGTTGGCCACTTTCATGTTTTCTACATGTCATGTCCACGTTCATGTTTTCAAGCATAATCACATGTCATATTTTCAAGTCATGTTTCATGTCATTTAATTTTACCCATAACGTAACCCCATCGCACGTAAGTTTGCGTCAACACAAATAGATCAAAAGGGGGAACATAAGAATATGACAAGGTGGGCATAAGATGGCAAAGTCTATCACAAGTTAAACATGGTGATATTTGAGGCAAAAGGGGTTCAACATACTAGCATATGGCCTCAACATGTATGATAGCATAAAAGGTGACTTGGCCTCAAACATGACAATAACATAAAGGTGATTTGGCCTCAAACATGTCAAATAGCATAAGGGTGATTTGGCCTCAAACATGTATGACTTCAAACTTAGCAAATGAACTTGTGGGTAGCATGTAGTTCAACATCATATGCAAGTTAACATCAAGGTTATGAGAGGTTCTATGTTGCATTATGCATAACTACCAAGTTCTATGTTGCATTATGCATAACCACCAAATAAAGCTCATAGCTTTCTACCCAAAAATCAAGGTAAATGATACTAGGTTCATGATAGTGCCACAATCATAGATCAAAAGAGTCATAAATGGATCTATGCATACAAACATAGCCCAAGGCAAGTATTATACCCAAAAGTCCCATTTCAACTTGCTACATGATCATATTAACTTCATAGTTTAAATCTAAGAGTAGAGTGGGGCTTACAAAGCGTGGCTATGAGAACTAGAACACAATAGAACAAGATAGAGACGTTGTAGAAGCTCTAGGAATGATGTAGCAATGCAAATAGCCTTGAGAATAAGTAGCTCCTTTGATAGAAAGAAGAAAGCTTGCTCCTTTTTGCTTTAGAAGCTCTCAAGATGAAGATGGAGGCCATAATTAGGGAGCATTTTGGCAGAATTTAGTTGTTAGGTTGATTTGTGATGATTTAGGCTAGGTATTAGGGTGTTTTTATAGGTGTAGAGACTAGTTTAGGCCATAGGATTAACTCTAATTCAGATCTGAGCCATCAAATCACGTCACAAGCCAACAAAACAAGACCCATGAGCCAAAACAGGTGCACCAGGCCAAACTGGCCCGACCACCCAGGTCGACAGGGGTGTCGACTGGGCAGTCGACACCAGCTGGGGCAAGTCGACTCCCTAGTCAACTTGGGGCTGGGCGGGAAATTTTCCTGCCCAGTCTGTTTGGCTCCAGATTTGATTTTCGAACTGTTTTTAAACTCTGGATTTTCTGAAAACTTCGACGGGCCATAACTGGGTCATACGGACTCCGATTTTCGAAAACTCGGACTCTATTTCGCGTATTTTTCCGAGATGAACGCAATGGCACTGCCCGTTTTCCTTGATTCAGACTTTAACATTTAATTCTGTCTTGATTAATGTTATAACATGTTATTCAAAATACGGGTTGTTACATTCTCCCCACCTTAAAGGATTTCGTCCCCGAAATCTTCAAGTTAGGAAGAACGTATCCTACCATCCATCATCCATCTACTCAAAACATCATCCACGAGCAGTCATTGTCCTTAAAAAATTCTAAATGTTGTATGATCATATGCGAAAGGTGTGTGTATATGTACTTATCTAATGCGAAAATTAGGCGGTTACTGATTCAGTAAACCTCCTTAATGCAAAGTATGTTAGTGAAATGAGTCCATATGTATGCAAATTCCTAACATAATTCATAATCTCTACATGAGTACACATAACATTCATCCATATGCAACATCCATGTGATAGCATAACAAGTTTCAGCCATGAATACGTATAAGCACCCATGCATATGCAATATGAAAGTGTGTGAGCCGATCTTAGTGCCTAATGTGTATCATGCATCCACGAGCAACCACTTGCAAACACTAGCAACCACTTGCAAACATCAAGCATAACATGTTTCAAATACATGTTTCATCCAAAGGGTTTCTACCTAAGGTTCTCATGACAAGGTTAACGAGATAACAAGATAAACATGGACAGCAAAAGAAAGATATGCTAACTAGGAAAAGAGATTGAGAATGTACCCTCAAAAAGGAACGGATAAAGCCCACGCATCTTCTCCTCAGTTTCCCAAGTTGCATCTTCATCGGCTTCACTCCACTGAACCTTTACTAACTCGACTTCTCGATTCCTCAGCTTCTTGATCTCCTTTCCCAAGTTACGAATCGGAGCTCGCCTCAAAGTTGCCTCTTTTTCTACCTCCACGTCTTCAAGAATGCTAGGCTCAACTACCTCGGCTGACTCATGTAGGCACTTTCGGAGATGCGAGACATGAAAAACATTGTGCACTCCGGCCAGCTTCTCGGGCAATTCCACCTTATAAGCCATCTTCCCAATCCTCTCTATGATAGGGAAGGGTCCTACGAACCTTGGTGCCAGCTTCCCAACTGCTCCAAAACGAACCACATTTCGCAAAGGAGAAACCTTCACAAAGACCATATCTCCAACTTCAAACTCTAAGTCTGTCCTTCGCTTGTCTGCATAGGATTTCTGTCTGTCTTGGGCCGTTTTCACCCGCCTTCGAATCAACTCAACCTTCTCGGATGTGTCCCTTATCATGTCAGGCCCAAGTATAAGCTTATCCGTCGTCTCCCACCAACATGTTGGGGACTTGCACGGCCTCCCATACAAAGCTTCGAATGGTGTCATCCCTATGCTTGCTTGGTAGCTGTTATTATAAGAAAACTCTACGAGAGGAAGGTGGTCTTCCCAAGTGCCACCAAAGTCAAGAATGCATAGCCTCAACAGATCTTCTAGTACCCTATTCACCCTTTCGGTCTGGCCATCCGTCTGTGGGTGATAGGCTGTACATAGATTCAATCGCGTACCCATCGCTTCTTGCAAACTACTCCAAAATTGGCTAGTGAAGATTGGGTCACGATCGCTAACTATGCTAGAAGGAACTCCATGCAATCGCACTATCTCTCGAAGATAAACAGATGCTAGCCATAATGCGGTCCTCTTGCTCTTCACCAGAATAAAGTGAGCACTCTTCGTAAGTCTATCAACTATGACCCATATGCTAGTATTCCCCTTCCTTGATCTCGGCAATCCATCCACAAAACCCATAGAGATACTTTCCCACTTCCATAGCGGGACCTCCAATGGATGCAGTAGCCCACCGGGCTTCTTCGACTCGGCCTTTACTTGTTGGTAAATAATGCATCTAGAAACAAACTATGCCACATCCTTTTTCATCCCATCCCAAAAGAAAATGCGCTTCATATCCCGGTACATCTTATCACCTCCGGGATGTATGGTCATCCTCGAGTGATGCGCCTCCTCCAGAACTTTATTTACTAAGTCTCCCACTCGTGGGACACATAGTCTTCCATCACGCCTTAGCCATCCCTTGTCATCAATAGTATATCTAGCGAGGTGACTTGACGTCTCACCCCGAATCAACTTGTCCATGATCTCGACTATCTGCGGGTCTTCCCACTGTGAAGCCCCAACTTGATCAAGAAGTGTAGGTCTAAGCTCAAGGGATGCTAATGAACCAGTCATCGGCTCAACAGCAGGTGTGAAATCAAAGGTTGCCAAGAACCCTAGGCTCTTCATCTCAACAAACAAGGGACTCAAAGTCAACCTTCTTCTGCTTAGCGCATCCGCCACAACATTACCCTTGCCGGGGTATAAGCTATATCGAAGTCATATGATGCCAAGAATTCCATCCACCTCTGCTGCCTTAGTTTCAAATCTTTATGCGAGAAGAGGTACTTGAGCGACTTGTGATCAGTATATAACTCAAACCTTTTGCCTAGAAGATAGTGGCGCCATGATTTGAGTGCAAAAACGATCGCCGCCAATTCCAAATCATGAGTGGGATAGTTCTTCTCATAAACTTTGAGTTGCCTACCCCCAAAGCATATCACTTTCCCCTCCTGCATCAGGACAGCGCCTAATCCTGTGCCACATGCATCGGTGTACACGGTAAACAACTTCCCTCCATCGGGCAATGCTAGAACTGGAGCTGTGGTGAGGGCTTTCTTGTGCCTTTGAAAAGCAAGCTCACACTCTAAGTCCCATGCAAAGACTAAGTTCTTCTTCGTTAACTTAGTGAGAGGGGCTGAAATCCTAGCGAAGTCCTTAATGAACTTCCTATAAAATCCTGCCAGACCGAGAAAGCTTCTCACTTCAGTTGCATTCTTCGGAACTTTCCAGTCTTGTACCGCCACCACTTTAGCGGGATCCACAGCTATGCTTTGCTTAGAAACTATATGCCCAAGGAACCGAACTTCCTTTCTCCAGAAATGGCATTTAGAGAACTTGGCTTTCAACTGATGAGCTCTAAGCGTATCCATAACCTCCTTGAGGTGTGTAGCATGCTCTTCCTCGTCCTTAGAGAAGACCAGAATATCATCCACGAAGACAACCACAAACTTGTTAAGGAACTCCCTGAACACCCTACTCATCAAATCAACAAAGTATGCGGGTCCATTAGTCAAACCGAACGGCATGACTAGCCATTCAAAGAATCCATCTGGAGTCCTAAATGCAGTCTTGTCAATACTATCCTCAGCCACTCTAAGCTGATGGAATCCGGTGGCTAGATCGAGCTGAGAGAAAACAGAAGCACCAACAAGCTGGTCAAAGAGATCATCAATCCTCGGTAACGGGTGTCTATTCTTCTTTGTCAGCTTGTTCAACTCACGATAATCAACACATAGACGAAGCGAACCATCCGCCTTAGTAGCGAATACCACCGGAGCACCCCATTCTGAAATGCTTCGCCTAATGAAATTTTTCTCAAGCAACTCCTTGATTTTCTTGCTAAGCTGTCTTCTTTCTCGTGGGGCCATGTGCCTAATAGGCAATGAAACTGGCTTGGCATTATCAACAATATAAATACGGAAGTCTATCTCGCGTTTAGGGGGTAACCCCTTCACCTCATCAAAAACATCAGGATATTCTTGGACCACCCTCACAGATTGAAGATTGTCAATAGACGAGTCGAGGGATTCAAGATAACATAACATGACGGGATCCAGAGGGTTACAAGAAATCTCTAGGGTATTGCCAAGGCGAGTCATAAGCCTCACTACCCTATGCTCACTATCGAGAATGGCTCCATAACTGGACAACCAATTCATGCCCAAAATCAACCCGTATCCCATGAACCCGAGAACATAAGCATTACATGTGAATTCTACGGTCAAGATAGAAATCCTTAAATCCATACAAATCATAGATAGATGGGCGGAACCCCCAATTAGATTTGAAACACTAACGGGATCCTCAACTAGACTAGTACTTAGGTGCAAACTTTCAACAATGTCGGAAGAATAAAGGTATGCGATGCGCCAGAATCAGATAAAGTTCGAACAGGAAAACCAGAAATATAAACAAGGCTTTCTATAGAAATACTACCTCGGTCCGGAGCTGGAGTAGTGTTTGGAGCATGCATCTGCCTTCCAGAAGGTCCTGCTCGCTGAGTCTGTCCTTTCCCCTTCCCTTGCTTCTTTGGGAAATCCTTACTGAAGTGTCCAGACTCTCCGAAATGAAAGCATTCTCCCAACTTCCTCTTTTTCTTCCTACAATCTTTGGCTATGTGTCCAGTGATCCCACGGAAGTTGCATTTTCTTGTGTCCTTTGCCTTGTTGTTGTTGGCTTTGTTACCCTTGTTGTTCTTGTTGCTCTTGTTGTTCTGGTTGCTCTGATTGCTCTGATTTCCTCCCCACTTGGAGTCCGCCTTCTTGGTTTGAGTCTCATTAGGCTTGACTTCTTTCTTGTCATTCTTATCATCTCCCTGAAGCAAGGCCATATCCACTAAGCTCTCAAAAGTGGCCCCCATGGGTATATGAGACATGGCTAAACCTTGTAATGGCTCATTCAATCCTCGTGCAAAGCGTAGAGCCTTTTTCTGAGGTGTGTTAACCATGTCTAAACCGAATCGAGCAAGCTGGTTAAACTTATTCACATACTCCCCCACGGTCATGTCCCCTTGCTTCAAAGATATAAACTTCTCCATTTGCAGATTCTCCTCAGCAGATGATAGAAACTTAAGCCCAAACCTCGTCCTAAAGTCGGCCCAAGTCTCTATAGGCCTAGTAGCGTTGGTGACCTCCCACCAATAAGCAGCTTCCTCTTTCAATAGCCATACTGCCAACAGAACTTTCCTACGGTCTTCCACATCAAAGATGGCAAAGAGGTCTTCAGTTTCTTTTAGCCAGTTTCTTGCCTCCACATAAGTCTCTATCCCAACAAAATTCTTGCCACTCATCGCCTTAAAGTCTTTGCAAAATCCGCTTGTGGGCGCTAAGGAGGAGGAGGAGGAGGAACCTCAGGTACGGGAGGAGGAGTGGGAGTGTTTGCTGGGCCCGCATCGTTGGCCCTAGCGTCCAAGTACCTTCGGAACCATCCGGGTATGGGTACTTCCTCGGGAAGGTTAAGATCGGCCATGTTGGAAAAGGAAAAGATAGATTTAGAACGAGGAAACAAAGGATAGTGCTAATGGCTTTTGGGGAATAGCCTTTTAAAATAAACTAGACTTTTCTTGGAAAATACTTAATTGGTTTTGAAAATAGTTTTTCAAAAGGGTTTTTAAAACTTTTGTCCGGTCTAGTAAAACCTTATGCTCTGATACCAAATGTAACACCCCACCTCCGCCAGGGTCACTCTAAGCAAGTACACTGGCTTTGGAGGGGTGTTGGTCAAGGTAAACATGCATGAAGATATCACAAACAGGACATATAAGTAAAACAGAGTAAGTAAAGCAGCGGATAAAACTACTATTTCAAAACCATAGTCAACTTACATCAAAAGTACTAAGTCATTATTTTCCAACCACTACAAGTCTAGAAACATAAACTAAAAACTGGAAATAACATAAAGTATATTATCCCCAAAGTAGACGTGGTAAAGCTATAGCGAGCTCAAGTCCAAACCGTACATGAGCTATCCAGAAAGCAAGCTAAAGATCCAAGCTAGGTGCTAGTGTTCCCACCCTGAGAACCTGGGGGGAACGGAAGAAAAGAAGCGAAAGGAAAACGTGTCAGTTATAAAGACTGGTAAGTCCTACCTACTATTAGTATAAAAACTAATAAAGTTAATTAGACATGTAAAACAGAGATGAAACATAGGATGATAACTAAACTGGCATGGTGAAAAGTTAACAAGATAGATCAAGTGTGGCATCACATATACAAGGTTAAGTTGCACCAAGTGTACTAGTATTCTAATCCATGTCAAGTATAAACAAGAAATGATCCCTTGGACCAAAATTGGCCCAACATCATGAGATGACCTAAATCAAGGTCCAACTACACGGTCTATCGATCGGCTCCCTATAAGCCTAACTCGTCAAGTGTCGGTGTCATACGGCCCAACCGCGAGATGTAGTCGACTGTGCAAGGTCCACCCTAGGGTGTATCCAGGCCCTAGGGTGCCAACCACTGACACAAAACAAGCACGCACAGTCCAAGCCTACTGGTGCCCATGTCTGTCTTTCATCCCCGGACTATGTGCACGACCATAGTCCGCCGGAATCTACAATGGCGCACCTACCTAGTCATCCCTTTTGGTCACTTACAATCAGCCCAGTAATCGTGCCCCACCCCTAGCCTAGTCCCTAGGGTATCCCGATACTCCCTGGTGGGTTACTGCTGAAAAGGGCCCCGCAAACTAGGGTTTCTAATGGGTTAGGTGTGGTTAACCCTATTCAAACCATGTATCAAGTTGGTTAAGTATACCCAAGTGGTTCATGACTTAACCCCAACAATCCATCGTGTTCAATTGGTTAAGTATTCAAGTGGTCCATGACTTAACCCTACCATGTGGCATTAATTACTTAATGCACCCCAACCTCTCACATTAGACTTTGTTGTGGTTACTAGTTAAGCCGGGCGGGTCCGGGTAGCTTTACACCACAACCTAGTCAAACCTCGGGTTTTAAGTGCGATATGACCAACTACTCACATTGGGTCCTATTGTTTGTAGCTACTAGTTAAGCCGGTCGGTTCCGGGTAGATTTATGCTACAAACTCAACCCAACCTCGAGTTGGCCACTTTCATGTTTTCTACATGTCATGTCCACGTTCATGTTTTCAAGCATAATCACATGTCATATTTTCAAGTCATGTTTCATGTCATTTAATTTTACCCATAACGTAACCCCATCGCACGTAAGTTCGCATCAGCGCAAATAGATCAAAAGGGGGAACATAAGAATATGACAAGGTGGGCATAAGATGGCAAAGTCTATCATAAGTTAAACATGGTGATATTTGAGGCAAAAGAGGTTCAACATACTAGCATATGGCCTCAACATGTATGATAGCATAAAAGGTGACTTGGCCTCAAACATGACAATAACATAAAGGTGATTTGGCCTCAAACATGTCAAATAGCATAAGGGTGATTTGGCCTCAAACATGTATGACTTCAAACTTAGCAAATGAACTTGTTGGTAGCATGTAGTTCAACATCATATGCAAGTTAACATCAAGGTTATGAGAGGTTCTATGTTGCATTATGCATAACTACCAAGTTCTATGTTGCATTATGCATAACCACCAAATAAAGCTCATAGCTTTCTACCAAAATCAAGGTAAATGATACTAGGTTCATGATAGTGCCACAATCATAGATCAAAAGAGTCATAAATGGATCTATGCATATAAACATAGCCCAAGGCAAGTATTATACCCAAAAGTCCCATTTCAACTTGCTACATGGTCATATTAACTTCATAGTTTAAATCTAAGAGTAGAGTGGGGCTTACAAAGCGTGGCTATGAGAACTAGAACACAATAGAACAAGATAGAGACGTTGTAGAAGCTCTAGGAATGATGTAGCAACGCAAATAGCCTTGAGAATAAGTAGCTCCTTTGATAGAAAGAAGAAAGCTTGCTCCTTTTTGCCTTAGAATCTCTCAAGATGAAGATGGAGGCCATGATTAGGGAGCATTTTGGCAGAATTTAGTTGTTAGGTTGATTTGTGATGATTTAGGCTAGGTATTAGGGTGTTTTTATAGGTGTAGAGACTAGTTTAGGCCATAGGATTAACCCTAATTCAGATCTGAGCCATCAAATCACGTTACAAGCCAACAAAACAAGACCCAGGAGCTAAAACAGGTGCACCAGGCCAAACTGGCCCGACCACCCAGGTCGACAGGGGTGTCGACTAGGCAGTCGACACCAGCTGGGGCAATTTGACTCCCAAGTCGACTCCCCAGTCGACTTGGGGCTGGGCGGGAAATTTTCCCGCCCAGTCTGTTTGGCTCCAGATTTTATTTTCGAACTGTTTTTAAACTCTGGATTTTCTGAAAACTTCGACGGGCCATAACTGGGTCTTACGGACTCCGATTTTCGAAAACTCGGACTCTATTTCGCGTATTTTTCCGAGGCGAACGCAATGGCACAGCCCGTTTCCCTTGATTCAGATTTTAACATTTAATTCTTTCTTGATTAATGTTATAACATGTTATTCAAAATACGGGTTGTTACACAAACCATAGATAAGATATGTGGCCAGTAGGTTTGGAAAACTCAATGGGTGTAGTTGGCTCCCTTTCTGGCAATACCTTAAGTTTTTGACATGTAGGGGCTAGATCTTATTTAGATCCGTTATGTTTTCCTATAGTACCTTGGTTAGACCATTGCGATGGTTTTAAAGGATGGATTCTGGTCCTTATAAAAGAGGATTTTTTTCGGAAGCACTGAGGGAACCTCTATGGAAATCCTGCATAATTAACTAATGCACCATATCGGTTTTTCGTTTCCTTGATATGATTTTGATGTGCACCTACAAGCATCACAATTACTTTAATTATTTTTCTTTCGCACTCAGGTATTATTATAATACTACTGGATTTTTATCGTAAAAAGAGTGCGGTGTTTAATTGACGTAGTATCAATAAATTACATACAATGTATGTAAGGCAAGCAAACATCAGTACTCCTTGCTGCCATACCCAAACAAAAAACAGTAGAAACATACTTCCATTACAACTGATACATACATACAAAACAAGGACCAAAACGGACACGTGCCAGCTCATACTGACAACGGCATCAAAAGAACTTTCTCTTTCCCAAAGCCTATCTTTTTCCCCATAAACACACAAGCACAAAACGATGGAATTAAAGGAAATTGGGGAAAAACCAATAAACATGATAGGGGAAACAACCCCGTCTGGAAACATAGCAAATCGGAGATCATCAACCGTTGTCTAGGATGTTGATTCCCCATTTCTCCAAGATTTCCTCACTTTGGCGTCTCCTAATCACCGTGCTCTTTGATTTCCTCATGAGGTATTTAATGTCCATTTCTAAAAGCTCCCATCTATGGAATTTGTCCTTCTTCAAATTACTATGTATCCTTTCGTTCCTCTCTTTCCAAATGTGGTACACTGTATTCACAACACTACAGAAAGAAACATCTTGAGCTATGTCCTTGTTATTGAACGCCATTGTCAAAGAGTTAATTTCGTCCTCTAAATTCAAAGCATTCGCAGAGGTAGGTGGTAGACCGAGCTTTAACCTGCATCGGACCCAAAGATAAGCGGAATAGGAACAATTGAAAAATAGGTGATTTGTTTTCGTTATCATTGTTGCATAGAACGCATGTCGGATCCAAGTCACATCCCCAGTTAATCATGATATCTTTTGTACTCAATCTATTTAGAATCGCTTTGTAAGTGCATATCGAGATTTTGGGGATGTTAATGTAGTGCCATATAACTTTGCTCCAATCATAAACCGTAGACTGATTTCTAGCACAATCCCATGCAGAGTAGAAATTAAAACCATTTAACTTATCGTTCCATCCCCATAAATCTTTGTCATGCCCTGAATGTATGGTGATCGCATTTATTTGTTTAGACACTAATCTTGTTACAGGGAGGCAGTTTGAATTTAAAGTACCATTCTGAAACATACTGTCTACCTTTAAATTCTCCCCTCTGTAAATGCTCAGATAATCCCATCCAAGAATCTTGACTAAAATATTGTTATTCAACCAAGGATCAAACCACAGCATAGTGTCTTTCCCGTTAGCAATACATTTGTTAATAAAATGTAGACCCAAATCACGATGTCTAAGGATAGCTTTCCATGTGCATGAACTATTGTTATCAATGTTCATGACCCAAAAGTGTTCGCCTGAACAATATCTATTCGTCATCCATCTTTTCCACAGACTGTTCCCATTAATCAAATGCCAAAGTAATTTCAGCGCTGCAGCCGTTTTGATGTCCTTAAAGTTACGTAAGCCTACTCCAACTTCAGCCTTGGGTTTGCGAAGAGTATCCCAAGCAATTTTATGCTTTTTACCGCCCAAATAAAATTGCTACATAGCCTGTTTACCTTTTCAATAGTCGCCATTGGTATCTGGTATATTAGCATCCTATACATAACCATCGGGGTGATAACAGATTTGATTAATTCTATTTTACCAGCCATGGATAGCAATCTACAATCCCAGCTATCCATTCTCTTTCTAATTTTATCAAAAACTCACGACAATCCGAGAAATGAATATAATTATTTGACAGTGGGACACCCAAGTATTTAATGGGAATAGTACCCTCTTTCATATCCAAGATGGATAGTAAAATGGTTTTAATGCTTACTCCTCTACTGAAGAAAACTTTAGACTTCATATTATTAAACTGCAACCCTGCCATATCCTTAAGCTTGTTAAGAATACTCTTAATTTCTTTAATACCCTTCACCTTTGCTTTTGTAAAGATTATTAAGTCGTCAGCATAAATAAGGTGTGTGATTTTTGGCTCATGCTTGTATATTGGTTGAACCAAGTCAGCTTGTATAGCTTTGAACATCTGAATAGACAAAAATTCCATAGCAACACGAAAAAGATATATATTATCTGGTTAGTTTTAAATAGTTAAGAGATTAGGAGGCGAGCTTAAGGCCTAGGATGTACTCCCATATTTTCATGTATTGTTCCCAAGTTTGTTCTCCTATATTTATATGCATTTGCGAGGATAAACTATTATAACTGTCTAGGTTAAAATAATTTAGTATACTTTGATTTGTATATGTATACATTTTTTTTGTAAAGATCTTATTTATAGTATTTATTTTCCGTTGCGTTGTGAGATTCTGCTACGTCTTCTTTTTTTCACCCCAACAATCTATCCTTTCCGCACTTGGATATTTAACATGTGAATATCGTGGACGTATTAGTATCGATTTCTAAAGGTCAAAAAGACAGGTCATTGCATGGTAGCTTTCAATATAACTTGAATTTGATATGAGATTTTTTTTATTTTGCTTGAAGATGTGTTTCGCCTAGCAAAAGCAAGGACAAGAAAGCCAATAAAACGGTAAATGACTAGGTTACAAATCAATATTTAGATGGTTGTGTAAGAAAGAAAGAAGGTAAGTCTATTATCCCTTCTCACTCAATCTTACCCACATATCTCTAAGAATATTGTAACACCCCGTATGTTAAATAACTTGTTATAACATAAATCAGAGCAGAATTAAATTTAATATTCTGAATCAGGGGAAACGGGCTGTGCCATTGCGTTCGTCTCGGAAAAATACGCGAAATAGAGTCCGAGTTTTCGTAAATCGGAGTCCGTATGACCAAGTTATGGCCCGTCAAAGTTTCACGAAAAATCAAAAACGAAAACTGCTCATGTTTTGAGGCCCGGGATGAGTTTTGGGCTGTTTTTTTTGGGCCCTAAATGGTTCCTACACTTGACTTCTTCCCCAAGACATGCTTTAAAGGCTAGGATTGGTTCTAGGGTATATCCTATGGTCCTAAAACATCTAACTAATCTATATATACACCCTAATACCCCCCTTATCCTTACCAAAAATAGATCTAAGGCCATTATGCCACCACTTAGAAAATTGGAGAGCCTCCACTAAAAATCCTAAGAGGGTTTGCAAGCTAATCTACATCTTCTTCTACTTAATCATTGGGATTTGTTTCATTTAACTTGCTAATCTTGTTTTGGTGAGCTTCTATCCCCTTAATAATCAATTATTGAATTGATTATGATAAGATGTGATAAAGTATGGCTATGTTTGTGGATCCATATATTTATGCAAGCTTGATGTAGTGAATATTATGTGTTTTGCAAGTTATATGCCTTATGTCATGCAAGTTTCATAATATGTAATCATGATATTTTTATGCAAGTTGTTTCATGATGTTTATGATGCAAAACACTAAGTGAATATGGATCCATTATGCAAACATGTTATGCAAGTATGTGAGTACTTATGCAAGTCATGTATATGCTTATATGCATGTTTAACATCTTATGCAAGTATGTGAATGTTTATGCAAGTTATGTATATGTTGAAATGCAAGTTTAACATAATATGCAAGCCTATGCAAGTATGTGAATGTTTATGCAAGTTATGTATATGTTGAAATGCAAGTTTAACATAATATGCAAGCCTATGCAAGTATGTGAATGTTTATGCAAGTTATGTATATGTTGAAATGCAAGTTTAACATAATATGCAAGCCTATGCAAGTATGTGAATGTTTATGCAAGTTATGTATATATTGAAATGCAAGTTTAACATAATATGCAAGCCTATGCAAGTATGTGAATGTTTATGCAAGTTACGTATATGTTGAAATGCAAGTTTAACATAATATGCAAGCCTATGCAAGTATGTGAATGTTTATGCAAGTTATGTATATGTTGAAATGCAAGTTTAACATAATATGCAAGCCTATGCAAGTATGTGAATGTTTATGCAAGTTATGTATATGTTGAAATGCAAGTTTAACATAATATGCAAGCCTATGCAAGTATGTGAATGTTTATGCAAGTTATGTATATGTTGAAATGCAAGTTTAACATAATATGCAAGCCTATGCAAGTATGTGAATGTTTATGCAAGTTAGGTATATGTTGAAATGCAAGTTTAACATAATATGCAAGCCTATGCAAGTATGTGAATGTTTATGCAAGTTATGTATATGTTGAAATGCAAGTTTAACATGATATGCAAGCTTATGCAAGTATATGAATGCTTATGCAAGTATGTGAGTGCTTATGCAAGTTAAGTATATGCTAAAATGCAAGTTCTACATGTTATGCAAATCACATGTATGATGATATGTAAGTTCATATGCAACATGTTATGCAAATCACATGTTTGATGATATGTAAGTCCATATGCAACATGTTATGTAAGACACATGTTTGATAATATGCAAGTTTGGGTTGAATATAGTTGGGTTAATATATGCTCATATATGCAAGTTGACATCCTCTTAACCCATGACAAAGTTGTATGCTAAACCCATGATAGTTGTGATGGATCTTCCCCTTTATTATGTCATGAAATGAGAACGATTTACGTGGGGAAACGATGGGGTTGGTAAATATGTTAATTAAAGCATGGTTGGGTATGATTAAGCATACCATAAAAAATAAATTACCATAAGTGGGAATTTACCTATTGAGTTAGGTCTACCCCATGGGAATTTACCTATTGAGTTAGGTCTACCCATGTTATGGAAAACTTGATATTAATTAGGAATAATTAATATGGGGGTGATTAATTAGGTGTAATTAATCGACTAAGACACGAGGTTGGACTCATTTGTAGTGTAAAACTGCCCGGAACCGACCGGCTTAACCAGTTGCTACAAATGTCAGCCCAATGTGAGAGGTCTTAGCCATAAATTAAATACGTGATTAAGGTAAAGACACGAGGTTAGACTCTGTTATGACGTAAGACTGCCCGGACTCTACCGGCTTAACCAGGCGGTCATAACAGCCAGTCTAATGTGGGAGGTCTTTATGGGAGATCACGGTCTTAATTAATTAAGAAACACTTAACCATATTAGCATGTAGTGGGACATGAGGGGTTAAGTGGGTGCCTTGGGTGGCATATAGTAACTAGTGGGGGTGCCTTGGGTGGCATGAGGAAACTAGTGGGTTGCCTTGGGTGGCAATAGAAAATACGATAAGAATACTTAACCAAAGTGGAACATGTAACTAAACATGATTAAAGGGTTAAGTAAGTGCCTTGGGTGGCATGGGGAAATCAAGTAAGTGCCTTGGGTGGCATGTGGGAATCAAGTAAGTGCCTTGGGTGGCATGCGAAAATCTAGTGGGTGCCTTAAGGGGCAATTGTAATATAATTGGATGACTTAACCAAACCTTAACATGTAAGGGGGCATGATTATAAAAAGGGGTTAAGTGGGATGCACTAGATAAAATGACAAGCTTAAGTAGTAGCTTGTGGGGGGCCCATTTCAACCAATATCCCAAACGTATCTTTGTGGGCTCGACCCATGTCGAGTGACGGGACATGCATATTGGGCTTGATTATAAGAGGCCAAAACGGGGTAGCGGTGGCAACGCAAGTCCAACGGGTTTCATATGCGTGTGTGGGCCCGGGCTGGTAGATAAGCCGTTGTTGCATCGTGTAGATATAAAGCCGTGCACCGTTGATAGTATTGGGTAGCCACTTTAGGGGAGTGATACACCCCACTGTGGGACCAGCACGGGTATCTACGTTAGGGAGCCGATCGCTTGGGGTAGTGAGGTACACCTAGTAGAGATAGGGGCAGACGGCACCTATGTAGTCAACTAGGGTACAGGAAACTACTGGTTATATCTATCTTTGATATCCTTGGGTGGGATCAACCTTTGAGTAGGAGTGACTGGTGTGGTGCAGTTAGTAATTATCCTTGGGTGGGTAGATGTGTCTTTACGGTTATCTTAGTTCGTCCTGTGTTCGTGGGCAACTTAGTGTAGTCATTATCCCCAAAGATACCATACCGAGTTCATATCATACCCTAATTACTTTAATAATTGTATTATTAAGGAGATAGGGTTCACTCAGGCTTATGTCTGACCCCCGTTGTTTTTATCTTTTTCCTTCAGGTCCTCAGGTTGGGCCTAGTGCTAGTGGGCTTTGATCAGTTTGCTTTATCTATCTCTTGGAGCTTGGACCGTAGATGTAGAGCTCAGCTTATCTTATCTTTTCTGTTATGGCTATTTGTTATGAGTAGTGGGATTATGTACTTATTTTATTCAGGATGGATATTTTGTACTTGACTCTTGTTATGGTTTTATGATGTAACCAAACATGTTTTACTTTCCGCTGCTATGAGATGATGTTTTAAATTTTCAAGTATTACATTATATCTGTCTTGTTGTAATTTTACTGTTCTATACTCACTAAAAATACTCCACCGATGCTATGGCATTCCCTTAGTGAGTGACTATAGCGGGTGTGGGGTGTTACACGTGGTATCAGAGCTTAAGGTTACCAGAACAGATAAAATTTTTAGAAAAACTATTTTCTAAGAATATTTTTGAAAGGAGTATTTTCGAAAACATGTCTTTTAAGAGAAAAGTTTTTGAAAGAAAAGCATAATCCCCAATAGCCATATCTATATCTTTCGAATTCTCCATTTTGAATCTCTTCCTCTCTCTCATTTTGAGTTTCCCCTCCGCGTATAGATGATCTTTCTAAGATGGATAAGGATGGAAAACCACTTCAAGGGACTCAGACGTAAATCTGGTTAGAAGTTGGTTCAAGAAGAGAGGAAGGCTCAAATAGTTGTTTGGTTAATGAAGGGTGAAACCTCATTGGTGGGAGGTTGTGAGTGGAGAATAGGGAAGAGGAAGGCTAGTAGTTATCCTTTTGAGAGGAATAGGACACGTTATTAGGATTGTCCAAAGAAGCAAGGGCAAGGTATGGAATCTTCTGGGGGGGTAATTGTATTCCCTCACGACTAAGGTACCAGATGGGGATAAGACCGTCTAGGTTGGAATTTGGATTTCTTTATTATCCGATTCAAACTTTATTTGATCCTGATATATCGAGTTCGTTTATCTCACCATTGATAGTTGAGTCACTGCACTTAGACACCAGTTTGGTTGATGATCCCTTAGTTGTTTCAAACCCAATTGGGCTCCATGGTGTGGTTGGGTTTGAAAGTTTTTATACTTAGCATTGAGTTTAGATGTGATGCTTGTTGGGCTTCACGGGCTATGGGTTAGTTCTGGGCATGGACTGGTTATCCAGTAGGGGTGCCGTTTTTGATTTTGGAGGGAGAGTTGTTAGGCTTATGGGCCGCTTGGGTAACACTCTCGAGATCTCTTGTAATCCCATAGAATCTGTTATGCTAAGTTATCTAGAATCGCTTGACATGTTGGTCTAGAATTTGTGATCTGTTAGAGCGGTCCGGGAATACCCGGATGTGTATAAGGAGGTGAAGGGCTTACCTCCGGAGCTGGAAATTGACTCCCAAATATATCTGGTGGGTAAGGCTAAACCAGTGTCTTGGCCAGTGTGCCACGTGGCTCCTCGTGAGAGGAGGGAACTCCATAAGTAAGTAGGCGATTTGCTTGAGAAGGGGTTCATAAGACGAAGTATATCGGAGTGGGGCGCTCCAGTAGTTTTTGCCACGAAGGCGGATGGGTCCCTCAGACTTTGTGTAGGCTAAAGAGAGCTAAATAAACTCACAAAGAAGAATAGACACCCATTGTCGAAGATTGATGATCTCTTTGATCAGTTAGTGGGCGCCTCAGTATTTTCGCAGTTGGACTTAGCCACGGGATTTCATCAGTTGAGAGTGGCTGAGGATAGTACAGAGAAGACTGCCTTTAGGACTCCGGATGATTTTTTTTTTTTTTTATGAGTGGCTGGTGATGCCATTGGGTTTGACGAACGCCCCCGTATACTTTGATGATTTGATAAGAAGGGTGTTCAAGGAGTACCTAAATAAGTTGTGATGGTCTTTGTGGATGACATCTTGGTCTTTTCTAGGAGCAAAGCCAGTTAGGGAAAAACGGTGGTTTTGGAGTAAGACTGGCGGGGACATCCAGGGTTGGACAAGGGGCTTAATTATTTAGCCGTTTTTACTAGTATCATCTCACGAAGGTCGTCTGAATTCGAAGGAGGTATCCCTTGGGTGTTTGTCTGATATTGGTTTAGGCCTTTGGGGCTTGCATTTGGGGGAATGCCGAGTTCGATTAGGGTGGTCTGCGTGAGGGATGGATAGCTGTGATGATTTTGGATGATATCCTGGTGGAGAAGAGCATGCCCTACATCTTAGGGAAGTGCTGGAGGCTCTTCAAGCGCATAATCTTAGGACAGTAAAAGTGGATGGGATTTTTAGCATCCTATGGGTTTGAGATAGCGTATACCCCTGGTAAGGGTAACATGGTAGCGGACACCTTAAGTAGAAAAAGGGATTGTCCTCGAGTTTGTGGTTCGTTGAACGAAGGAGCCTAGAGTTTATTTCTATGATGGATTTCAGACCTTCCGTTAATTGTGTACCCGGTTTGCTAGCTTCCTTGGAAGTTAGACCTACTCTTTTGGGGCAAATTGTAGAAGCACAGAGGGACGACCCACAGTTGGTTGAGTTAGTAGAAAAGCTCATAAGGGGGGGAGTCGTCCAGCCATTTGAGTAGGTACACCCTAGATGATAGGGGGTGCTTGTGTAGAGACGGTAGACTTTGTGTACCGCAAGATGAGGGTTTGAGGAAGGTTATTCCTGATAATGCACACCGTTTTAGGATGACCATTCATCCCGGTGGGGACGAGATGTACCAAGACATGAAAAGGACTTTCTTCTGGGCCGGTATGAAGAAAGATGTGGCCGAGTATGTTGCTAGATGCTTGGTGTGCCAACAAGTAAAAGCAGAGCAAAAGAAGCCAGGTGGGTTGCTTCATCCTTTGGAAGTTCCGATATGGAAGTGGGATAGTGTCTCGATGGACTTCGTTGATGGTTTACCGAGATCGAGGAAGGGCAATACAGGAATTTGGGTCGTGGTTGATAGACTTACTAAGAGCGCCCATTTCATACCCGTAAAGAGTAAGAGGACTGCTTCATGGCTTGCTTCAGTCTATGTTCGAGAGATAGTTCGATTGCATGGGGTACCTTCCAGCATAGTGAGTGATCGAGATCCTATCTTCACTAGTGAGTTTTGGAAGAGTTTACAGGAGGCGGTGGGGACTCAGTTGTGTTTGAGCACCGCATATCATCCTCAGACAGACGGCCAGACCGAGAGGGTGAACCGTGTTTTGGAAGACCTTTTGAGGCTTTGTATCTTGGATTTTGGAGGTACATGGGAAGAGCATCTTCCTTTGGTGGAGTTTGCATATAACAACAGCTTCCAGTCTAGTATTGGCATGGCACCTTTTGAAGCTCTTTATGGAAGGCCTTGTCGATCACCTACATGTTGGTGGGAATCTACGGATAAGATCTTGCTAGGGCCCGATATGGTTAGAGAGACTTCAGAGAAGGTTGATTTGATTCGAAGAAGGATGAAAGCAGCGCAAGACAGACAGAAATCTTATGCAGATAAGAGGAGGACTGATCTTGAGTTTGAAGTTGGGGACATGGTTTTTGTCAAAGTGTCTCCATTACGGAATGTTGTTCGCTTTGGATCCGCTGGGAAGTTAGCACCGAGGTTTGTAGGACCGTTTCCTGTCAAGGAAAGAATTGGACGGATGGCATATAGGGTGGAGTTGCCAGACAGACTTAGTGGTATACATGATGTTTTCCATGTGTCACATTTGAGGAAGTGCCTACATGAGACCGCAGAGGTGGTAGAGCCGAGCTTGCTTAGAGAAGTGGAAGTAGAGCGTGATGCGACGATTCGACGAGCTCCTACTCGCATCCTTGGGTCAGAGATTAAGAAGTTGAGAAACAGAGAGGTTCAGCTAGTCAAAGTGCAATGGGGAGATGACGAGAGCAATGCTACTTGGGAGACGGAAGCGAAGATGCATTCTTTGTACCCTTTTCTTTTCGAGAGTATGTTCTTTAACTTCTCCTTTATTGCCTATCTTGTACTTATCTTGTCCTTAGTATGTCCTCTCGTTAGCACCTTTGACCTTTTAGATAGGGTAAACCTATGGTTGAAACATGTGTTTGAGACATGTTATGATTGATGGATGCAAGTGGATGCAAGTGTTTGCTAGTGGTTGCTCGTGGATGCATATACACACACTTTAGGCACTAGATCGGCTCAATCACTTCATATTGCATATTGCATATAAATGTGTGTAGGTAGCTATATTAATGGATGTATGATGGTTGTGCTATCATATGGATGATGCATTTATTCGGTGAATGATTGTGCACGCATGTAGAAATAGTATGTGTCGATAGGGTTTTTTCGCATACATATTGGATGCATGGCACTATCATGGTTTGCATTAAGGAGGTCAACTGAATCAGTAGACCGCCTGATTTTGCATTAGATAGGGAACATATACACACACTTTTTGCATATGTTCATACAACATTAGAAACTTTAAGGACAATGGATGCCAGTGTTTGATGGTTGAGTAGATGGTTGTTTGGTTGGTAGGATACGTTCTTCTTGACTTAGAGATTTCGGGGACGAAATCCTTTAAGTAGGGGAGAATGTAACACCCCGTATGTTAAATAACTTGTTATAACATAAATCAGAGCAGAATTAAATTTAATATTCTGAATTAGGGGAAACGGGCTGTGCCATTGCGTTCGTCTCGGAAAAATACGCGAAATAGAGTCCGAGTTTTCGTAAATCGGAGTCCGTATGACCAAGTTATGGCCCGTCAAAGTTTCACGAAAAATCAAAAACGAAAACTGCTCATGTTTTGAGGCCCGGGATGAGTTTTGGGCTGTTTTTTTTGGGCCCTAAATGGTTCCTACACTTGACTTCTTCCCCAAGACATGCTTTAAAGGCTAGGATTGGTTCTAGGGTATATCCTATGGTCCTAAAACATCTAACTAATCTATATATACACCCTAATACCCCCCTTATCCTTACCAAAAATAGATCTAAGGCCATTATGCCACCACTTAGAAAATTGGAGAGCCTCCACTAAAAATCCTAAGAGGGTTTGCAAGCTAATCTACATCTTCTTCTACTTAATCATTGGGATTTGCTTCATTTAACTTGCTAATCTTGTTTTGGTGAGCTTCTATCCCCTTAATAATCAATTATTGAATTGATTATGATAAGATGTGATAAAGTATGGCTATGTTTGTGGATCCATATATTTATGCAAGCTTGATGTAGTGAATATTATGTGTTTTGCAAGTTATATGCCTTATGTCATGCAAGTTTCATAATATGTAATCATGATATTTTTATGCAAGTTGTTTCATGATGTTTATGATGCAAAACACTAAGTGAATATGGATCCATTATGCAAACATGTTATGCAAGTATGTGAGTACTTATGCAAGTCATGTATATGCTTATATGCATGTTTAACATCTTATGCAAGTATGTGAATGTTTATGCAAGTTATGTATATGTTGAAATGCAAGTTTAACATAATATGCAAGCCTATGCAAGTATGTGAATGTTTATGCAAGTTATGTATATGTTGAAATGCAAGTTTAACATAATATGCAATCTTATGCAAGTATGTGAATGTTTATGCAAGTTATGTATATGTTGAAATGCAAGTTTAACATAATATGCAAGCCTATGCAAGTATGTGAATGTTTATGCAAGTTACGTATATGTTGAAATGCAAGTTTAACATAATATGCAAGCCTATGCAAGTATGTGAATGTTTATGCAAGTTATGTATATGTTGAAATGCAAGTTTAACATAATATGCAAGCCTATGCAAGTATGTGAATGTTTATGCAAGTTATGTATATGTTGAAATGCAAGTTTAACATAATATGCAAGCCTATGCAAGTATGTGAATGTTTATGCAAGTTAAGTATATGTTGAAATGCAAGTTTAACATAATATGCAAGCCTATGCAAGTATGTGAATGTTTATGCAAGTTACGTATATGTTGAAATGCAAGTTTAACATAATATGCAAGCCTATGCAAGTATGTGAATGTTTATGCAAGTTATGTATATGTTGAAATGCAAGTTTAACATAATATGCAAGCCTATGCAAGTATGTGAATGTTTATGCAAGTTATGTATATGTTGAAATGCAAGTTTAACATGATATGCAAGCTTATGCAAGTATATGAATGCTTATGCAAGTATGTGAGTGCTTATGCAAGTTAAGTATATGCTAAAATGCAAGTTCTACATGTTATGCAAATCACATGTATGATGATATGTAAGTTCATATGCAACATGTTATGCAAATCACATGTTTGATGATATGTAAGTCCATATGCAACATGTTATGTAAGACACATGTTTGATAATATGCAAGTTTGGGTTGAATATAGTTGGGTTAATATATGCTCATATATGCAAGTTGACATCCTCTTAACCCATGACAAAGTTGTATGCTAAACCCATGATAGTTGTGATGGATCTTCCCCTTTATTATGTCATGAAATGAGAACGATTTACGTGGGGAAACGATGGGGTTGGTAAATATGTTAATTAAAGCATGGTTGGGTATGATTAAGCATACCATAAAAAATAAATTACCATAAGTGGGAATTTACCTATTGAGTTAGGTCTACCCCATGGGAATTTACCTATTGAGTTAGGTCTACCCATGTTATGGAAAACTTGATATTAATTAGGAATAATTAATATGGGGGTGATTAATTAGGTGTAATTAATCGACTAAGACACGAGGTTGGACTCATTTGTAGTGTAAAACTGCCCGGACCCGACCGGCTTAACCAGTTGCTACAAATGTCAGCCCAATGTAAGAGGTCTTAGCCATAAATTAAATACGTGATTAAGGTAAAGACACGAGGTTAGACTCTGTTATGACGTAAGACTGCCCGGACTCTACCGGCTTAACCAGGCGGTCATAACAGCCAGTCTAATGTGGGAGGTCTTTATGGGAGATCACGGTCTTAATTAATTAAGAAACACTTAACCATATTAGCATGTAGTGGGACATGAGGGGTTAAGTGGGTGCCTTGGGTGGCATATAGTAACTAGTGGGGGTGCCTTGGGTGGCATGAGGAAACTAGTGGGTTGCCTTGGGTGGCAATAGAAAATACGATAAGAATACTTAACCAAAGTGGAACATGTAACTAAACATGATTAAAGGGTTAAGTAAGTGCCTTGGGTGGCATGGGGAAATCAAGTAAGTGCCTTGGGTGGCATGTGGGAATCAAGTAAGTGCCTTGGGTGGCATGCGAAAATCTAGTGGGTGCCTTAAGGGGGCAATTGTAATATAATTGGATGACTTAACCAAACCTTAACATGTAAGGGGGCATGATTATAAAAAGGGGTTAAGTGGGATGCACTAGATAAAATGACAAGCTTAAGTAGTAGCTTGTGGGGGGCCCATTTCAACCAATATCCCAAACGTATCTTTGTGGGCTCGACCCATGTCGAGTGACGGGACACGCATATTGGGCTTGATTATAAGAGGCCAAAACGGGGTAGCGGTGGCAACGCAAGTCCAACGGGTTTCATATGCGTGTGTGGGCCCGGGCTGGTAGATAAGCCGTTGTTGCATCGTGTAGATATAAAGCCGTGCACCGTTGATAGTATTGGGTAGCCACTTTAGGGGAGTGATACACCCCACTGTGGGACCAGCACGGGTATCTACGTTAGGGAGCCGATCGCTTGGGGTAGTGGGGTACACCTAGTAGAGATAGGGGCAGACGGCACCTATGTAGTCAACTAGGGTACAGGAAACTACTGGTTATATCTATCTTTGATATCCTTGGGTGGGATCAACCTTTGAGTAGGAGTGACTGGTGTGGTGCAGTTAGTAATTATCCTTGGGTGGGTAGATGTGTCTTTACGGTTATCTTAGTTCGTCCTGTGTTCGTGGGCAACTTAGTGTAGTCATTATCCCCAAAGATACCATACCGAGTTCATATCATACCCTAATTACTTTAATAATTGTATTATTAAGGAGATAGGGTTCACTCAGGCTTATGTCTGACCCCCGTTGTTTTTATCTTTTTCCTTCAGGTCCTCAGGTTGGGCCTAGTGCTAGTGGGCTTTGATCAGTTTGCTTTATCTATCTCTTGGAGCTTGGACCGTAGATGTAGAGCTCAGCTTATCTTATCTTTTCTGTTATGGCTATTTGTTATGAGTAGTGGGATTATGTACTTATTTTATTCAGGATGGATATTTTGTACTTGACTCTTGTTATGGTTTTATGATGTAACCAAACATGTTTTACTTTCCGCTGCTATGAGATGATGTTTTAAATTTTCAAGTATTACATTATATCTGTCTTGTTGTAATTTTACTGTTCTATACTCACTAAAAATACTCCACCGATGCTATGGCATTCCCTTAGTGAGTGACTATAGCGGGTGTGGGGTGTTACAAATATCCCCTATGTTTTAGCTTCCCCTAGTTCATGCCATATTCGAAATTTGCAGCCCTACGGATGATCCTAAAACACATTTAAGCCCAAGCCAAATTAATACACAATTAAATCTAATTTTATCGCTTATCGGTATCGCTATTAAGCGTTAAATATTTACTGCTATACAATAATATTTATTCATGAAATCGTATACAAGTTTATAATTAACATTTCATAAATATTAGTTAAGTTGGCTAATTTATTTAGTTTTTAACAATTATAAACTAATTAAACCATTTCATCTAAAGAGAATTCGTTATTTTAGTTGTTTAAGTCTTAATTGTAATTTAGTCAATAATTAACATCGATCTATTCGAATGTTAATGTTCATACATTATTTAGCAGATTATGTGACATTATAGCCAAAGTTATCGCTTACTCAGTTTCATAGAATCTAATTTTTAGATTAATAAGCATTAGGCCTTGTAACATTTATATGTACACTATTTCTCTACATCAAAACCGTTTCACTTTGGACTCATGGAGTTTGATAATGGTAAAAATACCAATATAATTCATATTTGACTCTATAGCCCAAACAGAAAGTCCTTGATCTTATAATAACAATTATTATTAATCAAAATGCTTTGACTAGGGGTTTTGACTGTAAGTTGATTTGAGTTGACCGTGATATTAACCCCATATAACTGAGGAGACTGGATAATGCTTCATTTTCAATACTTCCACTTCACCCAACTATAGTTGCTCGATGAATTCATGCCATGATTTGTCCATAGTCAAAGTGTAGCTTTCATAGTGAAGATCCATAGTATTCTCAAGTTGAGAGAATTATGTAAATCAGTCACATCAACATTTTCTCTGATATCTTAGTTAAATTAACTAAATAAAAACAATCACATGAGTCGTTAATATCTTTCAATACATAACCTTAGGTAGCCTAAAAAATCATGTAAATTACTGACATGTAGAATATTTGAAAAGCATTACCCAATCTCGAAACATCTGGACTACGAACATCTGAAATGGTATATTTTTATTCATTGTGATAAATTACTTGCGTTACAATATTTTGCAACTATTATCACAAAATAGCAAATTCTATTTCAACCCAGCCTACTTTCGAGTAAACCCCCCCACCCTTTCTCCAAAATACCGTAGAAACGAGTAAACCCATCGTTTTGTTGAGTCGCCCCGTTTTATTTAAAAACCCAATAATACCTTTCTTTGTATTGGCTCTACGTGGAATTATTAGGGAACCACGTAGGGGCATTGCGTGGTAACTAATGATACCACGTGGAGCCATTACGTGGTATTATTACGCACCACGCAGTGTCCCTGCATGGTTCCCTTCAAAACCATGTAAGGTCAATACGAGATAGACTGAAAATTGAGGAAAAAATATAACTGAAAAGAGGCAATTTCATCCTTGATTTTTTATAAAATCAGGGGAGTGCTCAGCAATTCCCTGAATTGAAATAGAATTTGTCTCACAAAATATAACACTTATGGATTTTCAATTAAACATGCTTTTAGTTAAATTAGCTCATTAATGATGCACATTTATAGAAAGAAAATTCTTTTTATTTTGAACAAGACTGATGAATGAGTTGGATATACGTAACAAACAAGATAAGTGCTCCTCCTGTAACATACTATTAACTCTATCACTTCGATGCCACGTTTAATTAATATTTAGGAACAAAGCATTATCTTCGAAAAATCTCATCCGCTGCCTCCGGGACACTGTTGTTCCATCTCCTTGGCATACTTATCTCAACACCACTACGTCTTTGATAAAACCAATGCTACCACGAACAATTGCAATATGCTTCTCACTTTTGGGTAAATTTTTGAAAGAATGAAGGTTAAAATAGGGTAAAATTTTGCATTTGATTTTTAGTTTGTATGTTGGGTTTTGATAAAATGAGATTTAAATTTTGAGTTTAGTGGAGGCACATCTGGCTAAAGAAGAAGTTGAGCACGTGTGTGAGTTATTCGCCATTATAAATGTTGAATAAACTCATGGTAGAGGAATTTTATTTGGTTTCAATTTGTCCAGCCTTTACAATGTCAGATAACTTGATTCTTTTTTTCCCGTTGGACTGGCTTGGTGCTCAAACCACCCAAAAATTAACCGTGTGGAAATGATGACCAACCCTCTCTATTGGCAATGCTCGTAGTAGAAAACTAGAAGTAGTTGACATCGTATATGATGCCTTTTAAATGCAAATTAATGTAAGCATCTTTTAAATGTTTTTCTGTCTTTGTAAGTTGAGCGTTGTGCAGCTAATGCCCCGTTGTTATCCCGCTGTATCCTATAGCGGATTACTACCGCTACGTTTTCCCTAGTAGCCCCTAATGTAGTCCTTCCGCTTTAAGTCTTATTATATTACATTATTCTCAATGCCACTACAGCAAAAGTGGGCATATTCGACACTAATTTGTGTGCGTTGCATGAAAAGTGTGGCGAAAGCTATGCATTCTTTGATCTTCTGCAACAACATTCATTTGTTGTTGCATTAGATCTGAACACGGTGTTGCGGTTGGAATTATTGTGTTGTGACGTGCAACACCAGTTCAAAGTGTTGCATTATATAAATACATGCCAGGTCAGCGATCCGTGTTATTAGTTTAAACAAATAAATAACTGTTGATGTTGATTAATCCAACGGTTCAAGCCGATTCCTGCAACACCAGTTCAAAGTGTTGCATTACATAAATACATGCTAGGTCATTGATCCGCGTTATCAGTTTAAACAAATAAATACCCGTAGAATTTGATTAATCCAACGGTTCAAGCCGAACCTCGCTACAGCTTAGTGAAAATTTGGCGCGATAGTTTCCCCATTCACGAAATACTCCCCCCCCCCAAAACAAATTTCTCCTGTACTCCTCCTTTTGTCCATTTCTCTCTCCATGAAATCCGTCCAAGAACACCTCCAATTGATACTCTTCCTCAGGTTACAAACTATAAACCTTCGATAGCTCCTATTTAACAAACTTTACACCTCCAATTTGGACCATTTAGGACAATTACAGGTAGTCAGGGCTTCATCATTTCTGTTTTATTTAGTTGATTTCATCTCTAACTTATTTTGGTCTACGTTCAAAGTCTCTGGGTGATTTGGGTATACTGATTGCCTTAAATTAGGGTTTTGATACTTGAAGTGTTGTATTTATATGTTTGCATGTGTTGAAATTGTGCAAGTTCTGTATTTTTATGTTTACCAAATCATTGATGTATTGGTAAATAATGCTTATTTCGAAAGGTGAAAACAAAATTTAGAGGACAAAAGAAACCCAATTTAAATGTTTAAATGTCTATTTCTGTTGGTAGTTAATAATGTCTATTTCTCTTTCTACATCGTATGACTACGAAGATACCCCGGGCATGGGTGATCTACGACTGTCGAACCCATCATCACCAGAAACTCCTATTAATTTTTATATAGAGATGCAACAAAGGCACTATGATGATTTATGTGAGTATGAACTAAAGCAAGAAGAACTCCGAAGACAATAGCGAGAAGAAGAACGACGTGAAGAAAGGGCGATGCGACGGCATAGTCGTGCTGCCTTGCGTCGTCGGCATCAAAACAACCAAGTGGTTAACGAACAGCAAGCTGACGCACCAATCATAATGTGTGATTGTGGGTATGTCGCTGTAGAAGATGTTATTTCGATTGGATTCAACATTGGTCGTCGTTATTTTAGATGTCGTTTTATCCCACAGGGTGTACCTTTTGGCAGTGGATTGACCAATAGTTTCCAAGTCGAGCCGCTGAGTACGCAAATGAATTACAACATCAACTTACAATGCTGCAAAATCGAGTTATTGGTTTTCAAACTGACGTTTGTAGACTTAACGACCAGCTTCAAGGGCAAAACATTAGAAGACAAAATTAAATTATTGCATCGTTCTTTGTATTTAGTACAACTGTATCGTCTTTGTATCACCTATATAGTCTTTGTATCTGTACTGTTTTGTTTTGGTGCAGTCATGTAATGTTATGAATTTGTGTTCAATATCCTTAGTTGCTTGTTTTGTATTCTCCTGATAACTCAGTTCCAAAAGTTAGTGATAATTCATATCAAAACAATCGTCTTTGTATCATCACACTGATTATGTATATTTGTAAATTATTAACTTGTTTTGTTTTTATTTCTAATTTAGTCAAACATTACAGGGTAGCCCTTGTTCGTGTCTTGAAACTCTTAATGGTATCAAATTTAGTCTTACTAGGCTGTGGTTAGATTGTGGCAATGGATAGTGAGTACTACATATGGGTAGGACTTCCGAGATCGAGTGCAAAATATGTAAGAGGGGTGACAACTTTTCTATGAAATGCATTTCCCATTTATAAAGTAGGTGATGAGATGAAGTGCCCCTGCAAAATGTACATAACGTAATTGGTATTGTGAAAATGTCATATACGATCATCTTATTTTAAATGGCCCTTCTCCATTACATACCGGGTGGATTTGTGAAGTTTCGCAGACAAAATTAATAGGTGTTGATGACCATATGGATTGTGCAATGGAGATGGATTTTGAGGATAATTTAGATGTGATGTTCAAATGTGCGGGTTACAAATTTGGTCAAAATCCCAAGGACTTTGTAGTAGAACCAAATCCAGAGGCCGAGAAATTTTATCGGCATGTTAAAGAAGGAAAAAAGTCGTTATATCCTGGCTGCACTAAATTTTCTCGACTAAGTTTCTTGATCAGGCTTTATCATTTAAAGTGTGCTTATGGAATTAACGAGTCTGCGTTTGGGGAATTACTAAAGCTTATAAAAGAAGCGTTTCCTGATGCCCAGCTACCTTTGTCTTTCTACGCTACAAAGAATGTCATTAAGGATTTAGGTCTAGATTACCATAAAATACATGCCTGCCCAAACCATTGCATGTTATATTGGGCAGAGAATAAAGATAAAGAGGTTTGTGACATTTGTGGTTTTTCGAGGTGGGTTGTAAAAGAAAAGGAAGACATCATTGATAATAATGATCCACCAAAGTCGATTCCCAAAGTGCCGGCAAATGTTACGAGGTACTTTCCTCTAAGACCAAGGTTACAAAGGGTGTTTATGTGCAAAGAATTTTCCAAACTTATGAGATGGCACCAAGTGGAACGAAAAGAAAATGGAAAACCAAGACATACGCCTGATGGTGTGGCATGGAAGATGATGGATGCTCGCTATCCTGATTTTTCATCAGAAAATCGTAATGTTAGATTGGTTCTAGCATCTGATGGATTTAATCCATATCGTTCAATGAATTCAAGTTATAGTACAAGGCCAATTGTGTTGGTAAACTACAATCTTCCCTTGGTTATGTATGAAACAAGAGAATTTGATTCTTTAAACATTAATATCTGTTCCAGATTCTCCAAAGAATAGTATTGACGTATATATGCAGCCTTTAATTGTGGAATTGAAAGCGTTATGGAATGTTGGCATCAAAACATATGATTCCTTGACTGATGGGAATTTTAATTTACGTGCAAGTGTCTTATGGACCATTAGTGATTTTCTAGGATATGCCATGTTGTCAGGTTGGAGCACGAAGGGGATACTAGCGTGTTCAGTATGCCATTATGAAACTTCTTCAAATTGTTTGAAGCATAGCAAAAAAATGTGTTATATGCACCATAGAAAGTTTCTTGATCCGACACATAAGTGGAGGCTGGATAAGAGGAGATTTAATGGCGAAACTGAAATGGGGAGCATTCCAGAAATATTATCAGGAACTGATATTGAAGAGTTATTGCGGGGGTTCAAAAATCAGTTTGGGGATAAGACGAAGAAACCTGGTAAAAGTGACGGCCCTTTTAAAAAAAGGTCAATACTGTTTGACTTACCATATTGGTGTCATAATCCCCTTCGACATAACCTGGATGCCATGCACATGGAGAAGAACATATGCGACAAAATATTAGGTACTTTACTTAAAATAGGTCGCATGTCAAAGGATCACCTAAACGCTCGTTTGGATTTACAGGAGTTTGGCAGGAAGGCCCTTCATCCTGTTGAATGTGGTCACGGAAAGCATGTTGAAATTAGATCTGCAGTATTTGATATGACAAATAAGGAAAAAGAAATCTTTTGCTCTGTATAGAAGAATGCCAAACTGCCCTATGGTTGTGCCTCGAATGTTAGTCGGTACATGCACATAAAAGAGAGAACGGTCGTGGGATATAAGAGCCATGATGCTCATTTCATACTCCACTATTTGTTACAATCTGCCGTGAAGAAAGCGTCAAAACCCGAGGTTGCGTTATCAATGATCAGATTTAGTGCATTCCTTAGAGGACTATGGAGCAAGGTTATCGAAGTGGATGATATCAAGAGGCTGCAAGAAGAAATTGTCGAGATACTTCGTCATTTCGAAATGATTTTTCCACAGGCTTTTTTCGATATAATGGTACACTTGCTTGTTCATTTATGCAGAGAAATCGAATACGATGGGCCTGAACATATTAGATGCATGTATCCAATTGAGCGATATCTAGGAAAGTTGAAATCTTATGTGCGAAATAGAAACAGACTGGAAGGTTTGATTGCAGAAGATTACTTGGCAGAAGAGTGTGTGACCTTCTGTTCAAGATTTTTAAGCGTTGATGGAGAAACAGAAAACACGTCGATTGATATTGGAAGATGTCCAACAAATTTGGAATATCATATTGGAACAAAGAAGAATAAAGATGGAAAGATGTTCAATTTGAAAGATGCAGATTGGAAGGCAATGCATCACTATATTCTGTTCAACTCCGGTAATAAAGAAATTGAGAGTTTGATCGAGTAAGTTGTTAAGTTCCTATATCATTTTCCTTAACTATAAATTAACATCTGCATTTCGTAGTTTTTTGACCTTAATAATTATTTAGGGTTAATCGAGCTTTTGTGGATGGTCTTGCAAATCCAAGAAGATTCAAGAGGGAATGAAAACATTTCAAAGAGTTATGGAATTGGCTTAAAGAAGAGGTTCTGAAAAAGGACAATATTTCAACAGATTTAGAGGTTTTTGCATTAGGTCCTAATCGAGTAGCTAGGAAGTTTACCGGTTATATAGTAAATGAATATAGATTCCACACAAAATTTAGAGATTCTCGATGTACCACACAAAATAGTGGTGTATTTTTGACTGCCAAAACCACCAGCTTTGCAAGTTCCAAAGACCAAAACCCAATAGTGCGTGATGTCAATTACTACGGATCAATCGAAGAAATTTATGAGTTTGATTATTGGAGAGCTTTCAAAGTGGTCCTTTTTAAATGTTGCTGGTACCAAGAGGAAAAAGATCCATATGGCCTTAATCGAGTAAATTTTAGCAAGTTTCATAAAACTGATCCTTATGTCCTGTCTTCGCAAGTGCAGCAAGTATTTTATGTGGAAGATGCAGTTGAAAAGAACAGTCATTACATTATCAAAAATTTGCTAAGAGATTGGTGTGATACTGAAAATCGGAATGCAACGGAAGAAGACATAAGCAATACGCATTCACATGATATGGGCATAGGTGGTGAACTAGAGCCAGAAGTTGTTGATGGGGGTTGGATTAGGGATGATGTCCTCGTAATACAACTAGAAACAGAACTAGAAGCAGAAGTTCCTGATCCTGTTCACATGTTTTACGATTTAATGTCTTTCTTTACTGTCATCTAAATTGGTTATAGACCAATATGTTGTAGTTTTTGTTTTTTGTCCACTTTAACATGCATGTACCTTGTTCTAATGTATTCAGTTTGTATAGGATGGATGAACTTATTAATATCCGACTGCACCATGGCGAACAGTTTCGAAGGACATGTTACGTCGGTGGAGAATCCTTCGTAGTAACAAAATATGATGTAGACCGCTTTTCTTACAGTGTGCTTATAGACTTTGTTCAAGATTGTCACCATTACACTGAAATAGAAGGAGTATATATCAGCAAAGGAACGAGGGGTGGCTGGCAGCTAATATTGAATGACAAGGACGTAAACGAGTATGTACAGGGCTGCAATAAGCAAGAAGAAGTGGTTTTTTACATCGACAACACCATTGACAAAGACAGTGAGCCATTGATTCAACTACAGCCGCATGTAATCATACGGCCAAGGAAAAACATAATTCAAGGTATATATGTATATGTAATATATATAGATCCATTCTTATATATATCTCTCTGTGTGTGTAAAGAACTATGAAGGAGGCCATCATTATTATTTTTATCGTTCTAGGTTCTGCTCAGAAGCCGCTTGCAAAGCGCAAGCATATTACTGCACATAGACTTCAGCAGCAACACAAAATGATGAAAAACAACCCAACTCAAGTGGGTCAGAAGAAACCATCGCCGGAGCCTGATATGAATAATGATGAAGAAGATGTCACTGTGACGGACAAAGGAACCAGAAGGAAATTAAATGTAGAAAATGAAACAGGTAATCATGATGATACCCGAGGGAATCAAGCTGATGTTAAGGTATTTTTCAGTTTTCATTTCAGTTTTATTAATCCGGATGAAATCTTATTCTGACCATGAAGGCTGCAGCTAATTCAAGTAACTAATTATTCTTTGTGCATGCATTCTGTCAAAATAGCAAGAACTTTTTATACATTGACTCTATTTGGTTAACTAGCTTAAACTTATCATCGATGGTGAGTAATAATGCTAATCTTCTTGCAGTTCTCACAACCATCAGTTTTGACGAAGTATGAACAAGAGCGAATCGCGGGAATGCAAGAAAATGATGCAATTAGTAGATCACTTGGGGTACCTTCATTGGTTAGTTGTATGCAAAAGGCTGTCGCACGAAATAAGAAAGATAAAGGTAAAGATGTAGCTGGACTTGACGAATACATCCCAGAAAATGCTGGTGAAGATGTCCCTGATGATTCATTGGATTCGGAGGTATAAAGAAGTTATTTGTTTATTACTTATTGTCTTTGCCTTTGTGAATGTAAAAAATCTTGAACTTCGACTTAGTTGTAGAGAATCAAAATTGTTAAGTCAAAGGATCCTTTATCTGGACCGAGAACTCGTGCGCGAACCAATGCAGCCATTGAAATTGAGAAAGAAGCAATGAAGTGCACCCCCTCCATAGAAAGTTGGCTCAACAAGGATTTGATTATGACGTACACTCCCACTCCAAATAAACTTAGTAACCGGGAGAAATTCACAGAAACATTAAAGAAACTGAAGAACCCTACACCGTCTTTTTTAGGAGTTTTAAAACCTACAACGTCTCGTCCATCCATTTTAAACCTACATGTAGCAAATTGTTCAAACAAACAACCAATTCATGTGAAGCTGCTGGTTCAGTTGCTGCTTATTTAGCGATGCGGAAACGTCAAAAGCATAATGTTGAGGCGCCTCTAACAATGGAAAATTTACTAATCAATTAGAGCAGGAATGGATTGCACATGAAGATGAAGCAGGTACAATATATTGTTTCTTTATATGTGCACTGCACAACACTGTTGAATGTGTCTTTTTTCTAGTCATATTTTTGAACGTGGTAGGTAAAGTACAAGGTCCAAAAAAACCTAGAGGGAAGAAAAAAATGACCAAGGTGCATGCTAGAACCCCGGATGATAAAGTAGTCATTGAGTTGAATGAGGATGGTCAGCCAGTATCTGATAATATTACCAAGTTAAGCAATTTTCTTGGTACACTAGCAAAGGATAATGTGCCTCTTACTTACATCAATTGGCATGTTGTTCCTGATCAATTAAAGCGACAAATGTTGGATTATGCTCTGGTGCAATCTAATTTCCTTTACCATATATAGTTCAACTGACTTCCTAAATGTTTGGTTTTAATTAATTAGTTTGTGTCCTGAATTTTGTGATTGATATATTGTAGGCTAGGTATGTCATACCGGAAGAAGGACACAAGTGGGTCTTAAACACGCTTAACGACTCTTGGAGGCAGTACAAGTCTCGCATCAAAGCAAGATATTATAAAAAATATTCAACTGATGAGGAAAGGCTTGCAAACATGCCCAGTACAATTCCGTTGGAGGATTTTAAAATGCTCTTGGAATACTGGGGGGGATGAAGCAGTTCAGGTATGAATTTAATGATATTCACATTTTTATAATGTTTAGAAGTTCACAATATCTTGGTTAATGCTAATCTTTTCTTTAGTAGTTCACATTATCCTTGTTCAGTGCTATTTTTTTTGGATTTCCAGGCCCTAGCTGATACTAATTCCGCCCATCGTAACTCGTTAAGTGAGACATATACCATGGGTCCCAAAACTCATGCAGTAGCCAAAGAAAAGATAGTATGTATTTTTTTGAACTTAGGTTATTTTTTATTGTGATTGAGTTGAATTGACCACATGATAATTCTAATTTGTTATATCATTGAATTATTGGTAATCCTAATAATTGACAGAGAAAGAAGGACCCAGAAAAAGCCTCCTCATCCGCTGCCTTGGTTTATTTGGAAACATATAAACGAGAACCGGGTAGAAGTTACAAGACTAATATGGATGAACTAAAGGCCAAATACGTGAGTACATATATAATTAGATACTGAAATAGCAATACTTGTGTCAGTATAATTGGCACATTGTACGTTTGTTGGAGCTACTTATTAAATCGAACACGTAGTTAGTTTGAAAGAGAACCAGTTCTGTTAATAAATTAATTCCTGCCAGCTGCCTATTTATCTATATGCTTGCCTGGTTTTCATTTTGTAGGTGAAGGTTCAAGCAATGGTGGATGCAGGAAACATTGCGGAGGCAGATGCACTTGTTTCTGGTGGGAAGAGCCACACGCGGAACTGGCTTGTTGGAAGGCGAGGTAAATTGGCTGAAAAGTCTCCAACAACTCCTAGTTCTTCTGACAGTTATGTGCAAGAGCTGACAAAAAAATAAGACAAGAGCTTGAGGCGGATTTGGAATAAAAGGTGAATAGAAAAGTGAAAGAGAACATGTCATGGGTGTTAAAAAGCTAAGTGAAGCCAATCCAGATTTTAATTTAGATGTCATAGGCTTTTGTGTCACCACAATAAGTGATGAAGATGCTGACATTTGTACTCCTTCAACCCCGGCAACTGACTGAAGTATTTGGATGTATGTGTTAGCACTTGTGATATATTCGGATTGTTCTTTTAAAAGATGGCACTTGTGGTATGTGTTCGTGATGGCACTTATGGTATGTTTTGGTGATGGCACTTGTGGAATGTGTTGGTGATGATACTTGTGAGTTGGTACAATTGGTTGGTCTGACTGTGGTGATGAATGTTTAGGGAGGATTTGTTGTATGAATATTTTGGTATATATGTATAAATGTGGTACAATGTTTTGGATTGAATAAATGTACTGCAGAATCTGTAATTACAGGGTTGTATTACAGCTGCAGTTGATTTTTCTGGTGTTGCATTTTGATTTTTTACCATTGCAGTTGATGTTTTCTAGTGTTGCGTTAGACTGTGTTGTGGTGTTGCGTTAGACTGTTCTGTGGTGTTGCGTTAGACTGTGCTGAGGAGTTGCGTTAGACTGTGTTGAGGTGTTGCATCAGACTGTGTTGTGGTGTTGCATTAAGTGTAATATTATTATTTCCACAATGGTACGACACGTGGGGCCCACAGCTTACGTGGCGCCACGTGGTGAGCTGACGTGGCATGTGACACATGTGCAGCTGACGTGACATGTGATACGTTGGCAGCTGACGTGGAAAGTTCACGTGGACCCCGCTATCATGACCTGGAAGCCAGGCTTTGGCTTCTACTTAAGGCAACGCCGTATGTCGTTGCATTACATGCATATACTGTTACAATAGGGCAAAAGCTCTACTTAAGGCAACGCTTTCTGTCCGTGGCCTTAGATGGGCAAAAGCGTTGCCTTAGATAGCTAATGCAACGGCCGTGGATGCCACGCCCACATGGTGTTGCCTATTTGAAAAAAGGGCCTACGGCAATGCTTTTTGGATCTATGGCCACAGCAAAATAGCGTCGAATATGTCCACTTTTGTACTAGTGTGCATCATGTTATTTCCGCTATATTACGTTTTTTTGCACTATATCTATGTTGTAAGAAATGAACTGAAAAATGACATTTTTACATTACAAAAATTATGAAATTAGGTTTTCTAATTGAAATTTTTAATATATACTTTTAGAAGGAAAAATAATCTAATATTTATTCAATGTAATTAAGTTAAATAGTAGTCTATGTTTACTTATAGATATTTCAACATGTATAATATAAAATTAAGAATGCACTAATTATATTTATACTAAATGCTATTTTTTCATTTATTTCTCATTTATATATTCATAAAAACATTAAGAATGAATTATATGTGCTATTTTAAAGGCATCCACTATACCTTGCTATTTTCTCGTTGTATACCCGTTATGACTTTTTGGACCTTCGCCGCTTTGAATGCGCTGAGCACTTTAACTGCACATGTTGAGTGACACCAAAATTCATGGTATCAATTTTGTTATTCAAATGTCGGTAAGAAAACGTTTAAATCTTGCTTTTATTTTCTAAGAAACCGATGTTTCATATTAGTAAATATAACCAAGTTTAGAAATATCGAAGGCAAACAAAATTGCCTCAATTAACCAGAACAGAGGCATATAATTATATTAATCTGCCTCTATGACAAGGAGAGGCTGATTAGTAACCGCCCCAGAAAAAGGGTCCCTAGTTATAATTTAAGGCAGATAGAACACATAATTTGCCCCTGATTAGTCAATGTGCCACGTAAGATTAATAAGGTGGAAAACTAGTACAGACAATAAGAAATGCCTCAAATACTAAATGTGCCATGTAGGATTAATAAAATAGAAAACTAGTACAAACAGTAATAAATGCCCCAAATACTAAATGTATTTAATAAGCTAGAAACAACCGCTCTTGGCATATTCAAATCAAAATCTGATGCGCACACAGTACCAATAATGCATTCATGTCATATAAATTATTTCTGTTCAATAATTCTCATGAGATAAAAGATCAAAATAATCTCAACAATACTTAAATTGTAATAAATGAACATTTGCTACAAATTTTACAAAAAATTACCTACACAATGATAAATACTACAAAATCAGATGTTTCAATGAATATCTTCATTTAAAAATATAATGGTTACCGGACATACATCTTGTTTGAATACATCTTAAATTCAAGCAGAAGTACATCATATACACTAAAATAAAACTGACTCTACCTTGTGAGGATAGCATCAATAAAATCTCAACTTTAAATCCTTAGTTGGACATAAATTATTTTGCTACCATTCCTTCATATCATAAACCTGGAGAAGAAGAGACATTATTCACAGTAAATATGACAAATGGGTTGAAGTCTTAATGCTGCAAATAAATTTATTATTTCATAACATGGTAAACTACACATGGAATGAGAAAAACTTCAAATTAAGTGATAAATACTTGTTCATAAAGCTCCAAATTTTTGTTATGTGTATTATGAAAACATATTTGCAGGAAATTAAAAATGGGGGAACAGCATTCTTCTGATCCCGTTTGTCATTATTTTTGGTTTCTCATTAACATGCCCTTGACTCAACAGGAGGTAGTTCACTAATCTGATGCTCACTTCTAAGATGTGTAATACATGAATGATACTTATGAAACATTATAATCTCTAACAAATTAAAGTGTGCGTTCTACAAAACAAACTCAAGATGATAAAATTTTGCACAAATTTTCAAATGAAAAGTGTACTATTTGTTGCAACAATGGAGAAATTTCTAAATGTTAAGCATAACACTCCAGACCTAATTCTAAAATGTGAAAAAAAACCTAATAAGAATCAGCACACACAAATTGAACAACGAGAATATTTCTTTTGAAATTTTCACCAACTAAACCACTGGGTAAATTCAAAACGGAACAAGTTTGTGACCGTAAAGCTATCAACATATAATATTTGTCGAATGATACCCTTAAATGAAAATTCTGCATCATATACAACATAACAATGGTCATAATAAAAAATTGTTGACTTTAATTTTATTTTCATTTACTTGCTTTATAGTAAATACCACTTTAAGTATAAAGAGTAGTGTAACAACATAATAGACTGCGAGATTGAACATAATAAACATTTTGTTAATTTTATCATTTAAAAAAAATCACTAAAAGGTTAAATTTAACAATCAAAATTAATACACATTTTTCTGAATTGAAATTTCATGAATATTGGTTATGCAGTCCTCAAAATGATTCAAACTTAAATGATATGAAGTCAATTGTAGTATACATATTTCGTAATTCATTATCTCACTCAATAAATAGTATTTTATACTTGATGCAAATCGCCTATTTTAATTTTCTAGTGATCTTTTCCTAGTAGAATCCAATGATATTTCATGTTTTCATTGTTCATCCCTCTCTGGGTTGTAGAACATGTTCAATACATATCGTCGCTCGTTACTATTAACACTGCCTTGAAGGCAAAAGTTTCTAACGCATAAGTCATCTCCATGTTATTATTAGTGATGAATGAAACCACTCAGGAACATACTAAAATGTGAACATGTATTTCATTTCCAAAAATATTGTGCATGTTACCTGCTGCAGTCTCTGGAACAAAGAACTTGACCATGATTATGTAAACTCCATTCAAATATCTACGCATGTCAACTTTATTACATAAGTATAATATTGACTATACTACTTTGAGGAACATAAAACATATTAAATATACTATTAGAGGACAATGACAATGTTTATAAAGCAGTTGATCTTGAAAAAAAGGAAGACCTTGGCTCACTGTGTGGATTGAAATAATACCTAATATGTGTATGTTACCTGCTGCAGTCTCTGGAACAAAGAAATTGACCATGATTATGTAAGCTCCATTCAAATATCTATGCATGTCAACTCTATTACACAAGTATAATATTGACTATACTGCTTTGAGGAGCATAAAACATATTAAATATGTATCAGAGTACAATGACAATGTTTATAAAGCAGTTGATCTTGAAAAAAAAAGGAAGACCTTGGCTCACTGTATGGGTTGAAATAATACCTAATATGTAGTAATACGTTTCCATCAGACCCCCTGTGTAGACGCTTAACATATATGACAATTTCCTAATGCAGTTTAGAGATTTGTCCTAGAAACAACTATTATTGGCTTTTAAAATACATGCTACTAGAGAGTAGCCCATTAATAGGTTTTCCGATGGTGCAGACACAAACACATTATTTAAATACTGTTATAGGGACTACCCTAATCATTCAGCCAACCTAAGTCTAATCTATCCGATTACCATTAAAAGCTGGTATAGGTTCACCACAACAAAACCTAGTTGAGTAGTTCCAATTATTATTTTTCGTACGATTAGTTTTATGTCATTTGTTTAATACTTTATCTATTGTCATGCTAATGTAGTTGCATATTTAAGTGATAGCATTCTTTGTGTATAAGTTCGGAAAAGAATCACTACAAGTTAAAAGTACGGCTACGTCGTAACCATGAGCGATGTATATCAGTATATGGACGTTACCAACAGACTGAAAAGACAAGATGGTTCATGTCTGGCTAGTCAATTTATATAACCAATTGATCTGGACTAGGTTTGGATTCTGATTATTCTAATCATACTAGGATAAAGATTTTAAGCTGCTCGAAATGAACTCGTCGACAGACCAAAACGATCGTTTATCGATATTAACAAACTAGGCATTTTTCATATTAAAATAACAACTTCGTTAAGCACAATCATGTATAGATATACATGTATATTACACTTCAGCTTTAATGGTTGGGGCATTTTGGATTCATTTGGTTTCAAAATTTTGAGATTAATGTGCTGCATTTTCAGCTAACTTCAAAATACATGGACGAGATAGGAGCGATAAACGATTAGTTTAAAGAATAATTTAACATGAAAATTTTAAAAAGAACTTTTTCTTGATTTTGGGTTTGTGTTTTCCCATGATAGATTGTGTTTTCAACTTTGTCTTCATCTATTGTGATTTTTGAAAAATACATATCGAAAAAGAAAAACATCACTCGGATTTTAAGGCAACCAAATGCTTTGATTTTTCGAAACAAAGAGTATTTTAAATAGTGGATTCCACTACTATTGAAAAAACATTCAATGTGCAAATTCATGTTTAATTGATACCTTTCCATTAGATCCTACGATATGTAGTGATACCTTTAAGGGGGAAAAAGCACATGCTTCTCTTCAAAAAAATGTGGGTTGAATATCATTATTAATAATAAAGTTTTGTTAAGTTATTGCTCAAATAAAAAGATAAAAACAAGAACTAATTTATAGAATAAAAGTAACATAAGACTTATAATATACAACCCTTTTTGTAAATATGGAATATCAATTTGTACTATAATGTCACACCACACCTCTTTAAAACTCCTACAAATAAATGATTAAAGATCCTGCAATCTAAACAGAAACAAATGGTTAAAATTGTCGGAACGATAAAACTAAATATTATTCAAGCTTACTATGCTATGTTGGTAATGTGTTAAAGAAAATACAGAAAAGACTTAGTGTAAACAAAATATATCAGTTCAGTAATTTTGTAATACTTTTAGAAAAATATATGGGAAAATTTTGGACTCGATCTAGATTTTGTGATATCAACAAGAGACAGTGTTCATGACACTCCGTAAACCAAAGTAAATGATAAGGTGGTTGAAGTGTCATCCACCAACATATACATTGCAAAAGGTTTGCAGTAGCAAATCATAGTGGTATCTATTTATTCAAAAAAAATCTCTATTTTTCAACAAAAAAGGAAAAAAGAAAATATATACTAAATTTGGTACATTTGAAAATTATTATATAATAATATTATATTTTAATTACGGTCTGGGAAATCAAAAACATATAGTAGAAAAGTGGATATTGCTTAAACGAGCTCTGTGCCATCAGTGTATTTCATGTTGTTATTCTATTAGATTTCATCAGCATAAGACTGATACCTTAATATGCTTATTGCCATTTATTTATTAACCTAGCCATATAGCTTATAAACATTTTTTTTGACATCTAAATTTCTTCATGCTCGACATTCTTCTCATCGTAACAAGCCCTTTGGAAAAAAATTCTAGCCAACGTACTCAAATGTATAACCACCTTACCCAATCATAATTTCATGGATTTTTTTAAAAGATAATCTGAAGTTGTTCGTTAGATACATCTCTATTACCGAAAAAACCAGTGATACTTATCGAGGGAAGATTCCCATGATATGGCTGATGCAAGAATCAACATTTATCACTCCTTAACTCAGATGAAAAAAGAAGCATCAAACATTCCGATAAACTTGGATTGAGCCATATTCATTAAATAACATAGGCTATTATCAACGCATGAAAAATTCAGCGATCAACCTAGCGAGTAGTAAATCGTTTAAGCCTCAAATTAATTTCTATAATAATGGTTTAAGAGCTTTACACCAGCTACTCCAGATCTAAGATGTGTTCCTAGTTACCATCACTACAAGATAACATATGATGTTATCAGCTAACAGCTTCCACCATCTGTGCACAATAAAATATGATGTCAATCAATGCATAAATCTTGATTAAAGGAATGCTCGGTCTGAGCTTCCAATGTAACTGAATTCACAATGCCTGTATCTATTATAATATTTACTTACATTTGGCTACCTGAATGTCATACTAAAATTAAGCATTTGTACGTTGCGTTAACCAATAGTTTTTTATAGTAACCATTAACTTAAATAATAATAAAAAATTATGTCTGGCCAAACTGTAACTACTTCTATCTATAATATAATTATTAGATCAGATTACTTGAATGCCTGAGAAAGCACCACCAAGGTTCTATAGAAATCAAATTAATTTTTGATACTAAATGCTAAAGCTATAGTTAAATTTGACACAGGATGTAAATTTATTAACTGCTACATACACATTCGTCAAACTTATGTGCAAGACTGCAAGCTTTATACTAAAAATGATATGTTAAGAACAAAGCTGCAAACTATATCATATGTAGTTTTATAAGTTTACAAACAAATAAAGCTCAGTACCCAATAAGTAATTTGCGTGTTTATTGCATTTTCAATGAATAAATAACCAAAATTGATTAATTTCATAAGGAACTAGCCTTCATTCAACAATAAACATAGAAAAACTATAATGAAAAAGGAAGTTTAACTCACCAGACATGAGATCTAAATCTGAATTGAAAAATCTAAAATTTTACTTTTTAATTGTCGTTCGTATCAGAGCTAGAGTCTTCTTGAATCGGTTTCTAATGAAAATTGAATTAGGACCTGTCAACTTTGAGGGAGATTGAACAGTGTTCTAGCCCGTACTAATTCATCAAAGTACTTAAAATGAAGAACTAGATCATGGTAAAAGTGAAGAATGAAGGGATTAGAGATTGGTGAAATTGATTGAACTCATACCAGTTGAATCAGTCGGATTTCAAATCGACAGGACTGGCACACCTTATCACAAAATCCCCTTGGTTTTCATAAATCAATGAACTAGGGTTTTTGATTTACGATTGAAATTTGGTAGTAGATTTCAGCGATGGTTGCTATTCTTTAATTTAAGAGAAAATTTTGCTTAGGTTTTGCTGCTAGCCGCAATAAGATGGGCGACGAATTGATTTGGAGTTCAGCATAGAATTGTGGTTTAAGATGTGGCATGGACAGAAAAGAAAAAAGATATTACAGGCGTATGCTTTTTTCTTGGTTGACAATGAATAGGGGCAAAATCGTTTTTGGGTATGCATAGAGCAATGGAAGCGTAACAATTGTTTTGCCTCTAACCTAGTGCCTCTAATATTAACAATTTTAGTAACATAAACAAACCAGTCATTCAATCTTGACGATGAAAGCGCAATAGGAAATATTTCAAAATAGAAAAAAATTGAACTATCAGTTAGTTTGCAGCAAAATAAAATTACTTGTATAGTTTCTTAAAAACTCACCATGGATATAGGCTAATACCATATATTATGCTAGCCTGTCTGACATCGATAACTACATGCTAATGAGGTACTCCTGTAAAAAATGCACTATGTTATTAACTTACCAAAATTGATAGCAGTAATTAAAAAAACATCAAAATGTCTTAACTTTACATGGTAAGGGAGAAAGAAGACAAAAAGCAATGACTTTGGAAATTTTGTCCAAGTTGAGATATAGATTATTGCTTCATTGGCCGTCTAAATAGCAAGTAAAAGAATACCTTATAGCAACTAATCCTGTAGATCTCAAAACGACGACTTGTTATATTCATAATATGAATATGCTTACATGTAATTTTTTGTATGCGGTTAGAGCTATTTTGTTCAATGAGAACGTGAGATTGATAAATTTGGCATATTCAGCTCTTTAAAGATTCTTTTGGCAATAGTGAACGGATGATGGAAAGAAAAGGAACTTATTATAAAATTAAATAGCAAACCCTTTTTAAGCACAAAATTGAAATAGAAAATAGATCAAAACATGGATTTTGAAGTCAAGTCTATCGATTACCCTACCCATATTGCTTTGTCGACCATGGATTTTGAAATGTTAATCTAAATCGAATACACGCTCTTTCTGCTTTACACCCTTGGGTATAGATCTTTGTCATGGTAATGAAAATAATAGGTAGGGATTAGTAGGTTAAATGGAAATCACCAAGGAATGGAAATGGAAGAAGAAATAAGGACAACTAGTAGTGATAAAGCGTAAGGGTTGGAGGAATTTTTGTTATCAAGAAGCAAAGGTCCAAATTTGAAGGAAGAAGAGAGATGGAAAAAAGTAAAATATAGATTCGGTGAAGAAATAACGAATTGAATGAGAAGTGGGGTTGAGCGGTTGGCATGAAGGAAACAAAAAAAGGAAATCTAAGGATATAAAGCATTTTGAAATGGTTACTTTGCTAGGTGTCCACGAAAGCGACGATTAGTTCCTGTTTTTTATTTCAAGTAATAGATAACAAGTTGCATATTTATGCATCACTCAATAACAATAACATGCAAGTTACTCTTATCATAACATGCATAATGACGCATGCAACATCCTGTAAATCTCATTATTTCTTTATCTTTCCAATATTTGATATACTCATATCACGATTAGCCATCAAAAAAGGATATTAAAATATCAGAGAGAAACCCTCTCATTAGAAGTAGTTTGCAAAAATAATGTTAAACATGTAATATTCTATAAGTAAATAATGTCACTCATTGGTTTTATTCATGAAATTATTTTCCTCTCTACCATATTGATCCTATCAATTATAAGGTGTTTCATGTATTCACACTGTTGTGGTTCATTTACATAAAGCAGGCTAATTGAATCAGAGTACAAAATATTATCAACCTCAAATATTGGATTTGTGCAACATTCAAAAAAAAAATCCAATCAGTAAAGTTATGTAAAAGAAATAACTTATTTTATCACACATCCATCTACTATGCTACAGGTTTTAGTTAATATGTTATACAATGTATTAAGTCGATAACAATCCACAACAAATTTCAACAACTTTTTATTTCATTTTTAGCTGCTTAAGTTAAAAAAATGTACTGGATTGAAAAACATAGTTATACACTTTTTTAGACATTTAAACATACTACTTAGGTGCAAGTAGTTTTGAATTGAAATTCTCTTGCATAAACTGAAGGAAAAAATGATAATATTGATGCATTTTGTTAACCAGGAAGAAAAATATAAATATGACAATTAAATCGTAGGAAATTGGGCGTTTATCGTTTAATCCAAAATGTTTTTGTAACACCCCACCTCCGCCAGGGTGGCTCTTGCAAGCACTCTGACTTTGGAGGGGCGTTTGAATCGGGTAAACATGCATAATGATATATCAAGGCAGAACAAGAACATATGTATATATGTAAACAGAGTAAATAAGATAAGTAAAACAGCGGAAGATTTCAAACTATTTCAAAACAAGTCTGGTACAACATAACTTTCCAAATAAACAAGTCTAGATAAAAACAACATCAACTGAAAAACTGAAATACACAAGTACTATCCCCAAAATAAGTGATAATCATAGCTAGCTTCATGTCAAGACCATACATGAGCTAAAATCCCACAAGAAAGCGATCAGAAATCCAAGCTAAGCTCCAATATTCCCTCCCTGAGAACCTGGGGGGGGGGAACGGAAGAAAAGAGGCGAAAGAAAACAGGTCAGTCAAAAAGACTGAGTAAGCCCTATTACAATCAATGTAAACTGATAAAGTTAACTGGCATGAGAAGCAGGGATGATCATAAGGATAACAACATACTAGCATGATGATTAACTAACAAGGTAGATAAAGGTGTCATCGCATAATCAGGTTTAAGGTTTTGCACCACAGGTGTACTAGCAAACTAACATGACTTAAATAAACAAGTATTGATCCCTTGGCCCAAGCTTTGGCCCAATAACATGAAGTGACCCTAATACGAGGTCCAATAACATGAAGTGACCCTAATACGAGGTCCAATAACTTGAAGTGACTCTAATACGAGGTCCAATAACATGAAGTGACCCTAATACGAGGTCCAATAACATGAAGTGACCCTAATACGAGGTCCAACCAAACGGTCTAATCGATCGGCTCCCTAAGCCTAACTCGTCACGTGTTGGTGTCAATACGGCCCAAACATAATTGTAGTCAGACTGTGCCGGGTCTCCCGTCGGGTGTATCAAGCCCTAGGGTGTCAACCCCTGGACACCATAAACATAAGTGCACAGTCTCGATCTACTGGTACCCGTGCATGTTTTCCCCGGCTCCGGACTACGTGCACGACCATAGTCCGTCCGGAACTACACCGGCGTACCACTCTGCCGTCGTTTTTGGTCACTTACCTCAAGTCCAGTAATCGTGCCCCCACCCTAGCCTAGCCCCTAGGGTCGTAATGATACAAACTTGGGATTACTGCTGGAGTGGACCCCCATTGCTAGGATTTTCTAGTGGGTTAAGTATGGTTTAACCCTCTTGCTAATCATGGATTAACTTGGTTAAGTGTAACGATGAGTTCACGACTTAACCCTGATTAATCTACCAAGCCCAAATAGGTTAAGTATTAAGTGGACCATGACTTAACCCTAATCATGAGGCATTAATTAATTAATGTGCCTTAACCTCTCACATTAGACTTTGTTGCGGTTACTAGTTAAGCCGGTCGGTTCCGGGTAGCTTTATACCACAACTTGGTCTAACCTCGGGTTCAAGGTACAACATGCCCAACTTCTCACATTAGGTCCTATTGTTTGTAGCAACTAGTTAAGCCGGTCGGTTCCGGGTAGGTTTACGCTACAAACTCAACCCAACCTCGAGTTGGTCACACGTATATTTTCTAAGTGTCATGTCCATTATGTTTCCAAAACATATTACAAGTTTTCAAGCAATTGGGTAGACCTAACTTAATAGGTAACCAATCTTATGTTTTTATGTCTTTTAAGTTTTACCCAACCCCAAACGCAATCCCATCGCTTACATATCGCAATAGCGCATAAAGGATAGAAAGAGGGAACTTGGCATAATCATGACATAAAGGTGTTGAAGCCACAAGTTTAACATGGTGGCATATGAAATGTACATATGTTCATATACTTGCATATTACATTTTTAGGCCTCAAAAGCATGCATAAAACCAAACTTAGCATATTGGTGATACATGGTGATAAATGACATGTAGAAATGGCCATAAGTTCGCATTTAGCCTCACATGCAAGTTATCATAAGGGATATGATAACTTACATGTTGCCAAAATGCAACCTTTAGCATAAAGCTTGAAGCTTTAAGCTCATAAACCCAAGATAAGCTTGCATAACATGATAACATGAGCAAAATGATCAATCCAAACTTTCATAACATAACTTGCATATCATATGGCAAACTTGCATATCATAACATAGCAAACTTGCATAACATAACATGATAAACTTGCATATCATAACATGGCAAACTTGCATAACATAACATGATAAACTTGCATATCATATCATAATGATCAAACACAACTTGCATCATTCATTAACTTTAGAGTTTAAATATGAAAGTAGAAAAGGGCTTACAATGCTTATGAAGACACAAAAATATGACAAAGCCCTTTTGCAATCAAATAAACCCAAAATGCAAGCTCCAATAGAAAAACCCTTAAGCCAAAATGATCAAAACTCTTTCTTTATGATGCAAATATAGAAACTTGACCTGAATGCAAGCTAATGATGCTCATACAAGCTTGAAAACACTTGTATGCATGGAAAATCTCTCATAAAAATTTATTTAGGAATTTTATGAAGAGAGTGGAGCCCATGAGAGGAATGATTTTGCCATAGTTTAGTTGTAGGAATGAATAATGATGATTTAGGGTTAGGTTAGGGGCTTATTTATAGAGATTAGGACTAGTTTTAGCCTTAGGATTAAACCCTAGTTCCAATCTCAGCCCTTAAAACCGAATCTGGCCCCAAAACCTAACCAAAACCTCAAAATGGTGCACCAGGCAAAACTGCCCGGCTGGACCAAGTCGACAGCCAAGTCGACAGGGATGTCGACTTGGGTCCAACCAAGTCGACTCCCAAGTCGACAGGGCTGTCGACTTGGGTACTCTGGCGGGAATTTTCCCACCTGCGCCCAACTGCCCTAATTTCCAAATTCAAACTTGAATTTGAAATCTGTTTTTACTTTGAAATTTTCTGAAAACTTCGTTGGGCCTTAAACGGGTCATACGGACTCCGATTTTCGAAAACTCGGACTCTATTTCGCGTATTTTTCCGAGACGAACGCAGTGGCATAGCCCGTTTCCCTTGATTCAGATTTATAAATTAAATTCTGCCTCGATTTACGTTATAATAGGTTACTGAAAATACGGGTTGTTACATTCTCCCCTCCTTAAAGGATTTCGTCCCCGAAATCTTCAAGTTGGGAAGAACGTATCCTACCATCCAACATCCATCTACTCAAAACATCATCCACGAGCAATCATTGTCCTTACAAGATTCTAAATGTTGTATGAACATACGCAAAGGTGTGTGTATACGTACTTATCTAATGCAAATATCATCAATGCAAATTATGTTAGTGAAATGAATCCATATGTATGCAATTCCTAACATAATGTATAACATCTATATGTGTGCACATAACATACATCCATATGCAACATCCATGTGATAACACAAAAATTTTCATCCATGAATAAGCGTAAACACTCATGCACATGCAATATGAGGAGTGTGTGAGCTGATCTAGTGCCTAACGTGTATAATGCATCCACGAGTAACCACTTGCAAACACTTGCAACCACTTGCAACCATCAAGCATAACATGTTTCAAACACATGTTTCATCCAAAGGGTTTCTACCTAAGGTTCTCATGACAAGATTAACACGATAAACTAGATAAACATGGATAGCAAAGAGAAAGATATGCTAACAAAGAAAAGAGATTGAGAGTGTACCCTAAAAAAGGAATGGATAAAGCCCACGCATCTTCTCCTCGGTTTCCCAAGTTGCGTCTTCTTCGGCTTCACCCCATTGAACCTTCACCAACTTGACCTCTCGATTTCTTAGCTTCTTGGTCTCCGTCCCCAAGATACGAATCGGAGCTCTCCTCAAGGTTGCCTCTTTCTCCACTTCCACATCTTTCAGAACACTTGGCTCAACAACCTCTGCTGATTCATGTAAACACTTCCGGAGATGCGAGACATGAAAAACATTGTGTACTCCGGCAAGCTTCTCGGGCAACTCCACTCTATAAGCCATCTGCCCGATCCTCTCTATAATAGGGAATGGTCCAACAAACCTCGGTGCTAACTTCCCAACGGCTCCAAATTGGACCACATTCCGCAAAGGAGAAACCTTCACGAAAACCATATCCCCAACATCAAACTCCAAATCAGTTCTTCGCTTATCAGCATAGGATTTCTGTCGGTCTTGGGCCGCTTTCATCCGTCTCCGAATCAACTCGACCTTCTCGGATGTATCTCTGATCATATCAGGCCCAAGTATAAGCTCATCTGTAGTCTCCCACCAACATGTAGGCGACTTGCACGACCTCCCATATAAAGCTTCAAATGGTGTCATCCCTATGCTTGCCTGATAACTGTTATTATATGCAAACTCAACAAGAGGAAGATGGTCTTCCCAAGTACCACCAAAATCCAGAATACAAAGCCTCAACAGATCCTCGAGTACCCTATTCACCCTTTCAGTTTGACCGTCCGTCTGTGGGTGATAAGCCGTACTTAGATTCAACCTCGTGCCCATAGCTTCTTGCAAGCTATTCCAGAACTGACTTGTAAAGATTGGGTCATGGTCACTGACTATACTAGAAGGGACTCCATGTAGTCTCACAATCTCACGAAGATATACAGACGCTAGCCAAGATGCGGTCCTCTTGCTCTTCACCGGAATGAAATGAGCACTCTTCGTAAGTCTATCCACAATAACCCAAATGCTCGTATTCCCTTTCCTTGACCTTGGTAGCCCATCGATAAAATCCATGGAAATACTCTCCCACTTCCATAGTGGAACGTCTAGAGGATGTAATAGCCCACCGGGCTTCTTCGACTCGGCCTTAACTTGCTGGCAAATGATACATCTAGAGACAAACTCTGCCACATCCTTCTTCATCCCAGGCCAAAAGAAAATGCGCTTCATATCTTTATACATCTTATCTCCGCCCGGATGTATAGTCAACTTAGAGCGATGCGCTTCCTCAAGGACTTTTCTTACTAAATCTTCTACCATTGGAACACATAACCTTCCGTCTCTCCTCAGCCAACCCTTGTCATCAATAGAATATTGAGCGAGATGACTAGACGCCTCTCCTCGAATCAGCTTATCCATAATCTCAACTATCTGAGGGTCTTCTCTTTGCGAAGACCCAACTTGATCAAGAAGGGTAGGTCTGAGTTCCAGAGATGCTAAAGAACCGGTCATCGACTCAATCACCAAAGAGAAATCAAAGGTTGCCACATACTCTAAATTCTTCATCTCAACGAATAAAGGACACAGAGTCAACCTTTTTCTACACAATGCATCTGCTACCACATTCCCCTTGCCAGGGGTATAAGCTATCTCAAAATCGTAGGACGCCAAGAATTCCATCCATCTTTGTTGCCTCAGATTCAGATCCTTCTGAGAAAAGAGATACTTCAATGACTTGTGATCGGTAGAAAGCTCAAATCTTTCTCCTAGAAGATAATGGTGCCAAGCCTTGAGTGCATATACCATTGCTGCCAACTCTAAGTCATGAGTGGGATAATTCTTCTCATGCACTTTGAGTTGTCTACTGCCAAAGCATATCACCCTTCCTTCTTGCATCAGAACAGCTCCTAACCCCGTGCCACATGCATCGGTGTATACTGTAAATAACTTCCCTCCATCGGGCAAAGCTAGAACAGGTGCTGATGTGAGAGCTCTCTTGAGCTTCTGAAAAGCAAGCTCGCATTCTATGCTCCAAGCAAAAACTAAATTCTTCTTCGTCAATTTAGTGAGAGGAGCGGAAATCTTCGCGAAGTCCTTGATGAACTTCCGGTAAAAGCCTGCAAGACCAAGAAAACTTCTCACTTCGGTTGCATTCCTTGGAGTCTTCCAATCCTGAACTGCAACTACCTTAGCGGGATCCACCGCGAAGCCTTGCTTAGATACTATGTGCCCAAAGAATCTAACTTCGCTTCTCCAAAAGTGACACTTGGAGAACTTGGCCTTCAACTGATGCGCTCTAAGCGTATCCATCACCTCCACGAGATGCCTTGCGTGCTCTTCCTCATCCTAAGAGAAGATCAGAATATCATCTACGAAGACCACAACAAACTTGTTCAAGAACTCCCTGAACACCCTACTCATCAAGTCCACGAAATATGCGGGTGCATTAGTCAAGCCGAACGGCATGACAAGCCATTCGAAGAATCCATCTGGAGTTCTGAACGCAGTCTTGTCTATACTATCTTCAGCTACCCTGAGCTGATGGAATCCAGTAGCAAGATCAAGCTGAGAGAAAATAGAAGCACCGACAAGCTGGTCAAAGAGATCATCAATCCTCGGTAACGGGTGTTTGTTCTTCTTAGTCAGCTTATTCAACTCTCGATAGTCAACACAAAGTCGGAGAGAACCATCTGCCTTGGTAGCAAATACCACAGGCGTTCCCCATTCAGATATATGATCGACGCTAATCTATGAATTAGAAAAGCGCGATATTTAAATTAAATTTCTGCAAGCGTACAGTTCGTGTAGCAAACAGGTCGAACACAGGGAGGAAAGTTAAATTTTATTATTTATATGTTTCGTGGGCGTGTTAGACGAAACTTTGGAGGTTGATTTTGCAAAACAAAACAAAATTAAAACTGTAATTTGATTCAGAACAGATCTAACTGAACCGACGATCAAATCACAATTTCAATGGAAAGCAAATGAAACTATGAATTAGATTTGAATCTAATCAAACCCAATTTGACCTAAGAAAATAATAAAAAGCAGAAATTGAAATTGCAGAAATTGAAATAACAAACAAGAATTAAAATTAGGATTTCCGCTGAATCTAATTAGACGGTAAATCACTAATGCAAATAAGTGCAAAATACAAATAGTGTTCTACCGAATCTAATCGTATAGACAACACTAGTTGCTAAGAAAACAAAAAAATGCAGAAAATAAAAGAGAAAGAAGAACTTTTATTAGAACAATGGAATAAGAGATGAGATGGTGGCTACAAGGTTATTACAGGGGTATATATAGGGTAGATAGCCAAACCCTAACCCTAACCCTAATGGTAAACGGGCCTGGTCATTACATCACTAATTAGTTACAATGGGAAACATAAATGGGCCTTAGATAAGTAAAGCAAATTTGGGCCTTTTCTCTTTTTCCTCTTGCTTCCTTGACATTTCTTCATTGATTTGTGATGTTCAAAGCCTTTTTATCAATCCTTTTCTTGTCCAACAGCAACTAGATGTGATATCTTCATCTACAATTCTTCAAAATGTAAATATATATCAATTTCATCTCTATTTCTCTACTTTTCTGGTTGCATGCGGGCTGGGTTGGAATATCTGTAAAAGTAACAAAACAATACCCAAGTAATATTTATTTATATACAAAAGATAAGATATAAGAGCATAAAATAAACACATTTCTATGTCAATCAAATACCCCCACACTTATCTTTAACTCGTCCTCGAGTAAAAAGAAAATGAAAAACTAACTAGATAGGTCACACTTTCGTAGGAAACACGATTGCATTGAGCGTATGCAACAAGCCGTTAAACCTCTAGGTGTCCCTAGTAGGACGAGTGGTGTCTCGTGAGGGTTTTCAGCGGATACTACCCACAAAATCCAAATGCAGTATGCTATGATTCTAATTAAACTACATGAATGCAATGGACATATGCAAATAAAAACGAAAAATGAAAACACGACTTGTTTCTGAAGTGGTATAACAAATTAAGTTAACAATTTCTAATCAGTTGATTTTATTTTAAATACCTCGACTTGTCACAAATTTTCAATATAAATCAAGTTTTCAAATGTTAAATTCCAGTTTGGCCAGTTAGTTCGGTCGATAACATAGTGCAGCCATGAAATAAATTCTTAGTTTGCTTGGCACAGTTTGCAAAGTGGTATTCTAATTTTCTCATGTATGGCTAGTCAAATCAATAAGGTCAAGAAGTGTTTGGGTATCATCGCTTATTCTTTATTCTATAAAATTTTAAGATTTATGATTAAGTACATACACCTAACTATAAAGACCAAGGTTTACCACCCATGCACTGCCTCGCGGACTAACGGAGAGTAGGTAAAGAGCTTGGCGGATTGTGCAGGCCGACTTTGACTTTGTCAACAACGTGTCGGTAATCCTTAGGTGTCCAATCCCATAAAATGAGACCAAGATATTCCAACGCTGACTTTGTCAACAACGTGTTGGATAGAGCTTGGCGGGTTTGCACACCAACGCTTGATATACAAGCAATGTTGGATACCCTTGGAATACTGTTATTATTATTATCGAAAATATAAGCACAAAAGAGAGTTACGCGAATTCAACTTAACACAACTTAGTTTTAAAGATTTGAAAAGCCAATATAAGTATTTTAAGTCCTCCACTTATTTAAACAAAGTCTACAATATAGAATAGATTTCATGGCCATCACCTAAGAATCTCCCTATGTACCGGTTACACTATTATCCCTCAAAATTAAACTTTTCATTATATTTCCTATTCGATCTAAGTTGAGAGAGAAAAATACTATCAACTGGCTAAAAATTGTAAACTTATTTTGTTGTATCAATTGAAAATGAGTCGTATTTTAAAAAAAAATGGTATGTTACTACAATCTAAAATGCATGATGGTCCTATATGAAAAGAAAGAAAAATTTAAAGAAAAAATAAAAGGATGTAATGCAGACTCCCCCCACACTAGAACTAAACAGTGTCCACACTGTAATTTTTTTTCTGAATGTGAAAGATAGAAACCAACGATGGATTAATTGCAATATGATTTGTAAAATAAAATGCAATTTAGCAACTATCTGCGTATGAAAATCATATGCAAGACGAAATCTGTGAAGATGATGAATGGTTTGTGAAGAATGAAATTTTCTTTTCCCCCCACACTTGCCTTTGTCGAAAATGATGATTGATGATTTCATGTTTGATTTGTGAGGTACCCTAGGCATATCAATGGATTCTGAGATCAAAATCCTTCCAACAAATTTTTTATCGTGCCAATGATTTGTATCATTCAACTGAAGATTATCATAATCCCATAAATTTGAGTTTTCAATCATAATTTCTTTTGATGATATGGAATTATGGTTATCTTTGAGACTTCCCAAATATTCATTTTCTCCATTTAAAAGCTTAAGTTCATCTTCAAATAATTCTTCAAAAGACATAGTGGTCACGTCTATCGAAGAAAGTGAAGTTTTCTGAGGAGATAAATTAGACGTGTCATCCAAAACTGTTTCTATTATGTCGACTTCTCCTATTTCGATTTCTTTGGGTTGATGAAAAATATTCAGTTCGATGGTTAAATGCCCAAATGATAGCCGAAGTAGGCCGGACCTACAATTGATGATGGCATTCGAGGTAGCTAGGAATGGTCGACCCAATATCAATGGAATCTGATTATTTGAATTCGAAACAGGCTCGGTTTCAAGAACTATGAAGTCAACCGGGAAATAAAATTGTTCAATTTGAATCAAGACATCTTCAACAATGCCTAAGGGTTTTTTAAGAGATCGATCAGCTAGTTGAAGTGTGATATTCGTAGGTTTCAACTCTCCTAGTCCAAGTTGACGATAAACAGTGTAGGGAAGAAGGTTGACACTTGCACCAAGATCAAGTAAGGCGTGACTGATGTGAATATTTCCTATTTTACAACCGATTGTAGGGCAACCGGGATCCTTGTACTTGATTAGTGAAGGATTTGAGAAAACAGAGCCAGTATTTGTCGTTAAGAAGGCAGTTTTGGGAATGTTGGTGGCTCGTTTTTGGGTGCATAGCTCTTTGAGACACTTGGCGTATTGTGGAATTTGTTGGATAGTGTCTAAGAGTGGAATATTGACACGAACTTGTTTGAAGATTTCAAGAATTTTTTCGAAATTCGCATCCTCCTTCTTATTGTTAAGTCTATGAGGGTATGGAGCTACTGATTTATAGACTCTTTCAGACTTTTGATCGTTCGAAGAAGAAGGTTTCGATATAGAAAGTGAAAGAGCCACGGGTGTAGAAGATGGTTTGTTGGGATTGCCAACATTAGGGGAAGACATGTTGTCGGGGTTGCCGACATTAGAAGAAGATATATTGGGATTGCTGTAATTAGAGGAGGAGATGTTGCGATTGCCAACATTCGATGGAAGTTTAGAAAGTTCAGAATGGTGGGCATTAGTAGTCATTGGATGAGTGTCAAGGATTTCGATTGGGGTTGAAATCGAATGATTGTCGGGATTGCCGACACTGTTGTCAACCGTTTTTCTTGATCTGAGGGTGATGACTGAGTTGTTCGAATTAATGTTTTTGTCCTTACAAGAGTTCACGGTACGAGAATTATATTTTGGATTCACCTCGGGTTGACTAGACAAATTTTCATTCTCATTATTTTTCCCTAGTTCCTTTAGCAGATACATCATTTGTTCCATTCGTTTCTCTAAACGCACAATTTCTGGTGACGATTGAGAAGACGAAGTAGATTGAAAGTTAGAATGCCTATATGGTTCACTCGAAGGCTCAGATTGAGGTGAAACTTGAGAAGTTTGAGGACCAAAAGAAAATGGAGCTTGGTTATTCGAATTCGGTATCATGTGAGATGGATTTACTTCATTATTTGGATTAGACCATGAGAGATTTGAATGATTTCTCCAACTAGGGTCAGATGTGGATGAGTAAAGACTATTTTGGGCTATGACATTGACTTGGTCATGAAGGTAATATTGGGGTAGTCCATTAAATTGAGGAGTTTGAGTCTCTAAGGGAATATGAATTGTGTCCACGACATGCACTCCTCTAGTGGAAGCACGGATGGGAACACGAATGGACTCCCATTGCATGTCCCTTTCAGAATAATCCTCTAAGAATTTCCAAGCTTCATCGACCGTTTTAGACATAAAATCTCCCCCACACATTGATTCTAGTTGACTTCTAGCCTGATAGTTTAGACCCTCATATACAATTTGACATAAGTGATCTTTTATGATTCCATGATGAGGACAACTATACAGTAATTGGTTGAACCTATCAAAGTATTTTGAAAAAGTTTCCCCCTCATTTTGAGAAAATTGATGTATTTCAGTTCGAATTTTTAGAGTTTTGTGAAAAGGGAAAAACTTTTTCAGGAATACACTGACGAATTCATCCCAACTTCTTATTGACTGTTTGGGAAGAGAATTTAGCCATCGTTTAGCGCTTTCAAGTAGTGAAAATGGAATTAGCCTTAGCTTGATTGATTCATTGGATAATTGTTGCATTTGAGATGTGGATGAATACAATTCAAACTCACTTAAAAATTCATAAGCATTTTCAGAACCAGTGAATTTTGGTACCCCTCGAATGAAAGAATGTTTAAGCTCAAAATTTCCTTCAGTTGGTGGAAACACGATGACAGAGGGTTGAACGGTTCTATTTGGATAACAACGTTCTCGAAGAGATAAGGGTCTATTCATTTCCAAATTGAGATTTTGAAAGTTTTGATTTACTCGGTTTTGATCCAACTCGTTTGGAAAGTTCTGATTTACTCGAGAACCCCTAGGAGAATTATGTTGGCTAACACTGTTTTCACTCATCGTTATCAAATGTAAACAAAGAAAATCTTAGATTCGAGGTTGACAAAATGAGCTTCACTTCAAAATAAATAACGTACACTAGTATATCTCATTAATTGATAATCTCGATTTGAAGGGGGAAGAGGGTCTTATGGCCGTTCACGTATAGTATAAATACTAAGGGATACGACCAATGTTTTACGGGTAGTATGCAACCTCTTTTGCTAGAAGTTCAATAAATTGAACTAATATATATCCGCGATCAAACCGTTGAGAAAATCAATTTCATGAAATACACTTTTCTAGTTAAATAATTTGAAATATCTAATCTGTTGAAAACGATGGAAGTGATGATTTTAATTATCGAAATTCGCTCCTCACCAAATAGATTCAGAAATTACAACAACACAGAACAGTCACAGAAATATAAATCAATGATTAAAAATTTTACATTCAAGCCGCTGCCCCTGCAGAAGATTTTTACAACAATTTCTATATTTTCAAAGCGGCTTCCGCACCTGTAGAGTTTAGAAAAATATTACCGTGGGGTATGGCAGTCCGTCCAAAAAATTTGAGTAGTGCTCACGTTTCAAACTCCACTGTTTGCAAATCTGTTGAACTCTAATTCCTTGTTCGCATTTATCGAATTATATTTGTTGCTTGGGTCTTCGAATATTCTTCCCTTTTTTTTTAGAGAAAAAAAAAGAATAAAACAAACAAAAGAGAGAAAAAATAAAACCAAATTGGAATTAAGACAAAAACTAGACTAAAAAGGTGAAAATAACTAAACTAATGACACTCCAAAAACTAAACTGACCTGCAGTCACCTCTTAAAAGAAAATGAATGAAAAAAAAATAGAAAATAAATCTCAACCACAACTCGGGCATGACCAAAGAACTTAACACCGAACAAAAAGGCAAGAGTCAAAAGGGTACGAATTACATGCCACGCCTATAAAACAAATCACGCCAAAGGGAAACAAATCATCTGTCAAACCAACTTAAGTACCACCAGATTCTCAACTCTAAAACACACCCCTTTTCTTTTTATTCGATTTCTCAAACTAAAAGCCAAAAAAAATTAAAAATCACCCTTTCTATAGAAGACCACGCCTAAAAGATCTATTGCTAAATTAATACAAGGAACCAACTTCAATGTTTCGAATAAAAGGGCCACTAATAGAAAAAATAGAACAGTCCAGATGAACAAATAGTAGGCAACAAAATTTTCACCCCTTGTTTGTTTCCTAGGAAACAAATGATGAGAAATATAAAACCATATACCCACTTGGTTTCTGAAAATAGCTCAACAACAGGAGGCCGAAATTAAATAATTAAATATGATTAACCTTCAACAGTACAAAATCCATGCTGCCCCTTTTACCTCAAAAACAAATAAGCAAAGCTGCCTTCTCTCTCTTTTTCTTGTTAGAAGCGATTAAAAACAAATCCTAAGGTCAATCTTTGGATCGGGATTTCAAATATTAGCAAGTGATTCGGGTTTCAGACCTTCGAATTTGGTTATAGGCGTTTTTTTTCTTCTTGAAAATACTAGTCTTCGATTTTTGATTTGGGAATTGCGATTTCGATTGAAGCTGGGTTTCGAGCTGGGTTTGTGTATGCGATTCTGGATATGGTTTTCGTATGGTGAAGGTGATGATGGTCTGTGAGAGTTGATGCGTGCTTGGTGGTATTGTCTGATAGAAGAAGACGATGACTTGGTGAAGTGGTGGAAGGAATTTATGTTTGAAGGTCACGCTGTAAGTGGTTTTGGTGTGTGTGGCCGGTGCGGTATTTGATTCATTTGTTGTGAAAAACAACAGAACTTGGTGTTGATTGAACGGTGATTGGACTGTGGCAAGTATGGTTTGAGGTACTGCGTATGGGTGATGAAGTGTGGTTTTGTGGAGTGACTATGGCCCGACACAGTTCGACGGAGAATTTGTTGAGATGGAGCGAACGAGGAAGATGGATGTATGGGAAAAAGGAGGTGCTGTGTTGGATGGGAAGGTGCAGATTTTTTTTTTTTCTTTTTTTCTTTTTTTGAATCAAGGAATCAAGAGGATCTAAAGAATGAAAAAGAGGAAGGGAAAAAAATGGCAAGGAGTTGAAGAATGGAAAGAAATTAAGGATTTATTTTTTTTTTATTTTTTATTTTTTTTAAGACTTGTAGAAAGGAGAAAAACTATGTACTGAAAACAGGAAATAAATCAAAGGAAATTTGGCAATTCTTTTTCTCTTCCTTAGTTCATGACAGAATCAACGTAATTGATACGCCACACCACTAATCGAGATTTTTTTTATATATATACAAGAAAACAAAAATAAAATAAAAACTAACACGAATCAGAAATTTAATAAATAATAAAATTTAATCGTTACCTCCCCGGCAACGGCGCCAAAAACTTGATCGACGCTAATCTATGAATTAGAAAAGCGCGATATTTAAATTAAATTTCTGCAAGCGTACAGTTCGTGTAGCAAACAGGTCGAACACAGGGAGGAAAGTTAAATTTTATTATTTATATGTTTCGTGGGCGTGTTAGACGAAACTTTGGAGGTTGATTTTGCAAAACAAAACAAAATTAAAACTGTAATTTGATTCAGAACAGATCTAACTGAACCGACGATCAAATCACAATTTCAATGGAAAGCAAATGAAACTATGAATTAGATTTGAATCTAATCAAACCCAATTTGACCTAAGAAAATAATAAAAAGCAGAAATTGAAATTGCAGAAATTGAAATAACAAACAAGAATTAAAATTAGGATTTCCGCTGAATCTAATCAGACGGTAAATCACTAATGCAAATAAGTGCAAAATACAAATAGTGTTCTACCGAATCTAATCGTATAGACAACACTAGTTGCTAAGAAAACAAAAAAATGCAGAAAATAAAAGAGAAAGAAGAACTTTTATTAGAACAATGGAATAAGAGATGAGATGGTGGCTACAAGGTTATTACAGGGGTATATATAGGGTAGATAGCCAAACCCTAACCCTAACCCTAATGGTAAACGGGCCTGGTCATTACATCACTAATTAGTTACAATGGGAAACATAAATGGGCCTTAGATAAGTAAAGCAAATTTGGGCCTTTTCTCTTTTTCCTCTTGCTTCCTTGACATTTCTTCATTGATTTGTGATGTTCAAAGCCTTTTTATCAATCCTTTTCTTGTCCAACAGCAACTAGATGTGATATCTTCATCTACAATTCTTCAAAATGTAAATATATATCAATTTCATCTCTATTTCTCTACTTTTCTGGTTGCATGCGGGCTGGGTTGGAATATCTGTAAAAGTAACAAAACAATACCCAAGTAATATTTATTTATATACAAAAGATAAGATATAAGAGCATAAAATAAACACATTTCTATGTCAATCAATATACTTCGTCTAATGAAGTTCTTCTCAAGCAACTCCTTCACTTGCTTACTTAGCTCCCGCCTTTCACGCGGAGCCATGTGCCGAACGGGCAAAGAAACCGGCTTTGCATTATCCACCAGGTAAATGCGGAAATCAATCTCTCGCTTAGGGGGCAACCCCCTAACTTCATCGAAAACATCCGGATACTCTCGAACCACTCTCACTGACTGAAGAGTTTCCATTGACGAGTCGAGTGATTCAAGATAGCACAACATGACGGGACCTCTCGGATTACAAGAAATCTCTAGGGTGTTTCCGAGGCGAGTCACGAGCCTCACAACCCTATGCTCACAATCAAGGATGGCTCCATATCTGGACAACCAATCCATGCCCAATATCAATCCGTATCCCCTAAAACCAAGAACATAAGCACTACACAAGAACTCTACACTCAGTATAGAGATCCTCAAATCCCCACATATCATAGACAGATGGGCGGAACCCCCAATAGGATTTGAGACACAGACGGGATCATCTACCAAGCTAGTACTAAGGTGCAAACTATCAACAAGATCAGATGAGATAAAGCTATGCGATGCACCAGAATCAAACAAGGTACGAACTGGAAAATCAGAAATATATACAAGGCTCTCAACAGAAATACTACCTCGATCGGGAACTGGAGCGGTATTGAGAGCATGAACTTGCCCTCCTGAAGGTCTAGCACGCTGAGTCCGACCCTGGCCTTGCCCTTGCTTCTTCGGGCAATCCTTACTGAAATGTCCAGTCTCACCGCAGAAAAAGCATTCACCATTCTTCCTTTTCCTCTTCTTACAATCCTTAATAAGATGCCCAACTGAACCGCAATAATGGCACTTCCCCTTGTTGTTCTTGCCCTTGTTGTTGTTTCCCTTGTTGCCTTGACTCTTGTTCTTGTTCTGATTGCCTTGACTGCTCTGACCACTTGGATTACCCTGATTTCCTTTCCACTGGGAATCAATCTTCTTGGCTTGAGTATCATTCAACTTGATTTCTTTCCTGACATCTCCCTGAAGTAACGCCATATCAACCAAGCTCTCAAACGTGGCCCCATGGGGAATATGTGACATAGCCAATCCCTACAACGGCACATTCAATCCTCTAGCAAAACGAAGAGCCTTCTTCTGAGGAGTATTCACCATATCCAAGCCAAAACGAGCTAACTGATTGAACTTGTTCACATATTCTTTGACAGACATATCTCCTTGTTTCAAAGTTATGAACCTCTCCATTTGCAGATTCTCCTCGGCAGAAGATAGAAACTTAAGCACGAACCTTGCCCTGAGATCGGCCCAAGTCTCAACAGGCCTAGTACCATTGGTGACTTCCCACCAATAAGCGGCTTCATCCTTCATAAGCCAAACCGCCAACAAGATCTTCCTCTGATCGTCTAACCCAAAGATAGTAAATAAATCCTCGGTCTCTTTGAACCAATTTCTGGCCTCTACAAAAGTCTCAGTGCCTTGAAAGTTCTTGCCAACCATTGCTTTGAAATCTTTGCAAGTCTTTGCGAAGTCAGCTTGAGGATGCTGAGGGGGAGGAGGAAGAGGAACCTCAGCGACATGAGGAGGAGGAACATTAACTACCGGAGGAGGAGGAGGAGAAGGAGGAACATCTGCGGGGCCGGCTTCGGTCGCCCTAGCCTCCAAAAGTCTCCTATACCAAACAGGTACGTGTACTCCCTCCGGAATAGCAAAGTTATCGGCCATACTGAAAACGAAGAAAAAGACAGATTCAGAATGGAGAAAAACGAAGGAATTTTTGCTAATGGCTTTTTGGGGAATAGCCTTTAAAATAAACTAGACTTTTCTTTGGAAAATACTTTATACTTGTTTTGAAAATAGTTTTCCAAAAGTTTCAAAAACCTTTTTGTTCCTTCTCGTAAACCATATGCTCTGATACCAAATGTAACACCCCACCTCCGCCAGGGTGGCTCTTGCAAGCACTCTGACTTTGGAGGGGCGTTTGAATCGGGTAAACATGCATAATGATATATCAAGGCAGAATAAGAACATATGTATATATGTAAACAGAGTAAATAAGATAAGTAAAACAGCGGAAGATTTCAAACTATTTCAAAACAAGTCTGGTACAACATAACTTTCCAAATAAACAAGTCTAGATAAAAACAAAATCAACTGAAAAACTGAAATACACAAGTACTATCCCCAAAATAAGTGATAACCATAGCTAGCTTCATGTCAAGACCGTACATGAGCTAAAATCCCACAAGCGAGCGATCAGAAATCCAAGCTAAGCTCCAATATTCCCTCCCTGAGAACCTTTGGGGGGGGAAACAGAAGAAAAGAGGCGAAAGAAAACAGGTCAGTCAAAAAGACTGAGTAAGCCCTATTACAATCAATGTAAACTGATAAAGTTAACTGGCATGAGAAGCAGGGATGATCATAAGGATAACAACATACTAGCATGATGATTAACTAACAAGGTAGATAAAGGTGTCATCGCATAATCAGGTTTAAGGTTTTGCACCACAGGTGTACTAGCAAACTAACATGACTTAAATAAACAAGTATTGATCCCTTGGCCCAAGCTTTGGCCCAATAACATGAAGTGACCCTAATACGAGGTCCAATAACATGAAGTGACCCTAATACGAGGTCCAATAACATGAAGTGACTCTAATACGAGGTCCAATAACATGAAGTGACCCTAATACGAGGTCCAATAACATGAAGTGACCCTAATACGAGGTCCAACCAAACGGTCTAATCGATCGGCTCCCTAAGCCTAACTCGTCACGTGTTGGTGTCAATACGGCCCAAACATAATTGTAGTCAGACTGTGCTGGGTCTCCCGTCGGGTGTATCAAGCCCTAGGGTGTCAACCCCTGGACACCATAAACATAAGTGCACAGTCTCGATCTACTGGTACCCGTGCATGTTTTCCCCGGCTCCGGACTACGTGCACGACCATAGTCTGTCCGGAACTACACCGGCGTACCACTCTGCCGTCGTTTTTGGTCACTTACCTCAAGTCCAGTAATCGTGCCCCCACCCTAGCCTAGTCCCTAGGGTCGTAATGATACAAACTTGGGATTACTGCTGGAGTGGACCCCCATTGCTAGGATTTTCTAGTGGGTTAAGTATGGTTTAACCCTCTTGCTAATCATGGATTAACTTGGTTAAGTGTAACGATGGGTTCACGACTTAACCCTGATTAATCTACCAAGCCCAAATTGGTTAAGTATTAAGTGGACCATGACTTAACCCTAATCATGAGGCATTAATTAATTAATGTGCCTTAACCTCTCACATTAGACTTTGTTGCGGTTACTAGTTAAGCCGGTCGGTTCCGGGTAGCTTTATACCACAACTTGGTCTAACCTCGGGTTCAAGGTACAACATGGCCAACTTCTCACATTAGGTCCTATTGTTTGTAGCAACTGGTTAAGCCGGTCGGTTCCGGGTAGGTTTACACTACAAACTCAACCCAACCTCGAGTTGGTCACACTTATATTTTCTAAGTGTCATGTCCATTATGTTTCCAAAACATATTACAAGTTTTCAAGCAATTGGGTAGACCTAACTTAATAGGTAAATTCCCAATGGGTAGACCTAACTTAATAGGTAAATTCCTAATCTTATGTTTTTATGTCTTTTAAGTTTTACCCAACCCCAAACGCAATCCCATCGCTTACATATCGCAATAGTGCATAAAGGATAGAAAGAGGGAACTTGGCATAATCATGACATAAAGGTGTTGAAGCCACAAGTTTAACATGGTGGCATATGAAATGTACATATGTTCATATACTTGCATATTACATTTTTAGGCCTCAAAAGCATGCATAAAACCAAACTTAGCATATTGGTGATACATGGTGATAAATGACATGTAGAAATGGCCATAAGTTCGCATTTAGCCTCACATGCAAGTTATCATAAGGGATATGATAACTTACATGTTGCCAAAATGCAACCTTTAGCATAAAGCTTGAAGCTTTAAGCTCATAAACCCAAGATAAGCTTGCATAACATGATAACATGAGCAAAATGATCAACCCAAACTTGCATAACATAACTTGCATATCATATGGCAAACTTGCATATCATAACGTAGCAAACTTGCATAACATAACATGATAAACTTGCATATCATAACATGGCAAACTTGCATAACATAACATGATAAACTTGCATATCATATCATAATGATCAAACACAACTTGCATCATTCATTAACTTTAGAGTTTAAATATGAAAGTAGAAAAGGGCTTACACTGCTTATGAAGACACAAAAATATGACCAAGCCCTTATGCAATCAAATAAACCCAAAATGCAAGCTCCAATAGAAAAACCCTTAAGCCAAAATGATCAAAACTCTTGCTTTATGATGCAAATATAGAAACTTGACTTGAATGCAAGCTAATGATGCTCATACAAGCTTGAAAACACTTGTATGCATGGAAAATCTCTCATAAAAATTTATTTAGGAATTTTATGAAGAGAGTGGAGGCCATGAGAGGAATGATTTTGCCATAGTTTAGTTGTAGGAATGAATAATGATGATTTAGGGTTAGGTTAGGGGCTTATTTATAGAGATTAGGACTAGTTTTAGCCTTAGGATTAAACCCTAGTTCCAATCTCAGCCTTAAAACCGAATCTGGCCCCAAAACCTAACCAAAACCTCAAAATGGTGCACCAGGCAAAACTGCCTGGCTGGACCAAGTCGATAGCCAAGTCGACAGGGCTGTCGACTTGGTTCCAACCAAGTCGACTCCCAAGTCGACAGGGCTGTCGACTTGGGTACTCTAGCGGGAATTTTCCCGCCTGCGCCCAACTGCCCTAATTTCCAAATTCAAACTTGAATTTGAAATCTGTTTTTACTTCGAAATTTTCTGAAAACTTCGTTGGGCCTTAATCGGGTCATACGGACTCCGATTTTCGAAAACTCAGACTCTATTTCGCGTATTTTTCCGAGATGAACGCAATGGCATAGCCCGTTTCCCTTGATTCAGATTTATAAATTAAATTCTGCCTCGATTTACGTTATAACAGGTTATTGAAAATACGGGTTGTTACAGTTTTCTTCCTTCGCAAAGAACTTGAATGAAAAGAATATGAATAGATAATAAAGCAAGCAGAATAGGTCAAATAAGCAGAAGATTAACATCTAATTTGATTAGATAGTGGATTTCCCCTAAAAAAACTTGCGATTAGGGTTTAAAACAGTATTCAAAATAGAATTTCATATAAATACTTACTAGGACTTTCGATTAAGGAGACTTTTCGATTGGATCAAGCAAGAGACTTCTTTAACTTCGATTTTTCTTCTGACCTTTTTTTTCTGATGATAGATTATAGAAGATGAAATTGAGGGAAGATGAAAAGGGCATTGTTATTGACACTCCAAATATTGTTAGGGGGAGGCCAATTTTTTACTTTCTAAAAAATTGTTAAGGGGAGTACTAAGGAGGAAAGTAGCCCCTTAACAAATAAATGTACTTTTACATTATTATCCATTTAGGCTTATTTTGGGTTTTTGTGATTTAGGAGACTTATGATTTTACAGTTGGCTAATTCTATTTATACACCAAAAATTGCTAAACATATACCAAAAATTATAATAAACTAATATACATCATATATTACTTTACATACCATTTCTTTTACTAAAATATCCATGTTCTCATCTTTTTTTTCTTTCCTTTTTCAAATTTAAAACACAATTACCAAATATTAGAAACTCTTTGCATCAAATTGAGTAAAATTTTACAAAATGAAATATATTTCTTGTACTAATATTGCAACTTTTATTAACTTTATGGAAAAAAATCAATTTCAACAAAATTACTGTAATTTTACAAAATAAATCAACACTTCTAAATTAGACCGTTATTTATGAATGTTTTCTTAATTGAAATTTTAGATTTCATGATTAAATAATTCATTAACATATCTATTTTGTATCAAATTTCAATACTTTTAAGAATGATTTGGCATTTTATATGCAGAAGTATTAAAAAAGCAACTATCAGGAAAGGGTAATTTAGTAATAAAATTTTATAGAAAAAATAATGGTGTATGTTAAGGAATTTTTGGTGTGTAAATAGAATTTGCCTTTATGGTGAGTAATTTTTAGAAGTAAGGGTAAAAACGTAAAATGTAAAAAAAAATAGTCATCTACATTGATCCCTCCCTTAACAATTTAAAAAAAGTGGAGTGTTCTTAAAATTTGGCCTCCCCTTAACAGAAAATGGAGTGTCAATAACAATGCCCGATGAAAAAACCATCTGAAGTCCGATGGGTTTTCTAGCAGGTATCTCAAAATTTTGTGCCACGTGTGCCAAAAATTTAGTGAACCCTAAGGGCCTTCATTTTGGCCTTGATTAATATAATACGGGGCCAATTTCATTTAATGCCTTTAATTATTTATAGATACATCTCTAATTGCCTCTATAGTTATTTGTAGAGGCAAACATTAAGTTTGCTCAAATACAGTATAATTAGAGGCTAAACGTTTTTTAAGCCTCTAATTTTGTGCCCCTAATTCTATTAAAGTTGGTAGATATATATTATAACTTTACTTTAACTTTTCCTATATTGAACCATAATCTTTTGCGGTGATATCGCAATCATCCTATTTTTCTCAAACATTATACATAAAAATACCTTTTGTTTCGTTACTTGTGTTCATTATAAGCGCACCTTAATTGGGATAAGATATAACAATGTTAAACTAACTAGTTTCATAGGCAATTCAAAACTGAAACAAAATCCAAATAAAGTAATCTTGTGCTTTAGTATTTAAAAAATCAGTGGCAGTGCTAAACTATTATTTCAGACAAGCCAACATATTTCCATTATAAAACAACATGCTTGAGCCAATGAAAAAAGGGCTAGAATATATATTTAAGCATGTATCTCATTTGCATAAGACAAAATTAACTATGTTAAACTTAAGAGCAAGCTTTTAGTTTCGGGCATAGCAGAACTGGAAAACTTTGTTGAAGGATTGAAAATTTTCGGATAGGGCACTGACCATAGTTGGTCGCCTTCGTCCCAGTAAAAAATAGTAAAAATCCTAAAGGATCTTTATCAGCTATGCTGGTGTGTTTGTACACTGAATACTGGTTTGTATTTTGGAAGAAAAAGAAGGTGCACTGAACTCATTTTAATATTACAATAGACATATACAATTGTCCTTGCATTTAGTTTTCTTCAACATATTAACAAGTTTAGCATTAATCTTGGATTCCATGGTAATTTGTAGGCTATTTATAATGGTACCTGAAATATATATATATAACAGTAATTATATGTGCAATAATACATGATTTTCACCTTTCTTTCTTCTTCATGTTTTTTGAATGAGGTTGTTAAGTGAGACGATTTGCACTTCATTTACCAAATTAATTAGGTGGGTGATTCATTGCTGAAAAACAAAAGATACCCAGTACCAAACACTTTGTTAAGAAAAACAACAAATTTATTCATTCCAACCTGAACCTGGCCTTAGCAACACCTTTCCTACAACCTGTTAACAAACTTATTTATGATTCAACAAATACAAATTTCATATTATTTCACATTTAACAAGCGTTATACAACTCTACTTGAATTGGAAATAACTATCAAATCACCGATTTTGTAAAGGGAAAAAATTATCTGTGGTAAACTTTTCTAACCCTGCAACAGTGATACTAATATTTTTCCTTTTCTTTTAAAAAAACCACATATATATGATATGCTAAATCTAAAAGCATTCCATTATCGCTTTCAACTTCACCACATAAACAGAAAAGACAACCTTTATTATCTGTTCAATGACTACAACAGATTTATGTACAAGGAGTCAAAGTATAGGCTTAACATACTGGAAGCATGGTAAGCCGAAAGAAACAAGACTACATATCAGCGACCGAATCGGTTAAATCGGCAGCAGAATCAGCAAGCTTGTCATGAGTCCATCTCTTCAACATCTCCAATGCAGCTTTGGGCTGATCCATTGGAACCATGTGTCCAACATTGTGTACCTATATCATATGACAAGCGTATATAATACCTTCAATATAAATTTAAAATATTTAAGAAACAACTTTTTTTTAAGTACCTTAAGGAAGCTGAGAGGTCCATGAGTTTTAAGTACACCGGCTTCAGTGCCATCGACCTTGAAAGGCTTTTCAGGCGATGATACAAAATCGTGTTGACCAGACCACTCCATCACATGGACCCACCTTGAGTTTCCTGCTCAGAACCACCAAATTTAAAATTTAAATTTCCAATTTCAAATTTAAAATAGTTAGAGATGAAATCGTCACTATAAATTAAACATACCGAGCCAATTGCAGATCAAATCATATTCACCAGCATAAATTAGAAGCTTGATCCATCTTCCAGAAGTACAGGGATACCAACTTCCAAATTCCTCATCCAATCGGTAAGCATGGCTTGGTATACTGTAGGGCTGCAAGACACAAATTCTATGTCCCCTACTCCAAGAGAGCCTCTAACTGATTTTTGATTCGGAAACTTCTCCATGTTTGAAAAATCGTAGCATAGACTTCCTTCGCATTGCTTCCTTATATCGTAGTACTACAAAGATTGAATGAATGATTATGGGGACATTAAAAGATAAGTATACAGTCAAAGTGAAAAATAAAATAAGAAATGGAAGGGATGGCTTAAATTAATAGTTCCAGCAAGTTTCATGATGGAGTTAAATATTGTATTACAGACCATATATGATGCCATGCATGATACAGATCCAGATGTTCCTGAAAAAGTTCCATTAGATGTTGTTGAACTTTGATTTTTTTTCATATTTAAAATTAAGAAGCGATAGAGGTCAAACGAATTACCACAAAGCTTGATGACAACCTCACACACTGGCAAATTTTTGTTGATTCTCTCGTAATCAGCATGCGTAATGATTTTGTTTTCCAACGCATAGTCTGTGTATGCTTTGTACTGAATTGTTGGATCAGTAAGTCCATTACAAATGGAAAAACGCTACAAAAGCGATGCTCGATGTCATAAAGTATAAAAGCCCACCTTTGTTATTTTAAATGAAGATTCAAGAGCAAAATTACCTTCAAATTAATATAGATGCCTTCGTTAGCTTTATTTCCTTAGTGAACCCTGCTTGCAAAAGCTGGGATGTAATGCCCACAACATAAGATTCTCCAGTTATGTAGAAGTAGTTTTGCATGAGTTCTGGATGCTCCTTGAAAAATGTCTGACAAATTATTTCAAGGGGAAATTCATTAATTGGACATAGCTGACTCCACTCAACTGAACTCTAAACACAGATGGAATGGATATTTTTCTATTGCCTTAGGTAACTGGCAAGGATGAATGTCAGTCAAAAATTTGTAATAAAATTATGAAAATTATCTGGTTTACAGATGTTTTGTACGATAGATTTTAACTTTTGAATCAAGGCCAAAGCTCAATGTAGAATGTACACAAATCTGCTACAATGTCTAGGATTTTTCTAGATCCAAGTGAAAATTCAAGCTCGTTTACATGTTTGGAAAAATAATTGATATGAACCCTAAAACTCAAAAAGAGTCAACGAGTCAAATTCAAAATTGAAAAAAAAAATGTTAAGAGTAGATGGGTCAAATAAGCCTAGTTAAACATCCATTGATTATAAATATTATGACAAGTGAATATGCATGAAAGGAGTGGATATCCATCCTACATTCTAAGAGTACACATACACTACTTATTTATCCTATCACCTATGTAACAATGATTGGGTTTGTAATCAACATCTCTGTCGCAGTGATTAGACACTTCAACTTGAACGTAAAAGATCTAGTGTGCATATATATATATATATTGTGTGTGTGTGCGCACCAAGAAGGTCTGCCTTGAGAAAAGGTATCAAGTGGCTGACCTATATCTTATTGGGTATTAAGTGGTTAGGACTAGGTTCGTTCATAAGGATCACGTCGTAGTTCGGAACCCAAGTCATTGGGCCTGCCCTTCGAGAAGTAAATGTTTATTGGGTCTGCCTTTCTCATATAAGACACTAAATAGTCCTGATAGATGATAACGTGTGTGGGGTTAAGAGATGGCTAACCTAGGGACAGATTATGTATTCATGGCCTAAGGGACCACCGTCTAAGGGAAGTATTAAGCGGTTAGGAGTTCACTCGTGGGGACAGTTAAATAATAGCAACAGGGTTCAAATAGGGGTTCTACTTACAAGAAGCCGTGTTCCAAACCTAAAGCCTGTTATCAAGCAACTGTTACTATTTCTCACCCTATAAGAGGGTTATCATTTATGATGTATTAACGTTGGAACAGGGTATTAATTGGCTTGAGGTCCTGCATTAGGTATTAAGTGACTAAAGGGATGTCGCTCCTAAATAAACATGGTATTAAGAGACCATAAGAGAATTTAGCTTTGGGTATTAAGTGACTTTAAGAATGTCCGCCCTACATGTTTACCTTGTGTGTTTTTTGCGAAGACATAACTTGAAAAGTTTACAACTACCTAATGCAGAAAATAGCCTTCTTAACTTACTTGTATTTCATTCACCGGAACTTTATGTTCTAACCTCCCACTCTTAACATTAATAGGACAATAGGTGAGACATGTGATTAAGGATGGAGGAGGAGTCTCTTGAAGATCTAGTTATTATGATTATTGCTTATTTACCACTATTGTTATGTAATTGGGATGAATGATGATGTCCCTTGAAGTTCGAGACATGTTGTAATTGTAAATTGTGGTTTTTAAATAATCGGTACATCTTATATTTATGATATTATATTTTGTTCCATCTGCTATGAGTTTTGATTTTCGTTTTAGGTTGCTTTATATATCTTTTTAAGTTAATCCATGTATGAACCAATGGTCCGTTTAGAGTGGCTTTAAGTTCCGATGGACCTTTTCTAGGTCAGAATTTAGGTCCATTCCTGACAGGTTGTTACACATGTCTATATGCAACATGGACTTACGCGATATCCTTTATTTAAAAAGATTTTTAAAATATACTAAATAAATTCCTTGTGATTTGATTTTCTCATACTGGTCATTCCAAACTGACCAAGACCTTATTTTCTTATAATGCAAAGGTTTGACCAAATTTGTTGTTTGGTTAGTTTTAGGCAGTTTAGGGATCACCCGACGAGCTTAAGTCCTAGGATGTACTCCTATATTTCCCTTTATTGTTCCCCAGTTTGTTCAGTTGTATTTATATGCTTTTGTGAGGATAAACTATTATAACTGTCCAGGTTGAAATAGTTTAGTGTACTCTGATTTGTAGATGTAAATAATTTTTTTGTAAAGATCTTCATAGTATATATTATCAGACGCGTTGTGAGATTCTGCTCCATCTTCTCTTTTTCACTCCAATATTCTATTCTTACCCACGCTTAGATATTTAACATGTGAATATCGTGAACATATTAGTATCCATTCCTAAAGGTCGAATAGACAGGTCGTTGCATGGTATCTTTCAATGTAACTTGAATTTGAAATGATTTTTTTTTTTTGCTTGAAGATGCATTTCGGCTAGCAAAAGCAAGGAGAAGTATGCCAATAAAATGGTCAATGATTAGGGTTAAAGATCAATATTTAGATGGTTGTCTAAGAAAGAAATAAGGTAAGTCTGTTATCCCTTCTCACTCAACCTTTAAAATGTATCTCCAAACATATCCCTTATGTTTTAGTGTAGTAACCCGTAACTTCCCCGGTAAAGGAAAGAACGAATTGCTTTGAGGACAATACACGTTGGAACACAAACAGAAGAACATTTCATTATTTATTACAACAATTCCATCTGAATACAAGAATATACAGAGTATGAATAAATATTACACATTTCACGAATATCAGAGATTTAAATTACATTTAAATACATAGCAGCAGAAAATAATACAAAGCACAACTGAAAGAGATAAACGGATACAGAGCTTTCCGGATATCGTTTTAGCTGTACACCTGGATCCTGTGAATATAAATCTGCAAAACCAAAACTACTAGCTTCCCATGTGGAAAATAGGGGCAGCCAGAGTTTAGGTTAAAATAATAAACTCCAGGTCAGTCATGTGACTGGTGTGAGAACTAAAACAGTTACTAATCTTTTATTTTTAAAGTTAGGTAAATCAAGGGACTACGCTGTATAACACGGAACAGGTTTCCTCCCAAGAATACCAGTGCATAAAACAAACAGCGCAATGCTAAATAAAGAAAAATGAAGCTATTATAAGACCCAGGCCCATCACACAATGCAACGCAAGCAAGAGAATAGGGTTTTACTTATAATAGCCAAAGAATGCTTAATACGAGAAATTTTATCTTTTATTATTACTATAAGTGAAGAAAACAACTTAAAATATAAATGTATCAATCATTGGCGGCATGGGTACCATATATCATGTCGCTAATACTAGGCTCTACAATCAAAACCGAAATATCACGTATTGGAAATTGGATTTCCGTCATGAGTCGAGGCAAGGGGCAAGCTCTTCTCCGTTCGAGACACTCTAGCAAATGTCTCAGGACCACACACAGCGATCCTGGATGCTTCAGGGCCAGTCCTCTCTTACTTTTGAGGATTAATAATTCCTAACCACACGCTTCCCAGTCCTATCAGACCTATATCCGAGGTGCCTCGCATCCAACAACCACACAGGTAAAAAGTATATAAGTGTCAGGACTGGTAGGTCACTGACATCACCCATAGCTAGAAAGAAACGTCGTACTCTCCCTGCAGTCCGATCCCGTTTTTGACTCATACCGAGGTGTGAGGCTCGCGAGTTAACGCTATACATAAAGCTATGCCACACAGGCCGTGCTTTGATCATCAACCACAAGACTTTTCTTTTCAACAGAAGCCTTGATCATCTGCCACTTAGGCATGCCACGTAGGCAATTCATGCCATGCGATTGATATCTATCGATATATAACCTCTAAGCTCGTACGTCTCAGAGAAGGGCGTTAAGCAAGAGAATAAATTCTCCGCCGCCAAATAGATATATATATTTAATAGAAATCAATCACATAGAATAAATTCTAATGTCAGACACACAGTCCATTTACAAGTTCGTTCTGGGTCTAAACAAAACCGGAGGAACCTTATTCCTCGCATATCCATCGGTCTCCAAGTACATCTGGACGATCACTAACTGATTCCCTCCTCTTGGGTGTACAGCCCAATCAAGATCATCAATAATCATCCAAACGATGTGAAGACCTACAGTCTTCAACCACCGTCTTCATCTTCGACTTATCGTCGAATCGGTTATTCAGAATGGGTATAAACCCGGCCTTTCCGAATAACCCGTGTATATAATAAATAAGTGTTACACAAACACAACATACGCCTCATTCCAATTCAGAATATTCTTTTATTCAAATATATTCACATTCTTAGGGAAAGGTTCCTATTAATTTTATCAAAGATAAATTCTTCTAAATTTATTCTTTAATATTCCTTTGGATATCATTTCAAACCATGTTAAGGTTTTCCAAACTAGTCAGGATTAGCGAACCACACCGAAGTAATTATTTATTTATTTCATTTCCCAATCCCAACCTATTTATCCCATGGAGCAAAACTGGTAATACTCCATATCTAACACCACGGTGTTATCGGTAAATATTAATTACAGTTTCACGTTCAAATCTAATTAAAGATTTAACTATCGCTTTGGAGCAAAACTGGTTATACTCCATTCTCGATCACTTTAATATAATTAAAGATTCATTAAAACTCCACTTAGTTTTAATCTTCTCAAAAATCAATATCCCATCTTTAACTGGGTTAAAGAACCAATGTCATCTAAAACACGGTTCACGATAAACCCAAAATCACTTTCCATTGTTATTCGGGTTAAAGAACAGGTGTTATTCAAAACACCGCTCACGATAAACCCCAAAAACCAATTTAAATCCAATTCCAATTAAATACTAATTAACTGGAAATTTCACTAAATCTAAATTAAAAGATTTATTCTTTTCTAAACTGGGTTCAAGAACAGTGTTATTGAAGACACCCTTCACGACGAACCCAAAATCCCATTTTATATTAAATGTAAGGCTCTGAATAGAAAATATATTGGCTTATATTCAATATCAAATTCTGAAACCAACAAATATCGTATTAGAAATAACAATATAAATATATCTTTCAAATTTCCACAACCATATCCGTATAATCACAAAATCCAACATCGAAATATTCTAAAGATAATTTCGATTCAAATCCATTCCAATTCGTATATTGGAAATTCTGATTATTTTTAAAACCACTTCAAATCCAATTTATTTATTCAAAACCATTGGATTATAATTCTAATTTATAACTAGTTCATTTCGATACAAATATATTTTTATCTTTTCAAATATGGAATTTTTCACCCCAGTTCTTTCTAAATCATTTATTATGATTTTACACAAATTATTGATATTTTTAATAATTTTATCAAGGCCCGTACATTCGATTTCCAATAACGGTCGTCGAACTGCACTTACAGCGACCTTTTCCAAATTTGATTTAGACATAATTCCAAATCCAACTGTTAGATTTCAGATTTCTAATATTAATTGGAAAGCTCTTTTCATACGAACCTAATGGTTCTGATTTTAGGAGAATCCAACGGTCGGATCTCCCGTAACGTCAATTCGAAGTCAATGGTCGAAATTCGCGAACTGCCGCGGCGTGGCACGTTCTATTCAGGCCATTAATATATACATGTTATATATATTTCGTCAATTTTAATTCAAAACATATTTTATAAATCATTTTAAATTCGTTTTCAAAATAATTTCAACTTCATATTCAGTTTTAAATCAAAATTGAATATTCCATATCATTAATATAAATGATAATATTTTCAAAATATTAGATTTTGAAATCACTTCCTTTTCTATATTCATAAAAAAATGAATATAATCGATATAAATATCGTTCGCGTCAAAATGGCGCATATCTAATCAACACGGCTTTATATATTTCAATAACTTCGTTATTCTATTCAAAAAATGAATATTTTCTTCAACACATGAATATATATTTTTCAACACAACACATGAGTATTGTCAACACATGACTATTTTTGTTATTTAATATATTTTATAAAATTAAGATTTCTATCGTTTAATACTTAATCAGACTCCAACCGTAAATTAATAAGAGAACGATTCCCTAAGTATTAACCCCGAAGGCCGAAACCGACACCAGATCAATATCCAGGAAACCACTCATCTTATCTAGTTTCCAGCTAGTTTCTAATTTTATATATGATAAAGGTGTAAATTTTATTGTTAAAATATTCCGTTCAACACATGATAAGTTTTAACACATGAATATTCTCAACACATGAGTATCGTCAACACATGACTATTTATTCTATTCAACACATGAATCTTTATTTTATAACATTCTTTATTTTTCAAATTGGAATGAGACCCAATCAATTACGATATAATGTTAATTATATGGATTCCATACAACACATGTATATAATAGCAATGATAAATAATCACCCATCATCCAAAGTGCACCACACAACTACATAAGCATTAAATATGATTAATTAACGCTTACACAGCCTGTCAATCAAACGATCGACATACCACTAAACAATTGGGATTAGTGTACGTCGATATTATCCCAACACCCGTGTGGGGTTTTAAAGCAACAAACACATATTTTTATTTGTGCAGTTGGGCGATGTGTAAAATTTATCGTCTCGACCAATATCCTTCAAATAGGTGTACACAAACAAATCGTCTGATTTGTTTATAAATATTTATTTTATATACACGTTAAAAAATATATTTTTAACTATAAAATATTTTATTTCCATTCCAGTCACACAATCAATTTTCACCACACAACAAAATCAAACAAGTCGTCCATGGTCTGTGGACAACGGGTGTCGGGTGCTGCTAAGCACCGTCTGCATCCTAGTATATAATTTTAAGTACAAAACAAGAATTAAAGTGAGAAGTTCTCACCTTAGGGTTCCACTCCGCCGTTCTATTCTGAATTTCTGATTGACTGGATTTTCACGAAATTCCTATGTCATCCTTTTCACGCTGTTCATATTAAAAATCACATTTTTAATATGATGTTTATATATTTTTAAAACCTCGTCTTTCTATTTTGAAAAGATCTAACTTTTCACTTAGAAAAATATAATCTTTTCATCGCTACTTCGTATATAAAAATCGAATTTTCATCACTATTCTATATAGGTAAAAATCGTTGTGCTATATATATAAAAATCGAATTTTTATATCAAACCATATACATAAAGATCGTATTTTTTTATCGCTACATCTATAAAGATCATATTTTTAATTCTCTACTTATATAAAAATAATATTTTTATATGATGAAAAATCATATCTTTTCGTTATTTAAAATATAAACTCTCTCTATATAAAAATATAAACTTTCTATTTCTAAAAATCTAATCTTTCTCTAATATAAAAATCATATTTTTATTCTTTCTATAATATAAAGATCAAATTTTCTACTTACAAAAATCGCACTTCCATACAATCACTTCATGTATAAGAAAGATCACATTTTTATATTAAAATCGTAGGCAAAAATCATATCTTTAATTACATGAATGAATAAAATCGAAATAAAAGCTCACCTTCGTTGTCGGGTGGCGGAGGAGGCTCGGGGAGGGCTGAAACGAGTCGGGGTTCTTTTTGCAAAATTCAAAACACACCAAAAATTGGGTTTCTCTCGCAATTGGGCCCCACGGTCGGAGGTGATGGCTGAGGAGGGGCGGTTTGGGTTTGGGGTGGTGGCAGGGAGCAACGCCGGCGGTGGTGGGCCAGGAGGAGGGTTGGCGGCGCGGTTTCAATTCGGGTTTGAGGGCTTTAACGCGGAGAGGAGGAGGATAGAGGAGTGAGGAGGCGGAGAAGGGGGGAAAGGGGTCGCGGCGGCTTGCTGGGCTGAGGCGCGGGGGTCCGGTGACGGGGGATGGCGGCGGAAATCCCCCTCCCCCTCCCCCACAGTCGCATTTTGTTTTTTTCTTCTTCTTTTAATTCGGTTTTGAACTGTAGGAGAGAGAGAGAGGGAGTAAAGGGGAATTTATATATTTAATTATTTATTTAATTTAATTATCCAAAAGGTTGACCTTTTATTCGAACCCCAAACGAGACCCAACGACTGTCTCCCCTAGCATATTACCCCCATTCCGAATATAATGGGATATGTATCGTAGGCTGATTCGATCGTTTCGATAAGTTTCCATCAAAATCAAAATATAAATCTATCTATTGAATTTGAAAGCGCATTTCAATTTACCGGGGCCACATACGGACTCTAAAAATTCCCAAAAAATATTTTCTAGCTTCGTATTGACGATACAGTCCTAAAAAACTAATTTCATCGAATTCTGAGACCATTTGAAAATTGGCTATTTTCCAGTCGACTAAAATCAACTAAAACTGGTCAAACGCGTTCTCCTTTGCCACGCTCACATATTGATTCGAAAAATTATGGAAATTGGAATCTACCAATAATTTGACATCACGGATCCAACAAAAGTAGTTTCGTCGGAAACAGAGGTCGTTTGCAAAATTTCCATTTTTAAGGGCCAGAATTCCATAGCGACTATTCTGAATTTTCAACTGGGCATCACTTTTTATTCCTGCTATGAAATTTCAATTTTCGGATTCGTTGGAAAGATATTTTCAAATAGATTCAAATATTTTTGGTTTCGCTAAAATCTGGTTTATTTTGAATCCTGTACATTCATTTGAAATTTGAAATCGAATTTTCAAACTACCTCGCCATTTTCAATTCCTTTTATAATTAAAATAAAATATTTATATTCTAACGATGATTCAAATAAATATATACGTTCAAATTCTACTCAAAATAAATTTCTCGTCGTCATTATTTAAAATAATCCATTTTAAATATTCAAATTCATTAAAATTGCCAAAATAAAAATTTTAAATTGGCTCAGAATTTCCGGGTTGTTACATTTAGCTTCCACTAGTCCATGCCATATTTGAAATTTACGTCCCTAGGGATGAGCCTAAAACACATTTTATGTAACGACCCGTATTTTTGCCCAGTTTTTGCCGGTAAATAATCCGACTTAAACCGTTCACAAAGGCGGATTGTTATGGGTACTAACATATATTGAACAAAATAATAGAACTTTTCATATCATAATATTACATCAGAGTTACAAGGAATATCAGAGTTACATACATATACAGCGGAAGAAATAAATATACTCTCAGCGAAAGAGGAAGTACAGAAGCTCCAAACTCTAGCGTGGATTCCAACTCAGAAAGCGTTCCGAATCTTGCTCCAAAAGTCTATAACTGTAAAACTAAACCACTAGCTGCCCGTGTGGAAATAGTAGGCACCCAGAGTTTAGTAAGGAACAATAAACACCAGGTCAGTCATGGGACTGGTGTGAGAACATAAAACAGTTATTTGTTTAAGGTTTATTTTAAAGTAGGGAAATTCACCAGACCACGCTGCTAATGCAGAATGAGTTTACTCCATGTGAATACCTGTGCATATAAATTCGCAATGACTTTGGAAAAATGAAGCTATCATAAGCTCGTCCCACATCATACAATGCAAGCGCACACCAGATGAGCAAGTTTTGCCTTATAATAACCAAACATGCTTTCATACATGGAAATCCTCTTTTATAATATTATTAGTGCATAGTGTGAAAACAATTTTGAAAGTAAATGTATCAATCTTAGATGGTATAGTACCCCATCCTACTATGTCGCCATATATATTCAAATAAAACCGGGGGGCGCATATTAGAGATTGGGTCTCCAACTTGATGATTCCTGGCACGAAAGATCAACCGGAATACAAACGAAGTGTAACACGGCTTTTTCATCTAGACATGGACACCAACTACAAATCGCGAGGTAAATCAACAGTTTTCGTCTAGACACGGGCCCCCGAACATAACCTATTCCCAAATTCAAAAGTGGTACCACCTCCATAGCTATCAATCACAAAATCATGTATATATGTCAACAACCTAACTGCCAGTTTCTCAACATCCGGGGTGTGAGGCTTGTCGATGTCGCGGTATAAACAAAGATACGGTTCAATAAGCCATTCTTTGATGATCACTAGATCATTTCATATCTTGAGAAAGGTTTTAAATCTCGGATATCAGTCGCGTTTCGTCTCGGGGATTTTATAGACTCGGTCTCGTATTGGGGGAGATCTCGGAAGAGATTAGTCTAACTCGGGAGTTTGTCTCGGATTTTCATCTCAGGTCTGAAAGTTCATATCGGAATAATCTCAGAGTAAATGATATGTTAAAAATGATATTTTAACAAAATGATCTTTATTTTACGAAAGATCATTCATACTCTAAATCGTAATATGCTTAAAACAGAAATATTGTTGGACAAGAATAATTAAAAGGATTCAAAACATCAAAAAAATCAGCATAAATAGACCATAAAATACATAATTACATAGGTAACATGTATGTAAAAGACGAATAGGAAAATCATAAGAATTGTAAAACATGTATGAACATACAATATAGTCATTTAACACGCAAAATGTAAGATAACAAAAGATTGATATGACTAGATTTGAGTTTTTTAATTATAGTTCTACTTCAGGCACAAATTTAAATTTTAACCATAAAAAACTAAGATCTTGGACGATATTCCATTATTCTGTCTCGGTCGATATATCGTTCGATATTGCAATATTTCGGGCGATATATTAGAAAGGAGATTTAGAGTGATATTTGTTGTTTCATTTCGGAAGGAGCCCAAAACGAGATCTCGGAGGAGATCTCAAGCGATATTTGCGAGATTTGAAACATTCTTGAGTATGCCACATTGTTAATCTCCCACATGTCACTAATTCAAATCAATACATAACCTCTAAGAACGTAACTTAGAGACGGGAATAATTATTGCCACAAATCCAATATATAATCACAAGAATCAGTGCTACGCGGTCAATTACAATGTCAGACACACAATCCATACAAGTCCATTCTGGGTCTGAACAGAACAAATTCCGAAATTCCTCAAATATATTCATACCTCGTGCCATATATAACCCCGTACCAGTGATTGGCCCAATTCGAGGCATCAACAATCAGCCCGAATAATCCAAAGATCTTCAATTTCTTCATTTCCATTTCCAAGTCTTCAAAACGTCGTATTATTACTTCGAATGGTTTTCGGACGTAAATCTAATCCCGGACTTTAAAAATAATAAGCGTATTTTAAAACAAATTATGGACTAAATACCAGTTTCAATTCAAATCTCCTTCGAGTTGTTATCAAGTCGTTTATAATAAGATTTAATTCATTACAAATTCTTAAATCTCATTTCCCACCTCATTTCCCTCTTTACAAATCCCATGTTCATAATTTTCATTTATTGTTATCATTTCCACCAAATCTAAATTTGGATTTAAGGGTTTCATTCACAAATATTTATCATTTTGAGACCTCCCAAAATATTTAAGAAGCCTTTTCGAAAAGATAGTCCTTCTTTCATACATTTTACAAATCCAAATTGTTTCAAGGAAATGTTACATCGTCACTTAAGTGCTATAAATTAGTCACTTAACCAATTTGGTTCAAAACTATTCAAAATTCCAAAATAAACAATGCTTATTAAATTTTCAAGATAATCTAAATTTTTATAAGCTTTAAATTCCAAATTTGTTCTACGTTCCAAGGATTTTTAAATTAAACTTCAAATTAGATTTGAAATAACCATCTCGTCCGTCGGACCAGTTAGGGATAGCCAGGGAGAGCAGGAAACTATATTTTCCAAACCCAAGCCTTAGACACTGTCCTCTCTGTCACCCTAGAACGGTTTGGTGTATATATATGTTATTAGAAGGAATATTGTTAATATATACATATATATTTTTGAAAATGGTTCAAAACTTGAATTTGTCCAATCCTTTAAATTCATAATTAAAGTGTTATAATCTTAAGTAAAAACGAAACTTAAATTTGTATTGGAAAAATAAATATCATATTCGTAAACTCATCTAGCTGTTTTAACTTACAAAGGTCTTTGAAATGAACCAAGTGTATTTATTAAAACTAATGTTTGGTTAAATATTCAAATCAAATTTTCTTATATAAATAAGTTTCAATGCTTATAGATGGTTATGATGTTGAACCTCAAAATCAAAAAATTTATTCGATTCCAAACTTGTTTCAATTTCTAAAAGTCCAAAACTATATTTCCAAAATCCTTTTGTTGTTATAAAATCGTGACTTATATTTCAAATTATACAAATATCTAAATTCAAAATTTACTCTTACATTTTTATTTATTTAAACTAAATAATCGTCATTTATATTCGAAGGAGATTTAAATCGATTACCCATATATCCCACAACCATGATGTATGATACAACAAAATCAATGCATATGAACACAACAATGCAAAATTTAAAATAATCATCAAAGGTGTGTGTGCAAGCGTCACGATAAATAACGCTTAATGTTTTGTGTTTCTAACTTACACAAACCATCCATTCCAATCATCACAATAATAGCAACTATGCATAAGCAAATGGTGTTCATCGCTAGTTAAAATTTATGATTTCTACTCATTTTAAAAATAAATAAATTTAAATAAATGTTCTCACCCCAAAGCAATCCAATTTGGCCAATCTACAGTTCCGGTCTCCACCTAATAGCATATTCAATTGCATAAACGGTGCTGTCTCCATTTTTGCGTTGTTCAACTTATTATTATTGTAACTTTTTCTCTTCTTTTTTTTCACCGGTGCTACTTCTCCTTTTTCTCCATACATCTTCACCCATTCTTCCCGCATGCACCTGCAGCTATATGAATTTCTAATAGCTTGCATGCTAGCTGCTTGATTTTTTTTTCCTCTCCATTTCATGTACACATGCTCACAGCCATTTCTATGATGCATGTATATTTCCCCAATCCTTACACTCGACGTATGTGGCTACTCCCATGCTTCTTTTTATTTATAATATATATATATATATATATAATATTTGTATATAAATAAGCTCGGAATCTGAGTGCATGCACGAAACCTATATATACATAATGCGGCAAGACTGTTGGGCTTGGATAGGGACTGCTGGAGTGGCTCGGAGGAATTGGAAGGGAGGGAGGAGCTTAGAAAGGTTGCATGTAGAGAAATGGTGAGCTGTTGGTGAGGGTATAGTGGATAGTGTGGTGAGGCGAGGGTCGTTAAAGGATGGTCAAATAGTTTTGAGGGAGAGTGGGTGTGTTTGGTGGCCGAGCCAACGATGGTCGGAAACCTACCGGCGGTGGTGGAGTAGTAACACAACAGGTGGTGTAGGGTAGGCAGCATCTTCTGGGTTGGAGAGGGAAAAAACGGTCTGTATTGGTGCTAGGTTGCGTCGGAAGCTGATGGAATGGCGGAGCAAGTAAGAGTTGGCGCAGGAGTTGGTGGTTAGCTCTCGTATGGGTTGGTGAAGCTAGAGGGTGGCGGAACAGGAGAGGTGAAGTGCGGTGCTAATGGAGGAGAAGAAGGGTGATGGGTAAGAGTAGTTGCGGATTTTCTGTCCAGGGCGGTGGTAGAGTAGAAGCTGTTGGAGGGGTGTACGAGGTAGTAGTTTAGCTTAGAGAAAAGGGAAGTAGCGGTGGACTGAAAGTTGGAGATGTTGTGTAACACCCCACCTCCGCCAGGGTGACTCTTGCAAGCACTCTGACTTTGGAGGGGCGTTTGAATCGGGTAAACATGCATAATGATATATCAAGGCAGAACAAGAACATATGTATATATGTAAACAGAGTAAATAAGATAAGTAAAACAGCGGAAGATTTCAAACCATTTCAAAACAAGTCTAGTACAACCTAATGTCAACTTTCCAAATACACAAGTCTAGATAAAAACAACATCACTGAAAAACTGAAATACATAAGTACTATCCCCAAAATAAGTGATAACCATAGCTAGCTTCATGTCAAGACCGTACATGAGCTAAAATCCCACAAGCAAGCGATCAGGAATCCAAGCTAAGCTCCACTATTCCCTCCCTGAGAACCTGGGGGGGACGGAAGAAAAGAGGTGAAAGAAAACAGGTCAGTCAAAAAGACTGAGTAAGCCCTACTACAATCAAAGTAAACTGATAAAGTTAACTGGCATGAGAAGCAGGTATGATCATAAGGATAACAATATACTAGCATGATGATTAACTAACAAGGTAGATAAAGGTGTCATCGCATAATCAGGTTTAAGGTTTTGCACCACAGGTGTACTAGCAAACTAACATGACTTGAATAAACAAGTATTGATCCCTTGGCCCAAGCTTTGGCCCAATAACATGAAGTGACCCCAATTCGAGGTCCAACCAAACGGTCTAGTCGATCGGCTCCCTATAAGCCTAACTCGTCACGTGTCGGTGTTAATACGGCCCAAACATAATTGTAGTCAGACTGTGCCGGGTCTCCCGTCGGGTGTATCAAGCCCTAGGGTGTCAACCCCTAGACACCATAAACATGAGTGCACAGTCTCGATCTACTGGTACCCGTGCATGTTTCCCCGGCTTCGGACTGTGTGCACGACCATAGTCCGCCCAGAACTACACCGGCGTACCACTCTACCGTCGCTTTTGGTCACTTACCTCAAGTCCAGTAATCGTGCCCCCACCCTAGCCTAGTCCCTAGGGTCATGATGATACAAACTTGGGATTACTGCTGGAGTGGACCCCCGTTGCTAGGATTTTCTAATGGGTTAAGTACGGTTTAACCCTCTTGCTAATCATGGATTAACTTGGTTAAGTGTAACGATGAGTTCACGACTTAACCCTGATTAATCTACCAAGCCCAAATTGGCTAAGTATTAAGTGGACCATGACTTAACCCTAATCATGAGGCATTAATTAATTAATGCGCCTTAACCTCTCACATTAGACTTTGTTGCGGTTACTAGTTAAGTCGGGCGGGTCCGGGTAGCTTTACACCACAATTTGGTCTAACCTCGGGTTACAGGTACAACATGGACAACTTCTCACATTAGGTCCAATTGTTTGTAGCAACTAGTTAAGCCGGTCGGTTCCGGGTAGGTTTACGCTACAAACTCAACCCAATCTCGAGTTGGTCACACTTATCTTTTCTAAGTGTCATGTCCATCATGTTTCAAAAACATGTTACAAGTTTTCAAGAAATTGGGTAGGCCTAACTTAATAGGTAAATTCCCAATGGGTAGACCTAACTTAATAGGTAAATTCCCAATCTTATGTTTTTATGTCTTTTAAGTTTACCCAACCCCAAACGCAATCCCATCGCTTACATATCGCAATAGCGCATAAAGGATAGAAAGAGGGAACTTGGCATAATCATGACATAAAAGTGTTGAAGCCACAAGTTTAACATGGTGGCATATGAAATGTACATATGTTCATATACTTGCATATTACATTTTTTGGCCTCAAAAGCATGCATAAAACCAAACTTAGCATATTGGTGATACATGGTGATAAATGACATGTAGAAATGGCCATAAGTTCGCATTTAGCCTCACATGCAAGTTATCATAAGAGATATGATAACTTACATGTTGCCAAAATGCAACCTTTAGCATAAAGCTTGAAGCTTTATGTTCACATACTCAAGATAAGCTTGCATAACATGATAACATGAACAAAATGATCATCCCAAACTTGCATAACATAACTTGCATATCATATGGCCAACTTACTTATCATAACCTAGCAAACTTGCATAACATAACATGATAAACTTGCATATCATAACATAGCAAACTTGCATAACATAACATGATAAACTTGCATATCATAACATAGCAAACTTGCATAACATAACATGATAAACTTGCATATCATAACATATCAAACTTGCATGACATAGTAAACTTGCATATCATGGCAAACTTGCATATCATACATTTAACTTTAGAGTTTAAGTATGAAAGTAGAATAGGGCTTACAATGCTTATGAAGTCACAAAAATATGACAAAGCCCTTATGCAACCAATTAAACCCAAAATGCAAGCTTCAATAGAAAAACCCTTAAGCCAAAATGATCAAAACCCTTGCTTTATGATGCAAATATAGAAACTTGACTTGAATGCAAGCAAATGATGCTCATGCAAGCTTGAAAACACTTGTATGCATGGAAAAACTCTCATAGAAATGATTTAGGAATTTTATGAAGAGAGTGGAGGCCATGAGAGGATTGATTTTGCCATAGTTTAGTTGTATGAATGAATAATGATGATTTAGGGTTAGGTTAGGGCCTTATTTATAGAGATTAGGACTAGTTTTAGCCTTAGGATTAAACCCTAGTTCCAATCTCAGCCCTCAAAACCGAATCTGGCCCCCAAACTCAACACAAACCCAAAATGGTGCACCAGGCAAAACTGCCCGGCTGGACCAAGTCGACAGCCAAGTCGACAGGGCTGTCGACTTGGGTCCAACCAAGTCGACTCCCAAGTCGACAGGGCTATCGAATTGGGTACTTTGGCGGGAATTTTCCCGCCTGCGCCCAAATGCCCTAATTTCCAAATTCAAACTTGAATTTGAAATCTGTTTTTACTTTGAAATTTTCAGAAAACTTCATTGGGCCTTAATCGGGTTATACAGACTCCGATTTTCGAAAACTCGGACTCTATTTCGCGTATTTTTCCGAGACGAACGCAATGGCATAGCCCGTTTCCCTTGATTCAGATTTTAGAATTAAATTCTGCCTCGATTTACGTTATAACAGGTTATTGAAGATACGGGTTGTTACATTCTCCCCTCCTTAAAGGATTTCGTCCCCGAAATCTTCAGGTTAGGAAGAACGTATCCTACCATCCAATCATCCATCTACTCAAAACATCATCCACGAGCAATCATTGTCCTTACAAGATTCTAAATGTTGTATGAACATATGCAAGGGTGTGTGTATATGTACTTATCTAATGCAAATATCATCGATGCAAATTATGTTAGTGAAATGAATCCATATGTATGCAATTCCTAACATAATGTATAACATCTATATGCGTGCACATAACATACATCCATATGCAACATCCATGTGATAACACAAAAATTTTCATCCATGAGTAAGCATAAACACTCATGCATATGCAATATGAGGAGTGTGTGAGCCGATCTAGTGCCTAACGTGTATAATGCATCCACGAGTAACCACTTGCAAACACTTGCAACCACTTGCAACCATCAAGCATAACATGTTTCAAACACATGTTTCATCCAAAGGGTTTCTACCTAAGGTTCTCATGACAAGATTAACACGATAAACTAGATAAACATGGATAGCAAAGAGAAAGATATGCTAACAAAGAAAAGAGATTGAGAGTGTACCCTCAAAAAGGAATGGATAAAGCCCACGCATCTTCTCCTCGATTTCCCAAGTTGCATCTTCTTCGGCTTCACCCCATTGAACCTTCACCAACTTGACCTCTCGATTCCTTAGCTTCTTGGTCTCCGTCCCCAAGATACGAATCGGAGCTCTCCTCAAGGTAGCCTCTTTCTTCACTTCCACATCTTTCAGAACACTTGGCTCAACAACCTCTGCTGATTCATGTAAACACTTCCGGAGATGCGAGACATGAAAAACATTGTGTACTCCGGCAAGCTTCTCGGGCAACTCCACTCTATAAGCCATCTGCCCGATCCTCTATATAATAGGGAATGGTCCAACAAACCTCGGTGCTAACTTCCCAACGACTCCAAATCGGACCACATTTCGCAAAGGAGAAACCTTCACGAAAACCATATCCCCAACATCAAATTCCAAATCAGCTCTTCGCTTATCAGCATAGGATTTCTGTCGGTCTTGGGCCGCTTTCATCCGTCTCCGAATCAACTCGACCTTCTCGGATGTATCTCTGATCATATCAGGCCCAAGTATAAGCTCATCTGTAGTCTCCCACCAATATGTAGGCGACTTGCACGGCCTCCCATATAAAGCTTCAAATGGTGCCATCCCTATGCTTGCCTGATAACTGTTATTATATGCAAACTCAACAAGAGGAAGATGGTCTTCCCAAGTACCACCAAAATCCAGAATACAAAGCCTCAACAGATCCTCGAGTACCCTATTCACCCTTTCGGTTTGACCGTCTGTCTGTGGGTGATAAGCCGTATTTAGATTCAACCTCGTGCCCATAGCTTCTTGCAAGCTATTCCAGAATTGACTTGTAAAGATTGGGTCACGGTCACTGACTATACTAGAAGGGACTCCATGTAGTCTCACAATCTCACGAAGATATACAGACGCTAGCCAAGATGCGGTCCTCTTGCTCTTCACCGGAATGAAATGAGCACTCTTCGTAAGTCTATCCACAATAACCCAAATGCTCGTATTCCCTTTCCTTGACCTTGGTAGCCCATCGATAAAATCCATGGAAATACTCTCCCACTTCCATAGTGGAACGTCTAGAGGATGCAAAAGCCCACCGGGCTTCTTCGACTCGGCCTTAACTTGCTGGCAAATGATACATCGAGAGACAAACTCTGCCACATCCTTCTTCATCCCAGGCCAAAAGAAAATGCGCTTCATATCTTTATACATCTTATCTCCGCCCGGATGTATAGTCAACTTAGAGCGATGCGCTTCCTCAAGGACTTTTCTTACTAGATCTTCTACCATTGGAACACATAACCTTCCGTCTCTCCTCAGCCATTCCTTGTCATCAATAGAATATCGAGCGAGATGACTAGACGCCTCTCCTCGAATTAGCTTATCCATAATCTCAACTATCTGAGGGTCTTCTCTCTACAAAGCCCCAACTTGATCAAGAAGGGTAGGTTTGAGTTCCAGAGATGCTAAAGAACCGGTCGTCAACTCAATCGCCAAAGAGAAATCAAAGGTTGCCACATACTCTAAATTCTTCATCTCAACGAATAGAGGACTCAGAGTCAACCTTTTTCTACTCAATGCATCAGCTACCACATTCCCCTTGCCAGGGGTATAAGCTATCTCAAAATCGTAGGACGCCAAGAATTCCATCCATCTTTGTTGCCTCAGATTCAGATCCTTCTGAGAAAAGAGATACTTCAATGACTTGTGATCGGTATAAAGCTCAAACCTTTCTCCCAGAAGATAATGGCGCTAAGCCTTGAGTGCATATACTATTGCTGCCAACTCTAAGTCATGAGTGGGATAATTCTTCTCATGCTCTTTGAGTTGTCTACCGCCAAAGCATATCACCCTTCCTTCTTGCATCAGAACAGCTCCTAACCCCGTGCCACATGCATCGGTGTATACTGTAAATAACTTCCCTCCATCGGGCAAAGCTAGAACAGGTGCTGATGTGAGAGTTCTCTTGAGCTTCTGAAAAGCAAGCTCGCATTCTAGGCTCCAGGCAAAAACTAAATTCTTCTTCGTCAATTTAGTGAGAGGAGAAGAAATCTTCGCGAAGTCCTTGATGAACTTCCGGTAAAAGCCTGCAAGACCTAGAAAACTTCTCACTTCGGTTGCATTCCTTGGAGTCTTCCAATCCTGAACTGCAACTACCTTAGCGGGATCCACCGCTAAGCCTTGCTTAGATACTATATGCCCAAGGAATCTAACTTCCCTTCTCCAAAAGTGACACTTGGAGAACTTGGCCTTCAACTGATGCGCTCTAAGCGTATCCATCACCTCCACGAGATGCCTTGCGTGCTCTTCCTCATCCTTAGAGAAGATCAGAATATCATCTACGAAGACCACGACAAACTTGTTCAAGAACTCCCTAAACACCCTACTCATCAAGTCCACGAAATATGCGGGTGCATTAGTCAAGCCGAACGGCATGACAAGCCATTCGAAGAATCCATCTGGAGTTCTGAACGCAGTCTTGTCTATACTATCTTTAGCTACCCTGAGCTGATGGAATCCAGTAGCAAGATCAAGCTGAGAGAAAACAGGAGCACCGACAAGCTGGTCAAAGAGATCATCAATCCTCGGTAACGGGTGTCTGTTCTTCTTAGTCAGCTTATTCAACTCTCGATAGTCAACACAAAGTCGGAGAGAACCATCTGCCTTGGTAGCAAATACCACAGGCGCTCCCCATTCAGATATATTTCGTCTAATGAAGTTCTTCTCAAGCAACTCCTTCACTTGCTTACTTAGCTCCCGCCTTTCACGCGGAGCCATGTGCCGAACGGGCAAAGAAACCGGCTTTGCATTATCCACCAGATAAATGCGGAAATCAATCTCTCGCTTAGGGGGCAACCCCCTAACTTCATCGAAAACATCTGGATACTCACGAACCACTCTCACAGACTGAAGAGTTTCCATTGACGAGTCGAGTGATTCAAGATAGCATAACATGACGGGACCTCTCGGATCACAAGAAATCTCTAGGGTGTTTCCGAGGCGAGTCACGAGCCTCACAACCCTATGCTCACAATCAAGGATGGCTCCATGTCTGGACAACCAATCCATGCCCAATATCAATCTGTATCCCCTGAAACCCAGAACATAAGCACTACACAAGAACTCTACACTCAGTACAGAGATCCTCAAATCCCCACATATCATAGACAGATGGGCGGAACCCCCAATAGGATTTGAGACACAGACGGGATCCTCTACCAAGCTAGTACTAAGGTGCAAACTATCAACAAGATCAGATGAGATAAAGCTATGCGATGCACCAGAATCAAATAAGGTACGAACTGGAAAATCAGAAATATATACAAGGCTCTCAACAGAAATACTACCTCAATCGGGAACTGGAGCGGTATTGAGAGCATGAACTTGCCCTCCTGAAGGTCCAGCACGCAGAGTCTGACCCTGGCCTTGCCCTTGCTTCTTCGGGCAATCCTTACTGAAATGTCCAGTCTCACCGCAGAAAAAGCATTCACCATTCTTCCTTTTCCTCTTCTTACAATCCTTAATAAGATGCCCAACTGAACCGCAATAATGGCACTTCCCCTTGACGTTCTTGCCCTTGTTGTTGTTTCCCTTGTTGCCTTGACTCTTGTTCTTGTTCTTGTTCTGATTGCCTTGACTGCTCTGACCACTTGGATTACCCTGATTTCCTTTCCACTGGGAATCAGTCTTCTTGGCTTGAGTATCATTCAACTTGATTTCTTTCTTGACATCTCCCTGAAGTAACGCCATATCAACCAAGCTCTCAAACGTGGCCCCATGGGGAATATGTGACATAGCCAATCCCTGCAACGGCTCATTCAATCCTCTAGCAAAACAAAGAACCTTCTTCTGAGGAGTATTCACCATATCCAAGCCAAAACGAGCTAACTGATTGAACTTGTTCACATATTCTTTGACAGACATATCTCCTTGTTTCAAAGTTATGAACCTCTCCATTTGCAGATTCTCCTCAGCAGAAGATAAAAACTTAAGCACGAACCTTGCCCTGAAATCGGCCCAAGTCTCAACAGGCCTAGTACCATTGGTGACTTCCCACCAATAAGCGGCTTCATCCTTCATAAGCCAAACCGCCAACAAGATCTTCCTCTGATCATCTAACCCAAAGATAGCAAATAAATCCTCGGTCTCTTTCAACCAATTTCTGGCCTCTACAAAAGTCTCAGTGCCTTGAAAGTTCTTGCCACCCATTGCTTTGAAATCTTTGCAAGTCTTTGCGAAGTCAGCTTGAGGATGCTGAGGGGGAGGAGGAAGAGGAACCTCAGCGACAGGAGGAGGAGGAACATTAACTAATGGAGGAGGAGGAGGAGGAACATCTGCGGGGCCGGCTTCGGTCGCCCTAGCCTCCAAAAGTCTCCTATACCAAACAGGTACGTGTACTCCCTCCGGAATAGCAAAGTTATCGGCCATACTGAAAACGAAGAAAAAGACAGATTCAGAATAGCGAAAAACGAAGGAATTTTGCTAATGGCTTTTTGGGGAATAGCCTTTAAAATAAACTAGACTTTTCTTTGGAAAATACTTTATACTTGGTTTTGGAAATAGTTTTCCAAAAGTTTTTAAAAACCTTTTTGTTCTTTCTCGTAAACCATATGCTCTGATACCAAATGTAACACCCCACCTCCGCCAGGGTGACTCTTGCAAGCACTCTGACTTTGGAGGGGCGTTTGAATCGGGTAAACATGCATAATGATATATCAAGGCAGAACAAGAACATATGTATATATGTAAACAGAGTAAATAAGATAAGTAAAACAACGGAAGATTTCAAACCATTTCAAAACAAGTCTAGTACAGCATAATGTCAACTTTCCAAATACACAAGTCTAGATAAAAACAACATCACTGAAAAACTGAAATACATAAGTACTATCCCCAAAATAAGTGATAACCATAGCTAGCTTCATGTCAAGACCGTACATGAGCTAAAATCCCACAAGCAAGCGATCAGGAATCCAAGCTAAGCTCCACTATTCCCTCCCTGAGAACCTGGGGGGGGGGGGAAACGGAAGAAAAGAGGCGAAAGAAAACAGGTCAGTCAAAAAGACTGAGTAAGCCCTACTACAATCAATGTAAACTGATAAAGTTAACTGGCATGAGAAGCAGGTATGATCATAAGGATAACAACATACTAGCATGATGATTAACTAACAAGGTAGATAAAGGTGTCATCGCATGATCAGGTTTAAGGTTTTGCACCACAGGTGTACTAGCAAACTAACATGACTTGAATAAACAAGTATTGATCCCTTGGCCCAAGCTTTGGCCCAATAACATGAAGTGACCCCAATTCGAGGTTCAACCAAACGGTCTAGTCGATCGGCTCCCTATAAGCCTAACTCGTCACGTGTCGGTGTCAATACAGCCCAAACATAATTGTAGTCAGACTGTGCCGGGTCTCCCGTCGGGTGTATTAAGCCCTAGGGTGTCAACCCCTGGACACCATAAACATGAGTGCACAGTCTCGATCTACTGGTACCCGTGCATGTTTTCCCCGGCTTCGGACTGTGTGCACGACCATAGTCCGCCCAGAACTACACCGGCGTACCACTCTGCCGTCGCTTTTGGTCACTTACCTCAAGTCCAGTAATCGTGCCCCCACCCTAGCCTAGTCCCTGGGGTCATGATGATACAAACTTGGGATTACTGCTGGAGTGGACCCCCGTTGCTAGGATTTTCTAATGGGTTAAGTACGGTTTAACCCTCTTGCTAATCATGGATTAACTTGGTTAAGTGTAACGATGAGTTCACGACTTAACCCTGATTAATCTACCAAGCCCAAATAGGTTAAGTATTAAGTGGACCATGACTTAACCCTAATCATGAGGCATTAATTAATTAATGCGCCTTAACCTCTCACATTAGACTTTGTTGCGGTTACTAGTTAAGCCGAGCGGGTCCGGGTAGCTTTACACCACAACTTGGTCTAACCTCGGGTTCAAGGTACAACATGACCAACTTCTCACATTGGGTTCTATTGTTTGTAGCAACTAGTTAAGCCGGTCGGTTCCGGGTAGGTTTACGCTACAAACTCAACCCAACCTCGAGTTGGTCACACTTATCTTTTCTAAGTGTCATGTCCATCATGTTTCCAAAACATGTTACAAGTTTTCAAGAATTTGGGTAGACCTAACTTAATAGGTAAATTCCCAATGGGTAGACCTAACTTAATAGGTAAATTCCCAATCTTATGTTTTTATGTCTTTTAAGTTTACCCAACCCCAAACGCAATCCCATCGCTTACATATCGCAATAGCGCATAAAGGATAGAAAGAGGGAACTTGGCATAATCATGACATAAAAGTGTTGAAGCCACAAGTTTAACATGGTGGCATATGAAATGTACATATGTTCATATACATGCATATTACATTTTTAGGCCTCAAAAGCATGCATAAAACCAAACTTAGCATATTGGTGATACATGGTGATAAATGACATGTAGAAATGGCCATAAGTTCGCATTTAGCCTCACATGCAAGTTATCATAAGAGATATGATAACTTACATGTTGCCAAAATGCAACCTTTAGCATAAAGCTTGAAGCTTTATGTTCACATACTCAAGATAAACTTGCATAACATGATAACATGAACAAAATGATCATCCCAAACTTGCATAACATAACTTGCATATCATATGGCCAACTTGCATATCATAACCTAGCAAACTTGCATAACATAACATGATAAACTTGCATATCATAACATAGCAAACTTGCATAACATAACATGATAAACTTGCATATCATAACATAGCAAACTTGCATAACATAACATGATAAACTTGCATATCATAACATATCAAACTTGCATGACATAGTAAACTTGCATATCATGGAAAACTTGCATATCATACATTTAACTTTAGAGTTTAAGTATGAAAGTAGAATAGGGCTTACAATGCTTGTGAAGTCACAAAAATATGACAAAGCCCTTATGCAACCAATTAAACCCAAAATGCAAGCTTCAATAGAAAAACCCTTCAGCCAAAATGATCAAAACCCTTGCTTTATGATGCAAATATCGAAACTTGACTTGAATGCAAGCTAATGATGCTCATGCAAGCTTGAAAACACTTGTATGCATGGAAAATCCCTCATAGAAATGATTTAGGAATTTTATGAAGAGAGTGGAGGCCATGAGAGGATTGATTTTGCCATAGTTTAGTTGTATGAATGAATAATGATGATTTAGGGTTAGGTTAGGGTCTTATTTATAGAGATTAGGACTAGTTTTAGCCTTAGGATTAAACCCTAGTTCCAATCTCAGGCCTCAAAACCGAATCTGGCCCCCAAACTCAACACAAACCTAAAATGGTGCACCAGGCAAAACTGCACGGCTGGACCAAGTCGACAGCCAAGTCGACAGGGCTGTCGACTTGGGTCCAACCAAGTCGACTCCCAAATCGACAGGGCTGTCGACTTGGGTCCAACCAAGTCGACTCCCAAGTCGACAGGGCTGTCGACTTGGGTACTTTGGCGGGAATTTTCCCGCCTGCGCCCAAATGCCCTAATTTCCAAATTCAAACTTGAATTTGAAATCTGTTTTTACTTTGAAATTTTCTGAAAACTTCATTGGGCCTTAATCGGGTCATACGGACTCCGATTTTCGAAAACTCGGACTCTATTTCGCGTATTTTTCCGAGACGAACGCAATGGCATAGCCCGTTTCCCTTGATTCAGATTTTAGAATTAAATTCTGCCTCGATTTACGTTATAATAGGTTATTGAAGATACGGGTTGTTACATGTTGAGAATTAATCTCAAGCATTTTAGCCAAGTTTTTAGGAATGGAAAGAGTCAAATCTTTATTATAGCGTGATTAGTAATAATTCAAATTTATGATCCTATTTTTATTGAAAGAGCTTTTAAAGTTGCTATTATTTAGAAAAAAATATTTTACCACAAATATTTAGATATTTCCTAGAATATTGCAAATCTAGAATGGTCCATTGTATGCTATAAATAGAAGAGCTCTCTCCACATTTGAATCAACCAAAATGTGAACAAAAACAAAGTAATAAAAAAAAGTAAAGTTTTTATTTTCTTGCAGTATTTGTTTTCTCCTTCTGTGTTTGCTATAATTCTCAAAGACTATCCAGTATTTCATATAATTAACAAATTGGTATCGGGGCTAGACAAATTTTTAAAAAATTGGTATCAGAGCTAGACAAATTTTTAACAAATTGGTATCAAAGAGCCAGGTTAAATCTATGGTATATTTATTTTTTTCGTCGTTTGTTCTCGCAAAAGAAAACTTCGAAGAGTGGAGTAACAAAAAGAAAGAAGAATTGATCTCCAAAGAATTATGGGAGATTGTTGAGTGTGGCTACGAGTGGCCAAAAGATGTTAAAAATATGACAATGAAAGAGAGTAGGACATTTATAAGGTCGAGATGGAAAGACCATCAAGCCCATGTTGCTATGTGTGAGAACGTTGATGATGAAGCTTTCAACCATATTATTAGAGGAAAATCTGCAAGAGATTCGTGGAAATTACTGAAAGAGGTGTACGCAAATAAGGAGACCCTAATGGCAAATAAAGAAGACGAGGCTGGTTGTATGGCTCTGAAAAGAGCAGAGCAGGAGGAAGCCGTTGACAATCATGAATTCGCTGAGGAAGTCATTGGGAAAATGGATAATTATGAGATTGCTAATGACGATGATACAAAAATTGATGGTATAATGAACGTAGAAGAGGAAAGACAAAGAGCAGCTACTGAAGCAATTGCAAAACAGGAACGGGCAGCTGTTGATAAAGAAAATGTTGAAGCACGATTGCGTGCAGAAAGAGCTGCGGTTCAAAGGGCTGCCTCAAAATCAAAAGGAGGAGATACAGACCAAGTTGAGGAGGTACTAGCAGTGAATAAGGAAGAATATAACGTATTTGATAGCAATTTTGATGAGGACGAACCTGATGACGTAGAAGAGATTCAGGCTGTTGATGTAGATAGTGAGGACAGAAGTAACACTAATAATGATGCTGTTGAGAAAGAAGTTGATTTGAAGGATACTGAAGTTGGGCTTGATGAAAATAATGCCATGAATGTTTATAGGGTGGTTGAATCAAATGAAGTAGGAAAAGAAAATACAGCTAAAGTTGAAGAAAGATGCTACCAGCTAAGTCTGCTATTGATTTGAATTCATCGGACTATGACAAACAGAAGCTGCAAGAGCGGTTGGCAAAGTTATCTTATTGCGTTGCAGTTTTAAAAATTGGAGGAGCGAGCGGAGCTGAAGTTAGTGCAAAGAAGGATAGAGTTACCGATGCCTTGAATGCAACTAAAGTTGTTGTGGAAGAGAGAATTGAACCTGGAGGTGGTGTTGCTTTGCTGTATACATTCAAAGAACTAGCGAACTTGCAGACGACTAATTTTGACAAGAAAATTGGTGTTCAAATCATTCAAAATGCTTTGAAGATGCCAGCATATATTATTGCTGCGAATGTAGATCAAGTAGAAGGTGCGGTTGTTGTTGGCAAGCTTTTGGAGCAGGATCAAGCTGATGCTGCTAAAGGTGAATATGTTGATATGGTAAAGGCTGGTATTACCAATTCATTAGAAGAGATCAGCACTGCATTAGTGGATGCTGCAAGTGTTTCTTCAGTAATGACAAGTACAGAAGTCGTGTGGTGGTAGAGCAACCCGAAGATAAGAAAGCGAGAAAAGAATAGGAACTGATGAGAAAGAAAGTTTGGACGATTACTATACTTCTACCGAAACATGTGAGATACAAAGGAATCAAAAGTCTGCAATCGAAGAATCCAGTTCATCACGAAAGGAGCAAGCACATAGATGTTCGTTTTCATTTCATCTGGGAGTATGTCAAGCAAAAGGATGTGCAGCTGAATCATGTTACGAGTCGTGATCAGGTAGCAGATATCTTCACCAACCGTTGCCAAAACTGTTGTTCGAAAATTGAAAGACGATGATTGGAATAAAGGATGGTAGATGCTTGAGCTTAAAGGAGGGATTTGTTGAGAATTAATCTCAAGCATTTTAGATAAGTTTTTAGGAATGGAAAGAGTCAAATCTCTATTATAGCGTGATTAGTAATAATTCAAATTTATGATCCTATTTTTATTAAGAGAGCTTTTAAAGTTGCTATTATTTAGAAAAAAAAATATTTTACCACAAATATTTAGATATCTCCTAGAATATTGCAAATCTAGAATGGTCCATTGTATGCTATAAATAGAAGAGCTCTCTCCTCATTTGAATCAACCAAAATGTGAATAAAAAGAAAGTAATAAAAAAGTAGAGTTTTTATTTTCTTGCAGTATTTGTTTTTTCCTTCTGTGTTTGCTATAATTCTCAAAGACTCTCCAGTAGTACATATAATTAACAAATTGGTATTGGAGCTAGACAAATTTTCAATAAATTGGTATCAGAGCTAGACAAATTTTCAACAGGAGAGAGGTGAATATGGGCGTGTGTTAGAGATGAAGTGGAAGTGCCGAGAGCAACAAAGAGGAGTGGCTGCTATACTCAGCAAGGAGAGAAGTGATAGTGATTTTAACCCATCACGGTTTGTTGTTATTTCCTTTTTTATCTGAGAACTGTAGAAAATGGGCATGAAAAGAGAATGGAATAGGAAGAAGAAAGAGAGTGCGTGAAGGAAAATTTTGGTGTGAGTGAGAACGAGAAGAAGTTCCGCTTTTTTTATAGTATACGCGATGGGGACAATAGCAGAAAAGGAAATCACAAGTGGTACCCAGTTCCTGCTATTCAAAATATTTAATTTGTATACAGTATTGCTTCTTCGGTTCATGAACTGTTCTGAATCTTTGGACATTGTTTCTAAAATGTTTGTTTTGATGTGGCATGATTTTGACCAGATTTGAATCAGATATTCTGTCCTGCCATATCTTTAGACTATTTTTTTTTTCTTCAGAAATTGTTGCATGCAATAACACTTAAAGAAAATAACTGGTTTGTTGTCCATAAATGGTATGTGAACGTAGAACACGAACTGACAAATAGCGTTTGTTAACGCAATTCATAAATGTTATAAATTTAACCACTATGAACACAAATTAAATAGATAATGCAAAATTTACAAATTGATTGCAAATTGATTCCTTTCCTTTTATTATGCACTCCTTACAATATGCGTTATATTTTTTAGTTTCATTACATCGTTTGTACTACAATAATTCATTCCTTGGTTCCATCATATTAACCGCATTACAATTAATATCGTAATAAATTTGGATTTTTAACAGTTATTCAAAACAACATTTATTACTTATTTTAAAAATTGCAATTTGTAAATCAAAATTGATTTAAGCATTTTATTACACTATTTACTCAACAGTCTAATTTGAAATGAATTTATCTCAATGATATTCTATTTTGCGTCGAAGTACTCATCTCAAAATTAATAATTTGTTTCCTCAATTAGATTTTGAATTTATTCCAAAGTAAAATTTCTATTTCCATTGTCCCATCTTATCAATTTAATTAGAAATAAATTAATCTTAAAGATAATTTATTATGCAAAATAAATTCTTTATTCAAAATATGTCATTTCTCAAATCGAATTTATTTCAAAATTAATTTTGGTTCAAATGTCAAGTCTTAAATGTTCCAAACGGCTCACTATTTATTAGTATCATAAACGTTAATATTGATGCACTATTCGTAATGCGCTTTTATTTTTAGAATGGACACTACGATGAATAACAACCCAAACTCTAGATTAATTTTTAAGCATATATTTCTTCCTACCAAATTGCAAGACCAAAACGACTTCTTACCAAATTACATGATAAATATTAATTTCATTCTTACTTAAATTGCAAACTGAATTAATAACGGTACAATTCTTTCCATAATGTTCATTTTTAAACAATAAAGGAATTTTAACGCTAAATATTCAAACCAGTTAGTAATGCAAATCACGTTTGTTTAGATTCACGACCAAAGTTTACTTAAGTCTTGTCAAAATAGATAAAATCCCAATTACGAATATTTATCTTATGTTAAATCTTAAATTAATTTATATTTTAAATCTCAAAATTTTTAGGTCGTTACATTTTAGCCCAAGCCAAATTAATACACAATTAAATCTAGTGGATATTTGTTTCAAGGACACATTTTAGAAAAAAATTAGATCAAAGGACAAGCGACTTTTGCTATGTAAATCAAGGACAACTTTCATGTTTAAATTGGAAAAAGTCCAAATATTTTAAACTAAGGACATGTGTTGGCATTTCAAAAATAATAAAAATTAATAAAAAATTATTTTTCTGTGATTATAAGATTAAAAAATAATAAAAATTAATTATGAAATGTTTTTTTGTTACAAATATGAAAGAAAAAGCAATATAAGAAAATTCTGGACGGAAAGCTAAATGCATATAGCTTCGTTATTTACGGTATAGCTTTTTTATGGTGTAAATGAGATTAGCTTTAAAATGACTTAGTTCTGTATTTGGATGATACAATATAAAGCTATATTTTTAAGTTATAAAGCTATATTCATTTAGCTTTCCGAACTGTTTATTTTTATATGCATAAATTGACTAAAATAATTTTAAAATCATATTTTTCTTTCAATTTTGAGGGTTGTTTTTTGTTTTATAAATTAATTCGTTAATAATGAGAGTTGAAGTGCATTTTATGTTACATAATAGAATTTGGCCTTTGTCCTTAATTTAATTATTAAACTTGGTTGTCCTTTGATCTAATTTTTTTTTTGAAACTTGTCCTTTAAACTAAATACCCCTTAAATCTACTCTTATCACTTATTGTATCGCTATTGAGCACTATTTTTACTGCGATACAATAATATTTATTCCTCAAATCATATACAATTTTATAACTAACATTTCATAAATATTAATTAACTTGATTACATCATTTAATTTTTAACAACTATAAATTAATTAAATTGTTTCATCTAAAGGGATTTCATTATTTCAGTTGTGTAACTCTTAGTTGTAATCTAGTCATCAGTTAACATTGAACTAATGAGTGTTAATGTTCACACGTTATTTAGTAGGTTATGTGACATTATGGCCAAATTTATCGCTTTTAGTTTCAGTGAAATCTAATTTTTAATTTAATAACAATTAGGCAATGTAACATTTATATGTACACTAATTCTCTACATCAAAACTGTTTTACTTTGGACTTATGGATTTTGGCAATCGCAGAATTCCAGTATCATTCATATTTGACTCTATAGCCCAAACAGAAGGTCCTTAATCTCATAATAACAATTATTATTAATAATAAAAAAAATTCTGACCAAGGGCTTTGACTGTAAATTGATTTGAGTTGACCATGTGTTGACCCCATATAATTGAGGAGACTGGATAGTGCTTCATTTTCAGCACTTCCACTTGACCCAACTGTAGTCACTCGATGGGTGTCATACCATGATTTGGCTATAGTCAAATTGAAACTTTCATATTGAAGATCCATAGTTTTCTCAAGTTGAGAGAATTGTATAAACCAGTCACATTAACATTTTCTATTAGATCTTAGTTATATTAACCAAATTAAAAACTATCAAATGAGTCACTCCACAGTTATTTAATGTCTATCAGTACATAAGCTTAGGTACAATCAATAATCATGAGTAATACATTGTTTAGTATTTGAAAAGCATTATCCAATCCCAAAACATCTTGACTGGGAACATTTAAAATGGTATTTTTTTATTCATTGTGATAAATTATTCACGGTTACAACATTTTGCAACTACTATCACAAAATACAACACTTACGGATTTTCAATTAAACATACTTTTAATTAAACTAGCTAATTAATGTTACACATTATATCATTATAGAAAGAAAATACTTTTTATTTTGAAAAAGACTGATCAATGAGTTAAATATATATAACAAACTGCATGATTGCTCCTATAACGTTCTATTAACTCTATCACTTCGTTACTAAGTTTAATTAATATTTAGGAACAAAACAGTGTCTTTAGAAAACCCTCGTCCACTGTCTTCGGTACACTGTTGTTCCATCTCCTCAGCGTACTGATCTCAGCAAGGTAGTGTCTTCACCACCATCATCATCCATACACCACTACTTCTTTTGAGTAGAACTAATGTTACCACGAATAACACGCAATATGCTTCTCACTTTTGGGTAAATTTTTGAAAGAATGAAGGTTAAAATGGGCTAAAATTCTGATTTTAGCAGTTGATTTTTAGTTTGTATATTGGGTTTTGATAAAATGAGATTTAGATTTTGAGTTTAGTGGAGGCACATCTGGCTAAAGAAGAAGCTGAGCACGTGTGTGAGAGTTATTCTCCATTATAAATGTCGAATAAACTCATGGTAAAGGAATTTTATTTGGTTTCGAGTTGTCCAACCTTTATAATGTCAGATAACTTGATTCTTTTTTTCCCGTTGGACTGGCTTGGTGCTCAAACCACCCAAAAACTAACCATGTGGCAATGATGACCGACCCTCTCTATTGGCAATGCTCGTAGTAGAAGACTAGAAGTAGTTGACATCGTATTTGATGCATTTTAAATGCAAATTAATGCAAGCATCTTTTCAATGTTTTTCTGTCTTTGTAAGTTGAGTGTCGTGAAGCTAATTTTCCGCTGTTATCCTGCTGTATCCTATAATGGATTACTACCGCTACGCTTCCCCTAATAGCCCCTAATATTACCTTTCCGCTTTAAGTCTCATTATATTACATTATTCTCGATGCATCATGTTATTCCGTTATATTACGTTTTTTTTTCGCTATATCCAGGATGTAAGAAATAAACTGGAAAATGACATTTTTACATTACAAAAATTATGAAATTAGGTTATCTAATTGAAACTTTTAATATATATTTTTAGAAAGAAAAATAATCTAATATCTTATTAAATGTAATTAAGTTAAATAGTGGTCTATGTTTACTTATAGATATTTCAACATCTTTTATATAAAATTAAGAATGTACTAATTGTAGTTAAACTAAATGCTATTTTTTTATTTTTTTATCATTTATATTTTCATAAAAACATTAAGAATGAGTTTTATGTGTTATTTTAAAGTCATCCGCTATATCCTACTATTTTCTCGTTGTATCCCCGCTATGACTTTTTGGACCTCCGTCGCTTTGAATGCGCTGATCGCTTTAGCTGCACAGGTTGAGTGACACCAAAATTCATGGTATCAGTTTTGTTATTCAAATGCCGGTAAGAAAACGTTTAAATCTTGCTTTTATTTTCAAAGAAACTGGTGTTTCATATTAGTAAATATTATAACTTTATTTTAACCTTTCGTATATTAAACCATAATCTTTCAGGGTGATGCTATCGCAATCATCCTAATTTTCTCAAACATTATACATATAAAAATACCTTATGTTTCATTACCCATGTTCTTTATAAGCGCACCTTGATTGGGATAAGATATAACAATGTTAAACTAACCCATGTTCTAAATCAAGTAATCTTGTGCTTTAGTATTTAAAAAATCAGTGGCAGAGCTAAACTATTATTTAGACAAGCCAACATATTTCCATTATAAAGCAACATGCTTGAGCCAATGAAAAAAAGGCTAGAATATATATATATATATATATATATATATAAGCATGAACCTCATTTGCATAAGACAAAACTAACTATGTTAAACTTAAGAGCAAGATTTTAGTTTCGGATATGGCGGAACTGGAAAACTTTATTGAAGGATTTCAAAATTTAAGATAGGGCACTGACCATAGTTGGTGCCTTCGTCCCAGTAAAGAATAGTAAAAATCCTAAACAATCTTATAAACTAAAAGTAAAAGAAATCAGTTGTATAAAGTGTAGACGTTTTAAAATTTTAAGGTAAAACTTTCTCTAATTTCTTTTTTTTCTGCTATGCTGGCGTGATTGTGCACTAAATACTTATTTGTATTTTTAAAGAAAGAGAAGGTGCACTGAACTCATTTTAATATTACATTTGACATATATAATTGATCTTGCATTTAGTTTTCTTCAACATATTAACAAGTTTAGCATTAGTCTTGGATTCGAAGGTTATTTGTAGGCTATTTATAATGGTACCTGAAATATATATAAAATAGTAATTATATGTGAAATGATACATTATTTTCACCTTTCTTTTTTCTTCGTGTTTTTTGAATGAGGTTGTTAGATGAGATGTTTTGCACTTCGTTTACCAAATTAATTGGGTAGGCGACTCATTGGTGAAAAACAAAAGATAACCAGTACCAAACACTTAGTCAAGAAAAGCAATAAATTTATTCATCCCAACCTGAACCTGGCCTTAGCAACGCCTTTCGTACAACCCTTTAACGCCACGCTTATTTATGATTCAACAAATACAAATTTCATGTTATTTCACATTTAACTAGTTTTATACGACTCTTACTTGAATTGGATATAACTATAAAATCACTGATTTTCCAAAGGGAAAACGTAATCTATCAAATAAACATTTCAAACCCTTGCAACAGTGATATGAGCTTCGGGTCAAACAACAATATGAGCTTCGGAACGAACGGACTCGACTCGACCAAAGATTAGTTTTGACCCCACGAAGAACAACTACCAACTTAACCCACTAACTCCTATTCGAGCAGAGCACCCGATACGTGGCCACGACTTGACCGCCTTAACTGCTTGGAAACCGCTCCATTCACACTCTACAGACCCGGATCTGATGCCACGCACACATATCCGTTCCCGCTCAAATTCCTCGACCTGACCCTATAAATACTCGACCCGGTGGACGAAATATGGACTTTGGCCACTTGAAACGTTGATATTCCATATTCAACCCACCATTACTATTTGACCTGAACATTGTTTTGGTCGTATTTGAGTGATTTTCAATATTCTTAAGATGAATTTGATTGTATCTTGTGTGCTGAGTGATTTCAAGTGTTGTAATTGCAATTCTCTGTTGAATAGAAGAATTATAAAGCAGATGTAGACTCGTTAACGCCGAAACACTATAAATCTTGTATGTTTGCTTGTTGTTTCTCATTTCTAATTTACATTTCTTCATTAATCTCTACGTATTCTAATCTACTGGGTGTTAGAGGCATTTCTTGGTATAACAAGGTCTAAATATCAATATTTAGATGGTTGTGTAAGAAACAAAGAATGTAAGTCTGTTATCCATTCTCACTCAATCTTAATCACATGTCTCCAAGCATATCCTCTATGTTTTAGCTTTCCCTAGTCCATGCCATATTCGAAATTTGCATCCCATAGGATGAGCCTAAAACACATTGAAGCCCAAGCCAAATTATTACACAATTAAATCTAATTTTATCACTTATCGGTATCGCTATTGAGCAATATATTTACTACTATACAATAATATTTATTCCTTGATGCGTTGCCAAAAATATATATTTATTCCTCAAATCATATACAAGATTGTAACTAACATTTCATAAATATTAATTAACTTGATTAATCTATTTAATTTTTAATAATTATAAACTAATTAAATCGTCTCATCTAAAGAGAATTCATTACTTCAGTTGTGTAACTGTTAGTTGTAATCTGATCAGCAGTAAACATCATTCACGCTTTATTTATCAGTTTATGTGACATATGAATAAATTTATTGTAGACTCAGTTTCGGTGAAATCTAATTTTTTTAGTTTAATAAGCATTATGCCTTGTAACATTTATATGTACACTAATTCTCTACATCAAAATTGCTTTACTTTGGACTTATGGAGTTTGGTAATGATTATAATTCCAATATCACTCATATTTGACTCTATAGCCCATACAGAAATTCCTTCATCTCATAATAACAATTATTATTAATCAAAATGCTCTGACTAGGGACTTTGACTGTAAGTTGATTTGAGTTGACCATGATATTGACCCATATAACTAAGGAGACGGAATAGTGCTTCATTTCCAATACTTCCACTTGACCCCACTATAGTCACTCGATGGATGTCATACCATGATTTGGCTATAGTCAAAGTGAAGCTTTCATATTGAAGATCCATAGTATTCTCATGTTGAGAGAATTGTGTAAGTCAGTCACATCAACATTTTTTTGTTAGATCCTACTTATATTAACCAAATAAAAACTATCAAACAAGTCACGCCATAGTTATATAATGTCTATCAGTACATAACCTTAGGTGGACTCAATAATCATGAGTAATACATTGTTTAATATTTGAAAAGAATCCTAAAACATCTTGACTGCAAACATTTAAAATGGTATACTTTTATTCATTGTGATAAATTATTCTCGGTTATAACATTTTGCAACTACTATCACAAAATACAACACTTATGGATTTTCAATTAAACATACTTTTAATTATTAGCTAATTAATGTTACACTTATATCATTACAGAAAGAAAATACTTTTTATTTTGAACAAGATTGATCAATGAGTTATATATATATATATATATATATATATATATATATATAACAAACTACATGATTGCTCCTATAACATACTATTAACTCTATCACTTCGGTACTAAGTTTTATTAATATTTAGGAACAAAGCAGTGCCTTTGGAAACCCTCATCCGCTGCCTCCGGGACATTGTTGTTCCATCTCCTCAACGTACTAATCTCGACGAGGTAGTGCCTTCACCACCATCATCCCCACACCACTACGTCTTTTGAGTAGAACTAATGTTACCATGAACAACACGCAATATGCTTCTCACTTTTGGTAAAATTTTGAAAGAATAAGGTTAAAACAGGCTAAAATTTTGATTTTACAGTTGTTTTTTAGTTTGTATGTTGGGTTGTGATAAAATGAGATAAAAAAATTTAGTTTAGTGGAGGCATATTTGGCCGAAGAAGAAGCTGAGCACATATGTGAGTTATTCACCGTCATAAATGTTAAATAAACTCATGGCGGAGGAATTTTATTTGGTTTCAAGTTGCCCAGCCTTTATAATGTTAGAAACTTGATTCTTTTTTTCCGTTGGGCTGGGTTGATGCTTAAACTACCCAAAAACTAACCACGTGGCAATGATGACTAATCCTCCCTATTGGCAATGCTCGTCGTAGAAGTAGTTGGCATCATTTTTGATGCCTTTTAAATGCAAATTAATGCATGCATCCTTTCAGTGTTTTCTGTCTTTGTAAGTTGAGCGTTGTGCAGTTAATGCCCCGCTATTATCCCGCTATATCCTATAGCGTATTACTACCACTACGCTTTTCCCTAATAGCATCTAATATAGTCTTTTAACTTTAAGTCTTGCTATATTCCATTATTCTCGATACGTCATGTTATTTCCGCTATATTACATTATACATGCCATATCTATGATATAAAAAATAAACTGAAAAATGACATTTTTACATTACAAAAATTATGAAAATAGGTTTTCTAATTGAGATTTTTAATATATATTAGAAAGAAAAATAATATAATATCCTATTAAATGTAATTAAGTTAAATATAGATATTTGGACATACTTTATCTAAAATTAAGGATGTACTAACTATAGTTAAACTAAGTGCTGTTTTTTCATTTATTTCTCATTTATATATTCATAGAAAACATTAAGAATGAGTTATATGTGCTATTTTAATGTCATCCACTATATCTTGCAATTTCCTTGCTTTATCCCCGCTATGACTTTTTGGACCTCGGCGTTTTGAATCCTCTGAGCGTTTTAACTACAGTAACTTGAATGACACCAAAATTCATGGCATCAGTTTGTTATTCAAATGTCGGTAAGAAAACCTTTAAATCTTGCATTAATTTTCTAAGAAACTGATGTTTCATATTAGCAAACATTACAACTTTATTTTAACTTTTCGTATATTGAACCATAATCTTTCAAGGTGATGTTATCGCAATCGCCCTATTTTCTCAAACAGTATACATATAAAAATACTTTTTGTTTCGTTACTCATGTTCGATATAAGCGCACCTTAATTGGGATAAGAATAACAATGTTAAACTAACTAGTTTGACAGGCAATTCAAAATTGAAACAAAATCTAAATTAAGTAATCTTGCGCTTTTGTATTTAAAAAATCAGTGGCAGAGCTAAACTATTATTTCAAACAAACCAACATATTTTCATTATAAAGCAACATGCTTGAGCCAATAAAAAAAGGGTAGAATATATATTTAAGCATGTATCTCATTTGCATAAGACAAAATTTACTATGTTAAACAACGCTTATTCATTACAGATGGAGCAAGCTTTTAGTTTTAAATACGGTGGAACTGGAAAACTTTGTTGAAGGATTGCAAAAATTCAGATAAAAGGCACTGGCCATAGTTGGCCATTATTTTCCTTCTTCCCAGTTAAGAACAGTAAAAATCCTAAATGGTCTTTATAAACTAAAAAGGAAAAGAAACTAGTTGTATAAAAATGTAGGCGTTTTAAATTTTTAACGTAGAATATTTTCTAAATTCTTTTTTAGACCAGCTTGGTGTGATTGTGCAGTGACTGCTGATTTGATTATTTTGAAAAAGGAGAGGGCCTACTTGACTCATTTTAAAATTAGATTGGATATATATAATTGATTTTGCATTTAGTTTTCTTCAACATATTAACAATGTTAGCATTGGTCTTGGATTTGATAGTTATTCGTACGCTATTTATAATGGTACCTGAAACATATATAAATAGTAATTATATGTGCAATGACACATGATTTTCACTTTTCTTTCTTCTTCATGTTTTCTGAATGAGGTTGTTAGGTGAGACGTATTGCACTTCATTTACCAAATTAATTAGCTAGGTGATTCATTGGCAAACACTTTGTTAAGAAAAGCAATAAATTTATTCATCTCAACCTGAACCTGGCATTAGCAACACGTCTCGTACAACCTTTAACACGCTTATTTATGATTCAACAAATACAAATTTCATATTATTTCACATTTAACTGGCGTTATACAACTCTCGCCTGAATTGGATATAACTATAAAATCACTGATTTTCCAAAGAGAAAAAATTATTTGTCAAATAAACATTTCAAACCCCTGCAACAGTGATAATAATTTTTCCCTTTTTTTTACTTTAAAAAAAGCCACATATATATGATATGCTTAATCTAAAGCATTCCATTATCGTTTCCAACTTCACCAAATAAATAGAAAAGAGAAACTTTATTATATGTTCAATAACTACAGCAGATTTATTTACAAGGAGTCAAAGGTATAAGCTTAACATATTGGAAGCATGGTAAGTAGAAAGAAACAAGACTACATATTAGCGACCAAATCTGTTAAATCGGCAGCAGAATCGGCAAGCTTGTCATGAGTCCATCTCTTCAACATCTCCAAAGCAGCTTTGGGCTGATCCATCGGAACCATGTGTCCAGCATTGTGTACCTATATCAGATCAATATCGTATGTAATACCGTAAATTTAAATTTAAAATATATGAAATGAAAGGATCTTCTCTTTTTCATTTCTTTTTTCTGAAGTACCTTAAGGAAGCTGAGAGGTCCATGAGTTTTAAGTACGCCGGCTTCAGTGCTATCGACCATGAAAGGCTTTTCAGGTGACGACACAAAATCATGTTGACCAGACCACTCCATTGCATGGACCCACCTTGTGTTTCCTGCTCAGAACCACAAATTTTAAAACTTAAATTTTTAGTTTCAAATTTAAAACAGTTAGGGATGAAACTATGAATGCAACATACCGAGCCAATTGCAGATCAAATCATATTCACCAGCGTAAATTAGAAGCTTGATACCATCTTCCAGAAGTGCAGGGATACCAACCTCCAAATTCCTCATCCAATCAGTAAGCATGGCTTGGTATACTGTAGGGCTGCAAGACACAAATTCTATGACCCCTACTCCAAGAGAGACTCTAATTGATTTTTGATTCAGAAACTTCTCCATGTTTGAGAAATCGTAGCATAGACTTCCTTCGCATTGCTTCCTTATATCGTAGTACTACAAAGATTGAATGAATGATTATGGAGACATTAAAAGATAAGTATATAGTCAAAGTGAAAAATAAAATAAAAAATGGAACGGATGGCTTACATTAATAGTTCCAGCAAGTTTCATGATGGAGTTAAATATTGTATTACAGACCATATATGATGCCATGCATGATACAGAGCCAGATGTTCCTGAATAAAATGTCATTAGATGTTGTTGAACTCTGATTTTTTTTTCATATTTAAAATTAAAAAGTGATAAGAGTCAAACAAATTACCACAAAGCTTAATGGCAACCTCACACACTGGTAAATATTTGTTGATTCTCTCGTAATCAGCATGCGTAATGATTTTGTTTTCCAATGCATAGTCTGTGTATGCTTTGTACTGAATTGCTGGATCAGTGAGTCCATTACCAATGGCAAAACCCTACAAAAGCGACACTCGATGTCATAAAGTATAAAAGACCACCTTTGTTATTTTAAATGAAGATTCAAGAGCAAAATTACCTTCAAATTAATATGAATGCCTTCGTTAGCTTTATTTCCTTGGTGAACCCTGCTTGCAAAAGCTGGTATGTAATGCCCATCATACGATTCTCCAGTTATGTAGAAGTCGTTTAGCACGAGTTTTGGATGCTTCTTGAAAAATGCATGACAAATTATTTTAAGGGGAAATTCATTAATTGGAGAGCTGACTCGACTCAACTGAACTCTAAACATAGATTGAATCAATATTTTTCTATTGCCTCAGGTAACCAGCAACAACGAATGTCAGTATTTGCAACAAACATTTGTAACAAAATTATAAAAAATATCTAGATTACGGATGATTTATACAAAAGATATTAACTTTTGAATCAAGGCCAAAGCTGTAGTCCAAAATCAGATATTTGGGCAGCGGAAAACGAATAAACCCAATGATCTAGTCTGTCAACAATTTCAACAATGCCAAAAAAACAAAAACAAGTAGCACAAATTATAGAGAGAACAAAAACAGAAAAAGAGGAAAGGACACACCAATATAATGTGGTTCAGATATGAATATCCTACGTCCACAGAGACCCAACAACTTTTATTTCTCAATGAAGAAATGAGTAACATAAGATTACAATAGAGAGAAGACTAATGGTGGATTGCTTGCATTCATACAATAACGTGACCCCTATTTATATAAAATGATTTCTTGGAGATAGATAAGAGAAGTTTCTAGATTACTTGGACATGAAGAAAAATAAATATAATATCTTCCTTGATTTGATTGGAGCATAAATGGTTGGCGCAATCATGGTCTCAATCTCTTTCCCTGAGTAAATTGATTCTTCATTAATTGATTGATTAGCCTGTTATTTTTCTTTTAAAAATAAAACTTCCTCTTATATCTTTCCATATACGAGCCAATTAATTGATTGACAACCAATCAATTTCTTTACTTATCTACAAATATTTGAATCCTAAATTTCAACACTCCACCTTGATTCAAATATGACAATCTTTCATCATCATCTCATCTTCAACAATCAACATAAAAGTTGTTTGGCCCAGCGCCCCATGACGCTCAAGTAACAGGAAGCAAACCAATCAAGTTTGAGCAATGCTCAAACTTGTCCTTTGGAAGTGACTTGGTCATCATATCTGAAGGATTATTCGAAGTACCCACCTTCAATAATTTGATCTTGCTTCGTTCTTCCTCAACCATAAGAAAGAAACCTCTAACATCAGTGTGCTTCATCAATGAACTATAAGCCTGATTCTTTACAAGATGAATCGCACTCTGACTATCTAAAAATAACTCCACTGTCTGCTGCGCCATTGAAAGATCATCCAACAACTGAAGTAAGTATAATCCTTCCTTTGTTGCTTCCACAATCGATATCAACTCTGTTTCGGTGGTCGACAAAACTACGATAAACTGCAACTTCGATCTCCATGAAATCGAGCCTATGCCAAGTGTAAAAACATATCCCGACACTGACTTCCCTCCATCTCTATCCCCATCGTAATCTGAATCACAGTATCCTCTAAGAGAGATGTCTCCATCCACTCCACCATATAACAAGCCAACTGAAGAAGTGCCACGAAGATATCTGAGTATCCACTTCACTGCTTGCCAATGCTCTTTACCTGGGTTAGACATATATCTGCATGAGCTAAATCAGGCCTTGTGCATACCATAGCATACATAAGGCTTCCAACCGCGCTAGAATAAGGAATATTACGCATATCCCTTTTGTATCCATCCGATGTGGGACACATATCTATGGATAGCTTGAATTGAGAACCTAATGGAGTAGCCACCGGTTTAGCATTCTCCGTACTGAATCGAGATAGGACTTTCTCTATTTACTGAGTTTGAGTGACCCTAAAAAATCTTTGCTTTCTATCCCTCTGAATCTCCATCCCCAAAATTCTCTGTGTGATTCCCAAATCTTTCATCTAAAATTCCTTACTGAGCTCCTTCTTCAACTCCGAAATTTTAGACATGCTCTTAGAAGCTATCAACATATCATCAACATAAAGTAACGAATAGATGATGTCATCATTACATTTTTTAAAATAGACACATTGGTCCTTAAAGCTTCTAGAGTAATCATGTGAGATCATAAACTTATCAAATTTCTTATACCACTGTCTAGGAGACTGTTTTAAGCCATAAAGAGATTTGTTAAGTTTACAAACATGACCTAGTCTGCTGCTACCAATGAACCCCTCTAGCTGATGTAGGAAAATGTCATCCTCAAGATCACTATGCAAGAATGTTGTCTTGACATCTAGTTGTTCCAATTCCATGTCGAAGTGATCAACTAATTCCAAAAGAATGCGAATGGAAGTGTGTCTAAGAGCTAGAGAAAAAATATCATGAAACTCCGCATCTTTCTTCTGAACATAACCCTTCGCCACTAATCTTGCTTTGTACTTTAAATCATCATTGACGCCATCTTTCACCTTATAGATCTTTTTACATCCAATTGCTCTCTTACCGGAAGGAAGTGCACTAAATCCCAAGTGTGATTTTTGTGCAAAGACTCAATCTCCTCCTCCATTGGTACTAGCCAACTGGAGCTATCAACTGAACTAATGGCACCTCTGTAGTCTCTTAGTTCATCATGAAATATGCTTAATGCATAAGTTTCAATATCTTCAATTCTTATTCCCACAAAATCATCAAGCCACGTAAGTCTTTTCTTCTCTATCGTTGGTCGAGTTTGAATTTGAGCTCCACCTTGAGATTGATCTTCTCTCTCTTCCCTATCAACCATGGTGTCACTGGAATCACCATTTTTACTCGTATGAAAGTCTGATGATCTGCCTTGTGTTTGGTATTCTGAATTTGTCCTCTCAACATCATCATTAACTGAAGAAGAAGGCTCCACCTTCAGCATAGCCTTCTCATCAAATGTGACATGCCTGCTAGTATAGTAGGGCACCACATCCTATAACCATTATTTCCTTTCTTATAGGCAAGAAAAATATACTTGCGAGATCTTGGATCCAACTTTCCTTTGCTCTCATGCACATAAGCTGGACAACCAAACACTCTGAGAAAGGAATATGATACAGGCTCTCCCTTCCATATTTCTGTACGAATCTTCGTATCTATGGCGATAGAAGTTGTGGGTCGATAAAGAAAACCGGTATAGATAATGCTTCTGCCCAAAATCTCTTATTTAATCCCGCAGTCAGCCGTAAACAACGAATTCTTTCCAACAAAGTCTGATTCATTCTCTCTGCAACCCCATTTGACTGATGATCTCTTGGTGTGGTGTAGTGTCTTTTGATTCCCTCGGACTCACAAAATTTGATGAATTTTTGAGAAGCGAATTCACCAGCATTATCTGAACGAAGAACCTTCACTTTCTTTCCAAACTGCGTCTCAACAAGAGATTTCCAGCTTTGAAACCTATCAAAAGTTTCATCTTTGGACTTCATAAAGTAAACCCATACTTTTCTGGAAAAATCATCCACAAATGAAACAAAATACCTGGCTCCTCTATAAGATAGGCATGGTGCGGGTCCCCAAACATCAGTATGAACATAGTCTAAAACGTCTTTAGACGTATGCTCTACAATGCCAAAAGAAACCTTCTCTGCTTTCCAAGTACACATCCTTCAAAAAAGTCAAGTTTTGAATGATGAACACCATTAATCAAGCCTCGCTTTGTAACGACCCGGAAAATCCGAGCTAATTTAAAATTTTTATTTTTAAGTAATTTAGTTGGAAAATGAGGCAGAATTTAAAATTTTCATTTTAAATAATGTTTAAAGCCAGTGAAAATAGCCAATTTTCAAACGATCTCTGTTTTCGACGAAACCAATTTCATCGGAACCGAAATATCATATTATTGCTAGGTTTCAATTTTTAGAATTTTCCGAATTTATATGTGAGCATGGCAAAGGGAAATGTGTCTTGTTCATTTCAGTCAAATTTAATCGACTGAAAAATAGCCATTTTTCAAACAGTCTCAGAATTAGACGAAATTAATTTTGTTATGACCGTATTGTCATAACGAAGCCAAATATGTTTTTTCTGGATTTTTCTGAGTCCGTATGTGGCCTCGGTAAATTTATTTGTACGACAGAATTAAAATTATAGAGGATTTAAATATTAATTTAAATGATACAGGCCACAGACAGCCGTTTGGACTGACGGGACCTAGCCCGTTGGATCCGGAATAGGGTCTATTTGCTAGGATGGGCTTCAGTTGGACTGGAATTGAATCAGTTTGAAAGAAATGGATTTATTCGTAAAATTGCAATTAAAAGATTATAAAATAGGATTTTAGAACCCTAATCTTCTTGGCACTGTTCATCATCCAGAATTAGGCCGCCGCCATCCCTTTCTAACGTCCAAAACTTCATCCCTCTTTTTCTCCCTCCTTGCTTCGAATTAAAACTCAAACCACCCACCAAATCGAAGAGCTTCGCACCCTCTATCCGCTCATACCCGAACCATCTCGCCTCATCACCTGTAGCGCTCGTACCAAGCCCACGAAGTCGCGGGTTTTGCGTCGCCCCCACGCCCACGTGGCAGCACCGAGCTGCTCCCCTTCGCCGGAGTAGGTGCGGCGCCTGTAGCCCAACGCGGTGGGACCCTCGGATCGAACTCCAGCTCCTTGGATCAACGGTGAAATTGAACCCTAGGTCGGGATAGACCCTGAAACTCACGGCCGAAGTTCTGAACTGAGGAACAAGGTTCAATTTCTTAATTAATTATTTATTTAAATTAATATAAATTGTTTTATAACTTAGTTAGACCATAACTAACGCATACGTCATCGAAACTTGATGATTTCAGAAGCTGTGCACTCGTATCGGCGAGATCTGCGAGCCTAGACTGACCAGAGCTGATTCTGAACAGCTTGAAATTTGGACTAAATTGCAAAACTGTGAGAACTCTGATCTAATTTAAATAATTATATATTAATGTAAATCGTGAAATTTTAATTCGTAGACTATTGTTCTTGATCTGCGTCACGATGATATTTGTATGCGATGAGTATGTGATTATTGTATGTGGTGATGCCATGAAATATTTGTGTTATTCAGCTATGTTATTTTGGTGTAATCATGAAGAGACTCTCATCTTTATTATCTTCTTTATTTTCTTCTTTTTTTTAAAAAAAAAAAAAGGGTTTAGACCTTTAAATATATAATTTCTTTTTTTTTTGAAAATTTGAATCTTGGATTCACAATAGATTATAATAACAAGTTTTAACATAAAAACTTGTTAATAAAATAATTGACAAATTTTTACATAAACTGTGTTAATAAAATGAAGGACAGTTTTTAATGTTATATTTTTGACAAGGTTTCAACATAATTTGTTTGTCATAAAAAAAAAAAAAAAACAAATTTTTATGATTTTGTTAATCAAACAAAAAGAGACAATTTGATGTTGATTTTGTTAATCAAACAAAAAGAGACAATTTTATGTTGATTTATCAATCAAATGAAAAGACAATTTTTTTTATGTGATTTTGTTAACAGATGAGAAGAGACAAATTTTTATGTTAATTTTGTTAACATAATAATAAAAAAAAAACAAAAAAAAAAAAATTTATGTTGATTTTGTTAACATAGTAAAGGAACAATTTTGCGCTTATTTTATTAACAAAATAAAAGAACAAATTTAGTACTCATTTTGTTAACATAAATACAAGGACAAATTTTTGGGTCCGTTTTGTCAAAACAAATAAGAGGACAATTTTCACCTTTGTCTTGTCTACAAATTAAATTACCCATTCTTATCTTTATTTTATAAATGCAAGTTGAACCCTTATTTATAAAACAAAATGTAAGTTTTAATCTTTATTCTTATTTACAAATAAAAATAAAGATGAGGTCCTTAATTTGATTCATCAAAGTTGCGCCCAATCATATCTATGTTGGTATAGATGAGATGACACCCAAACCTACATCATTGTGTTAACTGTATTATGACGACACCAATTTATATGTTGTGTTAATTGTATTGTGACAACACCATTTTACACATTGTGTTAACATTATTGTAATGACGCCAAAGGTATACACCAAACCATATGCTGTGTATTATTGGTATGGTTAGACAAAAACCATATTATTGTGTGTTGACATGAAATTGACACTAAATTATAGAGGGCCACCTTTGGGTTTGACATGAGATAGATTGTTTTATGTATTGAGATATCACATTGAACATATACGTTGACATAAAAAAAATCTCATAGTCAAGTTAGTAGAGTTGAAATGGGTCAAATCTTCATCGTCATGATAATATATAGTTAAAATGAATTCAATATTGACATTAGAAAATATACAAATACTAGTATTAGAAATGTTGACGTTAGAGAAGGTGTTTTCATAAATAAGAATTAAAAGTTGCATTTTCTTATGTAAAAGAAAATAAAAAGGTTGCATTTTACAATGTAAAGAAAAAAAAATATTTTTCTAAGAAAAAAAAATGGTAAAAGAACATTGCATTGTAAAGAGAAATCTATTTTTCTAAATAAAAGGAAACATTTTCTTTGTTAAGAAGAAAATAAAAGAAAACATTTTCTTTGTTTAAAAGAAAGAATACATTTTTGTATTTAAGTAAGAAAAAAAAAACATTATTTTCTAATATAAAGAAAATAAGAAAAGTAACCTTATTTTTTTATGTAAAGGAAAATAAATGTAATATGTACATTTTCTTATGTAAAGGTAAATAAATGCAATATGTATATTTTCTTATGTAAAAGAAAATAAAAGTCAATATGTACATTTTCAAGGCAAAGGTAAGTAAAAGAAAACACTTACATGTTCAATGTCAAGGGTAAAGGAATCAAAACAAAATTATTACTTTTGTTTAATATAAAAATGCACATAGCCCTAAAATATGATTTTCGTCGCATTAGAATTGGCGGACAAAAATATTATGTTATAAACAAAAGAATGGATTTTTGAAATAACGGAAAGCGCCAAATGGTTTGATTTATATATATAATATAAATTGAAACTAAGCGAAACACGCGCGGTAGTTCGCGTTTTGAAATCCTAACTTTAAACGGTTGTGTAGAAAGATCCGACCGTTGAATTTTCCCAAAACTGGAGCCGTTAGGACCGTCTTGGAAAAAGCTTTCCAACGACATAAAATGTACCAAAATCTGACGGTTAGATTTTAAGATATGTCTAAAACAAATTTTGGTAAAAGCAGCGCCAGGGTCGCCTATCGACCCGAAGCGTCGTTTTAAATTAATTCGCACCATCTGTAAATAAATAAAAGTAGAAATAAATCGCTATAAATAAATATAAACGACGTGAAATGTTTTAAATGATAATTATGCGATGATTATTTGAAAAGGCCGAGTTTAACTCATTTCAAGTAATCAAACGACGATTTAAATCGAAATAATAGAAGACGATGTTGAAGACCGGCGATCTTCACATCGAACGGACAACGATTATTGAGACCTTGAACTGACTTGCTCCCAGGAAAGGGTTGATGTAGTAGTTGGCCGGTCGTATGGGTTGATTATCCGGATAAGCGAGAACCTCTCTGGTATCTCCGGTTTCGTTCAAAACCCAGAACGGACTTGTATGGACGCGCGTCTGACATTGGAATTCGTTTCGTGTAACTAAATCAATTTTTATTAATGTATGCTTGTTTGGTGGTAGAGAATTTATTCTCTGCTTAACACCCTGGTACATGTTAGTAGTTATCGATAGCATGACGCGAATTGTCAATGTGGCCCACTAAGATGCGAATGATCAAGGTTTTGTTGAAAAGCAGGCCTTGTGAAAAATGATCAAAGCACAGCCTGTTTGGGCGTAGCTTTGTGTATAGCGTAACCTCACGAGCCTCACACCCCGGTATGAGTCAAAACGGGATACGGACTGCAGGGAGTGCACACGTTTCTTTCTAGCTAGAGTGATGTCAGGGACCTACCAGCGCTGACATTTTACTTATGTGGATGATGGAATTTGAGGTACCTCGTTGTTTATAGGCCGTTGGTGGTCACATTATAGGTTCAAAGGAACCGGGAAGCGTGTGTTCAGGCATAACTAATCCATACACATATGTGTGGACCGGCCCTGAAGATCCAAGGGTTCACTGCGGGGAATCCTGAGGCATTTGCTAGAGTGTCTCAAATCGGAGAGGAGCTTGCCCCTAGCCTCGACTCATGATGGAAACCAATCCTCCAATACGACATTACGATTTTAGTTGTATACTTATATACGGCGGCATAATATATGGTACCTATGTCGTCTAGGATTAATACATTTATATTGAAATGATTTATGAAAACTTATGCACACTAATAATAATACGTTTGACGTATTCATCATCTTTTGATCGTTATAAGGAAAAACCCTTTCCTCTGGTGTGCGTTGCATTGTGTGATGGGACTTGGGTCTTATAACGATCTCATTTTTCTTTAAAGGCATAGCGTTATTCAAACGACTTACTTAATTATGCACTGGCAATCCAATGGAGTAAACCCGTTCCGCCTTAGCGGCGTGGTCCTGTGATTCGCCATATGGTTAGTTAGTATAGAAAGATTTCTCATACCAGTCCCACGAATGACTCGAATTTTGTTTCACTTTGCAAATTTCGGGTGCCCTCTTTCCACACGGGCAGCCAATTGACAGGTTGTTAGGTTGCTTCCTTGGAGTTGCTGATCTTGGAGCTTGCTTATTTGCTTTAGTGTTGCTGCTTATCGAGGTGCTTTGTTGGACTATGCAGACCCTCACCTTTATCTTTGTTTCTGCTTAGACTTTGGGACATTCAAATCGTATTCCACTTCATTTCAAACTGTATCTTTAACATTATGTACTTGTTTCCTTTTGTTGGGATTTTGATGTAATAAGTAGGACTCTGTGACTGGGATTCTGTGTTATGATAACATCCATATTCCGCTGCTATGTTGATGTTGTTGTTTTATAGATTCTTATATTTATGTTGTTATCTGTGTTATGTGTTGCTATATTTATGTTATATTCCAATGATCATCTCAACTTTCGTTCTGCGTAAGTTTGGGGTCATCACAGTTGGTATCAGAGCCAGGTTTAACCTTAGTTTTGGGATATAACATATTTATAGCAATAAGTCTCATTAGAGATAGGATTAAAGTCCTAGAGTGAGCATAACATAATAGCACATATTTATCAGTCGTTACATCATTTTCACCTCTTAGCCTTTCCTTTGGAAAATTTTCATTTCTGTTGGTCTGACTCTCCCCTTGATGTTACAGACTAATTCACTATGAGTACTAGAGCTAGAACCCGTGGAGGTGGGAGAGGTGGAGCTAGAGGGCCACCCGAAGAAGAGCCCATTCATGAGCAGCCCGACCCTATAGTCGCACAGCCATTCGACTTAGAACGGATGTCAAAGAAATTCAAAAACTTGGGCGGGGTTCCTTTCACTGGTAGAGAGACTGCTGTTGAAGCAGAGTCATGGCTCAAGAATTGTGAGAAGATCTTAGAAGGGATGGAACTTGAGGATCAGAGAAAGCGTTTCCTGGCTGCATGGCAACTCAAAGATCAAGCTGAGCACTGGTGGGACACAGTTAAGATTGGAAACGATGTGGCCAATATGACCTGGGCAAAGTTCAAAGAGCTCTTCAACGAGAAATACATCCCTCCACAAGCAAGAGAACGCCTTCGTGAACAATTTGTTAATCTGAAACAAGGAAATATGACAGTTGCTGAATATGCGATGAAATTTGATGAGCTTTCCCGTTATGCCCCTAACCTAATTCAAGACCCAACTGAGAAGAACAAGAAATTCATTAAGGGCCTCGCTACAAAGTATCTGAATAGGGTTACAGCTCATATCGATCTTCCCTTCCATGAAGTTATCACCTTTGCCAGCCGCTACGAAGAAAATGATGAGTCTGCTCAACAAGAGAGAGCAAAGAATCAGAATAATGGCCAGAAGGAGCAGACTAGCAAGAAACCTGAGACAGGAAATTCTTCAGCTGCAAAGCCACAGGGGAAGAAGAGAGACCGGAGCAAGTTGACATGCTTTAATTGTGGCAAGACCGGGCACTTTGATTACGAGTGTAAAGCGCCGAAAAGAGTCAAGAGAAATGAATCAGGCCCCAGTCAGAACCGGGGTCAGAGCTCTCAGAAACAGGGTCAGAATTCTCAAAATAGTGGCCAGAATCCTCACCGCAACCTGGAATGCTACAACTGCCATCAGAAGGGGCATATCAAGCCAAATTGCCCATTGCTGAAGAATGCTCAGGTGGCACATGTATATGAGGGTACGACTACACCAGCTCCTACCGAGGGCCCAGGTACACCTGATGTTTTAAGTGGTACTCTTAACATTAAAAACATCCCTATTACTGTCCTATTTGACACCGGTGCAGTACGTAGTTTTATTTCTTCTGACACCATTAAAAAGCTAAAATTAAGTCCAAGGAAACTTAAGGAATTAATTAGAGCTCATAGTCCGATAGGAGGTTCCCTTGTTCTAGATCAATACTGTAGAGTGCCGATCTCCTATTCTTGTTATCAGTTCCCCTTTAATCTGATTGTCATGAATTTCTCTGGTTATGACATTATATTGGGAATGGATTGGCTAACCAAATTTGAGGCTGAGTTGGTATGTGCTAAGGGAGTTATCAAAGTCAAAACTAAGCTTGGCAATATCACCATACCCTGCCACGGCTCAGCCACTGACAGAAAAGAATTCTGGTCCTCTCTAGAAGTCACTCCTACTTCTATTGAGGAAATCCCTATTGTCAGGGATTATGCCGATGTATTCAAAGAAGTTGAAGGCTTACCTCCACGAAGAGAAATCAACTTCATAATTGACTTGGCTCCAAATGCAAGGCCTGTCGTACATCCTATTCGGAAAATGTCACCCAAAGAAAAAGAAGAGCTGAGAAATCAAACCAACCAACTTTTGTTTAAGGGCTTGATCAGGCCTAGCTTCTCAGAATGGGGCGCAGCCGTGGTGTTCGTTCCAAAATCAGACGGTACCCTCAGGTTATGTGTGGACTACCGTAATCTCAACAAACAAACTCTGAAGAACAAATACCCACTGCCTCGTATTGACGACTTGCTCGACCGCTTGCATGGGGCGCGAGTTTTCTCTAGAATGGACCTAGCTACAGGCTTCCATCAACTTCGCATCGCAGAAGAATGTGTGCCTCTAACTGCTTTCAGAGGGCCGGATATCTTTTATGAATGGCTGGTAATGCCTTTCGGTCTATGTAATGCTCCAGCGTATTTTGTTGATCTGATGAATAGGGTCTTCAGGGATGTTATAAATAAATTTGTGCTCGTGTTCATCGATGACATCCTCATTTTTTCTAAATCCACTGCTGAGCACGAACAACATCTGAGGGAAGTCTTGGAGATTTTGCGTAGAAATGTGCTGAAGGCCAAATTCTCCAAATGCATATTCTGGCAAGAAGAGGTGAAATTCCTCGGACATGTCGTATCAAAAGAAGGCATTTCAGTTGATCCAGGGAAAATCTCAGCCATCCAAGACTGGAAGCAACCTCGAACCCCCACCGAGGTCAGAAGTTTCTTAGGGCTGGCTGGCTATTATCGGAAATTTGTCAAAGATTTTTCAAAGATTGCTTGTCCATTGACAAACCTGACCAAGAAACATACAAAATTTATTTGGACGCCCGAATGCGAGAAAGCTTTCCAAGATTTAAAAGAGAGGTTGACCAATGCTCCTGTGTTGACCATTATAGATGGCAACCAGGATCTGACAGTCTGGACTGACGCTTCTCATCAAGGTTGTTTCCTTTATATTAATCAACATGTTAGGGATAACAATTTCTTTTATTGTCAAATCTCATTTTAACGTGTTAGTCCTTTATCCATTCAAGGTATTGGGGCGGTGCTGATGCAGCAAGGCAAAGTGGTCGCATATGCTAGCCGCCAATTGAAACCCCATGAAAAGAATTACGCCACTCATGATCTTGAGCTAATGGCGATCGTGTTTGCTCTTAAAATTTGGAGGCATTATCTCTTGGGTGAGAAGTTCGAAGTATACACGGATCACAAATCCTTGAAGCATCTTTTTACCTAAAGAGATTTGAATATGAGGCAGCAACGCTGGGTTGAATTTCTTGCATCATATGATTTTGTTATCCTATATACTCCAGGGAAAGCCAACGTTGTAGCCGATGCGCTCAGTCGAAAGAATACAGATGGTGAAAAACTCCTTCTCGCCAATCTCGTTATTACTTCTACTCTGATTGATAAGATCTCCGCTCTCCAGAAGGATGATAAATTTATTCAGAGGATTATCAAAAGAATTCAGGATGGCGAATCCACTAGCTTCCAAATTGACGACAGAGGGGTTCTGAGGCTATCTGGCCGAATTTGTGTTCCATACATTCCTGAGCTCAGAAGGGAAGTTATGGATGAGTGCCACAAATCTAAGCTTAGTATTCATCCAGGGGTGAGCAAGATGTATCAAGACCTCAAGCGCACATTCTGGTGGAAATCCATGAAGAGAGATATTTCTATTTATGTTTCTAGATGTCACACTTGTCAGCAGGTCAAAAGTGTTCAGCAGAAGCTAGCAGGTCTATTGCAACCGCTAGGAGTTCCAGGCTGGAAGTGGGAAGAAATTTCTATGGACTTTATTGATGGCTTGCCTCGTACCCGAAAGGGGAACGATAGTATATGGGTAATTGTTGACCGCTTAACAAAGTCTGCCCATTTTATCCCTGTCAAGACCAACAGAACAGCTCGGAGTTTGGCGCAGCTTTATCTTAAAGAGATTGTCAGATTGCATGGGATTCCAAGAAGCATTGTTAGTGATCGGGATCCCCTATTTACGAGCAAATTTTGGGAAGCTTTCCAAGAAGAACTCGGTACTAAGTTGAATCTGAGCACAGCTTATCACCCTCAGACGGATGGCCAGACTGAGAGGGTGAACCGCATTCTAGAGGACTTGTTGCGAGCGTGCATTCTGGACTATGGTGGTTCATGGGAGGACCATTTATACCTGGTGGAGTTCTCTTACAATAATAGTTACCAAGCCAGCTTGGGAATGTCACCGTTTGAATTACTATATGGTAGACCATGTAGGTCCCCAGCATGTTGGGTGGAGCCAGGCAATCGATTAGTCTTGGGTCCCGACATGGTTCGTGAAGCATCGGACAAAGTTGATTTGATTAAGAAGCGCCTGTTGGCTGCTCAGAGCCGACAGAAGAGTTATGCAGATCAGCGAAGAAGACACTTAGAATTCTCTGTGGGTGATCGGGTATATTTGAAGGTTTCCCCATTGAGAGGCGTGATTCGTTTTGGTAAGACTGGGAAATTGGCGCCAAGGTTCATAGGCCCATTCCCTGTTCTCGAAAGGATCGGTACTCTTGCTTATCGAGTACAGTTGCCCGACTGGTTGCCTGGGGTGCATGATGTCTTTCATGTGTCTCAACTCCGCAAGCATGTACACGATCCTGATTTGATTGAGGATGAATTGAATCAGCAGGTTTTGGATATTACTCCTAATCTGACAGTGAGAAAGGATCCGATAAAGGTTATTGGCAAAGAAATCCGGGTGTTGAGAAACAAGAAGATTCCCCTAGTCAAGGTGCAGTGGAGCAGTGATCCTAGGGACTGCACTTGGGAGACAGAGGATAGCTTTAGAAGGGCTTATCCCCATTGCAGAGAGGATATCTCCGAATGATGCTTGTGTTAAGGTACATTTACCACAATTTACATTTCTGTCGTTTCCTACTTTTACTTTCTTTTCGAGGACGAAAAGTTTTTAAGTGGGGGAGACTGTAACGACCCGGAAAATCCGAGCCAATTTAAAATTTTTATTTTTAAGTAATTTAGTTGGAAAATGAGGCAGAATTTAAAATTTTCATTTTAAATAATGTTTAAAGCCAGTGAAAATAGCCAATTTTCAAACGATCTCTGTTTTCGACGAAACCAATTTCATCGGAACCGGAATATCATATTATTGCTAGGTTTCAATTTTTAGAATTTTCCGAATTTATATGTGAGCATGGCAAAGGGAAATGTGTCTTGTTCATTTCAGTCAAATTTAATCGACTGAAAAATAGCCATTTTTCAAACAGTCTCAGAATTAGACGAAATTAATTTTGTTATGACCGTATTGTCATAACGAAGCCAAATATGTTTTTTCTGGATTTTTCTGAGTCCGTATGTGGCCTCGGTAAATTTATTTGTACGACAGAATTAAAATTATAGAGGATTTAAATATTAATTTAAATGATACAGGCCACAGACAGCCGTTTGGACTGACGGGACCTAGCCCGTTGGATCCGGAATAGGGTCTATTTGCTAGGATGGGCTTCAGTTGGACTGGAATTGAATCAGTTTGAAAGAAATGGATTTATTCGTAAAATTGCAATTAAAAGATTATAAAATAGGATTTTAGAACCCTAATCTTCTTGGCACTGTTCATCATCCAGAATTAGGCCGCCGCCATCCCTTTCTAACGTCAAAAACTTCATCCCTCTTTTTCTCCCTCCTTGCTTCGAATTAAAACTCAAACCACCCACCAAATCGAAGAGCTTCGCACCCTCTATCCGCTCATACCCGAACCATCTCGCCTCATCACCTGTAGCGCTCGTACCAAGCCCACGAAGTCGCGGGTTTTGCGTCGCCCCCACGCCCACGTGGCAACACCGAGCTGCTCCCCTTCGCCGGAGTAGGTGCGGCGCCTGTAGCCCAACGCGGTGGGACCCTCGGATCGAACTCCAGCTCCTTGGATCAACGGTGAAATTGAACCCTAGGTCGGGATAGACCCTGAAACTCACGGCCGAAGTTCTGAACTGAGGAACAAGGTTCAATTTCTTAATTAATTATTTATTTAAATTAATATAAATTGTTTTATAACTTAGTTAGACCATAACTAACGCATACGTCATCGAAACTTGATGATTTCAGAAGCTGTGCACTCGTATCGGCGAGATCTGCGAGCCTAGACTGACCAGAGCTGATTCTGAACAGCTTGAAATTTGGACTAAATTGCAAAACTGTGAGAACTCTGATCTAATTTAAATAATTATATATTAATGTAAATCGTGAAATTTTAATTCGTAGACTATTGTTCTTGATCTGCGTCACGATGATATTTGTATGCGATGAGTATGTGATTATTGTATGTGGTGATGCCATGAAATATTTGTGTTATTCAGCTATGTTATTTTGGTGTAATCATGAAGAGACTCTCATCTTTATTATCTTCTTTATTTTCTTCTTCTTTTAAAAAAAAAAAAAAAGGGTTTAGACCTTTAAATATATAATTTCTTTTTTTTTTTTGAAAATTTGAATCTTGGATTCACAATAGATTATAATAACAAGTTTTAACATAAAAACTTGTTAATAAAATAATTGACAAATTTTTACATAAACTGTGTTAATAAAATGAAGGACAATTTTTAATGTTATATTTTTGACAAGGTTTCAACATAATTTGTTTGTCATAAAAAAAAAAAAACAAATTTTTATGATTTTGTTAATCAAACAAAAAGAGACAATTTGATGTTGATTTTGTTAATCAAACAAAAAGAGACAATTTTATGTTGATTTATCAATCAAATGAAAAGACAATTTTTTTTATGTGATTTTGTTAACAGATGAGAAGAGACAAATTTTTATGTTAATTTTGTTAACATAATAATAAAAAAAAAATTATGTTGATTTTGTTAACATAGTAAAGGAACAATTTTGCGCTTATTTTATTAACAAAATAAAAGAACAAATTTAGTACTCATTTTGTTAACATAAATACAAGGACAAATTTTTGGGTCCGTTTTGTCAAAACAAATAAGAGGACAATTTTCACCTTTGTCTTGTCCACAAATTAAATTACCCATTCTTATCTTTATTTTATAAATGCAAGTTGAACCCTTATTTATAAAACAAAATGTAAGTTTTAATCTTTATTCTTATTTACAAATAAAAATAAAGATGAGGTCCTTAATTTGATTCATCAAAGTTGCGCCCAATCATATCTATGTTGGTATAGATGAGATGACACCCAAACCTACATCATTGTGTTAACTGTATTATGACGACACCAATTTATATGTTGTGTTAATTGTATTGTGACAACACCATTTTACACATTGTGTTAACATTATTGTAATGACGCCAAAGGTATACACCAAACCATATGCTGTGTATTATTGGTATGGTTAGACAAAAACCATATTATTGTATGTTGACATGAAATTGACACTAAATTATAGAGGGCCACCTTTGGGTTTGACATGAGATAGATTGTTTTATGTATTGAGATATCTCATTGAACATATACGTTGACATAAAAAAAATCTCATAGTCAAGTTAGTAGAGTTGAAATGGGTCAAATCTTCATCGTCATGATAATATATAGTTAAAATGAATTCAATATTGACATTAGAAAATATACAAATACTAGTATTAGAAATGTTGACGTTAGAGAAGGTGTTTTCATAAATAAGAATTAAAAGTTGCATTTTCTTATGTAAAAGAAAATAAAAAGGTTGCATTTTACAATGTAAAGAAAAAAAATTATTTTTCTAAGAAAAAAAATGGTAAAAGAACATTGCATTGTAAAGAGAAATCTATTTTTCTAAATAAAAGGAAACATTTTCTTTGTTAAGAAGAAAATAAAAGAAAACATTTTCTTTGTTTAAAAGAAAGAATACATTTTTGTATTTAAGTAAGAAAAAAAACATTATTTTCTAATATAAAGAAAATAAGAAAAGTAACCTTATTTTTTTATGTAAAGGAAAATAAATGTAATATGTACATTTTCTTATGTAAAGGTAAATAAATGCAATATGTATATTTTCTTATGTAAAAGAAAATAAAAGTCAATATGTACATTTTCAAGGCAAAGGTAAGTAAAAGAAAACACTTACATGTTCAATGTCAAGGGTAAAGGAATCAAAACAAAATTATTACTTTTGTTTAATATAAAAATGCACATAGCCCTAAAATATGATTTTCGTCGCATTAGAATTGGCGGACAAAAATATTATGTTATAAACAAAAGAATGGATTTTTGAAATAACGGAAAGCGCCAAATGGTTTGATTTATATATATAATATAAATTGAAACTAAGCGAAACACGCGCGGTAGTTCGCGTTTTGAAATCCTAACTTTAAACGGTTGTGTAGAAAGATCCGACCGTTGAATTTTCCCAAAACTGGAGCCGTTAGGACCGTCTTGGAAAAAGCTTTCCAACGACATAAAATGTACCAAAATCTGACGGTTAGATTTTAAGATATGTCTAAAACAAATTTTGGTAAAAGCAGCGCCAGGGTCGCCTATCGACCCGAAGCGTCGTTTTAAATTAATTCGCACCATCTGTAAATAAATAAAAGTAGAAATAAATCGCTATAAATAAATATAAACGACGTGAAATGTTTTAAATGATAATTATGCGATGATTATTTGAAAAGGCCGAGTTTAACTCATTTCAAGTAATCAAACGACGATTTAAATCGAAATAATAGAAGACGATGTTGAAGACCGGCGATCTTCACATCGAACGGACAACGATTATTGAGACCTTGAACTGACTTGCTCCCAGGAAAGGGTTGATGTAGTAGTTGGCCGGTCGTATGGGTTGATTATCCGGATAAGCGAGAACCTCTCTGGTATCTCCGGTTTCGTTCAAAACCCAGAACGGACTTGTATGGACGCGCGTCTGACATTGGAATTCGTTTCGTGTAACTAAATCAATTTTTATTAATGTATGCTTGTTTGGTGGTAGAGAATTTATTCTCTGCTTAACACCCTGGTACATGTTAGTAGTTATCGATAGCATGACGCGAATTATCAATGTGGCCCGCTAAGATGCGAATGATCAAGGTTTTGTTGAAAAGCAGGCCTTGTGAAAAATGATCAAAGCACAGCCTGTTTGGGCGTAGATTTGTGTATAGCGTAACCTCACGAGCCTCACACCCCGGTATGAGTCAAAACGGGATACGGACTGCAGGGAGTGCACACGTTTCTTTCTAGCTAGAGTGATGTCAGGGACCTACCAGCGCTGACATTTTACTTATGTGGATGATGGAATTTGAGGTACCTCGTTGTTTATAGGCCGTTAGTGGTCACATTATAGGTTCAAAGGAACCGGGAAGCGTGTGTTCAGGCATAACTAATCCATACACATATGTGTGGACCGGCCCTGAAGATCCAAGGGTTCACTGCGGGGAATCCTGAGGCATTTGCTAGAGTGTCTCAAATCGGAGAGGAGCTTGCCCCTAGCCTCGACTCATGATGGAAACCAATCCTCCAATACGACATTACGATTTTAGTTGTATACTTATATACGGCGGCATAATATATGGTACCTATGTCGTCTAGGATTAATACATTTATATTGAAATGATTTATGAAAACTTATGCACACTAATAATAATACGTTTGACGTATTCATCATCTTTTGATCGTTATAAGGAAAAACCCTTTCCTCTGGTGTGCGTTGCATTGTGTGATGGGACTTGGGTCTTATAACGATCTCATTTTTCTTTAAAGGCATAGCGTTATTCAAACGACTTACTTAATTATGCACTGGCAATCCAATGGAGTAAACCCGTTCCGCCTTAGCGGCGTGGTCCTGTGATTCGCCATATGGTTAGTTAGTATAGAAAGATTTCTCATACCAGTCCCACGACTGACTCGAATTTTGTTTCACTTTGCAAATTTCGGGTGCCCTCTTTCCACACGGGCAGCCAATTGACAGGTTGTTAGGTTGCTTCCTTGGAGTTGCTGATCTTGGAGCTTGCTTATTTGCTTTAGTGTTGCTGCTTATCGAGGTGCTTTGTTGGACTATGCAGACCCTCACCTTTATCTTTGTTTCTGCTTAGACTTTGGGACATTCAAATCGTATTCCACTTCATTTCAAACTGTATCTTTAACATTATGTACTTGTTTCCTTTTGTTGGGATTTTGATGTAATAAGTAGGACTCTGTGACTGGGATTCTGTGTTATGATAACATCCATATTCCGCTGCTATGTTGATGTTGTTGTTTTATAGATTCTTATATTTATGTTGTTATCTGTGTTATGTGTTGCTATATTTATGTTATATTCCAATGATCATCTCAACTTTCGTTCTACGTAAGTTTGGGGTCATCACACGCTTTCTCAATACTTCTAAACTGCGCTCTCCAATGTGACCCATACGAAAATGCCACAATCTGGTAGAATCGGAATCAACTGAATCAATAACTGAAGCAGTCTTTGCAACATCAGCTCTACCCTTCAGCAAATATAGATTTCCAACTTTTACCCCTTTCATTACTATCACTGAGCCATTTGTAATTTTTAATGAATCCTTTTCTATTACACACTTTAAGCCAAAATTGCACAATGCTCCAACAGAGATCAAACTACGCCTTAAATCAGGCACATGCCTGACATCACATAAAGTACGAACAACACCATCAAACATCCTGATTTTTACTATTCCAATACCAATCATGTGACAAGAAGCATTATTTCCCGTAAGAACCTTTCCTCCATCAAGCTGATGATAAGTGGAAAAAGAGTGTCTATCAGGTGTTATGTGATAGGATGCTCCCGAGTCAATAATCCATATAGTACTCTTCATAGGAGAGGCGGAAGCTGTAAAAATGACAGGATCATTATCTGAATCTGATGTCTCCGCTGTAGATGCTGAAGCCTTTTGCGGAACAGCTTTGTTTTTGTTCTCCAACTTGGGGCAATTTGCAATATAATGTCCATGTTTTCTGCAATAATGACAAACTCCCTTCCAGGCTTCTCTTGACTGAGATCAGGACTTAGCTCTATCTCCACCGTATTTGGGTCTACTTTTACATCTTCCTCTCTATGCAACAAGGCTTTCAGAATCATTCTCCATGCTCATGCTTGCTAGCTGTCCTCTCAACATCATGCAAATTTGTCTTCACATTGTAACGACCCGCATTCTACGCATCATAGGATCGTAGAATATTTATTTCTTTCACATACGAAGTCGTATGGTCATGTAACTTTGGGAGACGACTATTGGGGTCATTTCCCATGTTCATGATTTTTGTCGATTTTTAAATGACTATTTTGCCCCTAGATAATCTTGTTTTGGCCATAACTTTTGATTGGAAAGGATTTTTGACCTTAAACCACTTACATTAGCTCTGGATGATGGTTTACAATTCCGTAGAGTGGTCACATTAGCCGAACGGACTCACCGTTTGGGAGATATGGCTGAAACAAGTTTCAGATGGTGAAAAACAGCTTAATTGGGCTTAACCGGGTGATTAACAGCTAGGCCCAAAGGGAAATTTCGGGATTAGGAGTTTAAAAGGCCTGTTAGGGTTTGGAGAATACCTTTTTCTCATTTTTTCAGCCGTCACTATTCATTCCTCTTAACCTAGCCATGGCCTCCACTCTCTAAATCTCTTCAAAACACCTCTAAACCACTTTCTAATTAAAGATTAGGCTTAACAAGCATCAAATTAAGGAGAGATAGCACCAAAGCAAGGTTAGAGCTGCTGTTAGACATCAGTATTCGTACCAAACAGAGATTCATTTCAGATCCGAGTTTTATTTGTGGCCAAGGTGAGTGATTGGCACAGTTTTGACACTAATTACAGTTAATTATGGTGATTTGTGATAATTAGCGAATTTATACGTTAATAAATTCTGGAAAAAATATTCATAAATTTCAAAATATTGTTTTAGGCCTCTATTAGAAAAATTGGATAATTTGTTTAAGTTTTACTAATCTTATCATTAGTTTTGCTTAAACATGCTTAAGGGTAAATATGAGATTTTGGCTATGTCTGATCCATTTTAACCTATCAAGTTGTCATTTTGGTGTTTGTGGTTGATGTTATATGTTGCTATGACTGTTTGGTATGAACTGTGATTGTTTAGAATATTTAGAATGGTCGAAAACGCCGCCGAGTGGCGTGTAAATAGTTGCAGGAAAAGTGCAGGTTGTGACCGAACCGGATCGGATCGGTGGGGACGAACCGAACCGCTCATGGAGCATTCCACAATCCGACTACTTGCATCTAAAGCTCTAAGATCTGACCCTCTTGTGAATGGTGGCAAAATTCGATCCGATGGGGGCATTACTCTCCAAACCGATCCACCTGCCAGACCAAGGAAGCTTGCCCCGAACCGAGGCATCACCACGATCCGACCCGAAGCTGGAACCACCCACGAACCGAACCGAGGTGGACAGGAGCCCACGAACCGAAGCGAAGTGGCGAAGCCGACCTGACCCGAGCAATCCGATTCGAACCAGGGTGGTGATTCCGATCCAAACCGAGGAGCTGATGACCACGACCTGAAGCAAAATGAAGTGAAGAAATGAAGATCGATCTGGAGAAGAAGGTGTCCCGAGATGCAAAGGTAGTCCAAGTGGGAAGTTTGTACTCAGGATCCAGTTGGGAACCAATGAGTTGACTTCATGAGTTGGGCTTTGCTGCGGGACATGTGCAAAGGGGTTGTCGATGTCTGTAACTTTGAATCACTATGTGTAGGGAGTACGTGAACGGATTTAGGGCTACAATGGCCTAGGTACGACTAAAGAGCTATAGACCAATGAGGTGGGGTCATTTGTAAAGATTTGGTCATGACTCCATGGGTTAAGCTTGGTAGTAGCAGTAGTTGTACAAGTCGAACTCCATCACTACTTCGATGGGTCTAGTGATTGACAGTGGTGGACATCGTATGCTTTACGCACTGAGTGAGAGATGTGAGGATGGTTGCTATGCTTGATTTGTTTGCCATCATTGTGACATGCACACCCCCACCCCCGTATTCTTTACACCATCTGTTTAGTGGCACCTTAGAGTATTATACGGTATGTAGTGCTAACTCTTTGGTTGCAGGTCCAGGTTCAGGTATGGTTTAGTATACCTATTATTGTTCTGTTTTGCTCTTATCGCTCATACCAGACTTTTTGTCTGACCCAGAGTTTTATGTCTCTTCTTATTACTCTGGGTGCTCTCACGAGCAGACTAGAGACAGGTTAGGTGATATGCGCGAGTAGCTGTACCGGAGACGAGCAGGAGGCTTCCACGTATGATATATATATATATATACATATATATAGACATTCTCACTGTGTTGTTGCGGTCACTACTTTGGGCATTAGTGGTGTACCTTTCTTTCTTTTGTTTAGAGACAGTAATTTGGAAAATTTTAATAAGCTATATTTGGATTTCCGCTACTCTGATGATGATGTTGATGTTGGTTTTAGTTATCAGCTTATGCACTGTCTCGCCTGTTTTATGTCAAGTATATTATTATATTTTGTTCCATGCGTTGTGAGACATTCTACAGGTTTTCGATTAGTTCATTCTTTTATTTTCTTTCTTTGGCGACCGTTCTGTGCTTGTTGGGCATGAGTACAGCGCACTTTCGAAGGAAATGCCGGCTGGTGCGGGACGGGCCGCCACACTTGGTATCAGAGCTCTAGGTTGCGTAGTTAACCTAGGGAAAGACACCAGGGAGAGATAATACGTATATGAGAGAGTGTATTTGTGATTATTTTGGTTTTAAAAGCTATATATATGTTATTAGTATAGCTAAGGATGAAGTCGCACTGCACTAGCACCACTATAGAGATGGTCAATCGTTTTCTCTTTACAGACTGAACGATGAGCCGATACGCAAGAGGTGCTGGTAGAGGAGCCAATAATGGGAATGCTGCTGACATGAGGACAATGTTTACTAACCTCATGAGAGAAATGCTTAGGGATGTGCAGGGGGCAGCTCCCAATGCTGGTAATGAAGGTGGTCCAATAATGCAGGCGCCTAGGGCCGATTTCGCCAAGCTGAACAAGGATTATACTAGTCTTGGTGGGAAGCCGTTCCACGGAACAGAGTCGGCTACGGATGTTCAGGATTGGTTGGATGGCTGCGAGCGTATCTTCGAAGACTTGGGTATCGAGGATGCAATGAAGAGAAGGCTAGCATCCCGTCGGGCAATGAATTGGTGGAATGTTATAAAGGCAGCTACTCCCGAGGATCAGGTTACTTGGGATCAGTTTAAGGCTCGCTTTAGCAATAAGTTCATTTCAGCTGCTCAGAAGCTAATGTTGTTTAAGAAATTTTTGGAGCTCAAGCAGAATGGCAGAGCTGTCTCGGAGTATATTGCCGAATTCGACACTTTGTCGAAATATGGGTTATCCCTAATAGATACTACCGATAAAATAACGAGAAGTTTATAATAGGTTTGGATCAGTACTTGGGGGAAAAGCTTGTTAACCACATCGATGAGACGTTTGAATCGATTGTGGGGAAAGCATTAAGGTCAGAGAGTCTTTACACTAAGTTAAAGACTGAGGTTGCATCTGCAGAGGATCCAAAGCCGCAAGCAAGCGGTGGAGGCAAGAATGGTTCTCAGAATAAGAGAAAGCAGAATCAGACTAAGGATGGCCAGAAGAAAAAGAATAAGAAGGATGTTGAGTGCTTCAGCTGTGATAAGAAGGGCCATTATGCCAGTATTTGTCGAGCCAAGCCAGCAGACAGGAAGTGCTTCAACTGTGGCCAAGTGGGACATCACAAGGACAAGTGTCCGCAAACCCCTAAAGAAAAGCAGATGGTGAAAGCATATGCCCTTAATGTTATTCCTTCTTCGTCGAATGCCTCAACTGCGGCAGAGAAAGGAAAGAATGTTGTTATTCAAGGTATGCTTTCTGTTTATGATGTTCCTGTTAGAGTTTTGTTTGATACTAGAGCTTGCAGTTCTTTCATATCTAGTGACCTGGTAGATAGGTTGGGATTGGAGCCCGAGAATGTCGATCGACCTTTAGTAGTGACGAACTCGATTGGTGGTTCGACTAACCTTAGCATGATTTGTCGTAATGTGGTCTTATCGAGTCATGGATGTATGTTTGTTTGTGATTGCTTTGTTTTGGGCTTTACTGGGTTTGGCATTATTTTGGGAGTCGATTGGCTCCAAAGGTATGGGGTGGTGGTAGACTGTGAGGGCTTTTTGGTGACAGCTAGAGCGGATGATGAGCAGAGGGTAGTGTTTGGTGGTCTACCTAGTGATGGGGTAATGGCTAGTTTTCTAAATTCCCTCGACATCTCGCAAGGTGAGTTATCAGGTTTGCCCGTGGTTGGCCAGTATCCGGACATCTTTGAGGAAGTGACCGGGCTTCCACCACACCGAGAGATTGAGTTCCGTATTGATTTAGTAAAAGATGTCAGACCTATAGTGATGCCACTTCGTCGTATGGCACCAAGGGAGCAGCGAGAGCTCGGGGTGCAAGTCAGCGATCTTTTGAAGAAGGGATTTATTAGTAGGAGTGTCTCTAAGTGGGGAGCACCAGTTGTGTTTGCTACCAAGGTCGATGGTTCCCTTCGTTTGTGTGTAGACTACCGCGAGTTGAATAAAGTGACGAGGAAGAATAAGTATCCTCTACCACGGATAGATGATTTGTTTGACCAGTTGAGTGGAGCGAAATTGTTTTCTCAGTTGGATCTCACGACGGGTTTTCATCGGCTTAGAGTGGAAGCTGAGAGTATAGTTAAACGACATTTCGGACGCCTTCTGGATTTTATGAGTGGTTGGTCATGCCATTCGGGCTGACCAATGCCCCAACATATTTTGTGGATCTTATGAATAGGGTATTCAGAGATCAGTTGAATAAGTTTGTTCTTGTGTTCGTGGATGATATTTTGGTTTATTCAAAGACAGAGGAAGAACACAAGGAACATTTGAGGATAGTGATGGAGGTGTTGAGAAAACACCAATTGAAAGAAAAAATTTCTAAGTGTCACTTCTGGAGGAGGGAAGTGAGATTCTTGGGCCATGTTGTTTCAGAAAATGGTATTGTCGTGGATCCTGCGAAGGTGGCTACGGTACAAGATTGGTCTACGCCCAAGAATGCAATGGACATAAGAAGTTTCTTGGGATTAGCTGGATATTATCGTAAGTTTATCCAAGACTTCTCCAAGATAGCAGCACTGTTGACTCAGTTGACCAAGAAGAACCAAGTTTTCGTCTGGGACGAAAAAAGCGAGATTGCATTCAAGAGTCTAAAGGAAAATTTGACATGTGCACCAGTGTTAGTCATTCCTAAGGGGAATGAAGAGATGACTGTATATACGGACGCATGTTGTACCGGACTAGGTGATGTGTTGATGCAGGGAGGTAGGGTTGTAGCTTTTGCAAGTCGGCAACTGAAACCGCATGAGAAAAGATACCCTACCCATGACTTGGAATTGGCAGCGATCGTGTTTGCATTGAAGATGTGGAGACATTATCTCTTGGGAGAAAGATTCGAGTTGTTTACTGATCATAAGTCATTAAAGTATTTTTTCTCTCAAAAGAATCTAAATCTCCGACAGCAAAGATGGTTAGAATTCTTAGCTTCCTACGATTCCGATATCGCATATACACCAGGAAAGGGCAATGCGGTAGCTGATGCGTTGAGTAGAAGACATGCCAGTTTAGGGGCTATGTTTCTAGAATGGAAGCAACTAGAGTACATCGCTGGGTATGATTTCAGACCAAAGTGTGAATTAGACCCGGAAATGTTAGCAAGTTTGACGATCAGACCCACTTTGATTGAGCGGATTGGTTCCAGTCAGAAGAACGACCCTAATTTATTGGAAGTCATCTCCAAGTTAGAGATGGATATCGATGAGGAGATGAACAAGTATGGGCTTGATCGAGATGGATGGCTTAGAAAGAATGGAAGAGTGGTTGTGCCCAATGTCAATGGATTGAGAGATGAAGTGTTTAGAGAATGTCATCACTCAAAATTGACTATACACCCCGGTGGTAACAAGATGTATCGAGGCATGAAGCAGACATACTACTAGGAAGGGATGAAAAGAGACGTTGGGAAGTTTATATCCAAATGCATGAATTGCCAGCTAGTTAAAGCTGAACAAAAGAAGCCTAGTGGTTTATTGCAACCATTAGAAATTCCAAAATGGAAATGAGAACAAGTCTCAATGGATTTCATTGATGGGTTACCAAGAACTAGGTCGGGCCATGATAGCATTTGGGTGATTGTGGACCAATTGACTAAAAGTGCAAGATTTATACCCGTCAAGTCAAACAGAACGACAACTAAGTTAGCTGAACTATATGTAAAGTGGGTAGTGAGATTTCATGGGATACCCAAAGGCATTGTGAGTGACTGAGATCCGTTGTTCACTAGTGGATTTTGGAAGAGCTTACAAGAGGCGTTAGGATCAAAATTACATCTCAGTACCGCGTATCATCCTCAAACCGATGGTCAAACAGAGAGGGTGAATCGTATATTAGACGACCTCTTGAGAGCTTGTGTATTGGATTTTGGTGGATCATGGGATGACCATTTGCATCTAGTAGAGTTTGCATATAATAATAGTTATCAATCCAGTATTGGTATGGCTCCATTTGAAGCTTTGTACGGAAGACCGTGCAACTCACCGTCATGTTGGTTAGAAACTGGTGAGAAGTTTGTGCTTGGACCAGATGTGATAAGAGAAACTTCAGCTAAGATTAAGGTTATTCAACAGCGAATGAAGGCTCACCCAAGATAGGCAGAAGAGTTATGCTGATAAGAGGAGAAGAGAATTAAAGTTCTCCATTGACGACTTGGTGTTTGTCAAGATTTCTCCGTCGAAGAGCGTGATATGATTTGGCAGGAGAGGCAAGTTAGCACCAAGATTTGTTGGTCCATTCCCAGTTCTTGAGCAAATTAGGAATTTGGCATATAAAGTTGAATTACCAGAGAAGATGGCAGGAGTTCATAACGTATTTCATGTTTCCCAGTTAAGAAAATTCGTGCACGATCACGGTGTGGCTATTTCACCTGATCAGTTGGATGATATCGAAGTTGAACCCGAGGTGGTTGGGAGCCGCAGGCCTATGCGTATTGTTGGGAACGATACGAAGCAGCTTCGAAGAAAAGCGGTGAAATTAGTCAAGGTTCAGTGGGGCGAGAATGAGAATGACTGTACTTGGGAGACAGAGGAGAGCATTAGGAAGACGTATCCAGAACTCCGCGCCTGGTAAGATTTTAGTTTTGATTTAGTCTTTCCGCATGCTAGGATAGGTTTGCTTTGTTTGTGCTGCATGTTTGATTGTTATATATATGATTGGTAGGCATGCGGGATCCTTTGTATGTTTTGGGTTAAGGAATTTCGAGGATGAAATTTCTAAAGGGGGGAGAGTGTAACGACCCGCATTCTACACATCATAGGATCGTAGAATATTTATTTCTTTCACAAACGAAGTCTTATGGTCATGTAACTTTGGGAGACGACTATTGGGGTCATTTCCCATGTTCATGATTTTTGTCGATTTTTAAATGACTATTTTGCCCCTAGCTGATCTTGTTTTGGCCATAACTTTTGATTGGAAAGGAGTTTTGACCTAAAACCACTTCCATTGGCTCCGGATGATGGTTTACAACTCCGTAGAGTGGTCACATTAGCCGAACGGACTCACCGCTTGGGAGATATGGCTGAAACAAGTTTTAAATGGTGAAAAACAGCTTAATTGGGCTTAACCGAGTGATTAACAGCTAAGCCCAAAGGGGAATTTCGGGATTAGGAGTTTAAAAGGGCTGTTTGGGTTTGGAGAATACCTTTTTCTCATTTTTCAGTCGTCACTATTCATTCCTCTTAACCTAGCCATGACCTCCACTCTCTAAATCTCTTCAAAACACCTCTAAACCACTTTTTAATTGAAGATTAAGTTTAGCAAGCATCAAATTATGGAGAGATAGCACCAAAACAAGGTTAGAGTTGCTGTTAGACATCAGTATTTGTGCCAAACATAGATTCATTTCAGATCCGAGTTTTATTTGTGGCCAAGGTGAGTGATTGGCATTGTTTTGACACTAATTACAGTTAATTAGGGTGATTAGTGATAATTAGCGAATTTATACGTTAATAAATTCTGGAAAAATATTCATAAATTTCAAAATATTGTTTTAGGTCTCTGCTAGAAAGTTTGGATAATCTGGTTAAGTTTTACTAATCTTATCATTAGTTTTGCTTAAACATGCTTAAGGGAAAATATGGGATTTTGGCTATGTTTGATCCATTTTTACCTATCAAGTTGTCATTTTGGTGTTTATGGTTGATGTTATATGTTGCTATGACTGTTTGGTATGAATTATGATTGTTTAGAATAATTAGAATGGTTGAAAACACCGTCGAGTGGCGTATAAATAGTCGCTGGAAGTTGCCGGAAAAGTGCAGGCTGTGACCGAACTGGATCGGATCGGTGGGGACGAACCGAACCGCTCGTGGAGCATTCCACGATTCGACTACTTGCATCTGAAGCTCTAAGATCTGACCCTCTCGTGAATGGTGGCAAAATCCGATCCGATGGGGGCATTACTCTCCGAACCGATCCGCCTGCCAGACCAAGGAAGCTTGACCCCGAACAAGGCATCACCACGATCCGATCCGAAGCTGGAACCACCCACGAACCGAACCGAGGTGGACAGGAGCCCACGAACCGAAGCGAAGTGGCGAAGCCGACCCGACCCGAGCAATCCGATCCGAACCAGGGTGGTGATTCTGATCCGAACCAAGGAGCTGATGACCACGACCTGAAGCAAAATGAAGTGAAGAAATGAAGACCGATCCGGAGAAGAAGGTGACGACCAAAACCCGAGATGCAAAGGTAGTCCAAGTGGGAAGTTTGTACTCAGGATCCAGTTGGGAACCAACGAGTTGACTTCATGAGTTGGGCTTTGCTGCGGGACGTGTGCAAATGGATTGTCGATGTCTGTAACTTTGAATCACTATGTGTAGGGAGTACGTGAACGGATTCAGCGCCACAGTGGCCTAGGTACGACTAAAGAGCTATAGACCAATGAGGTGGGGTCATTTGTAAAGATTTGGTCATGACTCCATGGGGTAAGCTTGGTAGTAGCAGTAGTTGTACAAGTCGAACTCCGTCACTACTTCGATGGGTCTAGTGATTGACAGTGGTGGACATCGTATGCTTTACGCACTGAGTGAGAGATGTGCGGATGGTTGCTATGCTTGATTTGTTTGCCATCATTGTGACATTCACACCCCCACCCCCGTATTCTTTACACCATCTTTTTAGTGGCACCTTAGAGTATTGTACGGTATGTAATGCTAACTCTTTGGTTGCAGGTCCAGATTCAGGTATGGTTTAGTATACCTGTTATTGTTCTGTTTTGCTGCTTATCGCTCATACCAGAATTTTTGTCTGACCCAGAGTTTTATGTCTCTTCTTATTTCTCTGGGTTCTCTCACGAGCAGACTAGAGACAGGTTAGGTGGTATGCGCGAGTAGATGTACCGGAGATGAGCAGGAGGCTTCCACGTATGATTTATATATAGTCATTCTCCCTGTGTTGCTGCGGTCACTACTTTGGGCATTAGTGGTGTACCTTTCTTTCTTTTGTTTAGAGACGGTAATTTGGAAAGTTGTAATAAGATGTATTTGGATTTTCGCTAATCTGATGATGATGTTGATGTTGGTTTTAGTTATCAGCTTATGCACCGTCTCGCCTGTTTTATGTCAAGTATATTATTATATTTTGTTCCATGCGCTGTGAGGCATTCTACATGATTTCGATTAGTTCATTCTCTTCTTTCCTTTCTTTGGCGACCGTTCTGTGCTAGTTGGGCATATGTATAGCGCACTTTCGGAGGAAATGTCGGCTGGTGCGGGGCGGGCCGTCACACACATCCTCCAAGCAAATAGACGAACGCCCATAGATCATAGAGTTAACAAAAGTGTTATACTCTACAGGTAAAGAACATAAAAGAATAATAGCTTGCGCCTCATCCTCAATCTTTACATCAGTTGCTCGAAGATTCATGACAAGTGTGTTGAGGGCATCTATATGAGCAAATACATTTGTTCTGGGCCTCATTTTGAAATAATAAAGTTTTTGCTGTAAGTTGAAATGGTTGGTGAGAGACTTGTCGTAGAACTTTCTCTGAAGAGCATCCCACAATTCCTTAGCAGTTTGCACAAGAGAAAACTCTCTATGTACTTCGTCAGAAAGGCTAAATTGGATGGTAGTAAGAGCATCCTCTTCCAATTCTATCTCTTCAGGTGCTAATTTCTCCAATTTCTCTGGATCTGAGACAACCTTAAATGTCCTCTCTTTCTTCAACACCGCTTCCATCTTCATCTTCCATGTGCCAAAATCCCCTTTTCCATCAAATCTAGCAACTACATAATTTGTAGCGCTTCTACCACCATTATTCGTTGCGGAATTTGACATGGTTGGAAAAGTTTTTGAATATGACAACTAGCTCTGATAACAATCTGTAGTGCAAAATCAGAGATTTGGGCAGCGGAAAAAGGAATAAACCCGATGAACTAGTCTGTCAACAATTTCAACAATGCCAAAAAAATAAAATCAAGTGGCACAAATTATAGAGAGAACAAAAACAGAAAAGAGAGGAAAGGACACACCAGTATAACATGGTTCGGATATGAATATCCTACGTCCACGGAGACCCAACAACTTTTATTTCTCAATGAAGAAATGAGTATATAAGATTACAATAGAGAGAATATTAATGGTGGATTGCTTGCATCCATACAATAACATAACCCCTATTTATATAAAGGGATTTCTTGGATAATAAATAAGAAAAGTTTCTAGATTACTTGGACATGAATACAAATAAATATAATATCTTCCTTGATTTGATTGGAGCATAAACGGTTGGCGCAATCATGGTCTCGATCTCTTTCCCTGAGTAAATTGATTCTTCATTAATTGATTGATTGGCCTGTTATTTTTCTTCCAAATAGAAAACTTCCTCTTATATCTTTCCATATACGAGCCAATTAATTGATTGACAATCAATCAATTTCTTTCCTTCTCTACAAATATTTTAATCATAAATTTCAACAAAAGCTAAGTGTAGAACGTACAGAAATCTGCTCTAATGTTTAGGATTATTTTAGATCCAAGTGAAAATTCAAGCTCACTTACATGTTGGGAAAGAGAGAGAAAATTTGATATGGTGCCCCAGGGGCGGATCTAGGATTTTATTTCAGGTAGGGAAAAAATTTAGTGCTACACCATCAAATAAAATGGAATCTTCTTGTATATATACCCACATATGTTTCATTGTTGCAAAGTTACTAGAATCAGCATGGTTTGAGTGGACTGTTGGTTGCTTGATCCCCAGGTAGAGCGGTTTGTTATTTACCAGGTAGGGCAAACCTCAAGGTCTGACTTGCCAGCAACTTTAACTTCTTTTTTTTAACCTAGGGCATTGGCCCTTCCTGGCCTCAATGTGTGTACGCCCCTGTGGAGCCCTAAAACTCAAAAAGAGCCAACGAGTTGAATTCAAAATTAAAATAAAAAAATTGTTAAGAGTAGAAGGGTCAAATAAGCCTAGCTAAACATACATTAATTATAAAAACTGTTAAGAGTAGACTGCTTTTAGAGACAGATTATCAGTTTTAGTTTATTTATAACTTTTATAAATTCTATTATTGTTCTATATAATTGTATGAGCCTATATACTATCACTCTGTGGTTTATATAATTGTTATTGTCTTGTCAGCTTTACGTCTGTGATTGTTACTATTATATGTTATCTGATACGCTGTAAGATATACGAAAGCTTCTATGATTGAATTTCGTATTTTATTATTTCTCTTCACTTTTATTTTCTTCTATTCTTTTCGACTCCTCTTTGTCTTATTTCTTTATCTTGATAACTGTTATGCATCGATCGGGTGATAGTACAAACGATATTTGGTTATATAAGCACTGGTGGTGTCTGGTGATCATCGCACAATCCATATGAGATTTCGTGATCTTTCTTTACATGGCGGTAAGTAAGTTGAATGTCAGACATAGCCTCATCAGTGGAAAATACCAAACCATAGATAAGATATGTGGCCAGTACGTTTGGCAAACTCAATGGGTGTAGTTGGCTCCCTTTCTGGCAATACCTTAAGTTTTTGACATGCAGGAGCTAGGTCTTATTGAGACCCATTATGTTTTCCTATAGTACCTTGGCTAGACCAGTGCAATGGTTTTAACGGATGGATTCTGATCCTTATAGAGGAGGATTTTTTTTTTTTGGAAGCACTTAGGGAACCTCTATGGAAATCCTGCATAATTAACTAATGCACCACATTGGTTTTTGATCGTTTCCCTGGTATGGTTGTGATGTTCACCTACAAGCATCATAATTACTTTAATTATTTTACTTTCACACTTAGGTATTATTATAATATTACTGGATTTTTATCGAAAACGTTTTGGTTTATCGTAAGTTAAACCCATCTTTGTCTATGTGCAACATGGACTTACGTGGTATCTTTTATTTCAAAATATTTTTAAAATATAATAAATAAATTCCTTATGATTTGATTTTCTCATACTTGTCATTCCAGACTGGCCATGACGTTATTTTCTTATAATGCATAGGCCAAACAAAATATACTATCTGATTAGTTTTAAACAGTTAAGAGATTAGGATGTGAGCTTAAGGCCTAGGATGTACTCCCATATTTTCCTGTATTGTTCCCTAGTTTGTTCTCCTATATTTATATGCATTTGTGAGGATAAACTATTATAAATGTCTAGGTTAATATAGTTTAGTATACTTTGATTTGTATATGTAAATATTTTTTTGTAAAGATCTTATTTATAGTATTTATTTTCCATTGCGTTGTGAGATTCAGCTCCGTCTTCTTTTTTTAACCCCAACAATCTATTTTTTCCGCACCTGGATATTTAACATGTGAATATCGTGGACGTATTAGTATCAATTTCTAAAGGTCAAAAAGACAGGTCGTTGCATGGTAGCTTTCAATGTAACTTGAATTTGATATGAGATTTTTTTTTAGTTTGCTTGAAGATGTATTTCGGCTAGCAAAAGCAAGGATAAGTAAGCCAATAAAATGGTAAATGATTAGGTTACATATCAATATTTAGGTCGTTGTGTAAGAAAGAAAGAAGGTAAGTCTATTATCCCTTCTCGCTCAATCTTACCCACGTATCTCTAAGCATATCCCCTATGTTTTAGCTTCCCCTAGTTCATGCCATATTCGAAATTTGCAGCCCTACGGATGATCCTTAAACACATTTAAGCCCAATCCAAATTAATACACAATTAAATCTAATTTTATCGCTTATTGGTATCGCTATTAAGCAATATATTTTCTGCTATACAATAATATTATTCCTCAAATTGTATACAAGTTTATAATTAACATTTCATAAATATTAATTAATTTGACTAATTTATTTAATTTTTAACAATTATAAACTAATTAAACCATTTCATCTAAAGAGAATTCGTTATTTTAGTTGTGTAAGTCTTAGTTGTAATTTAATCAGCAATTAACATCGATTTATTCGAATGTTAATGTTCACACGTTATTTAGCAGATTATGTGACATTATGGCCAAGTTATCGCTTACTCAGTTTCGTAGAATCTAATTTTAAATTTAATAAGCATTAGGCCTTGTAACATTTATATGTACACTATTTCTCTACATCAAAACTGTTACACTTTGGACTTACAGAGTTTGTCAATGGAAAAAATTCCAATATCATTCATATTTGACTCTATAGCCCAAGCAGAAAGTCCTTGATCTCATAATATCAATTATTATTAATCACAATGCCCTGACTAGGGGTTTTGACTGTAAGTTGATTTGAGTTGACTGTGATATTAACCCCATATAACTGAGGAGACTGAATAGTGCTTCATTTTTAGTACTTCCACTTCACCCAACTGTAGTTGCTCGATGGATTCATGCCTTGATTTGTCCATAGTCAAAGTGAAGCTTTCATGCTGAAGATCCATAGTATTCTCAAGTTGAGAGAATTATGTAAATCAGTCACATCAACATTTTCTATTAGATCTTAGTTATATTAACTAAATAAAAACAATCACATGAGTCGCTCCATAGTTATTTAATGTCTTTCAGTACATAACCTTAGGTAGCCTCAAAAATCATGAGTAAATTACTGACATGTAGAATATTTGAAAAGCATTACCCAATCTCGAAACATCTGGACTGCGAACATCTGAAATGGTATATTTTTATTCATTGTGATAAATTACTTGCGGGATAATATTTTGCAACTATTATCACAAAATAACAAATTCTATTTCAACCCAGGCTACTGCTGAGTAACCCCCCCCCCCCCCAACAAAATACTATAGAAACGAGTAAACTCATCGTTTTGTTGCGTTGCCCTTCGTTTTATTTAAAAACCCAATAATACCCTTCTTTGTAGTGGCTCTACGTGGAATTATTAGGGAATCACGTAGGGGCACTGCGTGGTAACAAATGGTACCACGTAGAGCCACTACGTGGTATTATTAGGCACCACGCAGTGTCTCTGCATGGTTCTCTACAAAACCACGTAGGGTCAATACGAGATAGACTGAAAATTGAAGAAAATAATATAACTGAAAAAAGGCAATTTCATCCTTGATTTTTTATAAAAACGGGGGAGTGCTCAGCAATTCCCTGGATGAAATAGAATTTGTCTCACAAAATATAACACTTATGGATTTTCAATTAAACATGCTTTTAGTTAAATTAGCTCATTAATGATGCACATTTATAGAAAGAAAATACTTTTTATTTTGAACAAGACTGATCAATGAGTTGGATATGTGTAACAAGCAACATAAGTGCTCCTCCTGTAACATACTATTAACTCTATCACTTCGACGCCACGTTTAATTAACGAGAGCGGCTATTGGGACACAAAATTAAACACATCATCCCCACACCATCATCCACTGCCTCCGGGACATTGTTGTTCCATCTCCTTGGCGTACTTATCTCGACAAGGTAGTGCCTTTACCACCATCATCCCCACATCACTACGTCTTTGAGTAGAACCAATGTTACCACGAACAACACACAATATGCTTCTCACTTTTGGATAAATTTTTGAAAGAATGAAGGTTAAAATAGGCTAAAATTTTGATTTTAGCAGTTGATTTTTGGTTTGTATGTTGGGTTTTGACAAAATGAGATTTAGATTTTGAGTTTAGTTGAGGCACATCTGGCTGAAGAAGCTGAGCACGTGTGTGAGTTATTCGCCATTATAAATGTCGAATAAACTCATGGTAGAGGAATTTTATTTGGTTTCAATTTGTCCAGCCTTTATAATGTCAGATAACTTGATTCTTTTTTTTTCCGTTGGACTGGCTTGGTGCTCAAACCACCCAAAAATTAACCACGTGGCAATGATGGCCAACCCTCTCTATTGGCAATGCTCGAAGTAGAAGACAAGAAGTAGTTGCATCGTATTTGATGCCTTTTAAATGCAAATTAATGCAAGCATCTTTTCAATGTTTTTTTGTCCTTGTAAGTTGAGCGTTGTGCAGCTAATGCCCCACTATATCCTATAGCGGATTACTACCGCTACGTTTTCCCTAATAGTTGCTAATATATTCTTTCCACTTTAAGTCTCATTATATTACATTATTCTCGATGCATCATGTTATTTCCGCTATACTACGTTTCTTCCGCTATATCTATGATGTAAAAAATAAATTGAAAAAAGACATTTTTACATTACAAAAATTATGAAATTAGGTTTTTTAATTGAAAATTTTAATATATATTTTTAGAAAGAAAAATAATCTAATATCCTATAAAATGTAATTAAGTTAAATAGTAGTCTATGTTTACTTATATATATTTCAACATATTTTATATATAATTAAGAATGTACTAATTGTAGTTAAACTAAATGCTATTTTTTCATTTATTTCTCATTTACATATTCATAAAACGAATGAGTTAAATGTGCTATTTAAAGTCATCCGCTATATCCTATTATTTCCTCGTTGTATTCCCATTATGACTTTTTGGACCTCCGTCGCTTTGAATGTGTTGAACGGTTTAGCTGCACAGGTTGAGTGACAACAAAATTCAGGGTATCAATTTTGTTATTCAAATGCCGGTAAGAAAACATTTAAATCTTGCTTTTATTTTCTAAGAAACCGATGTTTCATATTAGTAAATATTATAACTTTATTTTAACTTTTCGTGTATTGAACCACCTAATTTTCTCAATCATTATACATATAAAAATACCTTATGTTTCCTACTCATGTTCGTTATATGCGCACCTTAATTGGGACAAGATATAACAATGTTAAACTAACGGGTTTCATAGGCAATTCAAAAATGAAACAAAATCTAAATCAAGTAATCTTGTGCTTTAGTATTTAAAAAATCAGTGGCAGAGCTAAAACTATTATATCAAACAAGCCAACATATTTTCATTATAAAGCAACATGCTTGAGCCAACGAAAAAAAAAGCTAGAATATATATTTAAGCATGTAAGACAAAATTAACTATGTTAAACTTAAGAGCAAGATTTTAGTTTCGGATATGGCAGAACTGGAAAACTTTGTTGAAGGATTGGAAAATTTCAGAGAGGGCACTGACCATAGTGGTCGCGTGCCAGTAAAGAAACGTAAAAAATCTAAACGACCTTTGTAAATTAAGAACGAAAAGAAACCAGTTGTATAAAAGTGCAGACGTTTTGAAAATTTAAGGTAGAACTTTCTCTAATTTCTTTTTTTCAGCTATGCTGGTGTGATTGTGCACTGGATACTGATTTGTATTTTTGAAGAAAGAGAAGGTGCACTAAACTTATTTTAATATTACATTTGACATATATAATTGATCTTGCATTTAGTTTTCTTCAACATATTAAAAAGTTTAGCATTAGTCTTGGATTCGATGGTTATTTGTAGGCTATTTATAATGGTACCTGAATATATATAAAATAGTAATTAGATGTGCAATGATACATGATTTTCACCTTTCTTTCTTCTTCATGTTTTTCGAATGAGGTTGTTAGCTGAGACGTATTGCACTTCATTTACCAAATTAATTAGGTAGGTGGTTCATTGGTGAAAAACAAAAGATAACCAGTACCAAACACTTTGTTAAGAAAAGCAACAACTTTATTCATCCCAACCTGAACCTGGCCTTAGCAACACCTTCCCTACAACCCTTTAAGGCTTTAACACATTTATTTATGATTCAACAAATACAAATTTCATGTTATTTCACATTTAACAGGCGTTATACAACTCTACTTGAATTGGAAATAACTATAAAATCACCGATTTCTGAAGGGAAAAAATTATCTGTTGTAAACATTTCAAACCCTGCAACAGCGATACTAATTTTTTTCCCCTTTTTTTAAAAAGCCACATATATATGATATGCTAAATCTAAAAGCATTCCATTATCGTTTTCAACTTCACCACATAAACAGAAAAGACAACCTTTATTATATGTTCAATGACTACAGCAGATTTATTTACAAGGAGTCAAAGGTATAGGCTTAACATACTGGAAGCATGGTAAGCCGAAAGAAACAAGACTACATATCAGCGACGGAATCGGTTAAATCGGCAGCAGAATCAGCAAGCTTGTCATGAGTCCATCTCTTCAACATCTCCAATGCAGCTTTGGGCTGATCCATCGGAACCATGTGTCCAGCATTGTGTACCTATATCATATCAAAAGCGTATATAATACCTTCAATATAAATTTAAAATATATTAAGAAAAAACCTTTTTTTTTTTGAAGTACCTTAAGGAAGCTGAGAGGTCCATGAGTTTTAAGTACACCAGCTTCAGTGCCATCAACCGTGAAAGGCTTTTCAGGCGATGATACAAAATCGTGTTGACCAGACCACTCCATCGCATGGACCCACCTTGAGTTTCCTGCTCAGAACCACCAAATTTAAAATTTAAATTTCCAGTTTCAAATTTAAAACAGTTAGAGATGAAATTATCACTATAAATTAAACATACCAAGCCAATTGCAGATCAAATCATATTCACCAGCATAAATTAGAAGCTTGATACCATCTTCCAGAAGTGCAGGGATACCAACCTCCAAATTCCTCATCCAATCAGTAAGCATGGCTTGGTATACTGTAGGGCTGCAAGACACAAATTCTATGTCCCCTACTCCAAGAGAGCCTCTAACTGATTTTTGATTCAGAAACTTCTCCATGTTTGAAAAATCGTAGCATAGACTTCCTTCGCATTGCTTCCTTATATCGTAGTACTACAAAGATTGAATGAATGATTGTGGGGACATCAAAAGATAAATATACAGTCAAAGTGAAAAATAAAATAATAAAAAATGGAATGGATGGCTTACATTAATAGTTCCAGCAAGTTTCATGATGGAGTTAAATATTGTATTACAGACCATATATGATGCCATGCATGATACAGATCCAGATGTTCCTGAATAAAGTGTCATTAGATGTTGAACTTTGATTTTTTTTTTTTTTTTTTTCCATATCTAAAATTAAAAAGTGATAGGGGTCAAACAAATTACCACAAAGCTTAATGGCAACCTCACACACTGGTAAATATTTGTTGATCCTCTCATAATCAGCATGCGTAATGATTTTGTTTTCCAACGCATAGTCTGTGTATGCTTTGTACTGAATTGCTGGATCAGTGAGTCCATTACCAATGGCAAAACCCTACAAAAGCGACGCTCGATGTTATAAAGTATAAAAGACCACCTTTGTTATTTTAAATGAAGATTCAAGAGCAAAATTACCTTCAAATTAATATGAATGCCTTCGTTAGCTTTATTTCCTTGGTGAACCCTGCTTGCAAAAGCTGGGATGTAATGCCCAGCATAAGATTCTCCAGTTATGTAGAAGTCGTTTTGCACCAGTTCTGGATGCTCCTTGAAAAATGCCTGACAAATTATTTCAAGGGGAAAATCATCAATTGGACATAGTTGACTTGACTCAACTGAACTCTAACCATAGATGGAATCAATATTTTTCTATTGCCTCAGGTAACTGGCAAGAACAAATGTCAGTATTTGCAACAAAGATTTGTAATAAAATTGTGAAATATATCTAGTTTACAGATGATTTATAGACTAGATTTTAACTTTTGAATCAAGGCCAAAGTTTAGTGTAGAATGTACAGAAATCTGCTCTAACGTCTAGGATTATCTCAGATCCAAGTAAAAAATCAAGCTCACTTACACGCTGGGAAAGAGAAAAAAATTGACATGGATCCCTAAAACTCAAAAAGAGCCAACAAGTCGAATTCAAAACTTATATATTAAAAAAATGTTAAGAGAAGAAGGGTCAAATAAGCCTAGCCAAACATCCATTGATTATAAATATCATGACAAGTGAATATGCCTGAAAGGAGTGCATATTCATCCAACATTCTGAGATTACACATACATTACTTATGCATCCTATGTAACAATGATTTGGTTTGTGATCAACATCCCTGCCTCAGTGGTTAGACACTTCGACTTGAGCGCAAAAGATTGCAGGTTAAAAACGTGCGTAGCGTGGTTCGAACGTATATTGATATGAAGTATGTTGCATACTATCTAGACTTGTATATAAGTACTCAATTTCAAATAATAATAATAATAATAATAATAATAATAATAATAATAAATAAATAAATAAATGATTTGGTTTGTCTTTGGTTGCTAACATAAGCTATTTTAACCGCCAATAGTAGAAAAGAACAGAAGTTATGTTATATCAAGAGCGCAAACAGAACGAGTCAGGTCTAGAACAAGAATTGTGAATATCCTAATTTCATGTTTTGGCTTTTGCCTTTTGGTTTTAATGAATGTATTTAATTTAACATAATGCAAACTAATTATTACTAAACATCCACCAAGTAAACATTTACGAGGATCAAGAAGAAAATATTATGATCGTCAGTAATAGTGTAATATTCTAAGCATTTCAGCAGGCTAAAGTTCTAGTAACAGTTCATAATGCATGAGTACTGGAGATTTATCACCAAAATAATAACTTGTAGAAGCTATGCGTATTAAGGATTCAAATTGGCTTACTTGAAGAAAATCATATAGGTCATCGCTCACTCCCTGCTCATTATGACGAGTATCACGCTTGTCGGAACTGTAGCTGAAACCAGTTCCAGTAGGCTGATCCACATAAATCAGATTTGATGCCTAGGTAAGTTCATGATAACGTTAGCCATTGATGTCATAAATTATGAAATTAATTACCGAATCTTAGTGCAGTAGAGTATAAGTTTAGTTAGGTTGATCCTAAAGTCAATTTTACATTACAGAAACAAAATATGTGATGTTCCAAAGAAATTCAGTAACTATGTACTTCTCATGTCTATTGTTTGATTGTACTGGTCAACTGAGCGGACAAACAATTTACTTTGACAAAGTAGCGATCATATAATAACTGTAAAACAGAATATCGTTGATAGTACCTGATCCCAGCCAAAATTATTCCAGACAAGTGATAAGTTATTTGCAATGTTGAAAGGCCCATTCTCATAGAACACAGCTAACTCACTACTGCAACCCGGTCCACCTGTTAGCCAAATCACAACTGGGTCCTTCTTATTATGCCTTGATTCAAAGTAAAAATAGAACATCCTGCAGAGAACAAAATCATGCATCAAATTACGTACTCAAACTTCTAGAAGTTACAGGTAGCATATAAGTTGAAAAATAGACCTCTAACGTCAGATTCATCTAACTCAATTCACGTTTGAAGTGCTAGTATTATCAACAAGCAATTTATACTGCGCTAGCATGCTAAAACACAATATTGTAAAACCAACTTAACGAAATTCCCAACTCATGCATATGTACTAACGCACCTGTAGTGCAAAGTTATAATTTTCCAAATCCAACTGTGTACTGTGTGGTATATTCGCAAGCAAACAATTACTAAACTTTTGCACATGCGACACAATAGAACCATATTGACTGTAAGCGATAATCAATTTTATCTTTGGTCTTAAGCAAATAAACTCACATAGCACCTTTAAACCACAGACACCAACCCACCCACCTAAAACCATTAAATACAATTCTACAAAATTACACAAAATCTGACCTTGCATCATGAGTATTTGGCAGCTTATAATACCCTGCACGATGCCCCAAATCATCAACCGAAACCGCATCAGAGACGCCCGGAAACTTCAAATTCTTCTCAACGATTCTCCTACTAGAATCAAAATCCCTCTTTTCGGGTTTGAAAACAGCATCTTTCGGACTCAAATTCAGTGATCGGATCAGCTTTTCCGCGTCTACCGTAGGGAAATTCGCAGTATCAGGAAGGGTCAAATCGAGATCAGGGAGTACATTTGCGGAGATAAGAGAAGATATCACGAAGAAAAAGAGGATAAAAAAGAGATCTCCAGACATTTTGAGAGCTGTTATGAGTTTGGGGAGTGGGAGGTTACCTTTATATGGAGAAGTGGAGTGTGGTAATGGCGGACTCTTTGAATGATGCGTAGAAGGGAAACATATGAGTTGGACCATGAACCTATCTGTGTGGTCATGATTCTTTTTATTTTCTTTTTCGTTTGCTTTTGCTTTGTATTTTGGACTCATAGGTTCCTTGTATTAGATTCGTAGGTTGCATACTTGATACGTATGAACAGATTAATTGCACTGCCAAAGTGGGGTTATGTGCAGGGCAGAGCCAGAAATAAATGTTGGTGTGGTCACAGCCAGAAATAATCTTTTTTTACAGTAAAATATAATAAATAATATAATTTGTACATTTAGTTATATTTCTTCTTCTGATGTGCACGATATTGTAGCTTTTTTTCAAAGATCTGGAAAAAAAATAGAACATAATACTCTAAATGAAAAACTAATAATAAATGAAAAAACACATAATAGAAAGCACTTACCACTTAGTTTATGAGTCTAAATCAAAATGTCATTATATGAACATCTACAAAGAGTTTGAATCAAACTGACACTCACAACAAACGTACTAAAAGCTATAAATAATATTTGATATTTATATAATAATATTCTATTACAAAAACGACAACTATTGGTTTTTTTTCAAATAAAATAACTATGCAAAATGTTATGATAATTTAAAGTTGTCCACGTCGAGTTCTCATGTTTTGAAAACGATTGATAATTGCATCATTGCTAACTTGATTGAATATATCTTTCTCGATATATGCAACACAACTATCATTTAACCATTCATCTCCCATTCGATTACGTAGATCGTTTTTCACTATATTCATTGCAGAAAATACTCTCTCCACACTTGCGGTAGAAACTGGCAAAATAAGTGACAAAGTTATGAGCTTGTACACAAATTTGTATACAACATTTTTTCTCGTTAATACCATTATCTTAGCCAAATCACCAATGCATTTTGCATCTTTAAATCTATCACTGGATTTCATATTAATCTCATAAATTTCCAGCTAATTAGAAAGATCCATGCGCTCTGCTTCGGAAAAATCATCTAAATAAAATTCGGATAAACGAACCAACTTTACTTTATCAAAAGCAGCAAATGAATCAACCGGGCTAAGTGCCGACATACAAAGAAGAAGCTTAGAAGTCACTTCATCGAAACGATTGTTAAGTTCAACGATTTGCTTATCCAAACATACGTAGAATAAATCAACTCGATAATGATGTAAGTTTTTAATAATCGAACCTCTTCTTGATCTACCCAAAAGAAGATAATTGTCATCCATATTCAAAATGGGAATATTATATTTCCTGCAAAAAGATACCACCTTATCCAAAAGAATATCCCATCCACCATCTCTTATTTTGTGTAAGCGTTGTTTGGATATTTTTACCAACATCAAAGCATTTATAATATCTTGATCTTTTCGTTGTAGTGCTTTGGAAGAACATTAGTAATGGCAAGTACATTCTTCATCAAATGCAAAATAAATACAAAATCATAAGATTGTAGCACTTTTATCAAATTCAAAGGTTCTCCTTTTTTATCACCGGACAAGTCTTCTACAAGATCCATAAGGACATCAATAACTGAAGGAAACATAACAATCAAATTAAGTAATGTACTATAATGTGATCCCCAACGTGTATCGCTCGGTCGTTTCAAACTCCACTCTTGATTTAACCCTCGCCCACTAGATAATTCACCACTTTCTAGCTGACTAAATATTCTACTTGCTTCTTTGTCTCTAAGAATGTCTCGTCGCTTGCATGATGCTCCGACAAGGTTAACCAAATTATTAACTAAGTAAAAAAAACTCGAAGATGTGACCTATGTCTTTAGCAACACGAACAAGTGCTAACTGGAGTTGATGTGCAACACAGTGAACGTAAAATGCGGACTTGTTCTCATTCAAAATAAGTGTTTTAAGACCATTGAACATACCTTATATATTACTTGCACCATCATAACCTTGAACACGTAATCTTGTCTTTCTCAGTTTATGTTTGCTAAAAAAATCTTCAAGTGATGCTTTAAGAGAAATTGATGTTGTATTAGGAACATGAACCATGCCTACAAATCTTTCAACAACACTTCATGATTCATCCACAAATCGCAAGACAATTTCAATTTGCTCCTTAATTGAAGAATCACGAGCTTCATCAATTAACAATGCAAATAATCCTTCAAAAGTTGCTCTAAAATAACATCTACAACTTCAACTGCAATACAATTCACAATATCCTCCTGAATATCCGGTGATGTCATTTTAAGATTTTGTGGTGCATGTTTTAACACAACCGCATTGACTGTGGCTTTTTCATTAGCTAACCATTGTAGAAGTTCAAGAAAATTTCCCTTGTTCATTGATTCATCGGTTTCATCGTTACCACGAAATGACAAACCTTGATGTAAAAGATATCGAATGCAAGAAAGAGTTGATTCTAAATGAATTCGATAATCAATTTGACTTTGGGTTGATTGTCTCCCAACTACCGTCTCGATATGTTGGTTTTGATTCATTAAGTTCTCACCCTTCATGTATGCAGCAATATGAGCATCCGCATTAGCATGAGCGTAAAGCCTTTGATAGTTTTTCCAGTTTTTAAACCCACATCGGATAAATGCGCCACTTGTATTTCTATTCATTGATTGAAGACAAAATAAATAACATGGCAAACAATATATAACATCTTCTTTCTCAATATATTCCAACCAATTTTTGTAATCGTTGAACCATGATTGATTAAAACGACGAGCTTTACCATCAATTATTGTTTGGGAAAACGGTTGCAAAGAAGACAAACAAGGACCTTTCAATAAATATGTTCTTCGAACTATGTCTTGATCGTTTGGATCATAGATAGAAATTTGATGTCGTAAACTAGGATCGGAAGGAAGATCCCATAAATCAACTACAAGACGACTTCGATTTACTAAGATTGGAAGAGCGATGTTTTGGCTATTAATTTTAGGGACATTATCCGTCGGAGTAGAAATTGTTGAAGAACCTACTTCATTTGAGATATTTTCAAATGATCTTTTGAAAAAAAATCGCAAATATGAAAAACAAAAAATTCATTATAATTAACAAAAGCCATTAGAAGATCATTTGAAAGAATTCATTATAATATCGCAAATCTGAAAAAAAAAAAAAAAAAAAGATCATTAACAAAAGCCATTTCAGATTATAATTAACAGAAGCCATTAGAAATTCATTATAATTTCGCAAATCTGAAAAAAGTCATTCAAATGATCTTGGTATTTTAACAGTATCAGAAGGGGAACACAAAAAATCGTCCAAATGATAATTTGCTAATTGCAGAAGATAAACAAACCCATCAGAAGATAAACAAAAGGCCCAGTCGATTGCGTATTTGATTCAAAACCCTAATAAATAAAATTCAAAGCACTAGAAATTAAAATTAGGGTTCGTGGATTACGCATCACTGAAGAAAATTCTGAGAAACGACTGAAGCCGCGCGAGTTGAAAAGAAACAGGGAACGGTCGATTTCCTTTTTTCTTCCATCTTTTCCTTCCGTTGGTTTTCTTTTTCTTTTTTCCGTGTTTTGCAATGGGAAGTTCGGACGCGCTGAGTAAGTCTTTTTTTTTTTTTTTATGTTGCGTTGGTTTCCTGGTGAGGTCACGAGACCTCACCAACCATTGAGTGCCTCCGACCTTGGTTATGTGGAAGCTTGAAAGCTTTAGAAAATAATAAAGAGTTAGGTCTTCTTTGCAATAACGTTTCACCAATTTTGAGAATTTCCGATCGAAATGTTAAGAAATTCAAATTGAATTATGCTTGGTTTACGTAGAGCTATCAACGGATACTTTCGGATGCGGATAGTGTCATATCCACATCTGCATCTTAAACCATTTTTGAATATCGGATACGGACGGATATCAGATAATTATCCGCTCTGCTAACGATTGATAAATTAATGAACATAAATGAAATTTTTTAGTTTAATATTACGTGTTTTTCCAATCCAATTGATTACTAAAGTGCTAAAAATAAATAAATATGATGAACAATTATAATTCTGAGCGATTAGCATGCATTTAGTAGACTTTCAACATTACAAAATAATAAATTAGAATATTTAATTATGTTAAAATACACATAATTTAAGCTATAATCATGAAAAAAACGGACGGATAATTTTCGGATGCGGATGTGGCTATATCCGCATTCGCATCCGTTTTTTCCGGATATCAGATATTTATCCGCTTTTCGGATGCGGACGCGGAGAGATTTCAGATTTTTTGGGTATTCATTGAGTACTAGGTTTAAGATATTGTGGCATGTTAAAACCAAATAGAGTTTATGGTATTAACTTTCATTTGGAAAACATCCAAGTCTACAATTCTAAAGATGCTTTTAGTTTATCATTTTTAGTTTTATATTTCCGTACAAAAAACAAAAACAGTGAAAATAATTCTCTTTTTCAAAATAATAAATTTAAAAATGAAGCTAGTGGAAAATATAAAAACATTTCATCTTCTTTATCATTCCCACATATCATTTTGTCTTGCATACTCATTGTAATGAAATGTAATTTTAATTTTTTTTTCTTTTGTTAATATTTTTATTTTTAATGAACATTGAAAAATCGAAAGTAGACAACTTTCAATAAAACCAATTAGATTCAAAGTACCTGCAATTTCTCCAAATGTTATTCAGATAATCAAATATATACACCTTTCTGGTTGGAGTCCTTGCTTGGTAGACACAATAAAAAAAAACATTACTAAGACTAAAGAGTTGGACGAAAAAAGTTGGAGAGTTTTCTGTTTTCGGTTCCTCTGTAGTTGTATTCTTCAAAATGACAATAACCTTTATAACGAATGATAAATTTTGAGAAAAACAGTATAAATTATGATAAAAAAACAAGCCTAGTTAAGGAAGAGTTACAGGGAGTAAAACAAAAAATAATAATAAGGGAAAATCCCTCTATTTCGTGGACTATTTAGTAAAGTCACAAATTTTTTTGATTGATTTTCCTATGAGGAGGCTAAAAAGTTAAACGACTACATAGATATACTTTAAATGCATGGATATATGTTGGAGATAATAATACATTCATTTTACTTAAAAACACCTAATTTTTTCTTTTTAATACCATGAGCGGTGTTGGGAAGAGTAAAACATGGTGTTTTTAGCTCCGCACTACCGCATGGAGCTAAAAACACCTGATTTTATACTTTCTAATACCACTCATGTTATTAGGGAAAAAATTTGACTATTTTTGGCAACACTCTTGTTTTAATTGTTTTTAAGGTATTCCAGTTTTTTATTCCTTGAAAACTTCTTTATTATTTCGACAAAATTATTCCCGTTCTGAAACCATAATTCCTTCTGTGAATCAAAAGTGGTGCCAAATGTATTTTGATATCTGCTTCACTCTACCCAACTTCAAATTAAAAAAAAAAAAAAAAAAAAATCCAATGTAATAATAACTAATGCAAGTTCAAATAGTAATATGTGAGTCCGCCAACATGGTGTCAAATGACAGAATTTCACTGGTTCGCATATATAATGCTATGGAATTATATAGAACCAGCATTGCAAGACGCACGACACGTGCATTGAGCGCAAATCATGTTTTAAAAAACTGTATGTATTTAATATATTCAATATCAAATGATTTTGCCATTGAAATCATATGTATATAGTTTTAATTTTCATCTCTAAGTTGAAATATCATGTTTTTTTTATAAGTTGTAATTTATATTCATGTTATTTACTAATAAAAAACGATTTGAAAAAAATCTTTATTATTTTAGATTTTTTTTTTTTTTTTTTTTTTTTTTTTTTTTTTGCAAAACCGACCGGTTTTTAAGGTGACCGCAAGCGTCTTTTATTATAACTAATAATAAAAATACAGAAAAGTACAAGTGATTGTTAGTAGACAATCAGCTATTGATTTTTTGGGTGGACCGTCCACCACATACCTAAACAGACTTATAACACATGAGCTAGTTATCAACTAGACTACAAATAGAAAAATAAACAGGAGCTTGACTGAAATGTCAAGACTACAAAGCGCTAATAGGGGATTAGCCCCCATCAGCATCTCCTGGTGATACTTCCAGCACGGCCTCAACAAAATGGTTAGCTAGATCCGACACAAAGAACGAAGAAATCTCGGAATATAGATGTCGTATGTCCCAAACTGAGTCATGAAGTAATTACTCGTTGTTTTTTCCATCATCTCCATCCTTTGCTAAAATCAGCCCTTCACCTTCCAATTGGTACATTAACTTTCGTCTTCATCTTCCTCATCTACATGAATGTAATATGTTCTCTCGCTCAACTTGTGTTTCATACCTGTATTAGTATGTGTAAGAACCCTTTGAGATATGCTCCAGTCAAAAATCTGACTTTCACTCAGTACTTTATCAGTGAGATTAACGATACTATCCATGTTACTAACAGGTGGAATGACAATGGCCTTGATTTTGGAGATCCAAACCATAGGAGGGGCACGCGGTAGAGGAGTCTTCTCAGTTTGAATACTATCACACGAAGCAGTACATTTCTCCGTAACATGACCAAATGTCTTGCACGAGCTGCATATCTTCGGTTTCCATCTGTATATCACATCAACATAATAATAATGATCTTCAATGCATACCTTCAACTGCGTTGGAAGAGGCTTGTCTGGAGTTGCTTCAATCAACGCTCTCGCGAATACAAGATTTCTTTTGGCTACCGTATTGGAGTCAAAACATTTGAGTCTGTCAATATGGCACGCAAGCCAATTGAGCCCAATAAGAGGTTGTAAAGCAAAGGGAACGATGTTAAATTGGGCCCACACCTGGATATAGAGGACCCGATCTCTAGCTCTGTTGCCTCCAAGATCCTATGCTTTTCTGCATTAGGTTAGAATTTCAGATAAAATGTACCATTGACAAGAGTAATCCAAAATTGCCCATGAAGCCGCCAAGCTCCACGGCACGCAGCTTGCATATAAAAATTCGGATATCATTACTTAGTCTTATCTTTATATAGTTGGTTTGAATTTATAAAAATGCATAATAGAACTGTAAAACGTTATATAAAGATAAGTTTAAGCAATGATCTTTCTGAAGTTTGTGGTCGAAGCCCAAAAAAAAAATAAAAAATAAAAAATAAAAATTTAAAGCTTTCAAGCCAACTATAAATAAAAATAAATAGAAATAGGTAATAATATAGATCCAACTAGAAGGTTGATCATGTAAAGGGAAAGAGAGAACGATAACACATTTAAAAACTATTATAAAGTGATGCACCAACAACATATTAATCGGGGATCATCCTAAACAAAAAAAATTCGTCATCGTAACTTCATCGATGAGTCTGACACATCAGATGCGTCATAATTTTGCTATTTGGACCATTGGTCCGTTCAATCGGTGAGCGAACATTGACGTTCAATCGGTGAGCGGTAGAGCGCTGCAAAAGGTTAAAGCGGAATAAACCAAGATATAACGGTGATGCAAAAATGTTCGTTGATATGAAAAACCAAATATTTAAGTTAATTTATTGTCATTATTGCATCATTTATGGAGAGGAAACTTATATTGCTTATCTTATATAATAACACAATCAAAGAAGATCATAGTTATGCACAAACAGTTTGAGGACTATAATAGATTTCTAACTTATATTGCGTACTTATGCCTTAAAATTAACTATTTACGCTTCTATTTCATTTATGTTAAAAAAGAATTAGCCAAATTGATATCTGTACATTAATATTGCTAAAGAGGATAATAAAAAGTCTTGATTTAGCGGGTGTAGCAAAAAAAAAAAAAGAGGTTTAAAGTAAATCCACTGTTTATTGAAGCTAAACTGAAATAGCGTAGCAATCAAATAGAGCTATAAACTACAAACAGTACTTCACGAGGCTTTAACTGCATAAATTATTAATACATATTATTATTTTGATTGGATATTGTGAGAAAACTGAACGATGAAGAAGTAGCAGGAATTATGACGCACGGGTAGGTGTTGTGTGATCGTCATCCATAGTTTTTAGTTCGTTTTTAAGTTTTATTTGAATTAAAAAATGCACTGGTTTTTTAAAATAAAATCAAGCAATTAAAATTGTTTGCAATTGTTGATAGGCGGATCTTACACAATAAATAATAATAATAAATTAAATAATATCAATGGATTAAATTAAAAATTATATTTTAAATATTTTGCTCAAATATCGTCTTGTAACTTCGTCATTTAGATTGCCTTTTTCTCGTTGGCTTCGCCAAGATACGATCTTACTTAAGGAAGAAGATTTCAAAGTTTTGGTAATATTTGATAATTTGTAGAGATTGTATCTACTGTTTGTATGTTTGTTAGATGATGCGTTAAGCATTAAATTGCACGTAAAGTATACATGGTGAAGCACAGATGCTTTAGCGTCCAATTTAACCTTTAGATTTTCCAACAATTCTGATTTCATCCAAAAATTCATATTTGAGACGTCATGCTATAATTTTCTATCCGCCTTTGAACCACCTTTATGTTATGTAACGTCGGTTGGAACAAAATCCTCCTTTCTTGCACTCATATGAACTGACACACAACTCGCATAAAACAGAAGGAATCCCTAATGTTACGTGCCTACCAGCTCATATTTGTACACAATTCCTTTAATATATTTCATAACGTGGGACTATTGTATCCAAACCATTATTCCTGCTTAACAACATACGACACTAGGGCTGGAATATTTTATCATATTACCACTTATCAGTCATTACCAACCGCTACTAACGAAAGCAGTACCGAATAATCTATAACCAATTTGATTGGTACGGTATGCCAAACCATATGAAAATATGCGGTACGGTAATGGTAATTGAGCATTGAAAACGGTAACACATATAAGTTTATTACATAACGAAGAATTTTTAATATGTGACGATTTAATAAAATACCTAGAAAAACACTATTACGATACAAGATTGAATGCAATTTTTATTATATACCTTAGAAACGGTATAATTTAAATGGTATTTTTGTTCATACATAAATTTTTCATGCATGTTTGACTAAGTAAAATATATAATAACAAAAAAATTTAATATTTAATATTTTAACGTGAAATATTGTAAACAAAAAGATCTCAAACTAATGAACGGTAAAAATTTATTACCGACCTCTACCAACCATTACCAACCACGAACCCAACTATTGGTAATCGATTTTTTTGGCTGGTAATGGTACGATTTTTCTATTACCATATAAAATCGGTACAGTAATGGTTTTGAGTACAAAGTTCCGGTACCGAACCGATTCCACCCCTATACGACACAATCCTAACACTTTCTAATGCTGCTTGCTTAAAAGATTAGTTTGCTTCTTTGAAGTGACGCGCGAATAAAGGGAAAAGCAAAAGTAGTTGGTTTTGCCAGCAACATGGCAACCGTTGTCCACTAACGAAGTTATTTACTTTTTGTTTGTTATTGTTAACCTGTGACCTAACACATATGTTAAAAATAAAAGTTATTTACTAAATAACAATTTTTTTTTTTTTTTTTTAAATAACTGGTCTTTGTATGATTTTAGAAAATGACTGAATTTAGAAGGATTACAATGGTAATTTAACAATTTTAATATAGGAATGTAAAGGACAAACTTCGTAATTTTTTCGCGTTTAAAAACAACTCATCAACAATTTATTCTGAAGGACAATACATACTGTAAAGACACTTAAAAAACTAATAGTTAAATTTTAATAACATAGACACTGTAAAACGATGTTTTGCCCTTTAAAATAAAATTTCAATAGACAATCCTTACAACTGAAAAAACTCTTTAATTTTGTCATTGAAGTTATTTTTCTGTTTTGATTTATGTCCTTAAAGGATATGGCATTAGTCTTTTTTTTTTTTTTTCCTCCCTCTCTATTTTTTTTTTTTTTTTTCAATCAAAGACGAAATCCAATGAATGACCCGTCAAGTTGGACAGAAATACGATGCCAAATATAGAAAGATCGTTAATATAGGCAAGTGTGTGTTTTCAGCAAAGAAAGACCAGATGCTTTATTATGTTTCATTAAGCTCTTCTATTGACTTAATTGGGTACGCAAAATTTTAATGCGTATCGTAAAAGCTGACCACTTATTACACCATATTATCTTATATTCATGTATGCAAGTTATATATGATTGTTTTATAAAGTTTTCAAAGTTATGTCAGACAATTAGAAAACTTGAACATAACACAAATTTTGTTTTCAATTCTATATCCTTCAAAGATGAGTTAAATTTTTCCTTCTTTTTTTAATTTTAATTTTATGGTGTAGTTCCAAATCACTAAAAACATATTTGAAAAAAAGTGATTGTTAAATAGACTCCACATTTGATTAAGAGAGAGATCAATTTTATTTTAGTGTATACTAGTTACGGGGTGTACAAAATAAATTAGTCTCCCTTTAAACATATAAATTAAAATTTCGATATTAACCCTCTATAATACTCATTAATAAAAATCATAAAGCGTAAACTTTAATTAATACTTATAATTTAACGTTCCACGTAAAAATAAAAAATGAATATAGTTAATGTAATGGAAACACAAGCAAATTTCGCGAGAGATCGAAAGACATCGAGTCAGGTAATTAATTATAATTTCATATTATATATATATATATATATATATATTGTGATCATTGGAAACCTTAAGATCACAGTATACATTGATACTCACTTAAGTAAACTCCACGCCGTGTGTCTACCCCGCTCTGTATATTGGAATTGATATGTTGAATTTAAATTGAATGCAGAAACGAAATTTTGATCTAACATGCTGCTTATTTTCTATCGTTGTTTATTTTGTCAACATAATTACTTTGTTGGCAATTATTTTTTTATTTATTTCTGTAAGCACATGTTTGTAATTTGCGCTGAATTTAGTACATCAGGTTTTAACACAAGTGATAAGTCAGAGATATTTAGATTTCTTTTTCTTTTAAAATAATTTAGATCCCCCTTAACAAAAAAAAAAAAAAAAAAAAAAAAATAAGATGAAGTCCCCATAAAATTATCCCCTCTTAATCAAATGTGGTGTCTCTTTAACAATCCAAAAAAAGAAAAAGTAGCAGCCTAACAATTGTTTATAACATATCTCAAAGTTAAAATATGACAATTTCTAAACTTGTTAATAAGAATAGAATGGGAAAAAAAAACTTTGAAATACAATGTGCGTGAAAAATTGAATAAAAAAACTAATTTTGTCAGCTAAACAATACCGATTTGCTAAACAGGAAAATTCGTCAAAGACAAAGTTGCAGAAATTTTTAATCGTAAGGACAACCTATTGAAATTTTATTCTATAGGATTTTAGATATCAAATTTATGGTGTGCATGGTATCAGAATTTGACTATCAGTTTTTAAGTATCAGTTTTACGGTGTATATGGTATCATAATTTAACTATCAATTTTACGGTGTGTATAGTATCAGTTTTACAGTGTGTATTGTCCTTGAAAATAAAGTTTTGATGGATTATCCTTGGATTTGAAATGTTATGAAGTTTTTCATTCATAGTAAAATCCCCGTTGGACAAAATTATTTAATATTTTTATAATAATTTATTTTGATACACACGTATGTGTGTTAGCATGTATATGCTCGTGCACATGTGCATGAATAGAAGAAATGGCGATCCCTTCAAACGGAAACCTAAGGATGCGTTTGATTCACCCTTTTTAGTTTTCGGTTTTCACCGATACGAAATTGCAAACGATGTATATAAATCATGAAAAATGATCGTTTTAGAAAATGAAGTTAACATATAAAACAAAAAACAGTTTTTTCTTATTTTCCATCTTTTGGAAAACAATAGATGAAAGACACACAACTTATCATTTCGTCCTCCCTCCAACCACTCTGTCGTTCTCTCAATCTTCCTTCCATTCCCTTCCTCATTCGTTTACTATCTTCATTTTTTATAGCTAATGTTGAAATCTCAAAATACAAAACAAAAAATAAACCAAACACTACCTTAACTTCTCGATTTAAAAATTCAAAATGGCAGGATGTGCGTAATAGGAAAGGTCACTAGGTAATGGACGTTCTAACATATCCAAAACAATAGGTCCAGTGACTTTTTGTTAGGTTTTAGCCAAAATTTAAAGATGGATCTTGTACAGAGGAGGAAGCTATTGCTGGAAACACTTGTATCTAGGGTAGGTCAAAGTATTTGATAGGGGTCAAGATGAGTAAGGAGATTTCATCGATCTTGATGATGGCATGTTTGTTGAATCTGACAAAATATGGGATAACTCTATTTATATTTATCTCATTGGCAGAACGCTTTACTATGTGTGTCTTTAACAGATACATCAAACGTTAATGGAAACATACTAGATATTAGGATGCTTGTGAGAATGTTTATATCTAATAAAATTCGCTAATGATGATGACTGCAAAAAGGTGTTGGATGTTGGTTCATGATTCATAGATAACAAGCTTATTTTCGTTAAGAAATTGAAATTATTATATGTGATTTTGGTAAATCAAGCCTAAAACCCTAGCTAATACAATCATAGAGCAATATCTAGACAATATCCAGATATATCATATTACAACCATAAAAAAGTCACAAAGTAAAAAACAAAAGTAATGAAGGTGGTAAAGAAGATGAGATTTTTATGGTGGTTCAGCAAATTCTGGCCTAAGTCCACTTAAAGTAATCTTTATTTATACTGTTAATTACAAGTGTAGTTAGTTGTTTGTATCAATGAAGAGAATAGAAGAAGTTATCTCCAAATAGTGATAAGGCTTCTGCGGGGAGAATAAGAGATAATATTTTTTTCTGAACTGGTGGTGGTCTGTTTATAGCTGTGAAGACGAGTCAAACTGGTCTAAAAATGCAAAAAAACCCATTTAGATGGGACGACCCATTCAAGAGGTGGCACCCGGATCTTCGTACTTAAGAGGGATCGAGGGGTTAGTACCTATCCCTTGGAGGTTGCGGCCCCAAGTGGTTCCCCTCAGGTCTTATGTTTCCCCTTGTGTATTTGGTTTTGGTTTTTTCCTTCCCGTTCTTAAGTCCTCAAAGTAGTTTTGATAGGGTTTTTGAATCCTAAAATCATGTTTCTCGGATTGGTATCAATCCCTCACTTAGCCGAAATACCAGTTCTCTTCCTATGCTCCAGATTAGTACGAATCTCGTACTTTGCCAAAATCTCAATTATGTTCTTATACCTAGAATTGGTGCCAATCCCACACTTAGCCAAATTTTGGGTAATAACCTTGAATTTTGGAACCAATTTAAAACTTATTTTTAATGAATTTAACAAGGATTTACAATTAATTTTAATAATTAATGACATAAATTTTATTTAACACGAAGTTTGAAACGTTTAAATTTATATTAATTATAAAATAAACTCGTAACGTCGAGGTAGTTCAAGAAATTTAGTTTTGAACTTTAAATGAATATAGAGAATTCAATATAAGTCAGATTTCAGTAGAACAAGAAACGTTAAGATCTATTTAATAATATCTTTCTAAAGAATGTAAGAAAATTAGATTTCATTTTATTAATTATAAGTTATGCCCAAATTAAATTTTCAAATAGTCGCTATGAAATTAATTAATATTTTAATATTATGAAAGGTCTTAAAAATAGTCATTTACAAACGACATCCGTTTTCGATGAAACCAATTTTATTGGGTCTGAAACGTCAAATTATTATCACGTTTAAAATTTCGTATCAATTGGAATTCGTATGTAAACACGGTAAATACAAACACGTGTTCAAATTTAGTTAAAATTAAATAAGCTAGAAATAAGTCTATTTTTCAAACGGTCTCCAAATTTGACGAAACTAGATTCATTAGAACCGTATTTGTGAAATATAGCGAGATTTCAAATTTCATAATTTTTGGAGTCAGTATGTGGTCATGACAAATTAAAATGTACGTTTAAATTCGATAATTAACATTACTTTTTAATTTTTATAAAAACTAGTCGAAACAATTGAATGAGCTTACAAACCATATCCCAATGTGTCTGAAATGGGGTTATTTGGTTAGGGGCAAAAGTTGTTGGGGTTCATTTGGAGTTCGGACGCGAAAACTTCAACACTAGGTAATATTATAATTGAATATTATTAAATATAGGGTATAAAAGGTCCTTAAATCTCAAAATCCTAGTTCTCCATTTAACAAAGCACCGCCGTTTCGAATGGAAGGCCAGCGTGCTCCCATCTTCTTCCCCATCTATCTCTTTATCCACGCAATGAAATCAAAAGTTTCCAACTACAAAATTGTTCCCCTAGTGAGATCTACATATCCAATGGTCGAGATGGGATTTAATGGCGGGAGGTGCTAGAATTTCGTGGCCAAAGTCGCCATGTTCATACATGATTTTCCATGCCATAGGCCATCGAGTTTCGTTCCATCACTGGCACAGGGAGGTGGCGCAAGGGGCTATGGCATGGGGTTGTTCAATCAACGTCTGTTGGCTTCGAGGGGGCGCGCACAGATGATGGTTGAAGGTGATGATGGGTTTCTCATGAAGCCTGGAAGTGATACAGGAGAGAAAGGTTTAGCAATGGATTGAATAAATGTAATTAAAATTAATGTCATATTTGATTAGTTAATTTATGTAACTAAGGTGTTAAATGTTTAAACGTTCATAACTTGTTCAAACAGAAATAAAATTTGACGATTTCAGATGTGCTGGAACCATCAAGACGAGATCTACACAATGGAACGAATTTGGAGCTAGCTACATTTTTGATTTAATTAAACGCGTTGTTAATTTAATTAAAACAATCGTTTTATAACGGTTTCTGAACTAATCAAAATGAATACTCTCTCACTCAACTGTCTTGTGATGTTATTATAATCATATTTAAATATATATTGATTGCCTATACTGATTTTTATCTAGTTAATTATTACAAATTGTTATACGATATATGGTAGCTTACGTCACCAATTGTTTGAAAACCATATGGATGAATGGATGATTGATTGTGATATGCTGCGAATGTAATTCTGAGTTGATTAACATATTAAAATAAGTTTTAAAATATTTATGGTAGTTGATATTGGATTAAACATCCATTTACAAGTCGAACGTCTTGTTTATGTTCACCTATTTAAGTGATATCGATTGGATTGAGTAATAACTTGAAACAAATAAGTTACGATTAATTACATGGTTATATGGTTGATTTGAATGGATTGAGTAATTTATAAATTACTGTTTATTGATGTAAACCCCACACGGGTCTTGGGATGATAATTTTACACGTCTCTCATGTGTGCAGACAAATCATTTTGTGTGTGAATTGGATGCGGTGTGCTGGATATGAATTGGATGTCAAATAGTTGTTTGCAACTATTATTGGATACATATGATGTATGAAACCCATGTAAATTTATATGGTGGTTGATTGAGTTTCATTCCAATCTGGATTAAAAAAGAATATTTTAATATAATATTTAGTGAGAAACAAAGTTTGATTTTGATGTCCGATTTTGGATGGACACAAAGATTATAAAATCATAATGAATATTCATCACTAAAAGGAATGGATTTGAATAAATTTTCATCTAGTTATGGTTTGTTCAAGTTTATTTCGAAATGAATAGTAATTTCAAAATATGAAGTTGAGTTAAGTAAATAAACGACATTTTTACTTGAACGGGTTTTTCTATCGATCTTATTTATTTTTATAATAAATATCGAGAAGAGTTGATATTATTATTTTAATATTATAATAATACGGAATGTTCAATTCTGATTTAAAATTGAAGTGGAAGTTGAAATTAATTTTTAAATGATATTATAAATGTTTTATTAAATACGTTTTGAACGAAAATAGATGAAATCTATTATATGTAATATATTGGCTTAATACGAATATATTTGATTTGAAAGGAAAAGATTGAAATGGAACTACAAATGGTAGTTGAAGATAATATATATATATATATATATATATATATATATATATAATTTACAAATTATTTCAAAATCGATTTGGTTTATATTTTAATTGTAAATCTATTCGCGTTTGAATAGGACGTGTCGCGTAGGGACAGTTCACGAAGTTCAACCTGTAACTTCGAATTTACGTAACGGGAGATCCGACCGTCAGATTCTCCTGAAACTGGAACCACTGGGTTCGTATCGAAAAGATCTTTCAAATGATAACAAGGGATTTGAAATCTAATGGTTAGATTTTGATAAATGTTCAATTCAATTTTGAATAAAAAAAGGCCAGTGCAGCTAAACGACCTGAAATGTCATTTAACTGAAAGGCCATATTTTTAAATGATTAAAAATTGGAGAAATTTATGTTAAATCATAATAAATGATTTGAAAAGATTTTGGATGAAATATTCCAGGTTTTGGAAAGATAAAAGATATTTTTATCTGAATAAGTTATTTACGAACTTGAGTAAAGAACTGAAAGGAATTCAACGGTTTTAATATAACCATAGTTTACCGATATATAAATTGGATTTGAATGGAAATTACCTTTGGATATTTTAGTATTAGATTCCGTAAATATACGAATATCGTTGAGGAAAATGGAAGATGTAGATATCGTTATTCCCAATATGATATCTGTTAGTTTCAGAATTTGATATTGAATATAAGTCGATATGATCTCTATTCAAAGCCTTGTTTTTGATATCAAATTGGATTTTGGGTTTGTCGTGAATGGTGTTTTTAATAACACTGTTCTTAAACCCAATTGAGAATAAAATAAAATTTTTAATTAAGATTAATGAATTTTCCAATTAATAAATATAACTGGAATTAAATGGAAGTTGATTTTGGGTTCATTATGAACGATGTTTTAAATAACATTGATTCTTAAACCCAATCAGCAATGAAGTTAAGATTTGGGATTTATAAATCTTTTAATTAAGATTTAATGGAATTTCCAAAGAAAAGTTTCATAATATAATAAATTAAATTGGAGTGGAGTGGAAATTGATTTACTGATATTCGAGATGAACGTCCATGGAGGAAGGCCTTTACTATTTATGGAATTTAAAAGGCTTTGCCATTATTCCATTAATAGTATCAGTCTGATATGGAAATTTATATCGATTATATATTGTTACCATGAAAGTTCCATTTCGAATGGAAATTGATTTTTGGTTTATAATGAATTGTGTTTTAAATGACATTTGTATTTTGACCCAGTTAAAGGCAGGATTGATTTCCTAAAGTTGAATAATCATTAAACAATGATTTGTGGAGATTAAAACTAAGTTGGAGTTTTAATGAATCTTTAGTTAGATTGAAATGTAAATGAGGTAATTAAATCTACCAAATTTGAGAAGTGTTCGAGATGGAGTACCACCAGTTTTACTCCATGCGTTGGTTAAATCTTTAATTAGATTTGAAACGTTAAATGGTATTTAAATTCAACGATAACATGATGGGTGTTAGATATGGAGTACCACTAGTTTTTCTCCATGGGATGAACAGGTTGGGATTGGGATAATAAAATGAATGGTTACTTCGGTAAGACTCATTAATCTCGATAAGACGTATAAACCTCAATTTGGTTTAAGTTTGTGAAAAGATATTATAAAATCTTTTGCAATGGTTTCCAAGGAAAGATTTAAACAAGAAGTTTAAATGAAATAAATTTTTGATAAGCTTTGTAGGAATAATTCCTAGTATAAAAAATATTTGAATAAAAGAATATTCTGTATTGGAATGAGGCGTATGATATGTTTATATATCACTTGATTATAAGATACGCGAGTTATTCGGAAAGACCGTGTTTAACTCATTCTGAATAACTGTTACGACGATTAAAAGTCAAAGATTTGAAGACGGTGGACGAAGACCGGAGATCTTCACATTGTTTGGATTATTGCTGATTTCTCTCTTGGGAGATATACATAAGACGAGGCAACAAGTGTTGGTTGTCCAGACGTACTTGGAGATCGACCGAATATGTGCGGGCCACTCTCCTGTATTGGACATACGGGACGAGGAATAAGTTGCCTCCGGTTTCGTTCAGACCCAGAACATACTTGCAAATGGATTTATGTCTGACATTTTATGTTGTATTCATTGATCTCTGCTATATATATGTTTGATGGCAGATAATTTATTCTCCTAGCATAACACCCTTTTCTGAGGCATACGGGCTTATAGGTTATTTATTGGTGGAAATCAGTGGGATTGACAATGTAGCATGCTGAGATGCATGGATCAAAGCTTTTGTTGAAAAGCAGAGCTTTATGGATGATGATCATAGCATAGCTTATATAGCACAACTTTGTGTATGACGTTAATTAGCGATCTTCACACCCCGATATGAGTCAAAAACAGGATGAAGGACCATAGAGAAAGGACACACGTTCCTTTCTAGCTAGAAGTGGTGCCATGGTATGAAGGCCAGGCATTTTTACTTATATGGATGTTGGAATCGAGGCGCCTCGGATATGGCCGCACAAGGCAAAGATGGTCGACGTACTGACCAGATTTTAGGTCCAATAAGACCGAGGAATGTAGTGTTTAGGAGTACCTTAATCCACTGCAGAGAGGTGGGTCGCTCTACCGCTCTAAAGAATGATGCGTTATGTTCCTGAGGCATGTGCTAAAGTGTCTCGAATTTATAAGGAGAGATCCCTGGCCTTGGCTCATGATGGAAATCCAAATTCCAATACATAATTTTACGGTTTTAGTTGTATACTATGGCGACATAATATGATGGGGGTATTATACCGTCTAAGATTGATACATTTATATTCGAAGTTGTTTCTGCATTATGCACTAGCAATAATATCAGGAATATTTGATTGAAAGCGTATCAATCATGTTTGGCTATTATAAGGTAAAACTCTATCATCTGGCTTGCGTTGCATTGTGTGATGGGACCCGAGTCTTATAATAGCTTCATTTTTCATAAAGCATTGCATTGTTTTTGTTTTAAAATTGGTGTTCATGTGGAAAAAACCCGTTCCGTGTCATACAGCGTGGTCCCTTGATTTACCCAACCTTTAAATAAAAGTTAACACCTGTTTTGGTTCTCACTCCAGTCCTGTGACTGACTCGGAGTTTATTGTTTCCCACCTATAACTCCAGGTGCCTATATTTTTCACATGAGCAACTAGTAGTTTCGATTTGCAGACATTTATTCAACAGGATCTTAGATTATGGATGGAGCTATGCTCTGGATTACTTTGTAATCCTTCGATGATTCCATTTATGTATTTATATTTCCACGGTTTTGTAATTTACTGGTCTCTAATATTTTTTCGCTATGTATTATTTATTTGTACTCTAATATTCTTGTACTCTGATGTAAATTGTTGTAATATAAATGAAATGTTCTCTTGTTTTGTGTTCTAATGCATCGTGTTTTCATGACAATACATGGATTTCTGTCTTTTGGATTGGACCTGTGCGGTTTATAGTTGGTTTGAAGGGAGGCGATTTTTGGGTCGTCACAGTTGGTATCAGAGCTTGGGTTTATAAAGCTCCGAGAACACAAAACATTAGAACGAGACAAAAGAATTCATCTGAGATAGGATTAGTAACATCCTATAAGAATAACTCATTAGAGATAGGGTTAGTAATACCCTAGAATGAGTTTGAAGAGTATTATTTATAAAATGAATTTAATTCTGAAAATTATATCTTATAATAAGTATTTGAGTTGATTTTGAGTTTGGACCATCGAGTATAAGAAGATTTTGCATATATGTGTCATGAATATATATTCGAAGTCTCAAATATATTGGATAGATATAGAATTACACTCTAGTCGCCCGGGGATGATTCTGATGATTGCTAGCATCATCAGTGTTTATTTTTGAGTTTCTAAAGTGGGATATCTATATGATTCCAATTGACTGGTGTGAGAACCGAAAACTTAGGATTTAATGTTTATTATTTGGCCTTGAAAATATATTTTGGGTATATAAAAGATGTATGTTTGGAAAGCTAATTAACCAGTTGATTGCTGATTGTGATGTGTGATAATTAGTTTAACTGATAAAAATATTGGAATAATAAAGCCAATATGAGAAAAAAGGTAAAATTAAGCGAAATCATATTTAGAGTAGAGCTGAATTGAAAATTAGTTCGAATTGGACATGCATATATGTTGGACAGGTTATCGATTAGAAGCCAAGAAGAGGAATAAAACTGCATGCCCGATAAAAAAGTACATGTTTACTGTATTTATTGGGTTTGATGAATTTATGAGCCGATTGGCAAGCCGCTTAGCCTTTTGACTTTCTTATGATTGACGAGAGCCTGTAGAGGCAAGTCGCAGTTGTACTGATAGACCAATACAAAGGAGGTTATGTCGAAATTTTTCGAAAATTTAAGACGTTAGCCAAATTTCGACAAATAAGTAAGTTCTTAAAAATCTGCAAAGTTAAAGAACTTGAGCTAGAATGATGGTTGAGTTGGTTAAGTAAACGACCTTCAGTTCCGTTCCTTTCCGGGGACGTAAAGTTTTAAGTGGGGGAGATTGTAACAACCCTGAATTTTGTAACCAAATTAAAAATTATTTTTAATGATTTTATTAGGAATTATACTCGATTTTAATAATTAACGACTTAAAATTCATTTAAAACGAAGTTTGAAACATTTAAATTTATATTAATTATAAAATGAACTCGTAACGTCGAGGTATTTCGAGAAATTTAGTTTTGAACTTTAAATGAACATACAGAATTCAATATAAGTCAGATTTCAGTTGAACAAGAAACATTAGGATCTATTTAATAATATTTTTCTAACGAATGTAAGAAATTTAGATTTCATATTATTAATTGTAAGTTATGTCCAAATTAAAATTTCAAATAGTCGCTATGAAATTAATTAGTATTTTGATATTATATAAGCACTTAAAATTAGCCACTTTGCAGATGACCTCCGTTTTCAATGAAACTAATTTTATCGAATTCAGAACATCAAATTATTGTAACGTTTAAAATTTCAAGTCAATTGGAACTCATATGTAAGCGCGGTAAATACAAACACGTGTTGAAATTTAGTTAAAATTAAATAAGCTAGAAATAAGTCTATGTTTCAAATGATCTCCAAATTTGATGAAACTAGATTCACTAGAACCATATTTGTGAAACATAGCAAGATTTCAAATTTCATAATTTTTGGAGTTAGTATGTGGTCATGACAAATTAAAACGTATGTTTAAATTCAATAGTTAACATTATATTTTAATTTTTATAAAAACTGTTCGAAACGATAAAATGAGCTTACGAAACATATCCAATGTGTCCGGAATGAGGGTATTTGGTTAGGGGCGAAAGTTGTTGGGGTTCATTTGGAGTTCGGACGCGAAAACTTCAACACTAAGTAATATTATAATTGAATATTATTAAATATAGGGTATAAAAGGGCCTTAAATATCAAAAACCTAGTTCTCCATTTAAAAGAGCGCCGCCATTTCGAATGGAATGCCAGCGTGCTCCCATCTTCTTCCCTATCTATCTCCTTATCCATGCAATGAAATCAAAAATGTCCCACTATAAAATTGTTCCCCTCAGTGAGATCTACATATCCAACGACCGAATGGGATTTAATGGCGGGAGGTGTTATAATTTCGTGGCCATAGTTTCCACATTCATGCATGTTTTTCCAAGCTATGAGGCTATCGAGTTTCGTGCCATCATTGGCACAAAGAGGTGGCACAAGGGGCTATGGCGTGGGGTTGTTCGATCGACGTCCGGTGGCTTCGAGGGGGCATGCACAGATGATGGTTGAAGGTGACGATGGGTTTCTCACGAAGCCTGGAAGTGATATGGGAGAGAAAGGTTTAGCAATGGATTGAATAAATGTAATTAAAATTAATTATTTATTTAATTAGTTAATTTGTGTAACTAAGGTGTTATTTGTTAAAATGGTTATAACCTGTTCAAACAGAAACAGAATTTGACGATATTTCAGATGCGTTGGAACCGTCAAGACGAGATCTACACAATGGAACTAATTTGGAATAATTTGGAGCTAGTTGTAGTATTTTATTAAATTAAATGAGTTGTTTAATTTAATTAAAACAATTGTTTTATACCAATTTATGAATCGATCAAAGTGAGAACTCTCTCACTCAACTGTTTTGTGATGTTATTATAATCATATTTAAATTTATATTGATTGCCTATACTGAATTTTAACTGGTTAATTATTACAAATTATTATATGGTATATGGTAGCTCACATCTCCAGTTGTTTGAAAACCATATGGATGGATGGATGATTGATTGTGATATGTTGTGAATGTAATTCTGATTTGATTAACATGCTAAAAAATATTAAAATATTTACGATAGTTGATATTGGATTAAACATCTATTTACAAGTCGAACGACTTGTTTATGTTCACCCATTTAAGTGATATCGATTGGATTGAATAATATCTTGAAACAAATAAGTTATGATTAATTACATGGGCTGATCTGAATGGATTGAGTAATTTATATATTACTGTTTATTGATATAAACCCCACACTGGTCTTGGTATGATAATTTTACACATCTCCCATGTGTATAGATAGATCACTTTATGTGTGAATTGGATGCGATGTGCTGGATGTGAATTGGATGTTAAATAGTTGTTTGCAACTATTATTGGATACATATGATGTATGAAACCCATGTAAATTTAATTATATGGTGGTTGATTGAGTTTCATTACAATCCGAAATAAAAACGAATATTTTAATATAATGTTCAGTAAAAATCAAAGTTTGATTTTGATGTCCGACTTTGAATGGACACAAAGATTATAAAATCATAATGAATATTCATCACTGAAAGGAATGGATTTGAATAAATTTTCATCTAGTTATGGTTTGTTCAGGTTTATTTTGAAATGAATAGTAATTTCGAAATATGAAGTTGAGTTAAGAAAATAAACGACATTTTAACTCGAACGGGTTTTTCTATCCATTTTAATTATTTTTATAATGAATATCGAGAAAAATTAATTTCAAAATCTAATATTTTAAAAATATTAATTTTTTAATATTATAATAATATGGAATGTTCAGTTTTGATTTAAAATTGAAGTGGAAGTTGAAATCGTTTTTAAACGAGATTATAAACGTTGTATTAAATATGTTTTGAATGGAAATCGATGAAATCTATTATATATAATATAATGGCTTAATATGACGATATTTGTTTTGAAAGGAAAAGATTGAAATGAAATTTCAAATTGTAGTTGAAGATGATTTATAAATTATTTCGAAACTGATTTAGTTAATATTTTAATTATAAATAGATTCGGTCTTGAAGAGGACGTGTCGCGCAGCGACAGCTCGTGAAGTTCAACCCGTAACTTCGAATTTACGTAACGGGAGATCCGACCGTCAAATTCTCCTGATACCAGAACCGTTGATCTCGTATCGAAAAGATCTTTCAAATGGTAATAAGAGATTTGAAATATAATGATTATATTTTGAGAAATATTCAATTTAATTTTGAATAAAAACTGCATAGTGCAACAAAATGACCTGAAACGTTATTTAATTGAAAGGGCTTATTTTTAAATGATTAAAAATAGGAGAATTTATTTTAATTCATAATAAATGATTTGAAAACATTTTGAATGAAATCTTCCACATTTTGGGAAGATAAAAGATATTTTATCTGAATAAGTTATTTACCAACTTGAGTAAAGAACTAAAAGGAATTGAATGGTTTTAATATAACAAGAGATTAACAATATATAAATTGGACTAGATTTCAACTGAAATTATCTTTGGATATTTCAATATTGAATTCCGTGATTATACGGATATCGTTAAGGAATTTGGAAGATATAGATCTCATTATTCCCAATATGATATCTGTTGGTTTTAGAATTTGATATTGAATATAAGTCGATATAATTTCTATTCAAAGCCTTGTATTTGATATTAAATTGGATTTTGGGTTTGTCATGAATTGTGTTTTTTCTAATAAAACTGTTCTTAAAACCAGTTGAGAATAGAATAGACCTTTCAATCAAGATTAATGAAGTTTCCAGATAATAAATATAATTGGAATTATATGGAAGTCGATTTTAGGTTCATTACGAAGGATGTTTTAAATAACATTAATTCTTAGAACCAATTAATAGTGAAGTTATGATTTGGGATTTATAAATCTTTTAATTAAGATTTAATGGAATTTCCAAAATAAAGTCTCCCAATTTAATAAATTAATTTGGAATGGAGTGGAAATTGATGTAATAATTATCAAGATGAACTTCCATGGAGGAAATCCTTTTCTATTTATGGAATTTAAAAGGTTTTTCCATTATTCCATTTATAGTATCAGTCTGATATGGAAATTTATATCGATTATATATTGTTATGATTTCTGTGAAAGTTCCATTTCGAATGGAAGTTGATTTTGGGTTTATTGTGAACTGTGTTCTAAATGACATTTGTTCTTTAACCAAGTTAAAGGCAGGATTGATTTCCTAAAGTTGAATAATCACTTAACAATAATTTGTGGAGATTAAAACTAAGTTAGAGCTTTAATGAATCTTTAATTTGATTGAAATGTGAATGGGGTAATTAAATTTACCGAATTCGAGAAGTGTTTGAGATGGAGTATCACCAGTTTTACACCATGCGGTAGTTAAATCTTCAATTAGATTTGAAACGTTAAATGATAATTTAATTTACCGATAACATGATGGGTGTTAGATATGGAGTACCACCAGTTTTGCTCCATGGGATGAATAGGTAGGGATTGGGATAATAAAATGAATGATTACTTTGGTAAGACTTGTTAATCCCGACAAGACATATAAACCTCAACTTGGTTTAAGTTTGTGAAAAGATATTATAAAATCTTTTGCAATGGTTTACAAGGAAAGATTTAAACAAGAAGTTTAAATGAAATAAATCTTTGATAAGATTTGAGGGAATAATTCCCAGTATAATGAATATTTGAATAAAAGAATATTTTAGATTGGAATGAGGCGTATGATGTGTTTATATATCACTTGATTATAAGATACACGAGTTATTCGGAAAGACCGGGTTTAACCCATTCTGAATAACTGTTACAATGATTAAAAGTCAAAGATTTGAAGATGGCGGTCAATGACCGATGATCTTCACATTATTTGGATTATTGCTGATGTCTCACTCGGGAGGTACACCCAAGACGAGTTAATAAGTGGTGGTCGTCCAGTCGTACTTGGAGATCGACTGGATATGCGAGGGCCTCTCTCATGTATTGGACATATGGGACGAGGAATAAGGTGCCTCCAGATTCGTTCAGACCCAAAACAGACTTGCGAATGGGTTGTATATCTGACATTGTATTGTATACTGTATTCGTTGATCTCTCCTAAACATATGTCTGTTTGGTGATGGAGAATTTTTTCTCTTTGCGTAACACCCTTTTCTGAGACGTACGAGCTTAGAGGTTATATATTGGTGGAAATCAATGGTATGGTATGGATTGACAATGTGGCATGCTGTGATGCATGGATTAAAGCTTTTGTTGAAAAGCAGAGCTTTGTGGATTGTAAAGTCGGTGTATGACTTAAGTAGGATCAATATATGGATATAGCGGAAATGTATATAACCAACTAACTTGTAAGCTACAATAGTTATGCAGGTAAAAATAATCTAGGTAGAATATCTCAAATAAGTAAAAGTAGCAAGTAAAGACACCAGGAATTTTATACTGGTTCGGACTTCCCGTCCTACATCCATTCCCGAAGCTCCTCTTCGAAATTCACTAACACGCCCTCTCTTAATCTGGAGGAATAGTGTAACACCCCACCTCCGCTAGGGTCACTCACAAAGGGAATGCACTAGGTTTGGTGAAGCATTATCGAGATAAACATGCACAGAAATATTACAAGACAGAACATATATAAAATAGCGGAAGTAAAACAAATTTCATTACCTTATAAAATAAGGTCTAAAGCCTTTTACATCAGAATACATCAAAACCTGTCTTGCAATAGTAAAGAAGCATAAAACCTTTTCATAAATTATTCCCCAAAATAAAGCGGTGAAGCAGCAATAGCCAAGAGAAGACCAAGCTATACATGATGACCTTCAAGCATAAGAGGTCCGAACTAAACAACATCATTTCCTCCCTAAAAACCTGGGGGGGGGGGGGGGGAGGAAGGGGAAACGGAAGACAAAGAGGCGAAACAAAAAGGGGTCAGTCATAAAGACTGGTAAGTCCTATCTACTTCCAGTATAAAAACAGGTAAAGGTAACATGACATGCATAAACTGAGAGTAAACATAAGGATGACAACAAGATAGACAAGCTAAACCAAGTTAACTGGATGAACTACTGTAGCAAGATAAACTAAGGTATCATGATAAACTACGGTGTCAAGATAAATCAAGGTATCACATCATCAGGTTCCTATCAAGTATACTATCCCAAGGTATCTATCATGTATAACATCCCACGGTATTTATCATGTTTATTTGCTCTGCACCTCTCGTACTAGTATCCCAACCCGCGTCATGTGTTAACTATGAATGTCCCTTGCCCAATGTCATGTAATGGTCCATGTCAACCTAATATATAGCATTTGTAGGTTTTCCCAACTCGTATGTTTCTTTCCATGTATAAGTTCAGTCCTTTGCCATAGGCCGTATGGGATTTCCCATGTAAATCTATACCACCTCATCGTAGTACCATTTTATCCTTGAACTTGTTTTGGATTGCTACCCTTGGTCTGGTTATGTTTTCTTACCATGAACTATCGCGTGTTCACCTAGGGTTTATGCCACTTAGGACCGCTAGGGATTATGCTACCTAATGAACGTTTTCGTGTCTCGGTTTGGGTTTTAGCCACCTAGGGCTACGAGGGATTATGCTACCGTCAACCGCGCCCTTTTTTTCCCACGTATGAATCGTGAATCGTTTTCCATGTCTAGACGCACATGTATCTCAATGTGCCATCCGAGTTCCGTGCCAGGGCAAATCAAGTAATACGGAACTCGGTCGGGAGTTTTAAGTCATCTGCCGATGCAGATATCAAGGTCTGCTTTTGTATCCATGGCTATGGTCCCACGTGACCCCTCCCTCAACTACTGAAAGGCAAAATAAGAAAAGTCATGTATGAGAACTACACTAAGGCCATCGATGCCCCCTTCCGGACGGCCAACCTCACCCATACCTAGATAGCAGATATGGTCTGTTGGGTGTTCTCTACCTTTTCGTACGTCCACAATTGACTAAAGATGGTAGGTGGCCGACGATGTGCTATCTAGGGATACCATGAAAAATATCGCCGACCCCACGCTAACCCACCCCAGTCTTTAGGTTGCTCGCACAGCAACCAAGGCATACCCTTGGTTCTTCTACCGTAGACCTTAACCTCTGTGAGGCCAGGTTTCATGGACCATCTGCTACCTCACAGAGGGATACCAAGAGTACCGTCACGTCCCCCGAAGCTACCGCTTTGTCACCCAGTTCGCTGGAGCTTTTTATCCAAGTCAGATAAGTTGCTTCTCCTCGTATACTAAGTGATGACCTACCGTATCAGGTTACTCATCTATTTATGAACTAGTCCCATGTCCTTGGCTAAGAATTATTATTTAGTTATTATTAACTAAGGTTTACCACTTAGCTTCTTTTCCCCGTTACCCTTGATTAACTACAATTTTCTACCTAGTTCCTCTAACTAGGGTTTTGTCTATTGGGTTAAGTGTTGTTATTCAGGTTCATGACTTAACCCGCCTACGAATCATGTCAAGATTGGCTAAGTATTTAAGTTCAAGGCTTAGCCCTACAAGTTGGTTAAGCATACTAAGAAGCGCATGACTTAACCCTATCAAGTCAAATTGGTTAAGTATTTGTTTGTCTGAACCCTATCAGATTATCGTGTTAGATTGATTAAGCATAGATTATCTTAATCCCATCAGATCATCGAGTCGGATTGGTTAAGTGTGGGTTAGTTCAACCCCATCAGATTATCGTATTACGATGGTTAAGTATATTTAAACGGTCTTGTGACTTAACCCTATCAAGTTCTCATATTAGATTGGTTAAGTATGGTTGCTTAACCTCATCAAATCATCATGTATAATTGGTTAAGTATAAGTCACTTAACCTCATTGAATTACCAAGTTTAGATTGGTTAAGTGTTTAACTTTAACCCCATCGAATTACCGTGTTTAGATTGGTTAAGTGTAAGTTACTTAACCCCATCTAATTGCCGCGTTTAGATTAGTTAAGTGTAGGTTACTTAACCCTATCTAATTACCGTGTTTAGATTAGTTAAGTATAGATTAGTTAACCCCATCTAATTACCGTGTTTAGATTATTTAAGTATAGATTACTTAACCCTATCTAATTACCAAGTCGGATTAGTTAAGTGTAAATTACTTAACCCCATCCCCTAATTGTCTTGTTTGGTTAAGTGTCGTTAAGAAATCAAGTCCGGTTCCACTTAACCTACCCATTCGTGTCATATCGGTTAAGTGTCATTAGTCAAAATTACTTAACCTTTTCATGTGGCATTAATTAGATTAATGCACCCCAACCTCTCACATTAGACTTTGTTGTGGTTACTAGTTAAGCCGGGCGGGTCCGGGTAGATTTACACCACAACCTAGTCTAACCTCGGGTTTTAAGTGCTATATGACCAACTACTCACATTGGGTCCTATTGTTTGTAGCCACTAGTTAAGCCGGGCGGGTCCGGGTAGATTTATGCTACAAACTCAACCCAACCTCGAGTTGGCCACTTTCATGTTTGGTCTAGTGTCATATTACACTTACAACCCATACGTGCCTAGTTTCAAGTCCCATGTTTACCCCCCCATGTCATGTCCACATTTCGGTGTATCATGAGTGCCATGTTTTCATGAAATCCCATATCAAATTATCATGTCACAATCGCGCACGTCTAACCTACCCCAAATCGTGTTTCCAACCCAAGTAAAAGCGAGTCAACATAGTAAGGATACTATGCTACATATTGGCCTCAAAACATGCACGATGCCAAAAAGGGATTGGCCACAAACATGCATAGTATCATAAGGTAATTTGGCCACAAACATGCATAGTATCATAAGGGAATTTGGCCACAAACATGCATAGTATCGTAAGGGGTTTTGGCCACAAACATGCATAGTATCATAAGGGAATTTGGCCACAAACATGCATAGTATCATAAGGGGTTTGGGTTCATTTTCATGCATAAGCCCCAAAGTCAAGTCTTTGCCAATGTTTCATAAGTCAAATGGTTCCTAAAGGTTCATGCTAACATTCCATAAATAATGAAACTTGCAAGACAAACTAGATTAAACATAACATGAGTGGCATGATTAAGTCGCTAAAACTTAGCCCAAGGTCATAGATCATAGAAAAGGGGCAAAGTTAGGTTCACATAGGCTAGCATACTTATGTTTCATCACATTTTATTCCATGTCAAATTAGAATCACCGTTAGAATCTACAAGTAGCTAGAACTTTCTTAGCGAGGCTTAGGGAAGGATCATGCATCGTCTTGACGAAGAAAGGTGGCTCCTTTGTTGAAGAATAGTCGTGAAACTTGCATAGCAACGTTGATCCACTCCCTTGATTTGATGTAGCAAGCTAGCACCTTTGATTCAGATCCGATTTGAAATCATAAGCTCTTGGAGTTGGAGATGGAGGCCATGATCAAGACAGATTTTGGCGGCACTTCGTGGCATGAGTGATTTGTGAGGGTTTAGGGTAGGCTTAGGGGTCTTTTTATAGAGATTAGGAGTAGTTTAGGCCCTTAGATTAACCCTAGGATAGATCTGAGCCTTTAAAATCTGTCACAAGCCTCCAAACATGTCTTGAGGAACAAGTCAGGTGCACCCAGGCCAAACAGGCCGACCACCCAAGTCGACAGGGGTGTCGACTGGGCAATCGACACCACCTGGGGTGTGTCGACTCCCAAGTCGACTCCCTAGTCGACTTGGGGATGGCGGGAATTTTTCCCGCCTCTTCTGGTTGGCTGAATTTGAATTCTGAATTCAAATTTGAACTGTTTTTGAACTTGAAATTTTCTGAAAACTTTGACGGGCCATAACTTGGTCATACGGACTCCGATTTTTGAAAACTCGGACTCTATTTCGCGTATTTTTCCAAGACGAACCAATGGCGCAGCCCGTTTCCCTTGATTCAGATTTTATAATTAAATTCTGCCTTGATTCTTTTCTTAGCATGTTGTAAAAATCCGGGTTGTTACATCCTCCCCACTTAAAGGATTTCGTCCCCGAAATCTCCCAGTTAGGAAGAACGTATCCTACCATCCATCATCCATCTACTCAAAACATCATCCACAGGCAACCAGGGACCTTAAAAGACTCCTAATGCTTTATGAACACATGCAGAAAGTGTGTGTATATGTTCCTTAGCTAATGCTAATGATCAGGCCTGAATGATCTTTCTAATGCAAAATATGTTTAGTGCCATGAGTCCAACATGTATGCAAATAGTCCTAGTCATATAAACGCTATATGTGTGCACAACCATTCATCCACATGCAACATCCACATGGTAACACATTAAATTTCATCCATAAACAAGTATAAATACTCGTGCATATGTAATACGAAATGTGAGTGCGTCGATCTAGTATCTAATGTGTATTCGCGCATCCACGAGCAACCACTTGCAACCATTTGCAACCATATCAATCATAACATGTTTCAAATACATGTTTACATCCATAGGGCTCTACCTAAGGTTCCCAAGATAGGATCGAGGAGATAAACAAGATAAACTCCTTACGGGGTTTGCAACGGAAACAGGATCGAGAGGATATCCACCAAGCGATAGCATGCAAGCAAGCTCTACAGGAGAACCAAGGATCAATGATATACTCTTAAAAAGAGACATGATGCGCGCGTCTAAGCCACATTTCCATGAGCTTAATTCCATTGTGCCTTGACCGCCTTTGACTTCATGATTTTCGTAGATCCTTGATTCCTATTTCCAAGGTATGAGTTGGAACTCATTTCACTGTCGCCTCTTGTTTCACTTTCACTTATTCTTTCCCTAGTATGCTCGGCTCAAACATATCTGCGTACTCATGCAAGCTCTCCAAAATTCACTAGTGAATTCTGGATCTCGTTTACCAATGCCAATCCACGTTATCACGAGCACTTACTAGGGTGATTCCTATAACTCATGCTTAAGCGGGATGAACCATCCACCTTATTGGCGAACGTTACTCGACCGGATCAGAGATTTCCCATAAATGCACTAAGAGATTCTAGGTAACTAACCATGACAGAACTCATAAGGTTACACGAGACTTCGAGGGTATTACCAAGGCAAGTTAAGAGTTTAACTACCCTCCTTTCAAAACCGAGAATGGCATCCCTTACTGGATAACCACTTCATCCCTAGAATCCATCCATAGCTCAACAATAGTAGCATTGCTTCTAATCTCAACATTTGGCATTTATACTCTCAATCCCAAACAAGTCATGAATAAATGGGCCGATCCTCCAACCAGATTTTGGGACAAAAGTGGGTTCTTCTACAATGCTAGTACTAAGGTGCAAAGACTTAACTATCGAGGCAGACTTAAATGATGCGATGATCAACACAAAGTCTGGACGGGATGATAGAAAAGAAAGGTTAAACCTTTAACAGAAACGATACCATCCCTCTTAGGTACGCTAGGAGTGAGAGCATACAATTGCCCTCTCGCTGATCTTGTCCTTGTCTTCCTTCGTGGACTAATCCATACCAACAAGTTTCTTATCCTTACGTCAGTGTCCTTTATCCTTGCTCTTATTACCCTTCCTTGTAACATGGTAACAGACCTCTCGAGAACCACCTCCACCTCACGGAAAACACTTCGTAGCTAGACAAGGGTTAGTCGCAGTTAAAACTACTATGACTACAGATGGAGGAAAGAAAGGAAAAGAGATTCAATCAAGGAAACAAAGGATAGTGCTAATGGATTTCGGGGAATAGCCTTTAAAAACTTTTCTTGAAAAAAATGCTTCTTTGTAAACGGTTTCTCAAATAGTTTTCAGAAGGTTTAAAAAAAAAACTTTTGCCCAGTCTAGTAACCTTCTGCTCTGATACCAAATGTAACACCCCACCTCCGGTAGGGTCACTCACAAAGGGAATGCACTAGGTTTGGTGAAGCATTATCGAGGTAAACATGCACAGAAATATTACAAGACAGAACATATATAAAACAGCGGAAGTAAAACAAATTTCATTACCTTATAAAATAAGGTCTAAAGCCTTTTACATCAGAATACATCAAAACCTGTCTTGCAATAGTAAAGAAGCATAAAACCTTTTCATAAATTATTCCCCAAAATAAAGTGGTGAAGCAACCATAGCCAAGAGAAGACCAAGCTATACATGATGACCTTCAAGCATAAGAGGTCCGAACTAAACAACATCATTTCCTCCCTGAAAACCTGGGGTGGGGGGTGGGGGAGGGGGGGGGGGGAAACGGAAGACAAAGAGGCGAAACAAAATGGGGTCAGTCATAAAGACTGGTAAGTCCTATCTACTTCCAGTATAAAAACAGGTAAAGGTAACATGACATGCATAAACTGAAAGTAAACATAAGGATGACAACAAGATAGACAAGCTAAACCAAGATAACTGGATGAACTACTGTAGCTAGATAAACTAAGGTATCATGATAAACTACGGTGTCAAGATAAATCAAGGTATCACATCGTCAGGTTCCTATCAAGTATACTATCCCAAGGTATCTATCATGTATAACATCTCACGGTATTTATCATGTATATTTGCTCTGAACCTCTCGTACTAGTATCCCAACCCGCGTCATGTGTTAACTATGAATGTCCCTTGCCCAATGTCATGTAATGGTCCATGTCAACCTAATATATAACATTTGTAGGTTTTCCCAACTCGCATGTTTCTTTCCATGTATAAGTTCAGTCCTTTGCCGTAGGCCGTACGGTCTTTCCCATGTAAATCTATACCACCTCAACGTAGTACCATTTTATCCTTGAAGTTGTTTTGGACTGCTACCCTTGGTCTGGTTATGTTTTCTTACCATGAGCTATCGCGTGTTCACCTAAGGTTTATGCCACTTAGGACCGCTAGGGATTATGCTACCTAATGAACGTTTTCGTGTCTCGGTTTGGGTTTTAGCCACCTAGGGCTACTAGGGATTATGCTACCCGTCAACCGCGCCCTTTTTTTTCCACGTATGAATCGTGAATCGTTTTCCATGTCTAGACGCACATGTATCTCAATGTGCCATCCGAGTTCCGTGCCAGGGCAAATCAAGTAATACGGAACTCGGTCGGGAGTTTTAAGTCATCTGCCGATGCAGATATCAAGGTCTGCTTTTGTATCCGTGGCTATGGTCCCACGTGATCCCTCCCTCAACTACTGAAAGGAAAAACAAGAAAAGTCATGTATGAGAACTACACTAAGGCCATCGATGCCCCCTTCCGGACGGCCAACCTCACCATACCTAGATAGCAGATATGGTCTGTTGGGTGTTCTCTGCCTTTCAGTACGTCCACGATTGACTAAAGATGGTAGGTGGCCGACGATGTGCTATCTAGGGCTACCATGAAAAATATCGCCGACCCCACGCTAACCCACCCCAGTCTTTAGGTTGCTCGCACAGCAACCAAGGCATACCCTTGGTTCTTCTACCGCAGACCTTAACCTCTGTAAGGCCAGGTTTCATGGACCATCTGCCACCTCATAGAGGGATACCAAGAGTACCCTCACGTCCCCCGAAGCTACCACTTCATCACCCAGTTCGCTGGAGCTTTTTATCCAAGTCAGATAAGTTGCTCCTCCTCGTATACTAAGTGATGACCTACCGTATCAGGTTACTCATCTATTTATGAATTAGTCCCATGTCCTTGGCTAAAAATTATTACTTAGTTATTCTTAACTAAGGTTTACCACTTAGCTTTTTTTCCCCGTTACCCTTGATTAACTACGATTTTCTACCTAGTTCCTCTAACTAGGGTTTTGTCTATTGGGTTAAGTGTTGTTATTCAGGTTCATGACTTAACCCGCCTACGAATCATGTCAAGATTGGCTAAGTATTTAAGTTCAAGGTTTAGCCCTACAAGTTGGTTAAGCATACCAAGAAGCGCATGACTTAACCCTATCAATTCAAATTGGTTAAGTATTTGTTTGTCTTAACCCTATCAGATTATCGTGTTAGATTGATTAAGCATAGATTATATTAATCCCATCAGATCATCGAGTCGGATTGGTTAAGTGTGGGTTAGTTCAACCCCATCAGATTATCGTATTATAATGGTTAAGTATATTTAAACGGTCTTGTGACTTAACCCTATCAAGTTCTCATATTAGATTGGTTAAGTATGGTTGCTTAACCTCATCAAATCATCATGTATAATTGGTTAAGTATAAGTCACTTAACCTCATTGAATTACCAAGTTTAGATTGGTTAAGTGTTTAACTTTAACCCCAACGAATTACCGTGTTTAGATTGGTTAAGTGTAAGTTACTTAACCTCATCTAATTATCGCGTTTAGATTAGTTAAGTGTAGGTTACTTAACCCTATCTAATTACCGTGTTTAGATTAGTTAAGTATAGATTAGTTAACCCTATCTAATTACCGTGTTTAGATTAGTTAAGTATAGATTACATAACCCTATCTAATTACCAAGTCGGATTAGTTAAGTGTAAATTACTTAACCCCATCCCCTAATTGTCTTGTTTGGTTAAGTGTCGTTAAGAAATCAAGTCCGGTTCCACTTAACCTACCCATTCGTGTCATATCTGTTAAGTGTCATTAGTCAAAATTACTTAACCTTTTCATGTGGCATTAATTAGATTAATGCACCCCAACCTCTCACATTAGACTTTGTTGTGGTTACTAGTTAAGCCGGGCGGGTCCGGGTAGATTTACACCACAACCTAGTCTAACCTCGGGTTTTAAGTGCTATATGACCAACTACTCACATTGGGTCCTATTGTTTGTAGCCACTAGTTAAGCCGGGCGGGTCCGGGTAGATTTATGCTACAAACTCAACCCAACCTTGAGTTGGCCACTTTCATGTTTGGTCTAGTGTCATATTACACTTACAACACATACGTGCCTAGTTTCAAGTCCCATGTTTACCCCCCCATGTCATGTCCACATTTAGGTGTATCATGAGTGCCACGTTTTCATGAAATCCCATATCAAATTATCATGTCACAATCGCGCACGTCTAACCTACCCCAAATCGTGTTTCCAACCCAAGTAAAAGCGAGTCAACATAGTAAGGATACTATGCTACATATTGGCCTCAAAACATGCACGATGCCAAAAAGGGATTGGCCACAAAGATGCATAGTATCATAAGGTAATTTGGCCATAAACATGCATAGTATCATAAGGGAATTTGGCTACAAACATGCATAGTATCATAAGGGGTTTTGGCCACAAACATGCATAGTATCATCAGGGAATTTGGCCACAAACATGCATTGTATCATAAGGGGTTTGGGTTCATTTGCATGCATAAGCCCCAAAGTCAAGTCTTTGCCAATGTTTCACAAGTCAAATGGTTCCTAAAGGTTCATGCTAACTTTCCATAGAAAAGATTCAAACTTGCAAGACAAACTAGGTTAAACATAACATAAGTGGCATGATTAAGTCGCTAAAACTTAGCCCAAGGTCATAGATCATAGAAAAGGGGCAAAGTTAGGTTCACATGGGCTAGCATACTTATGTTACATCGCATTTTATTCCATGTCACATTAGAATCACCGTTAGAATCTACAAGTAGCTAGAACTTTCTTAGCGAGGCTTAGGGAAGGATCATGCATCGTCTTGACGAAGAAAGGTGGCTCCTTTGTTGAAGAATCGTCATGAAACTTACATAGCAACGTTGATCCACTCCCTTGATTTGATGTAGCAAGCTAGCACCTTTGATTCATATCCGATTTGAATGCATAAGCTCTTGGAGTTGGAGATGGAGGCCATGATCAAGATAGATTTTGGCGGCACTTCGTGGCATGAGTGATTTGTGAGGGTTTAGGGTAGGCTTAGGGGTCTTTTTATAGAGATTAGGAGTAGTTTAGGCCCTTAGATTAACCCTAGGATAGATCTGAGCGTTTAAAATCCGTCACAAGCCTCCAAACATGTCTTGAGGAACAAGTCAGGTGCACCCAGGCCAAACATGCCGACCACCCAAGTCGACAGGGGTGTCGACTGGGCAGTCGACACCACCTGGGGTGTGTCGACTCCCAAGTCGACTCCCCAGTCGACTTGGGGGTGGCGGGAATTTTTCCCGCTTCTTCTGGTTGGCTGAATTTGAATTCTGAATTCAAATTTGAACTGTTTTTGAACTTGAAATTTTCTAAAAACTTTGACGGGCCATAACTTGGTCATACGGACTCCGATTTTCGAAAACTCGGACTCTATTTCGCGTATTTTTCCGAGATGAACAAAATGGCATAGCCCGTTTCCCTTGATTCAGATTTTATAATTAAATTCTACCTTGATTCTTGTCTTAGCATGTTGTAAAAATCCGCATTATTACAAATAGGTCACAATACACCTGAGCACCAATAAGGATGTCCCCGCTTGAGCACCCACACAGGACTTCACAAATTACAAAAGAGTTTTGAATTCTGGATGTGTTCTCGATTCAACACTGAATAGCCAACGATTAAGTACACCCTCCTAATAATCTTATCCTCAAGTATTTGATGTGTATGTGAAGATTGAAGGAAGTATGTTTCTTGTTTAATCAAGAGATATGAAATAACTTCAAAGATTCAATAAGTAACTTGAATTTTATAGAGCTTTTAGAATTTGGTGAGTATAGAGATGTAAATCAGAAATTAGATTAGAATAAGTGAGAATCAGTGATTGGGAAATCATGTTTGAAGTGTATTTATAATTGTAGAAGAGTAGTAATCTTTCACGAAGAGTTTCAGCAAAGAATTGCATCCATTTCTTTTCATAGATGAAGAGGAATCTCTTCATGAAAGAAAGCAACTATTTACAAATATAATTGTTATTTCCTGATCAGTCTAATGGTAGGAAAAGCACTAGTCGACTGGTCAACTGAGAAAATCTTATATATATATATATATATATATTTAAATATGATAAGAAACTAGCCGTTACTGGACTCAGGATCCCTGACCAGTCGACTGGTCAATTTTCCACCAGTCAACTGGTTAGGTGAAACCAGTCCAGTAATGCTATGTTCTAATTGTATATTCATATATATATATATGTATGTATTAAAAATACGTGCATTTGTGTTATACTATGAGGATAGATTTTAACATATTTCTGACACAACTAGATAATCATATATACATGAACTTAGCTCTTTGATACGATCTTCATTAACCTCTATTTTGTTGTCATGAATCGAAAATATCGGGAATCAACATTCTCCCCCTTTTTTGATAGATGACAACATCTTACATTCTATTGAAATATTGATCTTGCTCCCCCTGAATGTATGCTTGTATATATATTTAGCTCCCCCTGAAACTTTGTAATATTTTGTTAGCTCATAATATAACATATACTTACCGTGTGACTTCCTTTAACAAATGTTAGCATACATCGTATAATTAATAAAAATGATACACTATTCTCCCCTTTTGTCATCGATGAAAAATAATACATGCTATGTAAAATGTAGTAATTGAGTGTAGTATAAGTCTTTAGAGAGTTTTATATGAAACAATACCTAATTCTCTTCGAAATCTTATGAAAGAATTCTCTAATAGGGGTTTAGTAAATATATCAACAATTTGATTTTCTGAGTTTACAAACTCTAAGTTGATGATTTTTTTTCAATATTGTCTCTCAAGAAATGATGTCTTATATCAATATGTTTAGTTCTAGAATGGTTTACCGGATTTCTAGATAAATTTATTGCGCTTGTGTTGTAATAATAAATTATGGAATTAGCGAAGTGAAACATTAAAATCTTTAAGTGTTTGCTGCATATATATCACTTGAGCACAGGCTAGTGCCGAAGATATATATATATATATATATATTCATCTTCACATGTTGACAGTGAAACGCAATTCTGTTTCTTGCTAAACCAAGATATAAGTGATTTACCGATAAAGTGACAAGTTCCACTTATACTTTTACGATCCGTCTATGATCCTCCAAAATCAGTGCCACTGTATGAAACTAACTCGAAGGAACAATATTTTGGATAGAAAAATCCAAAATCTTTAGTACTGCTAAGATAACGTAATATACGTATTACTGCCCTCAAATGTGATTCTTTTGGATTAGCTTGAAAACGGGCACATAAGCAAACACTCATCATAATATCCGGTCTACTAGCAGTTAAATACAAAAGTGAACCTATCATGCTTCGATATAACTTTTGATCGACACTTTTACCATTTTCATCTTTATCTAAATGCGTCTTCGTGCTCATTGGTGTAGGTTTACTTGAAGTGTGATCCATTCCGAATCTCTTTATTAGATTAGTGCAATATTTCTGTTGATTAGTGAAAATTCCTTTTGATAATTGTTTAATTTGTAAATCCAGAAAATAAGATAGTTCTCCCATGTGTGACATTTCAAATTCACTGGTCATTATATTTGAAAATTCCTGACATAATTTATCATTTGTTGATCCAAAAATAATGTCATCGACATATATTTGTACTATTAAAATATCTTTATCAGCTTTCTTAATAAAAAAAGTGTTTGATCAACCTTTCCAATTTGAAATCCTGAATCTAATAAATAGTTCTTGAGACATTCATACCAAGCACTAGGTGCTTGTTTTAAACCATACAATGCCTTTTTCAATTTGAAGACATGATCAAGAAATTTTTCATGAGCGAATAGTGGAGGTTGTTCAACATATACTCTTTCTTTAATATAACCATTTAAGAAAGCACTCTTAACATCCATCCGATACAGTTTAAAGTTATGAAAACATGCATATGCTAATAAAATACGAATTGCTTCTAGTCGAGCGACAGGTGCAAATGTTTCTTCATAATCTATGCCTTCTTCTTCGTTATAACCTTGTGCTACAAGCCTAGCTTTGTTTCTAGTAATATTTCCCAATTCATCTGCTTTATTTTTGTAAACCCATTTTGTTCCAATGATAGTTTGATCCCTTGGTCTTGGAACTAATTCCCAGACTTCATTGCGTTCAAACTGATTTAATTCTTCTTGCATAGCAATTATCCAGTTTTCATCTGTTGATGCTTCTTTTGGATTTTTGGATTCAATATTTGATAAAAAGACGACATTACCTACTAAGTTAAGCTGACTTCTTGTTCTTACATTTGAAGTTATTTCTCCAATGATATTTGAGTAGGATGGTCTCATAATATTCTTGGTGGAGATCTAACTTCATTTACTTGATTATTTTGGTTATTATTGTTATCGATATTATCTTGATTTTCTGTATTATTATGGACAATGTTTTCATCTTCTCTATATATTTTAATATCATCATCATGAGAAGAATTACTCTTTACAATATCCGAATTAAAATATTTTTGAATAAAATTTTCGTCAAATGACACATGAAGTGATTCTTTTATTTTACCGATTCTCTTATTGCAAATACGATAAGCTTTGCTATGCTTAGAAAATTGAATAATATTCCTTCGTCGGATTTTGAATCAAAATTTCCAAGCTGATCTTTTTTATTTAAAATAAAGCATTTCGAACCAAAAACTTTAAAATACGAAATATTTGGTTTTCTTCTAGTAAAGAGTTCGTATGGAGTATTTTTAGTGTGAGATCGAATGGAGACATAACTCAAAACATAACAGACCATTGCAACTGCTTCAGCCCCAAAATGTTTTGGCAGTGTACTTCCATTTAATAGCGTTCTGGCACATTCTTGTAAAGTTCTATTTTTTACGTTTTGTTGTGGAGTTCTAGGAAAAGAGAAATTATGAAAAATTCCTTTCTTTTGACAAAATAAATCAAATTTCTCATTTTCAAATTCTCCTTCATGATCACTTCGTATATTCTTTATTTTTAAATCCGTCAAATTTTGAATTTGTTTGACAAAAGTTTTAAAGTGATCAAAAGTATCACTTTTATTCTTTAGAAACATACTCCAAGTATATCTTGAAAAGTCATCAACAATTACAAACACATATCTACTATGGTTTATGGACTGAATCTGAGTTGGTCCAAAAAAATCCATATGTAGTAATTAAAGCGGTTGTAATGTTGATATGACCTTTTTAGATTTAAAAGAGGATTTAGTTAACTTCCCAAATAAACAAGCATCGCATAAATTTTCAGTTTTGAATTTTATTTTGGGTAAACCTCTTACAAGTTCATTTTTAGAAATCTTGTTTATTGTTTTAAAGTTAATATGACAAAATCGTTTGTGCCATAACGATGGTTCATACTTGGATTATTATTAACTGCTATACCTAAAATATAAATATTTTTATCTCTGTTTCCCTCAAAAATAAGATTTTGATTTGAATCTAATATACTGCATTTATTTCGGAAAACGATATTTTAAAACCTTTATCACATAATTGACTAATGCTTAATAAATTATGTTTTAAGTTTTTAACTAATAAAACATTAGAAATAAGTGGTGAATTAGATATTCCGTAATTGCTCACATCGACTTTTCCGATGATATATCCTTTGGAGTTATCTCGAAATGTGACAGTTCCTCCTTTTGAATAGGTAATATTAGATAACATCTCTTTATCTCCAGTCATGTGTTTTAAGCAACCACCATCGAGTATCCATTTTCCTCTATTTTTGTCGAGTGGGACCTGCAAAAAAAAAAAAAAAACAGAATTTATTGGTACCCACTTCCTCCATTAGGGTCCTAAGGGTTAAATCTTAGGGAGTCAAACCCAAGAGGGTTCAGAGTCCTTTTTGAAAATATAATTAATATTGTTGTGAACACTGTCTAAAAAATTCTTAATATATTTATTTCTAATCAGAATATTATTAGTTTTTGGAACCCATATACAAATATTTCTCGAGCAATTTTTCTTAGTAGTATTATTAAGTTTTTTAATACTTGAAATTACCAGTTTAACGTTAAATTTCTTAGAACTAGATTTCTTCTTAGTATTAACTTTTTGAACATATCCTAGTCCTTTTTTACTAGAAACTGGTTGAGAATTTTCTAATATCTTAGATAAATTTTCTCTACCTTTATTAAAGTTATTAACATTTTTAGAGATATTATCTAATTTAACTTTTAGGCTAGAATTTTCTAATTCTATAATTTTAACTTTAGTATTCCAGTCATGATTCTTATAAACTAGTATATCATTTTTATCCTTCTAAGTCTCAATTTCTTGACTCAACATAGAAATCTGAGAATTTGCAACTGATAGAGATTCTTGTAATGTTCTAATCTCATCTTCTAAAATCTCTTTTTCATCTTTTAATAAGTCTCTTTCAAAGTCTGCTCTTTTTTATCTTCATTTTCTTGTTTATACTTTCCTTTAAAATTATTTCTAGATTCTAAAACTTTTGTATTAATTTTATTAATTCATCATAAGTAAAATCACTGACCTCTGTATCTTCTGCCATGAAGCATACATTTGCTTGTTCGTTGTCACTATCAGAAGATGTTGAATCTGAATTATCCCAAATGACTGAGAAAGCTCGTCTTTATGATTTCTTCTTTTTGTTGCGATTCTTCTTTAATTCTGGACAAATCTTTCCGGTCTTGTGATAGTTGAAACATTCCACCAAGGCTGGGTCAGGTTCTATTGTTGAATTCTTTTTCATATCCTTGCTTTGGCCTTTTCTATATTTCAGAATTTTTTTGCTACAAATGTAATATCTTCTTTGTTCGAATTTGACTCATTTTTCTCAGCATGGAAAGTTAAAATTTTCTTATCTTGGATATGTGCTTTCTTTGCCTGCAAATTTACTTCATAGGACATGAGACTACCGATTATCTATTCGGGTTTCATGACAGAAAGATCATTAGCCTCTTCAATAGATAAAACCTTTCTTTCCCATTCATCCATCAAAGAGTTTAATATTTTTGAAACTATATCAAAATCAGAGTTTTTTTCTCCTAATCCTAATAGAGAATGATAAATATTTTGAAAACGTGAGTACATGTCATTTATAGACTCATTCTCATTCATTCTGAAATTTTGAAACTGGTTTTTAAGCATAGATATCTAGCTTTGTTTGACCTTGCTAGTTCCTTCATGAGTTACTTTGAATGTTCGCCAGATTCCATATGCTGTGTTGCACATACAAGCCTGTTTAAACTCATTCTATCCAAGGCACAATACAACATATTCATGGCTTTAGCAATGGAAGTAACCTCTACTTTGTCAGATGCAAACCATTCAGTATATAGTGTAGTGGGTTGTGTATATTTTTTCTGCGTAATATTCCAAGCTTCAAAACTGTTGGCTTGCATATATATTCTCATACGAGTAGTCCAATAACTATAATTCATGCCATTGAAAAAGGGTGGTCTTGAAGTAGATTGGCCTTCAGTATATCCAGTATTAGTGCTAGTACTAGTGTTATTATCCATATTAACTATGTATCAAATAACGGTTTTACAGTTAAATGATGGCCTTGCTCTGATACCAAATGAAAAGTCAGTGTGTGGCTTAAGTAGGATCTATATATGGATATAGTGGAAATGTATATGACATGCTAACTTGTAAGAAACAACAGTTATGCAGGTAAAACTAATCTATATAGAATATCTCAAATAAGTAAAAGTAGTCAGTAAAGACACCAGAAATTTTATACTAGTTCGGACTTCCCATCCTAGGTCCAGTCCCGAAGCTCATCTTCAGAATTCACTAACATGCTGTAACACCCCGTAATTTTAAATATTAAAATTAACAAATTTAAGAACACTTAATTTTTAGGAGAATAATTAAGGGAAAGGGTTACGCCATTGTGTTTGTCTCGGAATTCTGCTTGGAATAGAGTCCAAGTTTTCGTAAATCGGACTTCGTATGAGGAAGTTATGGCTTTCAGAAGTTTCAGGGATTTAAACAAATTAAAACAGCTCGAATTCAAATTCAAAATTAAAATGAAAACACAGAAGCGGGCTGGGCGAGATTTTTCGCGCCCTAGGCCAGGTCGACCAGGGGGTCGACCTCCCCTATACAGGTCGACCTGGGGGTTGACCTCCCCTGATTTGGTCAGATCCGAGGCAGATTCGGGATTTTGCACTTGGACTTGTTTTCTGCACAAATTCTTTGGCTCCTAACCTATTTAAACACCCCCAAACTTCACTTTCTTTCCACACCAAACCATTGTAATGCTATGCTGCCTCCATCCTAATTAAAATAAGTTAAAGACGTTATTATGCTGTTGGAATAGTTCATCTTCTTCTTGAAGCTTAGGAATTACAAGTCAGGATTCTAATACAAACGACGAACGAATTATTCTCTTCTCTAATCCGTCTTTGTGAGTACAATTTCTTTCACAAAATAATTAATAAACTAATTATGATGAGTTATAATTTGGATTATGAGAACATGCCTGTTGAATCATGTGACGTTACTCAATTTTGTTATCGTCTGTTTGTGAACATATGACAGTTTTGTTAACTTATGTTAGTGGATCTATTTCATATGACCAATCACATATGTTTAACTTGATTCGTTTTATGACATCAATTTATATGCGAGTTTGGATGTAAATCATATGCTAGTTTGTATGTGAATCATATGCAAGTCTGTATGCGAATTATACACAAGTTTATATGTGAATCAAGTACATTTATGTATACGAGTTTATATGTAAAACATGTAATATTAGTTTACATGTTTAAATTCATATGCAAGTTTGTATGGAACTCATATGCAAGTCTAGTTGAAAACCATAGTCATATATGCAAGTTCACAATTTTATGTTTAGATCTATATTTAGATCCATGGCAGTACATAGTTTATGCAAATTTATGTTCTATATGTCCATTGCCTATGCAAGTTATTGGCTATGCAAATTTATGTTATAATTCTTATTTGCAAGTTAGATCTATTTTATGTGTTATGCAAGTTGTGATGTTTCTTTTCTTTTTATGAGTTAGACTATTTACGAGTCTAACATATTTCGTATCAAACGTACGAACGGCGTGGGGACATTGGGAAAATATTAAATATATATATATTGAGAATTGGCATAAAATGGCTTTAAAGGCATATAATTAATTTGAGACATTAATTGGTATAATTTATATACCTGAAAATTGTGGACATAATTTATGTGACAATTATGGACATAGATTAATTTGGAAATTATTGACAATTTGAATAGGGATACTAATTCAAATTGGGGTTAAATAATTATGTGTAATAATAAACGCCTAAGACACGAGGTTAGACTCGTTTGTGGTATAAGACTGCCCGGACCCGCGCGACAAATCCAGCAACCACGAACGGTAGTCTAATGTGAGGGGTCAAATGCATAAATTAAATGCGTAACAATCGTAAAGACACGAGGTTAGACTCGTTTGCGGTATAAGACTTCCCGGATCCGCCCGACAAATCTAGCAACCGCAAACGGTAGTCTAATGTGGGAGGTCTTACAAGGTTATGGTTATAATGAATTAAGTAACACTTAACCAAGATTAACATGTAGTGGGACATGGGGTTAAGTGGGTGACATGGGTGGCATGTGAAATACGATTAGAAACACTTAACCATGTTGAAACATGTAAGAAGACATGAATAACAAGAGGTTAAGTGGGAAATCCTAGTGGGGACCAAGCGTAGGTGGAAAGCTTGTGTCAAGTATTGGGACCCTTTTCAAACCAGTAACCCATTAAGTATCTTTATGAGCTCGAGTTAGATCGAGGGCGGGACACGCTTACTGGGTTTGATTGTAAGAGGTCAAAACGAGTTAGCAGTGGCAATGCAAGTCAAACAGGGTCATGTGCGTGCGTGGGCCCGGGCTGGTAGGTAAGATGTTGTTGCATCGTGTAGATATAAGTCGTGCATCTTTGAGTAGTATCGGGTTACCACTTTGGGGAGTGATACACCCCACTGTGGGACCAGCATGGGTATCTACGAGTTAGGGAGCCGATCGCATGGGGGTAGTGGGTACAACTAGTGGAGATAGGGGTAGGCGGCACCTATGAAGACAGCTAGGGGTATACGAAACTACCATTATGATTATTATGTTCAGTAGGCAGGATCAACTTTTAGGGTGACTAGTATTGGTGCAGCATAGTAATTATCCTATAGTGATTAGGAACGCAATTAATGTTATCTTATTCCTCTTATTGGTTTTTTCATGCCCATTAGTTTCACATTCATTCCTTGTTTTACCAGTTTATGCCTTATCCTAATTACTACAATAATTATATTATTAAAGTTATTGGACTCGCCAGACATATGTCTGACCCCCTTTGTTTTCGCCTCTTTTTTTCCTTCCCCCCTCCAGGTTCTCAGGGTGGGACTAGTGCTAGTGGAGCTTGATTTGGATCTCTTTCTCTCTCTCTTTTTGAAGTGCTTGGATTGCTGAAAGTAAAGTTCATCTTGTCTCTTTTATGGCTACATATGTTGGGGTTATGCTTTTTACTTTATGTACTCAGAAAACAATTTGTCAAGATGGATATTAAGTGTACTTGGTTTTATAGTTGGTTTTTGATGTTGTTGTAACCAAACTATTTCTCCGCTGCAATAAAAGTTGTTTTAAAATTTTCAAGTACCAATATATGTATCTGTCTTGTTATATTCCGTTCTATACACCAATAATACTCTATGAAAGTTAATGCATTCCCTTTGTGAGTGACATTAATGGACGTGGGGTGTTACACATGCCCTCTCTTAACCCGGAGGAATAAGTCACAATACATCCGAGCACCGACAAGGATGTCCCCGCCTGAGCACCCACACAGGACTTCACAAATTATAAAAGAGTTTTGTCTTCTGAATGTGTTCTCGAATCAGCACTGACTAGCCAACGACTAAGTACACCCTTCCAATAATCTTATCCTCAAGTATTTGATGTGTATGTGAAGACTAAACGAAGTTTGTTACTTGTTGAATCAAGAGATATGAAATAACTTTAAAGATTCAACTAGTAACTTGAATTTTAGAGAGTTTTTAAAATGTGGTGAGTATAAAGACGTAAATCAGAAATTAGATTAGAATAAGTGAGAATCGGTGATTTGGAAATCATGTTTGAAGTGTATTTATAATTGTAGAAGAGTAGTAATCTTTTACGAACAGTTTCAGCAAAGAATTGCATCCACTTCTGTTCATAAATGAAGAGGAATCTCTTCATGAAAGAAAGCAACTCTTCACAAACAGACTGTTATTTCCTAATCAGTCGACTGGTAGGAAAAGCACTAGTCCACTGGTCAATTGAGAAAATCGTATATATGTACTTAAATATGAAAAGAAACTAGCCATTACTGGACTTGGGATCCTTGACCAGTCGACTGGTCAGTTTTCCACCAGTTGACCCGTTAGGTGAAACCAGTCCAGTAATGCTATGTTCTAATCATATGTTCATATACGTATATTTTAAAAGTACGTGCATTTGTGTTATACTACGAGGATAGATTTTAACATATTTCTAACACAACTAGATAATCATATATACATGAACTTAGCTCTTTGATACGATCTTCATTAATCTCTATTTTGTTGACATGAATCGAAAATATCGTGAATCAACATGGATGATTATCAAAGCATAGCTTTGTGTATGGTGTTAATTCACGAGCTTCACACCTTGGTATGAGTCCAAAACGGGATAAAGGACCGCTGATGTTATGACACGCATTGGCAGAGGTATTAGAATTAATTTATTTAATTATATAAATGGTGGTTTAGAGAATTAAATGGTCGTGGAGTTTAATTATGGTGAATATTTAATTTAAAATAATAAATTAAATATTATATTTAATTCTGAATGGTCGAAATGGCGATATGGTGTGAACTGGATCATCGGTGATATTTAATTCATCTTGGAATTGAATTTGAATAACGAATATATTCAATCGTTGATAGTTGAATGTATAGTTTATAATATAATTAAAATTGAGCTCGAAATGGCGCGGCAGTTCGCGATTTGGCGATTCGAACTTTAAATGAATATACAGGGTTCGTTTTAAATCGGATTTCTGTGAAACAAGAAACGTGTGGAGCTGGTGGAGTATATCTTTCTAGTGGAAGAGAAATATCGGGATTTCGTCATGTAGATTTTGAGTTACGTCCAAATCAAATTCTCAGAAATGCAACGCCCTGACCATAACGGTTATTTGAGAATATTTAAATATCGGTTTTGAATTTAGATAAGGTTCTTTTGAGACATAACGATAATTTAATTTTTAGAATTTTATGGTAATTTTTAATTAATTAAATAAGCAACTTTTTATTTGGAGTATTTTGCACCCTTAATCAGCGATTTTGGGGTTCCACAATTTGAGTTAATCTACTGGTATTATTATATTTTTGAAATTGTGTCACCTCGTTCGTCACGATGGTATTTTTATTTCTGTCCGTACGTAAGCAGAATTTTTCGTAACAAGGTATGTAAAACTTTAATTTAAAAATATCAATACAAATTGACCTAGCCCATTCCTTTTCGCTGATCAAACAGACATCCATGTTCTACCCTTCTACAACAGTCGTTCTTTGTGGTTTCAAAAGAGAAAAATGTGGCCTCCTCTAGATCAAACACAAACACTACATAAACACCTACCATGTCTTCACGTCTTGGATTTTCATAAGCTGCAAAACCGAAAAGAAAAAAAAACGGAGTCGCCAGTATTACTCTTCTCAAAACGAAACCTGGATCTCGAAAAGAAAATAAAGGGGCAGTAAAGTAAAGTGGCGCGGTGAACAGGTTTTGAGGAGAAGAGTTTTGCATGGGGTATTGGAAGATGGCGAACGGGTCACACAACACAAGGATAAGCAGTACAGAACGTGTGCAAGATCATGGGAAAGGAGTACCAAGCGAATGGGTTAAAGAAGGGAGGTCGGCATGTAGTGAAGTTGGATACTGGGAGCTGAACGTATTAGCGGGGTTAGAAGAGAAGTGGTATTGGATTGAAGATAAATGGTTTTGTTGGAGGAAGAACTATGAACGTAAGTATCAAAGAGAATAATGGAGATGGTGTTTGAATACAATACTGGAGAGTGGTTGTATTGACTACAGAAATCCATGCGGGTCGGAGTATTTGTTCATGGAGATGGGCCGCAGTAAAAGAGCAAGGTCTAGGGAAGAAGAAAGAGCACGCGTGTACTTCACTAGAGTGGGATTGTTTGGGTTTCGGGATGATGAAGTTTACGCATGCGGGTGGGCTATCTCAGATGGACTATTGGGCCAACGGGGATATTTATGGTGAGTCCCAATATTTAAAGTATAATCTAAGTTAATATTTAAAAAAATATAACTTATATAAACTTGTTAATGCTATAACTTGTACATATGTTATCAGTTTTGCGAACGGTTAGATCCGTTGGGATCGTATGGACGAGCGCAACACCATGGGACTGACTGGAAGTCCATCGGAGCTCGTTACAATTTATGGCAAAATAAATTGTCCGTCGAAATCAAATAACGCAAACCGTTATTTAACGGTTAACGCGCCAAAGTGAGTAAATCTCACTAACTCTGAACAGTTTACAATTTCATGTTGTATTTTTTTGAACTGTTAGATATTGGCTGGTTGACTGTGTGTTGATTGTTTGATTGAACTGCTAGTCAGTTAGTTAAATTTTCTATATTGATTCTGTTTAACAGAATATATCATATGGAACTGAAAAGTGATGTTATCTATATTGTTTAACATCTGTGATGCAGGGAAACAGGTTGGAGGAATCCGACTGGATTCCTCAACATTTATTTTACTGTTTTCATATATTGTGATATATGATGTGTTATATAATCTGTTATGGATTATGTGTGTTGGAATGATGTTGATCATTGTTATTCGATATTTTAAATATCATAAAAGACCCTGGGATGTAAAAAGAATTATTTCAATGTATATTGAAATAAAGGGATTTTATAAAATCAACAGATATTATAAAAGGAAATATTTCGAAAGTAAATAAAAGGGGAAAATGTTTTTAAAACGAATAGAGTTTTATAAAAGGGAAATCATTTGTAAAGTGAAGAACTGTTACTAAAAGTAAATCATTATAAATGAATAGTTTGTTCGAATAGAAAGTAAAATGAGTTAATCGAATATAGTTATTCGAATAGAAAGTAAAAGGAGTTAATCAATGTTAGTTTAATCGATTAGAGTTAAAGCAAAGGAGTTAATCGATGTTAGTTTAATCGATTTGAGTTAAAGCAAAAGAGCTAATCAATGTTAGTTTAATCGATTAGAGTTAAAGCAAAGGAGTTAATCGATGTTAGTTTAATCGATTTGAGTTAAAGCAAAAGAGCTAATCGATATTAGTTTAATCGATTAGAGTTAAAGTAAAAGGAGTTAATCGATGTTAGTTAACCGATTAGAGAATAAAGTTAAAAGGAGTTAATCGATTTTAGTTAATCGATTAGAGAATAAAGTTAAAAGGAGTTAATCGATGTTAGTTAATCGATTTGAGAATAAAGTTAAAAGGAGTTAATCGATTATAGAGTTAAATCGATTAGAGTTAAAGCAAAGGAGTTAATCGAATATAGTTTATCCGAATAGAAGCAAAAGAGTTAATCGAATATAGTTTATTCGGATAGAAGCAAATGAATTAATCGAATATAGTTTATTCGAAGAAAGTAAAAGGAATTATCGAATATAGTTTATTCGAAAGGAGTTAAGCGAAATGAGTAAATCAATAGCGTTAGTCAAATAGAGTTAATCCAATAGGGTTAGTCCAATAGAGTTAATTAATTATGGTTAATCGAATAGAGTTAAGTGAAAAGAGTAAATCGAATATAGCTATTCGAAGGAGGGTTAAGTAAGGAAGTTAGTAAAAGGAATATTAAGTGAACTTTGCATATTTCAAAGTTAGAAATGTTGTTCAGTTAAGGTCTGAGAGGTAGTTCTACCCCAACTTGATTGGCTTCGTTTATAACTAAGGAATAGTTAAGGTTCGACAGTAAAGGAAATGGTTTGGGTTGGCATCGCGATGGTTTGTTTAAACAGCTGTCTAAGTCCAATAAAGAAGCTTTGGAAATGTTTTCCAAATAAGAAACCAGAAATGTTTTCTAATAAAGAAAACAAGAAATGGGAATGTTTTCCATTGTTAATAACGTATATTTTCCAAATTTAGAAAATAAGAAATACTGAATATAGGGAAATAGGAGATAAGTAAATTTATGAAATAAAGAGATTAATGTTGAGTGATGTTTGATCGATATAATTTCCATTTGGAAATAATATCGTTGTTTGCACACTTGTTTTATTCGATAGTTAAATCACAGACTATCGAAGTTTTGACCATTTTAACGTTGTTAATATGGAGAGACCGGTTGGAATATTATCCAAAGAACCACTCTGTATTGGCATAAGTGTTGCGAATCATATATGCCAAAGGAAATTGAAGACGGAGTTATGCAAGGGCTACCCTGTTTACAGAATAGTGCCTTTTGCTCATCCTGTTCCTGGATGACTTTTATGGACGGATGTCTGACAGAGTATTTCCAGACGATCACGTATATTGATTTCTCCAACCGTACCAAGAGTGGAAGCGGAGAAGGAAACTTCTTTTAGCTAACACATAATGTATGGTTGAGGACGCCAATTGGTGATTTGATTGATTTGACGATGTGGCATTCAAAGTGAATCTGGTGTGATGATAAAGCGTAGCTTCTAGCCTCATCATCCGGTAAATGACAGAAATCGGGCAGGCAGCATGGCTAAGTCGGTCGCACCGAAGTAGGGTGTATAATCACCTGATCTAGAGTTTCATTTACTTCTAAAAATCTATTGTTGATGCTGTTCCATTTGGGAAACAGTTGCTGATCCCAACTGTTGGTGATATACATTCGATACGCTCAAGCGAAATGAGTGGTCGGTCATGTGTGGTCGGGTTGCAAGATGTTCTTGTTGAACCCAGTGTATTCCTCTCTAGAGGTACACGAGCGAAAGGTGGTTCCATACCTTGTCATAGTTGGAAATCCATTACCCAATACGTGCTTGCGGTTTTGATTGTATACTATATATGTAGAACGTGAGATGAAAGCGTTTCTACTAGATGATTATTATAGTTGTGGTTGATAGACATTATTATAATATCAAAAGGGTTTTTGATATAAAGATATTTGGATTCTCATAAGGGAAAAACCCGTTCCGTTATGCGGCGTGGTCTTATGAGATATCGTTTACCTGTTCAACTGTTTTTAACTGTTTTACTCATACCAGTCCCATGACTGACCCGGAGTTTACTTTGTTGTTTTCCCTAAACTCTTGGGTGCCTAAATTTGTATGGGCAGTCAAGTAGTCGGGATTTACAGATACATTGAAGAGCCGGAGCAGGAGGCTTCAGGATCATATAGCTATAGTTATTTCCGCTGTGTTGTAAGTGTTGTACTTTGATAATGATATGTATATTCAAGTACCGGATTTGTATTTCAAAGTTATGTTACGAAATATATTTATTCGTTCCGCTGTGAGATTCGTGTTACTCTGATGTTGTGTTCTTCTTCTTCTTCTATTTTAAGTTTCTATCTTATCTTTCCTCACCCTCTAATTTCTTTCACAAATTACCAGGATTTTTCGGTGTTTTGGTTATCGACATCGTGCTTATGTCGATAACCAAAGTCGCTCAAAATCCGGGTCGTTACAGTTGGTATCAGAGCTTAAGTTAAGAATTACTTGGCTATGTGGCGTGACTCGGTAGAGATAGGGTTAGTAATACCCTAGATTGAGTTTGAGTGTATATATACGAGTGAACGTACTTGTTATTTGTAAAAAAATTTATTTTATATTGTGGAGATTCATTGGTTGAGTCGTTTATGAGTTCTGGTCGATCAGTTTGATCCACTGTATCGGTAGGAGTTACTAAACACTTGAATACGATGAACCATCATGGTATGTTTTGAAAGAGGGTAAACGAAATAGTTTACCCAACATATATTTTGAATATATTGGATATATTGGTTGTTATTATAATCGAGTAAGATTATAAATTAAATGGTTATGTAAATAACCAATCAGAATTCATATAAGTGAAATACGTGAAATCAGATGAGTTAAATCTGAAATTGAATTAAAACTCTGGAGAATTGGATAAGTGTTTGTAAATGGATTGGGATTAAAAATAAGGAAAATTTAAGATCCTGGGAGATTTTAAATTGTTTTACAAGCAGTGTGAATTATATTTTGAAATGAATTTCAAAGTGGAAAAGGTTAAAAATGGCTTTATAGTATTAAACTCACTTCGATCGCTGGAAAATAGATTCTGATGGTGACAGCTGCATCATCAGTATTCATTTTCGAGTTGTAAGTGACGAATTACTACCAAAGATACTGTTTTGAATTTGTTTTGAGAAAGACAAGTTGTGTTGAATTTCAAAATAGAATTTGAATATATAGAATTTGAATTTTGAAATAGATTTGAAATATTAACTTGTTTTAAAGGAAATAAAACGAGAAATTCCTTTATAAACGAAGTTTATAAATAGTTCTTTTATAAACGAAGTTTATAAAATGAAGTGAAAAAATTATCATTGGATAATTCAGAAAAAGAAAAAAAAATACAAGTACGAAATTGAAAGGGGAATCTATTTTCCAAAGGTAGAAATATCGATTTCAAAGGGAATTGAAACCAAGACTTATTTAAAGAAATTAGGATAAGGGAAGTTCAAACATAGAATGTAAATAAGAAAATTCAATGAAATTGATATAGAGTTTGAATATAGAAATTCAAAGGGAGTTTGAATATATGAAATTCAATGAAATTGAAATAGAGTTTGAATATAGAAATTCAAACGGAATTCAAATATAGAATTTGAATATAGAAAAATAAAGGGATTCAAATATAGGATTTGAATATCGAAGGTGAAATGGAATTTGAATAAAGAAGATTTAAATAATGGAAAATTGAATATAGAATTCATATAGAGTAATAATAGGATTCGAATATAGAAATTCAAAGGGAGTTTGAATATATAGAATTTGAATAGAATTGAAAATGAAATTTGAATAAAGAAGATTCAAATAGAATTGAAAATGAAATGTGAATAAAGAAGATTCAAATAGAATTGAATTTGAAATTTGAATATAGAAGATTCAAAGGGAATTGAAATGAAATAAAGAGAATTCAAATAGATTTGAATATAGAAATTCAAATGGAGTTTGGAAATAGATTTGAATAATAAAATTCAAATATGGAATTTGAATAAGAAAATATAAGAGATTTCAAATATAGAATTTGAATAAGGAAATTGAAACGAAATTCAAATATAAAATTTGAATAAGTGAATTGAAATGAAATTCAAATATAGAATTTGAATAAGAGAATCGAAATGGAATTTGAATATAGGAAATTCAAATAAAATTGAAATGGAATTCAATTAGTTGATAAACAAGTTAAACCTATATTTGAACATGTATATTCGAATAAAAAGGTGAAATGGGCAAACCAGTAATTTGAAAATCACTTAACGAACCAAGTTAAAATGATTGGATTAAGTTGAAATGAATTAGAAATGTATAAATATACATGAGATAGGTATGGATAAGGTATGAAGGTATATAAATAGAATGCTCATCGAAAAGGTATGTATTTAATTCATATATGAGATTTTATGAGCCGTATCGGCTAGCCGCTTGGCTTTTCTTTTTCTTTTTGGATTGGTGAGGGCCATGGGAGGCTATTAAAAATATCCCGATGCTCTCAGTACAAAGGAGGTTATGGCGAATTTTTCCGGGAATTTAAGGAGTTAGAATATTTTTAAGATAATTTGATAGTTAGAAATCAACGTATCGATATATATGTAGAAGTCGATAAGGAAAAGAACTTAGAAATAGAATAGTAAAATCAAAAAGGAAGACTAAGAATAAAATCTAGTCAGAATAGAAAGAGAAAGTGTATACGTGTTTAAAAAGTGAATAAGTAGTTGCATGGTATTGATTATTCGAGTAAGTAGTCATATCTGTTTTGACGTTATAAATGTTATTCAGTCAAGGTCTGAGAGGTAGTTATACCCCAACTTGATTGATTTCGTTATTAACAAATAAATGGTAAGATTTCAGGTTCGAAGATCAATGTTGAATAAGAGTTAGTTGAATATAGTATTTGGGTTGTCGTAATGATGTTTTACACAACATCCGTTTTAACCCAAATAAATGTAAGCTTGGAAATAGAATCATAAATATTTCCTAAGTATAGAAATAAACGAGATCGGAAAAGAGATAAGTAATTAGAATATTTTCCAATTATAAATAATATATATTTTCTAAAGTTTAGAAAATAAAGGAAGGCGATATTCGGAAATGTTTTCCAAATAACATAAAAGGCCAATATGGTTATTGAAAATATTTGGTTAACAAATATTGATAAAGAAATAGAGAAGTGATTTAACTAAGGGAATATTAATTAAGGGCTCAGTGACATGTTCAAAAGAAGATTTTGATTTTTGAAAAGAGTAAACTGTTTAAAAACTCCCAGGGAAAGACCGTTTGAATTAAAAACAAATTTAACAGAAATTTGTGAAATCATATTTGAATTAAAGTAAAGTCAGTTTAGTAGTAACTGAAGTTGAATTGAAATCGAATAAATTGGATTTGTGAAATTAGAATTCGAAATAGTATTGGATTGAGGAGCTAAGGAATTGAAAATCAAGAATTGAACTTGAGTTGAAATGGGATTTGGCTTGGAAATAACGAATGGTTGTGTTGGAGATAAAACTGATTTGGAGTTTGATTGGGATAACCCTGGTTGATGTTGAATTGATAACAGGGGGAAAGGATATAATGATGTGCCGACAAAAGGTACAAGTTTATATTTCTATTGGATATAAGATTAATGAGCCGAATTGGCAAGCCGCTTGGCTGTTTGATTTTCTTTTGGATTGGAGATGGCCCAGAGAGGCAAGTTAGAGTTTGAACGATTGACCAGTACAAAGGAGGTGCTGGCGAAATTTTTTGAAGAGTTAAGGAGTTATAAAATTTTCAGGATTTTTGAAAATTTTCGTTGATAAAAATTAATTAATAATTTAATTGTAATTAAATTGGTTCAGTTGAAACTGAAGTTAAGAAGTGAACAAATATGTTCTAACCAGTCGATAGGGTCGTCCTCTACCTTTTAGCAATTTCGAGGACGAAATTATTTTAAGTGGGGAAGATTGTAATGACCCGCATTGGCAGAGGTATTAGAATTAATTTATTTAATTATATAAATGGTGGTTTAGAGAATTTAATGGTCGTGGAGTTTAATTATGGTGAATATTTAATTTAAAATAATAAATTAAATAATATATTTAATTCTGAATGGTCGAAATGGCGATATGGTGTGAACTGGATCATCGGTGATATTTAATTCAGCTTGGAATTGAATTTGAATAACGAATATATTCAATCGTTGACAGTTGAATGTATAGTTTATAATATAATTAAAATTGAGCTCGAAATGGCGCGGAAGTTCGCGATTTGGCGATTCGAACTTTAAACGAATATACAGGGTTCGTTTTAAATCGGATTTCTGTGAAACAAGAAACTGTGGAGCTGGTGGAGTATATCTTTCTAGTGGAAGAGAAATATCGGGATTTCGTCGTGTAGATTTTGAGTTACGTCCAAATCAAATTCTCAGAAGTGCAGCGCCCTGACCATAACGGTTATTTGAGAATATTTAAATATCGGTTTTGAATTTAGATAAGGTTCTTTTGACACATAACGATAATTTAATTTTTAGAATTTTATGGTAATTTTTAATTAATTAAATAAGAAATTTTTTATTTGGAGTATTTTGCACCCTTAAGCAGCGATTTTGGGGTTTCACAATATGAGTTAATCTACCGGTATTATTATATTTTTGAAATCGTGTCACCTCGTTCGTCACGATGGTATTTTTATTTCTGTCCGTACGTAAGCAGAATTTTTCGTAACAAGGTATGTAAAACTTTAATTTAAAAATATCAATACAAATTGACCTAGCCTATTCCTTTTCGCTGATCAAACAGACATCCACGTTCCACCCTTCTACAACAGTCGTTCTTTGTGGTTTCAAAAGAGAAAAATGTGGCCTCCTCTAGATCAAACACAAACACTACATAAACACCTACCATGTCTTCACGTCTTGGATTTTCAGAAGCTGCAAAACCGAAAAAAAACGTAGCCGCCAGTATTACTCTTCTCAAAACGAAACCTGGATCTCGAAAAGAAAACAAAGGGGCAGTAAAGTAAAGTGGCGCGGTGAACAGGTTTTGAGGAGAAGAGTTTTGCATGGGGTATTGGAAGATGGCGAACGGGTCACACAACACAAGGATAAGCAGTACAGAACGTGTGCAAGATCATGGGAAAGGAGTACCAAGCGAATGGGTTAAAGAAGGGTGGTCGACATGTAGTGAAGTTGGATACTGGGAGCTGAACGTATTAGCGGGGTTAGAAGAGAAGTGGTATTGGATTGAAGATAAATGGTTTTGTTGGAGGAAGAACTATGAACGTAAGTATCAAAGAGAATAATGGAGATGGTGTTTGAATACAATACTGGAGAGTGGTTGTATCGACTACAGAAATCCATGCGGATCGGAGTATTTGTTCATGGAGATGGGCCGTAGTAAAAGAGCAAGGTCCAGGGAAGAAGAAAGAGCACGCGTGTACTTCACTGGAGTGGGATTGTTTGGGTTTCGGGATGATGAAGTTTACGCATGCGGGTGGGCTATCTCAGATGGACTATTGGGCCAACGGGGATATTTATGGTGAGTCCCAATATTTAAAGTATAATCTAAGTTATTATTTAAAAAAAATATAACTTATATAAATTTGTTAATGCTATAACTTGTACATATGTTATCAGTTTTGCGAACGGTTAGATCCGTTGGGATCGTATGGACGAGCGCAACACCATGGGACTGACTGGAAGTCCATCGGAGCTCGTTACAATTTATGGCAAAATAAATTGTCCGTCGAAATCAAATAACGCAAACCGTTATTTAACGGTTAACGCGCCAAAGTGAGTAAATCTCACTAACTCTGAACAGTTTACAATTTCATGTTGTATTTTTTTTGAACTGTTAGATATTGGCTGGTTGACTGTGTGTTGTTTATTTGATTGAACTGCTAGTCAGTTAGTTAAATTTTCTATATTGATTCTGTTTAACAGAATATATCATATGGAACTGAAAAGTGATGTTATCTATATTGTTTAACATCTGTGATGCAGGGAAACAGGTTGGAGGAATCCGACTGGATTCCTCAACATTTATTTTACTGTTTTCATATATTGTGATATATGATGTGTTATATAATCTGTTATGGATTATGTGTGTTGGAATGATGTTGATCATTGTTATTCGATATTTTAAATATCATAAAAGACCCTGGGATGTAAAAAGAATTATTTCAATGTATATTGAAATAAAGGGATTTTATAAAATCAACAGATTTTATAAAAGGAAATATTTCGAAAGTAAATAAAAGGGAAAATGTTTTTAAAACGAATAGAGTTTTATAAAAGGGAAATCATTTGTAAAGTGAAGAACTGTTACTAAAAGTAAATCTTTATAAATGAATAGTTTATTCGAATAGAAAGTAAAATGTGTTAATCGAATATAGTTATTCGAATAGAAAGTAAAAGGAGTTAATCAATGTTAGTTTAATCGATTAGAGTTAAAGCAAAGGAGTTAATCGATGTTAGTTTAATCGATTTGAGTTAAAGCAAAAGAGCTAATCAATGTTAGTTTAATCAATTAGAGTTAAAGTAAAGGAGTTAATCGATGTTAGTTTAATCGATTTGAGTTAAAGCAAAAGAGCTAATCGATGTTTGTTTAATCGATTAGAGTTAAAGTAAAAGGAGTTAATCGATGTTAGTTAACCGATTAGAGAATAAAGTTAAAAGGAGTTAATCGATTTTAGTTAATCGATTAGAGAATAATGTTAAAGGGAGTTAATCGATGTTAGTTAATCGATTTGAGAATAAAGTTAAAAGGAGTTAATCGATGATAGAGTTAAATCGATTAGAGTTAAAGCAAAGGAGTTATTCGAATATAGTTTATCCGAATAGAAGCAAAAGAGTTAATCGAATATAGTTTATTCGGATAGAAGCAAATGAATTAATCGAATATAGTTTATTCGAAGAAAGTAAAAGGAATTATCGAATATAGTTTATTCGAAAGGAGTTTAGCGAAATGAGTAAATCAATAGTGTTAGTCAAATAGAGTTAATCCAATAGGGTTAGTCCAATAGAGTTAATTGATTATGGTTAATCGAATAGAGTTAAGTGAAAAGAGTAAATCGAATATAGCTATTTGAAGGAGGGTTAAGTAAGGAAGTTAGTAAAAGGAATATTAAGTGAACTTTGCGTATTTCAAAGTTAGAAATGTTGTTCAGTTAAGGTCTGAGAGGTAGTTCTACCCCAACTTGATTGTCTTCGTTTATAACTAAGGAATAGTTAAGGTTCGACAGTAAAGGAAATGGTTTGGGTTGGCATCGCGATGGTTTGTTTAAACAGCTGTCTAAGTCCAATAAAGAAGCTTTGGAAATGTTTTCCAAATAAGAAACCAGAAATGTTTTCTAATAAAGAAAACAAGAAATGGGAATGTTTTCCATTGTTAATAACGTATATTTTCCAAATTTAGAAAATAAGAAATACTGAATATAGGGAAATAGGAGATAAGTAAATTTATGAAATAAAGAGATTAATGTTGAGTGATGTTTGATCGATATAATTTCCATTTGGAAATAATATCGTTGTTTGCACACTTGTTTTATTCGATAGTTAAATCACAGACTATCGAAGTTTTGACCATTTTAACGTTGTTAATATGGAGAGACCGGTTGGATTATTATCCAAAGAACCACTCTGTATTGGCATAAGTGTTGCGAATCATATATGCCAAAGGAAATTGAAGACGGAGTTATGCAAGGGCTACCCTGTTTACAGAATAGTGCCTTTTGCTCATCCTGTTCCTGGATGACTTTTATGGACGGATGTCTGACAGAGTATTTCCAGACGATCACGTATATTGATTTCTCCAACCGTACCAAGAGTGGAAGCGGAGAAGGAAACTTCTTTTAGCTAACACATAATGTATGGTTGAGGACGTCAATCAGTGATTTGATGGATTTGACGATGTGGCATTCAAAGTGAATCTGGTGTGATGATAAAGCGTAGCTTCTAGCCTCATCATCCGGTAAATGACAGAAATCGGGCAGGCAGCATGGCTAAGTCGGTCGCACCGAAGTAGGGTGTATAATCACCTGATCTAGAGGTACACGAGCGAAAGGTGGTTCCATACCTTGTCATAGTTGGAAATCCATTACCCAATATATGCTTGCGGTTTTGATTGTATACTATATATGTAGAACGTGAGATGAAAGCGTTTCTACTAGATGATTATTATAGTTGTGGTTGATAGACATTATTATAATATCAAAAGGGTTTTTGATATAAAGATATTTGGATTCTCATAAGGGAAAAACCCGTTCCGTTATGCGGCGTGGTCTTATGAGATATCGTTTACCTGTTCAACTGTTTTTAACTGTTTTACTCATACCAGTCCCATGACTGACCCGGAGTTTACTTTGTTGTTTTCCCTAAACTCTTGGGTGCCTAAATTTGTATGGGCAGTCAAGCAGTCGGGATTTACAGATACATTGAAGAGCTGGAGCAGGAGGCTTCAGGATCATATAGCTATAGTTATTTCCGCTGTGTTGTAAGTGATGTACTTTGATAATGATATGTATATTCAAGTACCGGATTTGTATTTCAAAGTTATGTTACGAAATATATTTATTCGTTCCGCTGTGAGATTCATGTTACTCTGATGTTGCGTTCTTCTTCTTCTTCTATTCTAAGTTTCTATCTTATCTTTCCTCACCCTCTAATTTCTTTCACAAATTACCAGGATTTTTCGGTGTTTTGGTTATCGACATCGTGCTTATGTCGATAACCAAAGTCGCTCAAAATCCGGGTCGTTACAGCTGAGACAGGACATGCGTTCCCTTCTAGCTAGAAGTGGTGTCATAGTATGGAGCCCAGGCATTTTTACTTATATGGATGTTGGAATCGAGGCGCCTCGGATATGGCCGCACAAGGCCAAGATGGTCGACGTACTGACCAGATTTTAGGTCCAATGGGACTGGGGAACATAAGGTTCATGAGTAACCCTAATCCACTGTAACAACCCGCTCATTCCATGATAATATATTTAAATATTTTATTTAATTATATCGTCATATTCGATGTGTCACTCAAAATGTCGTTCTTCACAAACGATAAAATTAGGACTCGGGACCATTTCCATTGAGTCCGTATCATCGATTACGACCTTTTTGACTATAGACATAGATACCTTTTGGGTTGAGCGATTTTGGTCTTTTTCATTTGGTATATGACCAAAATATCACTTTTTGCATATGGAAGAATTTAGACTTGAAACCACTTCCATTGAGTTCAAAACGTCATTTACGTGTTCGAAAACCATAAGATTCGATATTTGTGTGCGTAAGATACAGTGGATCGGAGAGGTCTCAATGATGTCCGTTAGAAGTCATGAAACTCGACGATCGACGCCGGATGCTCATGGGGGACGATTTCCCCTAGGTTTGACCTGGGCAACAACCCAGGTCAGAACCGGTCGACAGGCCTAAAATGGGGCGGTCGACCGGTTTTCTTCCTATGTGAAAACGGTCGACCGCCCCCATTTCGAACGGTCGACCGGAGAGACCTCGGTCCACAGTCTACCCCCATCCAGGCTCTTTCCCGGTCGGAGCTCGGGCCGTTACGACTTCGTTTGTGAACTTCAGCTTTACGAATTCATAGATTCCATCAGCTCGATTCATTGACATTGATATGTGTTTGATTCACTGAATATTGATCTTTAATTGACTATGTTCTCACTGTTTAATGTGAATTGCATTAGAAATCATTCTTGAGCCCGTGCGCTCTATTTTATGAATCTATTTACTCGTTAATTCGTGTTTGACCCTCGATATTAGTTCGATTATGATTCACGACTCTAAAACGTGAATTATCGACTCAACATCCTTCGAATCTATTCCGATATAATTTAAAACCTTCGGGTCCTAGTTTGGGATTTCGATTTGTTCGTTGATCGAAATTACAACCGTTATCCCTTTGATTTCCAGTATGTTATTGTAATGTGAGTTTTTGTTTTATGATTTTTGTGTGCCATTCACTACGACAACGGTTTTTACGAATATTTGAACCATAATGGATAACGGGGTTTTATATTGTCAATGGGCATCGAACCAATGTTTAATCAATTTTTAAATTCAAATCCTTTAAAATAAATTCAATTTATAAACCCAGTTCCTATACTATTGATTTATATACGATTCCTTATCCCATCGATCGGGCGAGAAATTTAGTTTATTTACCTTAGTAAAACTGAGGACTATGGCCCCTTATATGTTTACTTCGGTGAATAACCCTTGGATTCGTGCGTTCGAACATGTGTGATGATTTTCTCTGTTTTGAATAGTAACCAATTAGGGGCTCGTAAATATTCGAGAATAACGTGTGCTTATGGGACATGCCGCTGTTTTCTTATATTAACTAGCTCGGAATAATTTCTATTCACTGTTTTGAGTATGAACCAACGACAGGTTCGTAAATATTCAAGAATAGTGGGTGGTTATGGGACATTTAGCTATTTTCTTATATTAACTATCTTGGGGTAATTTATACTCACGCGGATCGTTGGTATCCACTTCCCGACATATTTGTTTGGTTCGCAATCTCCCGAGTGGGACTTTACGATTTGGGACCTTCATCTATGGGACTTCGGCCCAACTTTCTATGATTTTCAATGATTTATGCGTTTTTAACCTACCGGGGTTACGACCCGGCTCAGTGGGGAGCTTCGGCTCAAACAAATGGATTAGCTACCTAGAGATCGTATCTCATCTTCTATGAACAGGCCTCTTTTTATGATGTTTTCTGGATTTCTAAATGATTTCTGATTCTTGATTACTTTGATGCGATGCGCGCCAATTTGATTTATGATTACTTTGGTGCGATGCACGTCAATTTGATTTATGTTTACTTTGACGCGATACGCGTCAATTTGATTTATGTTTACTTTGATACAATGCGTGTCAATTTGATTTATGTTTTGCATTTAGTTGTCAATTCTTACCGTTATATTCTCTTTTCTTGTCATGAGATTTATTTCCTCTGTCATTTCCTGTTGTGTGCTATTATTCGAATGTTGCATTCTACATTAGCTAGGAGATTATCTAGAGATATTTGTGTGTTGACATTCCGTTGGCATGTCCTGATTGTATTGACATGCCATGTTTCATATTTATTTATGATTAGATATTACTAGTAGAATCATGTCATCCTTTGTTATATCCCTTATATTCTCAGTTTATTTGATAAGTACAGCTAGACTAACTCGTTTATTGTTTATTCTTATAAATAATACTCGGGTCAGGCCGCCGAGTCATTTTAGGTACTTCTTTGGGTCTCATCGCAGGATTGAACTTCCGCCTTCAGCTTGCTACTCTGTCTCTGTAGTTTTATGTACTTTTGTTCCTATGACATTATCTATCGTTGTGTACATATTCCTTTATTTAGATAATGGTACATGTATGTATTCTTCTGGGATTAGTGGATCTTTGTTGACCACAAACTTGTTGTACACATTCTTGGTTTATTCATATCTATTTCGCCTTTGTGATATGATTATTCTGTGTCTGGCTGTGATATATATTATTGTTGTTATCTATTTTATACTGTCTTCCAGATTACGTATAGCCGTTGTGTAGTTACTCTATGTGCCGAATGGTCATTTCGAAATTTTAATCGGTATCAGAATTCGATGTGCATTCCTCACATGGAGAATCATACAATCGGTCGCTCTTCACAAACCTCATTCTCCGTTATGGTCTACGATATTTCTCTGAAATGAGCTGGACGATAGTGGGTATAGAGGCGGGGCGCTATAGTTGTTATCAGAGAAACTTTCTGGAACAGTGTAATATAGGATGACGATGGTATTGTCTTAAGCCTTTTCGGGAATCGTGCTTTAGGGTTTTAGTTAGAGTCTTAAGACCCATCATAGCTTATCTTCCTTTACGATTCCATTTTGATTGAATTCGCGTCGTTTGAATTCAACTTGAGACTAACTTCTTCCTCCTTCTTTTTCCTTAAAGAAGCGAAATAGTTGGTCGTAGCCGTGCAAGTGCTGGTTCACCCAGTGTACCTCTTACGGGAGCGGTGATTATGTCTCAAGTGGCCTATTTTTATTCTTTTAGAATAGTTATCAACTTGTCCCCTTCGGGTTGATTTCTATAGTCCATCTAGGGCCCGTGTGTTCTAGTTGTGCTTCTGTCTCATTCTTTGACTCGAGTTGCTAATCGATGCTTGTTTTTGTATAAATTACGTTATTAAAATGTAAATTTCAAGTTGTCGATCGCTTCGGTGATCGTATTTTGACATTGTTATGACTACTTCATTCGCACGAAAAATTTAATTAAACGCCTTAGTAAACATGAGGACTGTGAACCCTTGTGTTTGCTTTGGCGGATAATTATTGGACTTGTGCATTTGAAAACTATTGTGATCACACTTATCTTGTTGATCATTTATGATCCTTGTAGTTGATTGATCATTGGATATATTGCCCGTGCATCATTACGCACATCGTAAGCGTCTTTGATCCTGACATTTCTTGATTTCTAGTTAAGATTGTTTCATATGTCGTTACGTACCTAGGATGGTCTATTGATCACTTGTCGGTCGGTATGGAGATACCATGTCTTTGTGACTAAATCTACTCCCTTGTTGTTAGCTATATAGTTCTAGTTCAATGTGAGATCACCAAGCCTTCGGGCTAAAACAACTCATTTGTTACCTCGTCGTGCCGGTGTGAGTCACCAAGCATTTGTGCTAAATTAACTCAACAAATGTATCGTTGCGTTCCAAACTCAAGATCAAGAACGAGGGAAAGCATCCCGCTTCTTGTGATTCCTCTTCTTGAGCCAAGGTACGTGTCATTAATTCCTTAATGTCATTTACCTTATTCAGAGATTATTTTATTTTTGTTCTTTTGATATACGTCGATCATATTCTTCATTATCAAAGGATATCATTTGTGTTTTATTCGTAAGTTGATAAAGGAATTTTATTTCCTTTATGCCATCCTGAATGATTTATTGAATTTTTATATTTTCGCGAGATTTGCGTGAACGTTAGAAATTGTGTGGGCTTTCTTGTGTTAACTTGTCCATCGGGTGCGTTAAGGATCTCGAACAAGATATGGGACGCCATGTTGTATTTCGAAATTCCTAAACACCATTATGTGATAACCCGACATTTGAAATGATTCCTAAAATTAAAATTCACTCCTAATAAGTTAATAAAATAATAATATTTTGGATTTTTGCGATTTTTCGTAATCGTTTGTTATTTTTCTAGTTAACTTATTTCTAGATTTCCTTGGAGAAATTCCAAGAATTTGAGTGGTTCAAGATTTTTAATTAGAAATTATCTTGAATCTTTTCTTTGAGTAAATAAATAACCGATGTCTCTTGTTCCTAGAGTTATTTATTTATGCCTCTTGTTTCTGGATTTCATATCTTTGATTTCCGAGAATTCTTAGTGATTAGGAATCTCGCCTAATTCCTAATCCGTGTTTCGATTTGCTAAAGAGAATTTAGTGTTCTTATGATTCCATGGGTCTCCTTATTTTCTCTAGTGAACGATCATTCGAGAGGGTGGGAATCCCGGGGGGAAGGGGAGATTTGGGTTTTCCGATCCACGGCAAACTCAATAATTCCTTACATTGAATCTATGATCTAGTCGATCATCCGGAAGTGCTATAGTCAATTCACTTATGGACTTAGCCTTGCGTCGTTCTTAGAGATGAATCTCGAGAGGATGAGCTCTTTTGATATTCATTCCTTGTTTGTTTGAATCATTTGGGTCGACAATTGTCTCTGCATGTTTATTAACCCTTGTGAATCAATTTTTTTTTATAGATTACGACCTCTTTGGTTTAATCTCATCTTGTTATAGAAATTGTCTATTGCTTCTTTTAATAATTGCTGATGTTTTTCCGATTTGAGATTTTTGGCAGAAAATTATCATAAATCCCGTTGTTCTGAAGTGGTAAGTTGTGCACTACAAATCCATCATCTTCTCGATGTTTCCGATTTTCTAAAGAATGATTATTCCTTCGAGAATTGCTCTCCTAAGCTAAATTCGTTGGAATCCTTGTGTTGTGCTTTTGTGGGCGTCAGCCACCTTATCGCAAGACTAAAGTGCTGAAGATCGGTGTTCGCTACATCATCGTGATTGAGTTTGGGAATGGATTAGTCAACCATCATAAATTCCCATTTCATATCCTAAGAGAAATATCTACTATTGATATCTCGCGTCTGTAGGATGCAGTCCCGTTGCTTTTTGAAATTCCAAATTAGATTCACATGGTTTCTGTGTATTCTATCAATTCTCATTCCCTTGAGAATCATACTAAGAAAGGCGAGTCTATTTGAATTCATAGCGCTTGTGAATTTTTCTGGAATTATTTCACCCGTTTGGGATGACTACCTTCATGGGTAATGAAGTTCAAGATTGAATTTTAGTTTATGATCTTTTGAGATGAAATTGGGATCTCACCTAGCCGTTGGTGTGACCTTTTCATTTCGTATCGGTTCTTGTGATACCACTCCATGGTAATATTTTTGGTTGTTACTTATTACTTCAATCTTAAGGAATTACGAGGACGCAATTCTTTTAAGGGGGGAAGTCTATAACAACCCGCTCATTCCATGATAATAGATTTAAATATTTTATTAAAATATATCGTCGTATCCGATGTGTCACTCAAAATGTTGTTTTCACAAATGATAAAATTAGGACTCGGGACCACTTCCATTGAGTCCAGATCATTGATTACGATCTTTTTGACTATAAACATCGATACCTTTTGAGTTGAGCGATTTTGGTCTTTTTCATTTGGTATATGACCAAAATATCAATTTTTGCATATGGACGAATTTGGACCTGAAACCACTTCCATTGAGTTCAAAACGTCGTTTACATGTTCGAAAACCATAAGCTTCGATATATTCCGAGTTTCGAATTTTTGCGACCTTGGTTGGGTCATGAGTTAGCTAACCTAGCCGACTCTTATAACTCATCTAGCTCCTTCCTCCTTCATTCGTCCTTCCTCATACTTCACAAAATAGAAAAATGGAGAGTGGAAAGGGAAAATAAAATCCCCTAAGCTAGGGTTTTCAATCTAAAGCTCAATTCATATGCAAATCCAATTCTAAGACATGGGTAAGCTTCTCTATCCTCATCTCTATCTCCGTAGTTCATCAATTTCGGATTTTTTCTCTTGACCTAAAACATATATTCCCTTATGTATGTTCATGAGGTGATTTTGGAGGAGCTAATGAAGAAAGGTGGGTTCTTGCTCGAATTGGAGCTTGTTCTTCATCGTTTGAAACCAGGGTGAGTTCTTTTTGAACTAATATCTATGCCACAAGCCATTGGCATATACAAGTGTAGTTTAGTGTTCATACGAGTTTGCATGTGCTTGTGAATTGGTTATGTTAGTGTAACTTAGCCGATTTCATGTTTTTATTTTTCATTGAGTTGAAAGTTATGATAAGGATTGTTCATACGATCTAACGCACATGATGGGAGTTGATTTGGTGATGTTGTGAAGCTCCGTTGCCCCCGGCAAATTTCTAAGTCTTCAAAAATCGCTCGAATCGTTTTCTGATTGTTTTAGTTCGAAACTTGGTTTGTTTAGAACCTATAATCAAAATCTTTGCATTTGCGCTTTGCGAGTCAATACGGTGGATCGGAGAGGTCTCGTTGATGTCCGAAAGAAGTCACGAAACTCAACGATCGACGCCGGACGCCCACGGGGGACGAATCCATCAGGTTTGACCTGGGCAACGACCCAGGTCAGAACCGGTCGACAGGCCCAAATTGGGGCGGTCGACCGGTTTTCTTCCTGTGTGAAAATGGTCGACCGCCCCCATTCTGACTGGTGGACCGGTTTCCTGCTGTGGCCAGAGGGACCCCGGTCCATAGTTTATCCCCATCCAGGCTCTTTCCTGATCGGAGCTCGGGCCGTTCGGACTTCGTTTATGAACTTCAGCTTTACGAATTCACAGATTCCAGCAGCTCAATTCATCGACATTGATATTTGTTTGATTCACTGAATATTGATCTTTAATTGACTTTATTCTCATTGTTTAATGTAAATTGCATTAGAAATCGTTCTTGAGCCCGTGCGCTCTATTTTATGAATCTATTTACTCGTTAATTCGGGTATGGCCCTCGATATTAGTTCGATTATGATTCACGACTCTAAAACGTGAATTATCGACTTGATATCCTTCGAGTCTATTCCGATATAGTTTAAAACCTTTAGGGTGCTAGTTTGGGATTTTGATTCGTTCGTTGATCGAAATTACAACCGTTATCCCTTTGATTTCCTGTATGTCATTGTAATCTAAGTTTATGTTTTATGATTTTTGTGTTCCATTCGCTACGGCGACGGTTTTTATGAATATTTGAACCACAATGGATAATGGGGTTTCATATTGTCAATGGGTATCGAACCAACGTTTAATCAGTTTTTAAATTCAAATCCTTTTAAAATAAATTCGATTTCAAAACCCTGTTCCGATACTATTGATTTATATATTATTCTTTATCCTATTGATCGGACGAGAAATTTAGTTTATTTACCTTAGTAAAACTAAGGACTATGACCCCTTGTATGTTTACTTCGGTGAATAACCCTTGGACTCGTGCGTTCGAACATGTGTGGTGATTTTCTCTGTTTTGAATAAAAACCAATTACGGGTTCGTAAATATTCGAGAATAGCATGCGGTTATTGGACATGTCGCTGTTTTCTTATATTAACTAGCTCGGAATAATTTCTATTCGCTGTTTTGAGTATGAACCAATGACGGGTTCGTAAATATTCGAGAATAGCGGGTGGTTATGGGACATTTAGCTATTTTCTTATATTAACAATCTTGGGGTAATTTATACTAAGTCATATCGTTGGTATCAGCTTCCCGACATACTTGTTTGGTTCACAATCTCCCAAGTGGGACTTTACGATTTGGGACCTTCATCTATGGGAATTCGGCACAATTTTCTGCGATTTTCTATGATTTATGCATTTTTAACCTGTTGAGGTCACGACCCGGCTCTGTGGGAAGCTTCGGCTCAAACAAATGGGTTAGCTACCTAAAGATCGTATCTCATCTTCTATGAACAGGCTTCTTTTTATGATGTTTTCTGGATTTCTAAATGATTTCTGATTCTTGATTACTTTGATGCGATGCTCGTCAATTTGATTTATGATTACTTTGATGCGATGCATATCAATTTGATTTATGTTTACTTTGATGCGATACGCGTAAATTTGATTTATGTTTACTTTGATGCAATGCGCGTCAATTTGATTTATGTTTGGCATTTATTTTTCAATTCTTACTGTTATATGCTCTTTTCTTGTCATGAGATTTATTTCCTCTGTCATTTCTTGTTGTGTGCTATTATTTGAATGTTGCATTCTACATTAGCTAAGAGATTATCTAGAGATATTTGTGTGCTGACATTCCATTGTCATTTCTTGATTGTGTTGACATGCCATGTTTCATATTTATTTATGATTAGATATTTTTACTAAAATCATGTCATCCTTTGTTATATCCCTTATTTTATCAATTTATTTGATAAGTACAGCTAGACTGACTCATTTATTGTTTATTCTTATAAATAATACTCGGGTCAGACCTCCGAGTCATTTTAGGTACTCCTCTGGGTCTCATCGCAGGATTGATCTTTCGTCTTCAGCTTGCTACTCTGTCTCTGCAGCTTTATGTACTTTTGTGCCAATGACATTATCTATCGTTGTGTACATATTCCTTTATTTAGATCATGGCACATGTATCTATTCTTCTGGGATTAGTGGATCTTTGTTGACCACTTACTTGTTATACACATTCTTGGTTTATTTATATCTATTACACCTTTGTGATATGATTATTCTATGTCTGGCTGTGATATATATTATTGTTGTTGTCTATTTTATACTGCCTCCCGGATTACATATAGCCATTTTGTAGTTTCCCTATGTGCCGAATGGTCATGTCAAAATTTTAATCGGTATCAGAATTCGATGTGCATTTCTCATATGGAGTAATTACACAATCGGTCGCTCTTTACAAACCTCATTCTCCATTGTGGGCTACGACATTTCTCTGAAATGAACTGGATGATAGTGGGTATAGAGGCGGGGCGCTACATCCACCGTAGAGAGGTGGGTCGGCTCTGCCGCTCCATGGGACGATGCGTCCTATTCCTAAGGCATGTGCTAGAGGGTCTCGAATTCGGAAGGAGAGATCCCTTGCCTTGTCTCATGATGGAACTCCAAATTCTGATGCGCGATTTTATGGTTTTAGTTGTATACTATGACGACATAATAAGATAGGGTATTATGCCATCTAAGATTGATGCATTTATATTTGAAGTTGTTTCTGCACTATGCACTAGAAAAAATATAGGAATATTTGTTTTAAAGCGTATCAAGCATGTTTGGCTATTACAAGGTAAAATTCTATCCTCTAGCTTGCGTTGCTTTGTGTGATGGGACCTGAGTCTTATAGTAGCTTCATTTTTCAAAAATCATTGCGTTGTTTTGTTTTAAAATTGGTATTCATATGGAGAAAACACGTTCTGTGTTATACGGCATGGTCCTTTGATTTACCCAACTTTTAAATAAAAGTTAATAACTATTTTGGTTCTCACACAAGTCCCATGACTAACTAGGAGTTTATTATTTCCCACCTAAACTCTGGGTGCCCATATTTTTCACACATGCACCTAGTAATTTCGGCTTTGCTGATATTTATTCAACAGGATCCTGGATTATGTATGGAGCTATGCTCTGGATTATTTTATAGTCTTCCGCTGATTCCGTTTAAGTATTTATATGTCCGCAGTTTTGTAATTTATCAATCTCTGATATTATTCCACTGTTTATTATTTATTTGTACTCTAATATTCTTGTACTGTTAGGTGAATTGTTGTAGTAGCAATGAAATGTTCTCCTGTTCTGTGTTCTGATTCATCATGTTCTCATGACAATTGACGGATTTCTGTCTTTCTGACCAGACCTGTGTGATTTACGGTCGGTTCGAAGGGCGGCGATTTCGGGTCGTCACATTTTAGGTTCTGATTTAGTTAATTCCAAAATGATATTCGAGTTAATCTAGTTATTCATATCTTTATAAAATCATCCGTACTTGATTTCCAAGCAATCCAAGCATTCAAATATGAAGCGTAACGGTTTTGTAAAAAGGCGGGAGGTTAGCGCTAGCACTATGAAACATATCCTTTGACGGAAGATGTATTTTGTATAATTTCAATGTTTGTAACCTCTCTATATTGTTCATGAGTTCTATAGCCATTCTTAGTTGTTAATGACGTTTATGATCTTGTTGGTTGTTTATATGTCTGGTAGATGTACCTAGCTGATGTTGATGTCCATGACCACTTTGGGTTGATCCTTAATATTAGCAACCTCGTCTCATTGTGTCGCTTCTTGGTCTTTTTGAGCCCTTAACGAGCATAATCCATATTTAACGATCTTCACCTTCTCGTGCTAAGCTTCATCCGCACTTAACGATCATAGCCACACTTTGCTCCTACTGAGCGCTACCGAACGACCTGCATTTTACGTATCGACCGATCGTAAAATAATTATATTTTATTCCTTGGTTGTCGAATCATTCTCAGATTTTAATATGTTATTCATGGGGTTGTGAGACATGTCCATGAATTTTACCGAACCTAATTATAACCATTTTGCCTTTTTGTTTACTGTTTTGGTTATAAATTTTTATAGGGAATCAGGTGCTGAGGTTAGTTTCATTGGATCAAATTGATGGTTTGTGTTTTCGTAGAATGGTCACATGAAGGATTTAGTTCGGCTGTTTAGGTGGAACCATTACTTTCAGTTTCAGCTTCTATTAGGCAGACTGATTAGGAACTAATAGGTTGATTAGTGTAGCCCATTAGACTGATTACCTGCAAATATAAATAGGGGAACTTGGGGAGAGAATAAGGGTTTCGGTCTTCATTATAAACTTTAGGTTGGGCGTCTGTGATTCTCCGGATCAACCAAAAACCCTAATTCTCCACCTTTTTCATTCATATTCATAGTAGATTCCATCTAAAAGATAGATCATCATCAAGGGAAGTTAGATCACATCAAATTTTATCAATCTGAAGGTTTTCAACGCTGTCCAGACCCGATCTCATCGAAATTACATTGAATTAAGGTTTAGATGATTGATGATATCTCTCACACAAAAACTATAGATCGCATGAGTAAATTAGGATCGATTTCATATGTTGCATGCTAAATTCACCCTAGATCTGACCATATTTTTTCAACTCAGATTTAGACATCCTAGTGAAACCAAATTTGATCGTGTAACCCAGATAATCGTTAGGTTAATTATGTTTATACATATATTTAGATCTAAATTATGTTAGATCTCATGCTTATGATATGTTTATGCCATAATTGTGATAAGTTCATATTTGTATGACCAGTATGGTATGAATTAATGTTTGTTTTGGTTGAGTTGATTACATTGTTTGAGTTGTTTCTTAGAATTAGTTGTCGTAGATTTTAAGATTGAAATCTGGAGCAAACCAGAGGCGCTTTGGAAGAAGAGGGATGGAAGCATGAAAAATTTCATGCTAAAATAAGTTAACAGTACCAGCCTATATGGATCTGCACCAATCCATCACATTGTGATGGATGGCGATGAAATTTTGAGGGATGTATCGTGATGATAAATTGAGGCTAACTACAAAATTTCAAGTCATTCAGATTTGATTCGAGATGGGTCGAAGATTGATTATTCGAGTGCAATGTTTGACCGATAGAGGTTTCTATAGGAATGTCGAAATGTTGGGAAAATGGACCGGTAGGATGCTTTCGAGACATAGATGGACCGGAGCCAAACACTTAGCAAATTTGCGCTAAGTGTATGGACCGACACCGATCCATCAGGTTAAGTCGTGGGGAGCTGGAACTTGATGATGATGGTTCTAAGGGTTGCTGTTGAAGTTTGGATGGAAATGGACTTCGGATATTGATGTGCAGCTCAAAGATGGATGGTGCTTCGATTGTGGACCCATATTGGAGTGGTCAGAGTCGGATTAATGTAATATTGGTCATAGGATGATGTATGATACAGTATGATGATGGATTGACTGGATGGGAGTCAATCATAAATGATAATAGATCGGCTTGGGAATGAATAGAGTCGCTAAGAAGAAAGATTTGGCAGTTTCGAAGTTCCAAGGAATCATCGGTAATCGGAATGTTCTAGTAGACTCAAAGCAGAGGTATCATGGGGACACCCATCAGGATCAGAATGGATAGATCGCATACCCTGGGCAGTCATGGCGAGCCTAGTTTTCATAGTCTATTAAGGCAAACATATGTAGTCACGATGAAATATGCTAGTTTGGTTAGAACCAGGATTTTCCATTAGCCCTTTTGATCGTTGAATGCAAGTTCAATTATCGATGGATTTAAGGCTGTAGTCAGCGATAGCTAGGATATTGGATGTTATGGATGATATGGTTAATTGTATGCTTTCTTTTCTATTTTTCCTCTAAGTAGGCTATCACCATATAATGTCGAAGAGAAGCAGGATTGGGGGTTGTCCTTTCCTATTCTATAATGGCCTGTGATGAATGGTTTTCATTTGTTAATTTAACGGTTGCTGGGCAGATCGGATGGTTGATCCGCCTATACTCATATTATCATCGGTAACTGTTGTTAGTTATTTTACCGCTCACTAAGACTGTTGTCTGACTCAAGGTTTTATGTTTTTCTCTTATTACCTTGGGTTTTTTAGCAATGTGGTTGATGAGCAGACAGGGTAGTAGGTTGGATTTTGGTGTCGATGACGTTGTACGATGACGAGCAGGAGGCTGACGAACTATTTCTACCTATTATATGGATATTTCTTTTCTATATCCGCTGTATGTTGATGGTTATTGTAACAACCCAGGATTTCAGAACCAATTTAAAAAAATTCTTTTAGCTATTTTTATGGATTTTGAATATTTAAAATGATTTATTGTAAATAATAACAACTAAAAATATATTTAAATCGAAGTTAGAACGTATAAATTTATTTTAATTATAAAACGAGCCTGAAATGGCGCGGCAGTTTGGAAATTCGGTTTTAAATTTCAAATGAATGTATAAAATTCAAAATAAATCGGATTTCAGCAAAACCAGAAATATTTGAATCAGTTTAATTATATCTTTCTAACGAATGTGAAAATTTTAGATTTTGCTTTATGAATTGAAAGTTATGTCTAGTTTAAAATTCAAAATAGTTGCTATATAATTATATATATTTTAAATATAATATATAACCTTTAAAAATAGCCATTTTGTAGACAACCTCCATTTCCGATGACACCACTTTTGTTGGATGTGGAATGTCAAATTATTGCTAGATTTCAATTTTCATAATTTTTGGAATTAATATGTGAGCGTAGTGAATTTAAACGCGTTTAGTAATTTTAGTTGAATTTAATCGACTGGAAAACGACCATATTTCAAACGGCCTCCATATTCAACGAAATTTGTTTAGTTAGGATCGTATCGTCAAAGTATAGCTAGATTTATTTTTCTGTAATTTTTGGAATCGGTATATGGCCCCGGTAAATTAAAATGTAAGTTTGAATTCAATATACATTGATTTATATTTTGATTTTGATAAAAACTGATCAAAACAGTCGAATTGGCCTCCGAAGCATTTTCCATTGTGTCCGGAATGGGGGTATTTAGCTAGGGGTGACAGTTGTTGGGTTCGATTTGGAGCTCGGATGCGAAATTCACTTTTATGATGTAATTTAATATTAAAATATATAATATTATATATAAATACCCCTTCATTTGACCAACCCTCAACCCTAACCCTCGTGACTTCCGCCGCCAGGAAGAATTCAACGACTGACGTGCTCCACCCTTTCTCCCCTCATAACTTCTAATCCCCAAACTAGTTTAACAAACTCATAAAGTGAAAAATGTAGAGCTTCTCATGATCTACATCTTGAACGGGTATGATCAATCCTCGTGTTCTATTATAGGAGAAATCACATCCAAAATGGCGTGCATTCGCATGCACTTCCCAACCATGATAAGCCACCGAGCTCGACCGTACTCTTGCGGAGGAGGCTTTCGAGAAGGCGCTCGATGTGATGTATGAAAATGGGTCTTTGGTGGCATGGGGGAGGCACGCACAGGAGAGAGGTGAAGGGAGCGATGGGTTTCGACGTCTGGAGTTGAAATACGAACGACAGAGAAAAGGATTAGAGGGTGGGTTTGTAATTAGTGGTATAATTATTTTATTAATTATATTAATTAAGTAATGAAATATAAAAAATATTGTATATCCTTCATACGAGGTCCAAATCCGACAATTCAAAATGCGTTGGACTCGTCTCGAAAAACTCTACGCAATGAAACTGACTAGAAGCAATTTGGAGCAAATTAGAATTTGAGGCGATTTAAATCAAAACAGAATGATTCAGAATTAAAGAATGGCGGAGTGGAACCCAAAGTGAGAACTCCTTCTCACTAAATTATTTTTTATCATGTTATTGTATTCATGTATAAAATATATAGAATTGCCAGTGTAGATTCTTATCAGTTTTAATCATTATAAACTGTATACGGTGCCTGTTAGCTCACCTCCTTCGCCCACAAACCATGGACGATTTAATTGACTGTATTGTGTTGTGATTGTGATGTCAATAATATATATATATGCGATATGAATAAAAAAAATATGTGATGTGAATAAAATATATATATATATATATATGCGATGAGAATAAAATATATATGCGCTGTGAAAATAATATATATGCGTTGTGAAGTAAAATATACATATGCGTTGTGTAAAATTATATATGCAATATATAAAATGGTCATGTAATGAAATAAATATTTGTTCGCTAATTTTTTTTTAGCATACACAGGCGATGAATAAAATTGTCATGTAATGGAAAAATTATTGGATGGTTAAAAATATTATTTTAGCCTATATATGAAATGGGTAAAATTGTCGTATAATGGAATATTCAATTTTGATTTAAAATTGAAATAGAAGTTGGAATCGTTTTAAAATGAATTTATAAACGATTTATAAAATATGTTTTAAATGAAAATCAACGAAATATATTTAATATATATTATATGTATTATAATGGCCTGAACAGAACGCACCGCGCAATGACCATTCGCGAATTTCGACCATTAACTTCAAATGGATGTAATGAGAGACTCGACCGTCGGATTCTCCTAAGATCGGAACTATTAGGTTCGTATCGAAAAGAGCTTTCCAATGAATATAAGAGATTTGAAATCTAACGGTTGGATTTGGAATTATGTCCAAATCAAATTTGGAAAAGGTCGCTATGGATGCAGTTTGGTGGCCGTTATTGGAAACCGACTGTACGGGCCCCGATAAAATTATTAAAAATATTAATAGTTTGTGTAAAATCGTAATAAATGATTTAGATGAAAAATTCCATGTTTAAAAAGATAAAAATATATTTTTATCAAAATGAACTAGTTATTAACTAGAAAAATAATCCAACGTTTTTAAATAAATAAATTAGGTTTGAGAATGGTTTTAATCTAACTAGAATTTTCCAATATATGAATTGGAATGGATTTGAATAGAAATCATCTTCGGGATATTTCGATATTGGATTCCGTGGCTATACGGATATTATGGAGGAATTTGGAAGATAGATATATATTGTTATTCCCCATACGATATGTGTTGGTTTCAGAATTTGATATTGAATATAAGCCGATATAATTTCTGTTTACAGCCTTATATTTAATATCAAAGTAGTTTGTGGGTTTGTCGTGAATGGTGTCTTCAGTAACACTGTTCTTGAACCACGTTGTGAAAAGAACAATTCTTTTAATTAAGATTATTAGAGTTTCCAATTATATTTAGTAATTGGAATAAAATCGAATGTGAATTGGGTTTATTATGAACTGTGTTTTTAACGACATTCGTTCTTTGACCCGATTAACAGTGGAATGTGATTAGGAATTTATAAATCTTTTTATTAAGATATAATGAAAATTTTCCAAAGTAAAGTTTTCTAATTTAATATATTAAATTGGAATTGAATGGTATTTTATTTGGTGATAATCGAGATATGCTTCTGTGGAGGAAGACTGTTAATATATATGGAATTTAAAAGGCTTTGTCATTATTCCATTTATATTATTAGTCAGATATGGAAATTGATATCGATTATGTATTGATTTTTTTCCCATGAAAATTCCATAATTAATGGAATGTGATTTTAGGTTTACTGTGAACTGTGTACCAAATGACACTGGTTCTTTAACCCAGTTAAAGACAGTATTACATGTCTAACATTGTATTTCGAACTGTATTGCTGATCTATGCTAAATATATATATCTTTTTGGTAGTGGAGAATTTATTCTCTTGCTTAACACCCTTCTCTGAGACGTACGAGCTTAGAGGTTATATATCGGCAGAAACAATGGTACGGTGTAGATTGTCAGTGTGGCATGTTTGATTTCCAAAAGTTAAATAATCATTGAGTAATGATTTAAGAGATTAAAATTAAGTGGAGTTTTAATGAATCTTTAATTAGATTGAAATGTGAACGTGATAATTTAAATTATCAAATATAGGAAATAATCGAGAATGGAGTACCACCAGTTTTACTCTAGGCGATTGTTAAATCTTTAATTAGATTTGAACTTGAAATGGTAATTAAATTTACTGATAACACCATGGTGTTAGATATGGAGTATTACCAGTTTTGCTCCATGGGATGAATAGGTTGGGATTGGGAAATTAAACAAATGATTACTTCGGTAAGGCTCGATAATACCAACTAGTTGATAAACCTTAATTTGGTTTAGAATTGATATCCAAAGGAAGATTAAAGTTTAAATTTAAAAAAATTATATTTGATGAAATTAATGGGATCCTTTCCCAAAGGATATGAATATGTGGATTAAAGAATATTCTGGACTGGAATGGGTCGTATGATGTGTTTTTATAGCACTTGATTATTGATTATAAGATACGTGAATTATTCGAAAAGGTCGGGTTTATACCCATTCTGAATAATTGATTCGACCATAAGTCGACGATGAAGACAGTGGTTGAAGACCGGAGATCTTCACATCATTTGGATGATTACTGATGTCTTGATTGGGATATACGACTAAGACGAGGTAATAAGTGGTGATCGTCCAGACGTAGTTGGAGATCGACCGGATATGCGAGGGCCTCTCTCCTGTAATGGACATATGGGACGAGGAATAAGGTGCCTCCGGTTTCGTTCAGACCCAAAACAAACTAGTAAGTGGATATGTGTTTGACATTGGATTTTATTCTGTGTTGATTGATTTCTATTAAATATATATATTTGTCTGGTGGCGGAGAATTTATTCTCTTACTTAACACCCTTCTCTACGACGTACGAGCTTAAAGGTTATATATCGATAGACATCAGTCGCATGGCGTGAATTGTCAGTGTGGCATGCTGAGATGCAAATGATCAAGGCTTCTGTTGAAAAGCAGAGTCATGTGGTAGATGATCAAAGCACGGCTTTGAATAGCATAGCTTTGTGTATAGCGTTAATTCGCGAGCCTTACACCTCGGTATGAGTCAAAAACGGGATAAGGGACAGTAGGGAGTGCATGACGTTTCTTTCTAGCTATGGGTGGTGTCATGGTATGGAGCCCAGACATATTTTTTTTGCCTATGCCGATGATGGATTGCGAGGCGTCTCAGAAATATCGGTCACTACGGGGCCGATGGATAGGTCCGATAGGACCGGGAAACTGTGTTCATGAATTGCCAGTCCACAAACATAAGTGTGGACCAGCCCTGCAAGATCCATGGGTTTACTGCAGGGGATCCTGAGTCATCTTGCTAGAGGTGACTCAAATCGGCGAGGAGTACATCCCTTTCCTCGACTCATGACGGAAATCCAATTTCCAGTACGTGATATTTCGGTTTTAATTGTAGAGTCTAGTATAGCGACATAGTAGGATGGGGTACTATGCCATCTATGATAGATACATTTATATTTGAAGTTGATTTCTTCACTTATAGTAATAATAAATGATTTGTTTTAAACGTACCAAGCATTTTTGGCTATTATAAGGTAAAACTCTATCCTCCGGCTTGCGTTGCATTGTGTGATGGGACCTGAGTCTTATAATAGCTTCATTTTTCCAAAAAATATTGCGTTGTTTGTTTTATGCATTGGTATTCTTGGGAGAAAACTCATTCTGTGTTATATGGTGTGGTCCCTTGATTACTCTATTTAAAGTAAAGTTTTAAATAACTGTTTTAGGTCTCACACCAGTCCCATGATTGACCTAGAGTTTATTGTTGTAACCTAAACTTTGGGTGCCCATATTTTCCACATGGGCAGCTAGTAGTTTTGGTTTTGTAGATATTATTTTCCCTGGATCCTGGATTTACAGCTGGAGCTATATGCGAAAAGCTTTGTATCCATGTATTTCTTTCAGTTGTGTTATGTATTATTTCTGCGCTGCTAATGTAATTTAATCTCCGATATTTTTCGATGTATATTATTTATTCATACTCTGCTATGTTCTTTTATTCTGATGTAGTTGTTGTAACAACAATGAAATGTTCTTCTATTTGTGTTCTGATTTGTCGCTTCTTAACTCAATCCTGGCTTTTCCGTCTCTTCGGAGATTGGGGGATTTCGGATCTTTTCAGTTTCGTATCAGAGCTTTGTTTACAAAGCTTAAGAATAAGACACATTAGAACCGAACGAAAGAATTCATCAGAGACTGGATTAGTAATTTCCAATGAGAATGACTCATTAGAGATGGGATCAGTAGTATCCTAGAATGAGTTTCAAAGAGTGTTATTTTTGAAATAAAAATGAAAACAAATTTAATTTTCAAAATTATATCATATAATATGTATTTCAATATTTTATTTTAAATTGATTTGGACTATCGGGTATATGGACATTTTGAATTTACATCTGATCCACGTGTATTTGAAGCCTCAAATATACTGGATAGATATAGAATCACACTCTAGTCGCCCGGGAATGGTTCTACTGATGACTACGTAGCATCGGTAGTCTATTATCGAATTTCGAAGGTGGGATATCAATATATTTCCAGCTGACTGGTGTGAGAACCAAAACTAGATAGGGTCATTGTTGTTATTTGGCATAAAAAATATGATTTTGAGTATATATTAAAGATATACGATTGAAAAGCTATTTAATTAATTGATTGCTGGTTGTGTTGTATGATAATTAGTTTGACTAAATAAAATATTGGAATAATAAAACCAATATGAGAATGAATGGTAAATTAATCCAAATCAAGTCAAATATTGAACTGAATTGAAATTTTATTGAAATTGCATACATGTACATATATATGTGTGAACATCTCATAGCACAGAAGCTAAGAAGAGGAATAAAATTGTATGCCTAACAAATAGGTACATGTTTACTATATTCATTGGGTTTGATGATTTTATGAGCCGATTGTTTTTTTTCTTTTGGATAGATGTAACACCCCGTAATTTTATAACATTAAAATTCACAAATTAAAGTATACTTAATTTTTAGAAGAAGAATTAAGTGAAATGGTTGCGCTATTATGTTCGTCTCAAAATTTTAGGTCAAGATAGGCATTTGATTTGCATAAAACGGATGACTTATGAAGAAGCTATTAAGCCTTGAAGTTTGTATGCATATGAGAGAAATATATATATATATATAATATAAAAAAAATATTCAAAACAACGAATCGGGAGGGGGAATAGCCGAATTGCACCATTTTTGGAGTCGACCCGAGCCCTGATGGGTCGACCCGAGCCCTGCTGGGTCGACTAGGGGTCGATCCAGGGTGTTTGCCTGTCAACCCGTGGCCCGATTCGTCCTAAGGGCTGATGTGGCATCTGAGTGGTCCTGATGGTTCTGGTTATCCCTAGGTTAATCCGACGGCTCTTATTAAATTAAACTTCTATAAAAATACTCCTAAACCCTTAACCCTAATCACATTAACTCATAACAAGAGCCGCCATGCCGTCAATGGAGAACCTAGAGTAGCCGCCATACACTTTCAACCCTAAAGCAAGATAGAAGCTTGAATCAAAATCAAATCAAATCTAAATAACGATTAGTCTACATCAAAGGCGAGCAATTCAGTTTCAGAATACAGAACCCAGAAAGACAAGACCATTCTTTTTAATTGTGAGTATGATAGCTTTCATAAATTAATTAATTAATTTAATTATGATAAGATATAATTGGGATTATGAGAATATGATTTTGAATCATGTGATGTAAATTAAATGTATGTTTGTGGTGTTGAATCATATGTTAGTTCTTATGTGAATCTTATGCAAGTTGGATCATATGTTAGTTCTTATGTGAATTTTATGCAAGTTGAATCATATATCTTATGCAAGTTTGTGATGATTGGATCATATATTCATGTATGAATCTTATGCAAGTTTGGGTTGTTAAAATATATGTGAGACATGTATTTGCATATGCTAGTTTTTGTGACATTAACCTTTATGTCTAGATCCATATGCAAGTTTACATCTTTATGTTTAGACCCATATGCAAGTTTACATCTTTATGCTTAGATCTATATGCAAGTTTACATCTTTATGTTTAGATCCATGTGCAAGTTCACACCTATATGTTTGGATCTATAGCAGTACATAGGTTATGCAAGTTTATGCCCATTACCTATGCTAGTTTTGTATCATATGCTAGTTTGAATGAAATTCATATGCAAGTTATTGGCTATGTAATCTTATGTCATGATCCTTAGATCTATTTTATGTGTTATGTGATGTTGTTTTTCTTTTTATAAGTTAGACTATTTGCGAGTCTAACATATGTCATATGAAAACGTACGAATAGCGTGGGGATGATGCGATAATATTGAATATACATAAATTGTGAATTGGCATAAAATGACCTTAAAAGGCATATAATTAATTTGAAACATTAATTGGCATAATTGGTATTTATGGACATAATTTTAAGAGACAATTATGGACATAAATAAATTTGGAATTTACAGAAAAATTTTAATAGGGATATTAATTCAATTTTGGGTTAAATAAAGATGTGTAATAATTAACCGCCTAAGACACGAGGTTAGACTCTTTTGTGGTGTATGACTGCCCGGACCCCCCCGGCAAATCCAGCAGCTACAAATGCAAGTCTAATGTGAGAGGTCAAAGTCACGAATTAAATGCGTAACAATTGTAAAGACACGAGGTTAGGCTCGTTTGCGGTATAAGACTGCCCGGACCCGCCCGACAAATCCAACAACCGCAAATGTCAGCCTAATGTGGGAGGTCTTTACAAGGATACGGTTCTAATGAATTAAGTAACACTTAACCAGATAAACATGTGGTGGGACATGGGGGGTTAAGTGGGTGCCTTGGTGGCATGTGAAATTAAGTGGGTGCCTTGGGTGGCATGTGAAATACAATTAGATGCACTTAACCAAGATTGAAACATGTAAGAAGACATGAATAAGAATGGGGTTAAGTGGGGAAACCTTAGTGGGGACCAAGCATAGGTGGAAGGCTTGTGTCAAGCATGGGGGGCCTTTTCAAACCAGTAACCCATTAAGTATCTTTGTGAGATCGACCCAAGTCGAGGGCGGGACACGCTTACTGGATTTGATTGTAAGAGGTCAAAACGGGTTAGCGGTGGCAAGCAAGTCCAACCGGGACATGTGCGTGCGTGGGCTCGGGCTGGTAGGTAAGACGTTGTTGCATCGTGTAGATATAAGCCATGCATCTTTGGTGGTATCGGGTTGCCACTTTGGGGAGTGATACACCCCACTGTGGGACCAACACGGGTATCTACGAGTTAAGGAGGCGATCGAATGGGGGTTGTGGGTACAACTAGTGGAGATAGGGGCAGACGACACCTATGAAGGCAGCTAGGGGTACACGAAACTACCATTATCATTATTAAGTTCTGTAGGTGGGATCAACTTTTAGGGTGACTAGTGGTGGTGCAGTATAGTAATTATCCTATAGTGATTAGGAACAAGATTAACACCAGAATATTCCTCTTATTTGCTTTGTCATGCCCCCTTGTTTCATGGTCATATCTTATCTTACCAGTTTATGCCTTATCCTAGTTACTTTAATAATTATATTGTTACAGTTATTATACTCGCTAGACTTTATGTCTGACCCCCTTGTTTTCGCCTCTTTTCTTCCTTCCCCCTCCAGGTTCTCAGGGTGGGACTAGTGCTAGTGGACCTTGATCTCAGATCTCTTTCTCTCTCTTTTGGAAGTGCTTGGATTGCTGAAAGTAAAGTTCAGCTCATCTCTTTTATGGCTACTTGTGTTGGGGTTTATGATTTTTATTTTATGTACTCTGAAACAATTTATCAAGATGGATATTAAGTGTACCTGGTTTATGAAGTTGTTGTAATCAAATTATTTCTCCGCTGCAATAAAAGTTGTTACCATTGTTTATATCTGTCTTGTTATATTCTGTTCTATACACTAAATACACTCTATGGAAGTTAACGCATTCCCTTTGTGAGTGACATTAATGGACGTGGGGTGTTACACTTGGTATTAGAGCTGAAGGTTACCAGACCAGATATGAATTTTGAAAAACTATTTTTCAAAAAGCATTTTATAAAGAAATACATTCAAAAGTATGTTTTAAGGAAAGCATTTTCAAGAGAAAAGTTTGTTTTAAAAACATAACACCCAAGAGCCATATATCTTTCTTTCAAATTCTCCGTTTTGAATCTCTTCATTTTCTTTTCAGCATCTCTGGAATTCCCGAGATACCCGAGGGGATACCGATACCAAGATGGTTTAGAAGGTATCTGGAAGCTAGGGTCAATGTCGCAGGCCCAGCAAATGCTCCTCCTCCTCCCCCTCCTCCTCCTCCTCCCCGTGTTGATACTTTTGCAAAGATATGCAAAGATTTTAGGGCAATGGGCGGGAAACCTTTTCACGGATCAGAGACGTTTGTTGAAGCTCGAAATTGGCTTAAGGAGGTGGAAGATCTATTTGGTATTTTCGAAGTAGAAGATGGAAGGAAGGTCCAATTGGCTGCTTGGTTAATGAAAGATGAAGCCTCATTTTGGTGGGAGGTCACGAACGGAGAGCGTCCGGTGGAGACATGGATGGATTTCAAGCGTAGGTTCAGAATGAAGTTTCTCTCACCAGCAGAAAAGAATTTATATATGGAAAGATTCTTGGCATTGAAGCAAGGGGATTTATCAGTAAAGGAGTACGTCAACAAGTTCAATCAGTTAGCGAGATTTGGCTTGGAATTGGTAAACACACCTGAGAAGAAGGCCCTGAGGTTTATTAAAGGTTTGAATGAGCCGCTACATGGGTTGGCGATGACCCACATTCCGATGGGGGCTACCTTTGAGAAACTGGTTGACATGGCGCTTATGCAAGAGGAAGAGAAAGGTGCAAATGCTAATAAGGCACCGGAGAAGAAAGGATACCAGAAGAAGCCACAACAGCTAAACAAGAAAGGCGGGAAGAACAATAATGGCAAAGGAAAGAAGAAGTGCTTTAATTGTGGGACACCAGACCATCTGAGCAAAGACTGTAGGAAAAAGAAGAAGATTGGTTGTTTCCACTGTGGAGAGGCAGGTCATCTAGTTAAGGACTGCCCAAGGAAACAGGGGTAAGGGCAAAGAACTTCTGGAGGGCAGCTTCAGGCTCTCATGGCACCAGGGCGGGAGAGAGGGCAGATTCAGGCTCTCATGGCACTAGGACAGGAGAGAGGTAGAAACATTTCCGTTGAAAGTTTAGTTTTTCTGTTTGATCATCATGTTCTTACTTTGTTTAACTCTGGCGCTTCACACTCAATTGTATCTGCTTCGTTAGTTAAAACACTTCACCTAAATACTAGTCTAGTTACGGATCCAATAGTAGTCTCAAATCCTATTGGTGGTTCGACTCATCTTTCTATGATTTGTCGGATTTGAGAGTGTCTATCTTGGGCGTTGGGTTTGAATGCAACGCCTTTGTTCTTGGCTTCATGGGCTACGGCTTGATTCTAGGTATGGATTGGCTAACTAGATACGGTGCCATCCTAGATCGTGAAAGAATGTTAGTTAGATTGTTGACTCGTTGTGGAAAGACCCTTGATATTTCTTGTGACGGCCCGCCCCGCACCAACCGACATTTCCTCCATAGTGCGTTGTACACATGTCCAGTTAGCACGGGACGGTCGTTAGAAGAAAAGGAAGAAGACGAAGAATCAACAAAGAACCTGTAGAATGCCTCACAACGCATAGAACAAAATATAATAACAACATACTTGACTTAAAACAGGTGAGACAGTGCATAAACTGAAAACAAACTATCATAGCAGCGGAAAATCCAAATACAGCTTATGATCCAAAGCCAACATTATTACAACTTTTAAAACTGTCTCAAAAAGCAAAGCAAGAAAGGTACACTACTAATGCCCAAAGTAGTGACCACCAATGACACAGGGAGAATATCTATATATATATATATATATATATATATATATATATCATACGTGGGAGTCTCCTGCTCGTCTTCAGATCAGCTACTCGTATATCACCAGCTAACCTGTCTCTAGTCTGCTCGTGAGAGCACCCAGAGTAATAAGAAGAGACATAAAACTCTGGGTCAGACAAAAAGTTTGGTATGAGCGATAAGCAGCTAAACAAAACAATAACAGGTATACTAAACTATACCTGAACCTGGACCTGCAACCAAAGAGTTAGCACTACATACTGTACAACACTCCAAGGTGCCATTAACAAATGGTGTAAAGAATACGAGGGTGGGGGTGTGCATGTCATAGTGATGGCAAACAATCAAGCAAAGCAACCATCCTCGCATCTCTCTCTCTCTCAGTGCGTAAAGCATACAATATTCACCACTTCGATCACCCAATACTTTGCTATGATCAGTTTTCCCCATGAAGTCACAATGGCTTCACTGCACTGATCCATAGCCACTAATCCTTCGCTATGTCCACTTTGGCCCATGGAGTCGTACACACCCTACTGCACTGGCTTATAGCCTTACTAATCCTTTACTATGTCCACTCTGCCCCCATGGAGTCACAATGGCTACACTGCACTGGCTCATAGTCTTACTACGATCACTTTGCCCCTCGAGTCGTGATGACTCTACTGCACCAATACGTAGTCCTGCTACGATCACTTTGCCCCTCGAGTCGTGATGACTCTACTGCACTGATACGTAGCCCATCATTCCGTTTCAGGGGTGAATCGAAGTTATGAACGTCGACAACTCCTTAGCACACATCCCGCAACAAAGCCCAACCATGAAGTGAACTCATTGGTTCCCAATTGGATCCTGAGCTCTAACTTCCATTTGGACTACCTTTGCATCTCGGGTTATTGGTCATCACCGGATCGGTTCGGATCTCCCCCTTACCATCGGTTCGGTTCAGCCTCCAGCTCCTAATCATCAATACGGTTCGTGAATTAACACCCGTCACTGGATCAGATCGGGTACCTCGAGCTCCCTCACAGTGCATCGGTTCGGATCGGTCGTCATCACCCCTTGGGGGATCGGGTCGGGTTCTTCAAGTCCAATCACCACGCATCAGTTCGGTTCGGAGGTGGCCATACGGGTCGAATTGGAGTGATGTATGCCACAAAAGGCGGATTGGGTCGGAGATTCCAGGTCGCATTGCCATATAATGTAGATGGAGCGGATCGGAGCTTCTGAATTCGAGTGGGGGGTTCGGATCGGGTCCTTTTCTCCGTTCCGATCCGGATCGGCCAATTTCCTGCACTTCTTTCAGCAAGCAGTTTACACCACTCGACGGCATTTTCGACCATTCCAACTATTCTAATGAATCACAAAGCATACCAAACAGTCATATCAACATGTATAATCAACCACAAACACCAAAACAACAATATGATAGGTTAAAATGGATCAAACATAACCAAAACCCCATATTTTCCCTTAAGCATGTTCAAAACATAATTAATGATAGGATTAGAAAAACTTAACCAAATTAACCCAAATTCATATCAGAGGTCTAAAACATCATTTAAGAATTTATAAATATTTTTCCAGTATTTTATCATGCTTAAATTCGCTAATTAACACTAATTACCCTTAATTAACCATAATTAGTGAGGAACTATGCAAATCACTCACCTTAGCCACAAATAAAACTTAGATCTGAAACAAATCTCTGTTTGGGCACAAATAACAATGCAAAACAGCAGCTCTAATCTTGATTTGGTGAAGATCTCCCTTGATTTGATGTTGCTAAGCTTAATCTTTGATTAGAAAGTGATTTAGAGGTTGGAGGCCATTTTTATGGTTTCTAAGAGGTAAGTGGTGGCTAGAAAACTGAAATGGAATGAAACCCTAACTCTTTTCAGCCTCCCCATAACCCTAATCGCGATATGGGTTATGGGCCCATTCACTAATCACCCTATTTGGCCCGGTTAAGCAGTTTTTCACCTTCCAAACCTTATTTCAGTCATTTCTTCCAAACGGTAAGTCCGTTTTCCACATGTGACCACTCTACGGAAAGGTAAACCATCAAACGAATCTAATGGAAGTTGTTTCAGGTCAAAATTCCTTTCCAATCAAAAGTTATGGCTGAAACAAGATCAGCTAGGGGCAAAACCGTCATTTAAAAATCGGCAAAAATCATGAACACGGGAAATGACCCCAATGGTCGTTTCCCAAAGCCACATGACCATACGACTTCATATAAGAGAGAAATAAATATCCTACGATCCTCCGATGCGTAGAATGCGGGTTGTTACATTCTCCCCACCTTAAGAAATTTCGCCCCCGAAATTCCCTAACTAAAACACACAAAGGGTCCCGCATGCCTATCAACCATAAAACAACAATCAAACATGCAAAACAAGCAAAACAAGTCTATCCTAGCATGCGGAGTAACTAAATTGCAAAGTAAATCTTACCAGGCAAAGAGTTCTGGATACATCTTCCTAATGCTCTCCTCTGTCTCCCAAGTACAGTCATTCTCGTTCTCGCCCCACTGAACCTTGACTAGCTTCACCGCCTTCCTTCGAATTTGCTTTGTATCGTGCTCGACAATACGAATCGGCTTGCGGTTCCCAACCGCCTCGGGTTCCACTTCGAAGTCCTCTAACTGATCAGGTGAAATAGTCATATCTGGGTCGTGCACGAACTTTCTTAGCTGGGAAACATGAAATACATTGTGAATTCGTGCCATCTTCTCGGGTAAGTCAACTCTATACGCCAAATTCCCAACTTGTTCGAGAACTGGGAATGGGCCAACAAATCTTAGTGCTAACTTGCCTCTCCTGCCAAATCGTATCACACTCTTCAACGGAGAAGTCTTGACAAACACCAAGTCACCAACAGAGAATTTTAAGTCTCTTCTCCTCTTATCAGCATAACTCTTCTGCCTATCCTGGGCATCCTTCATCCATTGTTGAATGATCTTAATCTTATCCGAAGTTTCCCTTACCACATCTGGTCCAAGCACAAACTTCTCACCGGTCTCTATCCAACATGATGGTGAGTTGCACGGTCTTCCGTACAAAGCTTCATATGGAGCCATACCGATATTGGATTGGTAGCTATTGTTATATGCAAACTCTACTAGATGCAAATGGTCATCCCAAGATCCACCAAAATCCAATATACAAGCTCTCAAGAGATCTTCCAATATACAATTCACCCTTTCTGTATGACCGTCGGTTTGAAGATGATACGCGGTACTGAGATATAATTCCGACCCTAGAGCCTCTTGTAAGCTCTTCCAAAACCCACTAGTAAACAACGGGTCTCGGTCACTCACAATGCTTTTAGGTACTCCTTGAAATCTCACTACCCACTTCATATACAGTTCTGATAACTTAGCTGCCGTTCTGGTCGATTTGACTGGTATGAATCTTGCACTCTTGGTCAATCGATCCACAATTACCCAAATGCTATCATGTCCCGATTTAGTCCTTGGTAAACCATCAATGGAAATCCATCGAGACTTGCTCCCATTTCCATTCGGGAATTTCTAATGGTTGCAACAAACCACTAGGCTTCTTTTGTTCGGCTTTAACTAGCTGACAATTCATGCACTTGGATATAAACTTCCCAACGTCTCTTTTCATCCCTTCCGAGTAGTAAGTCTGCTTCATGTCTTGATACATCTTATCACCACCGGGGTGTATAGTCAGTTTTGAGTGGACATTCTCTAAGCACTTCATCTCTCAAACCATTCACGTTGGGTACAACTAGCCTTCCATTCCTTCGAAGCCATCCTTCTCGATCAAGCCCATACAAATTCATCTCCTCACCGTCGATATTCATCTCTAACTTGGAGATGATTTCCAATAGATTAGGATCGTCCCTCTGACTGGAACCAATCCTCTCAATCAAAGTGGGTTTGATCGTCAAACTAGCTAACATCTCTGGATCTAATTCGCACTTTGGTCTGAAATCATACCCTGCGATATACTCCAGTTGCTTCCACTCAAAAAACATAGCCCCTAAACTGGCATGTCTCCTACTTAAGGCATCGGCTACCGCATTGCCTTTCCCAGGCGTATATGCGATATCAAAATCATACGAAGACAAAAACTTTAACCATCTTTGCTGACGGAGATTCAGATCCTTTTGAGAGAAGAGATACTTTATTGATTTATGATCAGTAAACAACTCGAATCTTTCTCCCAAGTGATAATGTCTCCACATCTTCGGCGCAAACACAATCGTTGCCAATTCCAAATCATGGGTAGGATACTTTTTCTCATGCGGCTTTAGTTGCCGACTAGCATAAGCTACAACCCTACCTCCCTGCATCAATACAGCACCTAGTTCGGTACCACAAGCATCCGTGTATACCGTCATCTCTTCGTTCCCTTTAGGAATGACTAACACTGGTGCACGCATCAACTTTTCTTTTAGACACTTGAATGCATTCTCACACACTCCGTCCCAGACGAAGGCTTGATTCTTCTAAGTCAACTGAGTCAACGGTGCTGCTACCTTAGAGAAGTCCTGGATAAACTTACGATAATATCCGGCTAACCCCAAGAAGCTCCTTACGTTTGTTGCATTCTTGGGCGTAGACCAATCCTGTACCGTAGCCACCTTCGCAGGGTCCATGGCAATACCATTCTCTGAAACAACATGGCCCAAGAATCTCACTTTCCTCCTCCAGAAGTGACACTTAGAAAATTTCGCTTTCAATTGGTGTTTTCTCAACACCTCCAACACTATCCTCAAATGTTCCTTGTGTTCCTCCTCTGTACTCGAGTAAACAAGGATATCGTCCACGAACACAAGAACAAACTTATTCAATTGATCTCTAAATACCCTATTCATAAGATCCACGAAGTATGCTGGTGCATTGGTCAACCCAAATGGCATGACCAACCACTCATAAAATCCAGACAGCGTCCTAAATGCCGTTTTGGCTATACTATCAGCTGCTACTCGGAGCTGATGAAATCCTGTCGCGAGGTCCAACTGGGAGAACACTCTTGCTCCTTCCAGTTGATCAAACAAATCATCTATTCGTGGTAGAGGATACTTATTCTTCCTCGTCACCTTATTCAACTCGCGATAGTCCACACACATACGAAGGGAACCATCTGCCTTAGTGGCAAACACAACTGGTGCTCCCCACTCGGAGTTACTTCTTCTGATAAACCCTTCTTTAAAAGATCGCTTACTTGCACCCCGAGCTCTCGCTGCTCCTTTGGTGCCATACGACGAAGCGACATCACTATAGGTCTGGCGTCTTTCACTAAATCAATACGGAACTCAATCTCTCGGTGTGGTCGAAGTCCGGCCACTTCCTTGAAGACGTCCGGATACTGGCCAACCACGGGCACATCTGACAACTCATCATGCGGGATGTCGAGGGAATTTATAAAACTAGCCATTACCCCATCACTAGGTAGAATACCAAACACTACCCTCCACCCATCGTCCGCTCTAACTGTCACCAAAAAGCCCTCACAGTCTACCACCACCCCGTATCTTTGGAGCCAATCGACCCCCAATATAATGCCATACCCTGTAAAGCCCAAAACAAAGCAATCACAAACAAACACACATCCATGACTCAATAAGACCAAATTTCGGCAAATCAAACTAAGGTTAGTCGAACCACCAATCGAGTTCGTCACAACCAACAGTCTATCGACTATCTCAGGTTCCAGTTCCAACCTATCTACCAGGTCACTAGATATGAAGGAACGGGAAGCCCCAGTATCAAACAATACTCGAACGAGTATATCATAAATAGAAAGCATACCTTGAATGACGACATTCTTTCCTTTCTCCGCCGCAGTCGGGGCATTCGACGAAGAAGGAACAACATTGATAGCATATGCTTTCACAATCTGCTTCTCCTTAAGAGGTTGTGGACACTTATCCTTATGATGTCCCACTTGGCCACAATTGTAGCACTTCCTATTCGCTGGCTTGGCCCGACATTCTTTAGCATAATGGCCCTTCTTACCACAACTGAAGCACTCAACATCTTTCTTGCTCTTTTTCTGGCCATCCTTAGTTTGGTTCTGCTTCCTCTTATAATGAGAGGTGTTCTTGCCTCCACCGCTCACCTGCGGTTTTGGCCCTTCTGCAGATGCAACCTTAGTCTTCGATTTAGGGTAAAGGCACTCTGATCTCAAAGCTTTCCCAACAATCGACTCAGACGTCTCATTAATGTGGTTAATAAGCCTTTCCCCCAAGTATCCATCCAAACCAATAATGAACTTCTCATTCTTCTTCTTAGGAGTATCAATAAGAGATAGTCCATACTTCGACAAAGTGTCGAACTCAGCAATATAGTCCGAGACTGCCCTACCATTCTGCTTAAGCTCCAAGAACTTCCTAAACAATTTCGACTTCTGAGCAGCTGGGATAAACTTATCGTTAAAGCGAGACTTAAACTGATCCCAAGTAACCCGATCCTCTGGAGTGGCTGTCCTGATAGCATTCCACTAATTCATCGCTCGCCCTTGCAGCTGACGGGACGCTAGCCTTCTCTTCATCGCATCCTCGATACCCAAATCGTCGAAGATATGATCACAGCTATCCAACCAATCCTGAATATCCGTGGCCGACTCCGTTCTATGGAACGGCTTCCCACCAAGGTTAGTATAATCCTTGGACAGCTTGGCGAAATCGGCCCTAGGCGCCTGCACTACTAGACCACAACCATTACCGGGATTGGGAACTGCTCCTTGAACATCCCTATGCATCTCTCTCATGAAGTCAGTGAACATCGCCCTCATGTCAGGAGCATTCCCATTATTGGTCCCTCTACCAGCACCCCTCGTGTCTCGACTCATCGTTCAATCTGTAAAGAGAACATGATTAACTATCTCCAGAGTGGTGCTAGTGCAGTACGACTTCATCCTTGTACTACTAATAGTATATATAGCTTTTGAAAACCAAAGAAATCACAAATACGCACTCTCATATACGTACTATCTCTCCCTAGTGTCTTTCCCTAGGTTAACAACGCAACCTAGAGCTCTGATACCAAATGTGACGGCCCTTCCCACACCAACCGACATTTCCTCCATAGTGCGCTGTACACATGTCCAGTTAGCACGGGACGGTCATCAGAAGAAAAGGAAGAATACGAAGAATCAACAAAGAACCTGTAGAATGTCTCATAGCGCATGGAACAAAATATAATAACAACATACTTGACGTAAAACAGGTGAGACAGTGCATAAACTGAAAACAAACTATCATAGCAGTGGAAAATCCAAATACAGCTTATGATCCAAAGCCAACATTATTACAACTTTTAAAATTGTCTCAAAAAGCAAAGCAAGAAAGGTACACTACTAATGCCCAAAGTAGTGACCACCAATGACACAGGAAGAATATCTATATATATCATACGTGGGAGCCTCCTGCTCGTCTTCAGATCAGCTACTCGTATATCACCAGCTAACCTGTCTCTAATCTGCTCGTGAGAGCACCCAGAGTAATAAGAAGAGACATAAAACTCTGGGTCAGACAAAAAGTCTGGTATGAGCGATAAGCAGCTAAACAGAACAATAACAGGTATACTAAACCATACTTGAACCTGGACCTGCAACCAAAGAGTTAGCACTACATACTTACAACACTCTAAGGTGCCATTAACAAATGGTGGAAAGAATATGGGGGTGGGGGTGTGCATGTCATAGTGATGGCAAACAATCAGGCATAGCAACCATCCTCACATCTCTCACTTAATGCGTAAAGCATACGATATTCACCACTTCGATCACCCAATACTTTGCTATGATCACTTTGCCCCATGAAGTCACAATGGCTTCACTGCACTGATCCATAGCCACTAATCCTTCGCTATGTTCACTTTGCCCCATGGAGTCGTACACACCCCACTTCACTGGCTCATAGCCTTACTAATCATTTACTATGTCCACTCTGCCCCATGGAGTCACAATGGCTCCACTGCACTGGCTCATAGTCTTACTACGATCACTTTGCCCCTCGAGTCGTGATGACTATACTGCACTGATATGTAGTCCTGCTACGATCACTTTGCCCCTCAAGCCGTGATGACTCTACTGCACTGATACGTAGCCTATCATTCCCTTTCAGTGGTGAATTGAAGTTATGAACGTCGACAACTCCTTAGCACACGTCCCGTAGAAAAGCCCAACCATGAAGTGAACTCATTGGTTCCCAATTGGATCCTGAGCTCTAACTTCCATTTGGACTACCTTTGCATCTCAGGTTATTGGTAATCACCGGATCGGTTCGGATCTCCCCCTGACCATCGATTCGGTTCAGCCTCCAGCTCCTAGTCATCAACACGGTTCGTGAATTAACACCCTTCACTGGATCGGATCGGGTACCTCGAGCTCCCTCATAGTGCATCGGTTCGGATCGGTAGTCATCACCCTCTGGCGGATCGGGTCGGGTTCTTCAAGTCCAATCACCACACATCGGTTCAGTTCGGAGGTGGCCATATGGGTCAGATCGGAGTGATGCATGCCACAAAAGGCGGATCGGGTCATAGATTCCAGGTCCCATTGCCATATAATGTAGATGGAGCGGATCGGAGCTTCTGAATTCGAGTGGGGGGTTCGGATCGGGTCCTTTTCTCCATTCCGATACGGATCAGCCAATTTCCTGCACTTCTTTCAGCAAGCAGTTCACGCCACTCGACGGTGTTTTCGACCATTCCAACTATTCTAATGAACCACAAAGTATACCAAACAGTCATAGCAACATGTATAATCAACCACAAACACCAAAACAACAATATGATAGGTTAAAATGGATCAAACATAGCCAAAACCCCATATTTTCCCTTAAGCATGTTCAAAACATAATTAATGATATGATTAGCAAAACTTAACCAAATTAACCCAAATTCATATCAGAGGTCTTAAACATCATTTAAGAATTTATAAATATTTTTCCAGAATTCTATCATGCTTAAATTCGCTAATTAACACTAATTACCCTTAATTAACCATAATTAGTGAGGAACTATGCAAATCACTCACCTTAGCCACAAATAAAACTTAGATCCGAAACAAATCTCTGTTTGGGCGCGAATAACGATGCAAAACAACAGCTCTAATCTTGATTTGGTGAAGATCTCCCTTGATTTGATGTTGCTAAGCTTAATCTTTGATTAGAAAGTGATTTGGAGGTAATTTAGAGGTTGCAGGCCATTTTTAGGGTTTCTAAGAGGTAAGTGGAGGCTAGAAAACTGAAGTGGAATGAAACCCTAACTATTTTCAGCCTCCCCATAACCCTAATCCCGAAATGGGTTATGGGCCCTTTCACTAATCACCCTACTTGGCCCGGTTAAGCAGTTTTTCACCTTCCAAACCTTATTTCAGCCATTTCTCCCAAACGGTAAGTCCGTTTTCCACATGTGACCAATCTACGGAAAGGTAAACCATCAAACGAATCTAATGGAAGTGGTTTCAGGTCAAAATTCCTTTCCAATCAAATGTTATGGCCAAAACAAGATCAGCTAGGGGCAAAACGGTCATTTAAAAATAGACAAAAATCATGAACATGGGAAATGACCCAATGGTCGTTTCCCAAAGCCATATGACCATACGACTTCATAAAAGAGAGAAATAAATATTCTACGATCCTCCTATGCGTAAAATGCGGGTTGTTACATTTCTTGTGACCCTAGTGGTCCGGTAATGCTTAGCTACCTAGAATCCCTAGACGCACCCAATGATGATTTGAAATCTATTCGTGTGGTCCGTGAATATAGTGACGTCTTCGATGAAGTTCGAGATTTACCCCCGAGGCGCGAGATAGACTTTCGAATATATCTAGTAGATAATGCAAAGCCAGTTGCATTACCAGTGCGCCACATGGCTCCGAGAGGGAGAAGAGAACTCAGTAAGCAAGTGAAAGAATTTCTTAAGAAGGGGTTCATAAGAAGAAGTATTTCGGAGTGGGGTGCTCCAGTCGTTTTTGCTACAAAAGCTGATAGTTCACTTAGATTGTGCGTGGACTATAGAGAGCTGAATAAGATAACAAAGAAGAACAGGCACCCATTGCCGAGGATAGACGATTTATTCGATTAGTTGGTGGGTGCTTTAGTTTTCTCGCAACTGGATTTAGCTACAGGGTTTCATCAGCTAAGGGTGGCTGAAGATAGCATCGATAAGACTGCCTTTAGAACTCCTGACGGTTTCTTTAAGTGGCTTGTCATGCCTTTTGGTTTGACGAATGCACCCGCATACTTTGTTGACTTAACGAGTATGGTGTTTAGGGAGTTTCTAAACAAGTTTGTGGTAGTCTTTGTAGACGATATTCTTGTTTTCTCTAAAAATGAAGAAGAGCACGCCCTACATCTTAGGGAAGTCTTAGAGACGCTACGAGCGCATCAACTAAATGCTAAGTTCTCCAAGTGCCATTTTTGGAGAAAAGAAGTGAGGTTCTTAGGACACGTGGTCTCTAAGGAAGGGATAGTTGTGGATCCCACCAAGGTGGTGGCAATCCAAAATTGGAAAATTCCTAAGAACGCAACAGAAGTAAGAAGCTTTTTAGGGCTGGTTGGCTATTATAGGAAGTTCATTAAGGAGTTCGCAAAGATATCGGCCCCTCTCACTCGAGTAACGAAGAAGAATTTGACTTTTACTTGGGAGGTTAACTGTGACGATGCTTTCCAACGTCTGAAGAGGGCTTTGACGACAGCTCCAGTTTTTGTAACAACCTCAATTTTTAGAGTATTTTAATTAATGATTTAATTTAAATTTTTGGTTTATTTATTTTATTTGTTTGCATTCATTCTTGAATTTTTATGTAAATATTAATTTGTATAATTATACCCTCCGTTTTCAATATGGAATTTTATCTTTAATTTAATTTTAGTTCGTATTTATTATTGTTGATGTAAATATATCAAAATTTTAATTTTTCTTTAATTTAATTTCAATTCGCATTTATTGTTGTTAATTTTATATTACAAAAAAATCGTTGGTTTCTTTGTATTTAATATTTATATTATTATTTTTTCTTTTTTCTCTTTCTTGTAATCAATGTTTACCATTTAAAATTCAATGCCCATTTATTAGTATAAATTCTTTCATTTAACATTCATTATTTCAAAATTTGAACCATTCGCCTTCTTTTACTTATTTCCTTTCGTTCTCATATGAATACATTTTATATTTCCTTTTAAAATCCATACATTTCCTGAATTTGTCAAGCGTTATATAGCATTAAACTCCTAACCTTTTCATTTGCATCACGAAGCGTTTTCAAAGCAATAATATTAGCCAATTTGAAATTTTAGTTTGGAATATCAATCAGTCCGTTGATACATTAGTAAACACGGTGTACGTGAAATATGGCATCCACATTTGAATTTTTGAACCACGTTTAAAGGCTATATGAAATAAATAAGAATCCATCGGGTTCCATAATCTCCGTTCAAACTTTGTCCATTTCCTTCTCCCATTAATTTTCTTGTGAGTATTAAAATAAGCAACTGCCACTTTAATTCTTATTCTATCACACGCTTTGTTCCTTTACTATTATCTCTCCTCCCCTCTCTGTATTCTTCTTCTTCGTTTATAAAGATCTGAAAGCTTCTATACACACACACACACACACACACACACATATATATATATATATCTATATATTTCTTTACATTCTCATTTGTATTAATACTAGATTGAATTTGAATTAGTGAAAATTAATTTGCGGGGACACATTCATTAATTAAAATAAAAAAATTGGAAAGCCATGAATGATTATTTACGGTGTTTTTTTTTGTTTATATCATCATGTTATTCATTCATACAACCATTCCCTTTTTTTCTTTCTCCCCAAAATTCTCATCAATTAACCATGGCTAAAATCAAGATCTACATCTAAATCTAATGGAGAAACTTCTCAAACTAAAAAGTAGAAGCAACCAAATCCATCAATCTCTTCTCCCTTTTTCTCTTTTTTTTCAGACTTTGTTCTGTTTTGTAGGGACCATAACTTCCTCATACGGAACCCAAATCGACTTTACTTTTTTTTTTTTTCAAATTGTGTAAAATTGAAAGAGCTGAAACTTTTGTGCAATACACTTTTTCAGATTTCGAATTTTTCTTGGTCGAAACTGCCAATCTTTCAGGTGCGTTTTTGAAGCCAGATTTCAGATCCAAATATTTGTTCGTCGCTGTTTTGATCATATCTTCTTCAAATTTTATCGGAAATTGGTTTTTCTTTTTTTTTAAATTGAAGAGAAAATAATTTGCAATAATTTTTTCAGATTATGATTTTTCCAAATTCTGAATTTAACTTGTTCAAAAATCAGTTTTAAAATGGTTAAAATTTGGTTCAGTTTTGTAACTTTTTGGTAAAAATCAAGATCCATCCTTCTTTCATCTCCCCTGCCCATTGGGTCAAGTTATGTGTTTGTGTGGGTTTATCTTCTTCATTTTTGTGTGTTGATTTATGTTTAATTTATATTATATATATATGTTTGTTTGGGGCGTGCGTTTTTTTCCGCCTATGTATGTATTCGTGTGATTTATATAAGGGAAAGTCTATTTAGACACAAAGATTTGACACAAACTGAGTGACATAAAATCTAAACCATAAGATTACCCCATGATTTGCACCCCTCACATAAAGATAAATTAATCATGTGGTCGAGAAATTATGCCTTTTGACTTATGTCAAATTTTTGTGTTCATATAACCGCTCTCTTTATATAATATGTATATAGTTGTTGCATGCATGAGTTTGGGTCAAGTTTCTATTTTGTTTTCTTTTTACAAAGAAAATATTTGTGAAAAATTTGGTAGGTGCTTGGATTGTAGAGTTGTTGTTTTTAAAATATATATATATATATAAGTATTTTGATGTGTATGATTTATATATAATATATATAAGGTAATGGAATTTTTGTGTAATTGTGTTGCTTCTTTTATACCTATAAAAAAAAGGTTTCGTAAACTGTTCCACAAATCCAATTTTTATGTTGTTTTGCTGAGAAAACCCCTTCTCCTCTTATAAAATAAAATAAAATATTGAGCGATCATCAAGCTGAAATTATTTCGAATCGTGCATAGAAGTCGTCGTTTCAATTCTGCATAAATCCATCTATCGTCTTTAATCTGCGCCACGAAAAGTGAGTTTATCTCACACCTGACTCACATTACTTCATAGATGTTAGATCAACTAAATGAAATGTTATGAAATGTATAGGATTGTCAGTAGAAATTGTTTGTTTAAAATATACACTTTCAAATGTGACACAATATTCATATGACATGTATGTACACTGATTATATATGACTGTGATGTGACAGACGATATGTAATGATTTGTTATGTTGTAGATACCCCTAGTTTAGGAAAAATCACTAAGGGTTGAAATGATACATACCCGAATGGACATTAGATTAAGGAAAAATCGTTATGGGTTGAAATGATAGACCTGAATGATTTTTACTAAAATTTGGGATTGCGGGTTGAAATGATAAACCCGTCGAAATTTTATAAATTACGGGTTGAAATGATAAATATCCGTATCACTTGACCATAGGGTAAAAAACTATATACTGACACCGTTGGTAATGTTTTCGAATTAAAATGAGTTGAAAATTTTGATTGTAACAATATTAATTTAAGATCTTATATTTATATTTTAAAGATTTGTACTTAAATTTTGTAAAATTTAAATTATATGTTTTAAAATGATTTTACGAGTAAAAAATGTATTTAAATGCTTATTTAATACTTTACTTATAATTTATTAATTTTAAACTATATAATTTAGTCATATATGTATTTTTAACTTTAAATTGATGTATTATATAAATTCTTTTTTTAAACCTCTTTCTAAATTATTTTAAACCTATATATGTTTATAAAGCTATTTTTTATAAATTTAAGACCTAAAAATATATTTTCAATGCTTAGTTTATAAACTTTAATAATAAACTCAATAGGTGGATAAGTTTTGATTTTGCGATTTAAATTCGAGGTTTAAAGATTTAAGTTTATATAATGATACTTGATTCAATGAATTTGATTCTAAATCAACTAAATGCGAATTTTGAATTGACTTAAATATTGAACTGTATGGGAAATGAACGTGAACTATGTAATTAATTGGAATTTGAATTTATAATTGAATTCGATTATAAATTGTCTGAATATGAATTGAAACAATTTTGTATATGGAATTGATTCATAAACTGTTTGGTTTGAATTAAAGAAATTTCTTAAATCAATTTATTTCAAGATATGATTTTATTAAAATGGCCACGGTGTGAAAAATGTAAACGTTTGGTTGTTAAAGAGACCGGGATCGGATATTGTCATACTCTCTGCCAATACTGAAAACCACTTTAACAACTGTGTACGCGCACTACACCAAAAATGCCAATTTGGCAGTGTTAATGGCCGTATTAAAAGCGATTTAATACGGTTTTAAGCCGTATCAAAAAATGGCGTCTCTGTTCAATTGATACGGTTCAAAACCGTATCAATAGAGATATTTGATACGGTTTTAAACCGTATCAAAATCCATAATTGATACGGTTTAGAACCTTATCAAATTTGTCAATTGGTACGGATTAAAACCGTATTAAATTACTAAATTGGTACGGTTTAAAGCCGTAGTAATTGTTCAGTTTGATACGGTTTTAAACGTATCAAATTAGCGTGCGGGCACTCTCCAACTTCTAATTTGATACGGTTTTAAGCCGTATCAAACTGAACAATTGCTACGACTTTAAACCGCCTCAAATTGTTATGCTTGCACTGCTAATTTCGTAGATTGATACGGTTTCTAACCGTACCAGTATACCAGTTTGATACGGCTTAAAACCGTATTAAACTGGTATACTGATACGGCTAAAAACCGTGTTTAATGCCTCACTCCTACAATGATAACAATGAATTAGATACGGCTTTTAACCGTATCAAAATCGGTATATCATATATGCAATATACAAAATCACTGCACCCATTGATATATATATATTTATATGCACAATAAAGAAGATACGCTACACTCATATAGCCGTATATAAAGAAGACACGCTAAGAATAATTCGATTAATACATAAATCATAACTTCAGTTAATACATAATGTTCACAGTTCTTTCTCTAAAAAAAAAATCAACAAAACTGCAGTTGTCGAGCCCATACAACTCATGCTTGTTCCAACGCCTGAAAAGAAAATAAAATAACAAACATCAGTTTAGTTTCGCCTCCACAACAACAAGACCTGGTTCAAATAGTAACTAAAAAAATCAATGCAGCGAAACTGAGCCGTAAGGCTCAGTTTCAGCTGAGCATTACGGCTCAGTTTCGCTGAGCCGAATGCTCAGTTTCAGCTGCGCCGAAGGCTCAGCGAAACTGAGCCGTAAAGCTCAGCTGCAGCTGAGCCTTCGGCTCAGCGAAACTGAGCGGTAAGGCTCAGCTGCAGCTGAGCATTACGGCTCAGTTTCGCTGAGCCTTACGCTCAGTTTCAGCTGAGCCGAAGGCTCAGCGAAACTGAGCCGTAATGCTCAGCTGAAACTGAGCCTTACGGCTCAGTTTCGCTGAGCCTTCGGCTTAGTTTCAGCTAAGCAGAAGGCTCAGCGAAACTGAGCCGTAGCTCAGTTTAAGCTAAGCATGAATTTAAAGATTTCTATAGCTTCAAATACATGCTTAATTTGCCTGTCCAATTATTGTTTGTACTTCAATCCCTGCCGTATAAATCTTTTGTATATGTAAGTGAAATAGCTGGGGCTTGCACTCTAAATGTTTGTTACTGAAAAGTGCAATGTTGATACTGGTTCGAAAACGCTTGCTTGTCGGGGATTTCACCTCAAACCTAAAACTACTGCAGCATTACCCATCTACAAACATTAGTCGTCTTCTTTACGTTGCTAACAAATTACAAAATTTGAAATGGATTGATTCATGGTATTAGTCTTTGTAACTTTTGTCTGTTTTCTTGGTTCTTCATGTGTAAATATGTATGTCTTTATTGTGCTGTTGCTTTCTGCAAGAAATTAGTGGCAGTCTGGGTGATGTTGTATTCTCTAATATTTCTCAAAAACTGAACTTGTAAATTACCAAATCAATGTACTGTCTATCTGGCAGCATTTCCTTCTCTAAGATTTCAATTTTGAAACACACGAACCAACCAATAGATCAATACAAATAAGAGTTTTCCAGCAAACTACCCTTTTTCACTATCATTTTCCCTAACAGAACCAAAATTAAGATGATAATCTCAGATTTTTCAGCACCAAAAAAATTTGTAGCTATGAAATACTTCATGTCTTAATTTGTGTCGGCTACGGGTATTTTATGTGACACCGGTTCGTCGATCATGTTGCAAATCAACTTATCGGAAGACTTAACAGGCTTATATGTTGTTTGGCCAGTAAAATAGCTTATAAGTTATTTATGTAATTTTAAGTGTCTGCGAGCAAATTAACATTTGACTTGGATGCAACGAAAAGTTAATTTGTTCTCAAATGCATTTACTTTCTAGTATTCGCTCAAAAGCTACTATTTAAAACTATAATGCGATTTAAAATGATTTGTTCTAAAATGAGCTCATAGACCTAGATTTTTATATTAACTTTTTTCCTATTCTGCAATAAAAATATTATTGGAATTTACTTCTCGCAGAAATACAGAATGATTTTTATGTTAACATCATCCAAGGAACATTAACAGTTTTCAACCATTAAACTCAACAACATCCATGTTATTGCTAATATAATTCATATGTATGTGGGGTAGAAAGGTACCTGAAACCAAATAAGATAGAATATCCGAATCCTGAAGATAATCAGGACTGCCAAGTGACACGAATGCAAATTTCCACTGCACCAAAAGTATACAAGACAAACTATCCATTAGCCCATTGGTTTAATTGCAACTACCTCTCATATAACTAACAAAACATAAAAACATACCTCAAGGCCAAAAAAAGATGAAGAAAAATGTCGAGAAAACAAAATTTAAGCAACTAAATTTTATAAAAGCGAAACCATACCTGAAGTAGCTCTGAAAGAAGAATTGCTTCGGTAACGCCACTGGAATAAGAAATGCAATACCTGAAATAAGCAATGCAAGCAATGTATAAGTGAATTAAAGTTGGTTATGGGTTCCAGGTGCTCTGCTTTCCCTATGTTTACAATGGTGCCATTTGTCAACGCCATGTTTGTGTTTCTTGGTTTAGAAATTATTGTGGTGTATATCTGGTTGTTTTTTGCATTGATTGAAATATCAATTTTGTATATTCCATTGGCCCATATTTTGAATAGATGACTATTTATTTTGAACATATAATTTGTATTTAGATTTGAAATCAAATAAGAAACTAATGATATGACCATGTATAGTTTTGTCTATAGAAATGCATTTTTTTATTGAATGTGAGGAGTAAATGGTTATATTTAAATTTATATTGGGAAATTTTCAGCAAGTGCAGTTTGTTAGATTGTTCATCTCTTATTTGAAAAAAAATCATATATAACTTGGTATTAAGTTATAAACTGTTGGAATATGACAAGAATTGTTTTAATGAAAAACTGATTTATGCTTGGGAAAAAAAAAGGAATGAACATGTCGGCTCAGTTTCAGCTGAGCTTTAAGGCTCAGCTGAAACTGAGCCTTTACGCTTAGAGAAACTGAGCCGTAAGGCTCAGTTTCAGCTGAGCCTTAAAGCTCAGGCGAAACTGGGCCGTACTATGAATCAGTTCTAAGTGAGTAAAAGGATATATCATGCTTAACTTAAACGCTAAAGAGAATGAACATTTCTATAGAAGAGCTACTAAGAAGAGATAAGGTTCATGGCCCTTAAAAACTGCTGACAGGGATATAAATGTGGAAAAAGATTCAAAAGATAGGATAGATTATATGACCTTAAATGTCTCTATACTTGGAAAACACCTTTAAGAGAAAATGCAAATTTGGAAAGAATAGCTCCAATATCAAATCCCTTTGAAGGATCTGCACGAATATTACGAAGTCCATCATTGGTTTCACGGGCAACCTATGCAGATGAAGCATGGCATTTTGTCAACATGCTCCTGTCATAAAATTCTGTACCTATGAGTTAATAAAAAGGTATCATGTGTACCAATCTGATTTTCTCTTCATTGTCAGATATGCAAGGTAAGATGGCACCTAATACATCTGAACTGTATAGAGTAAGCTGGTCTCCCCCAAGTTTGACACACTCATTTATTTGCATAAATTGAGCAGAAATAGTCTGTTTTATTAGAAGGAGAAATGAAAGAGATCAGATACCCTCTTGCTAATTTTTATTCTCGCAAAGAAATCAGAGTAAGATCAAAAAAGAATTTTCACTAAAAAAAAATAGTTGCAACACAATCTGGTGTCTTACCTATGTGATGGATGTCAAACGAGTAAATGCGTCAGGCAAACCGGCCCTTTGAACCAGTATTTCAGCCATACGACCATAATCAACAGTCTTCAGCTGAATGCCAGTTTAATAAGAAATGTTAGAAGTAATCGTAAGACTGTAAACATTAGTTCATGAAAATGCCAGATAATTTTCTAATATCAAGTCCGCACATAGCCTAGATATTACACATGCAAAGAAATCACAAAAATAAAATGAAATAGAACACTTACACGAGAGTTCTTTATCTCTTGGCGGAGCTCAGAAAGTGCGGAATCAGCTTACTGTCATATTTCATTACTGGAGTCGCTTAACATGTTAAATAAATATATAAATCATAAGGTACAGTAAATTAAAATGAAACAAGCCTGCACTTTAAAAGGTTGACATGAAACAGATTTTCAAATTTAGTACTCTAGAAAAATCACCGTCAAGAAAATCAGGAAGGAAACCAAGCATATCGATATCAGGAACACTATCCAATACAGTTATCCACCCCACCAAAAATTGTCGTACATAAGGATTGAGTACGTTCATTCGCTCCCTTAAAAGTGGTATGAACTCTTCTATGCTTTAACAATGCATGGAAGTATTATATGGTTAAGTTTGATTTTCAGATAATGGTGATATATGCAATTAAATAACATCAAATGAACCACAAACTGTGCACCTGAACTGGTCACTTTCAGTCACAATATCCTGCTTAATAAAAAATTAATACATGTTACAACTTGAACAAGCTATTTCAATAATGGAAGAGAAAACTGGATTTCTGACCTTCACAAGTCGGTCAAGCAAATGATCAGCACTTTGCACACTAGGATCTGAATCTGTAGAGAGACTGCAAAGTGCATCAAATATCTTGTTAAAATACACAATGAAATCTCCTCTTACAACCCGCAATTAGGAAAGTAATCTTAGAAACATTATACATCAGTATCATATTGACTGGTGTGAGGTATGTTACATGTCTAAGTTAGTTCGTTTCTTTTACTAAGAATCTTTAATTAGTTCGTAAATAAAACTATTGACAATCAACTTCTTTCATCGTTTGCATGGCAATACCATTTGATATAACTCTATTTAACTACGTTACTGAATTAGAGCATTAAAAATAATATTTGGCTGAATTTTATTTATTTGATTTTGAATCATGTTTAAAATAGGGAATATATCTTATCATAATTTAAAATACAACGAAATTCTGTTCATATTGTTGATATTTATGTGTTTAAAACATGAACTTCTTGTTTATGCATTAGAAATAAAAATATATACAAATAAGTTCACTGTTTACCCAATAACAAGTGGATAATCTAAATTATTTCAAATAAATTAGCTCACTTTAAAACTATATTGCTATTCCAAAAAAATTGTGGACACAACTTGCACCTAGTCAATTCATTTGATATTAACACAAAATGATGGTTTGGCTGATAACCTATGGTCTGAGCTGGCTAAAATGAGAAAATTTACTTCTTTAACAATTCACTTAAATTCATTATTTACTATTCACTTCCATAAGATATATAAGTTGCAGTACAAAATTTATTGCTATGATGATTTGTTCGAAAACAATATACCGACCACGTTATCTTTTGCACAGTGGAAAGAGAACCAATGCATATAACATGCACAACACCAATTTCAAATCTAATTACAATTATATGTTTAAACGATAATATTCAATTCCTCAAATGAACATGCATTTTTGTCAATAGGCAAACCAATCTTTTACATTCAGTTTAGTTAGATTCCCCTCTATTCTTTTTTGGATATCCTGACACTACTCATGATGGTTTCAGCCGCAACAAAGTGCTCCCTGGTGATCTAAATTAATGAGCCTTCTTACCCACCATTAGTGTGCAAAATTCCAATTTCCATAATGGAGACTGAACGACTACTAATTGTAGCTGGTCCGCGTGAGGTTAAATCTGTGCAAATATTGTATTTTTGCTTTGTTAATCGAAGACTGTCAGTAGAACGGAAGAGAGTTAAGGCAAGCTTACGTTTAAATGACTTTTATCTTCATTGTTGGTGCATCCATCTACCTTTACTAACTCCTTGATATATTTTATGAGGTAGCAACCACATAAATAAAGTATGTGATATAGTACCGATTACTCAATCGTAAAATAGCTTGTTTACGGCGAATAGGACTCCATGTTAGATGGTCAAGTTTTTAAATTGTAAACTAAATCTTTTGTAAATTGCTTTAGGAAAATGAGATAACGTGACTTTTGTGCATCTGTATTACATTGACAAAAAAGATAGCTTATAGTTCATCAAAGTAGGTCGCTTGACATCAATTAAAGTATACATATCCATGCTAAAAGTAACACACACTCGACATTGGTAATATCAAATCTGAAACAAATAGACAACTCAAAATAATGATATTTCAGAAAATTTGGAGTTATCAGGGCTGCCAGTACATCAGCTAAGCATAAACTATTGGGTAAATATTGAAAGATCAAATTAAAAAGGGTCGAAACCAAAGAATTTACTTTGATAAATTCAAATGGGATGAAAATTAATAGAAGAGAGAAAGGGAAATGAACATGAGTATGAAATTTTATATGTTGTAATTTGGATTCTGGTGTAAAGACATAGACAGGCTTGAAGCAGGTCATTAAGAAAACTAAAATTCTGACAGATAATTAATTTCCAGACAGAAATAAATAGTGTACTGCTTCAATGGTGTATATTTTGTAAACTTAAATAAACAACCGATAATAAAAAAAATAGAAATCTGAACACTAATTAATTTGATAGATAAAGGTGCTCTAAAATCATAGTTGAAAAGGTAAAAAATAAGTTAGATATAAATTGATTGGAACTTATTTTCAGATGAACAAAATATATAATACTCAAGTTTGACTGAAACTTATTCTAGATCGTTTCCATGACCTTTATACATGTTTAATTGTCAATTAACATATTATTTGTATCCACTAATATACATTCGACGGACTTGAACACACAAATGTCCCTCTGCTTTTGTCCTTGCAGTGGCGCCGATGGTAATTCCCACCATCTCCGTAGGATAATATGAAATTAAAGGTGCTTAACTGATCTCTATAGATTGCATATTTATATGATAAATTATTCTAGCTATCAACCAAAAACTAATTTCAGTTAGCCAAGAAAATGCATATACTTAACATGTGCAATGTCATTGAACTAAAAAAATTTGAATAAAGAATATGAACTTAACAGAATAAATGTTATGCTTGCATGAACCATTAACATAACGAAGAAACTACTCATAGAAGACATGTCATTAGATGAAATAAATAGTATATATGTATTTAATCTGAAATGGAACACATCATTAATGTATAGCTATATTACCAACATGCAAGATTTAAAATAACATTCGGTATTTCTATAGTGGTTGTTGGATTTTATCAAACTTGGCTTCTTTGGCGGTTGATGGATTTAAAAATCATTCATTTAACTGAAAGTTCAAAACATACAAAATAAGGGATTTAACTTCATTTTTTCAATGTTAGTTGTCAACCCGTTCATTTTAGGTTTTGTAAATGTATCAAATTCTATAGCCGTTGTTTAATAATTGCTATTTATCAGATCATAAAAAGTCATATTTCAGCCCTAGCGCACAATATGTAGTCTAATTTCATAACAATATGCCATCAGTCTATTTTATGCGAGTATTATACAAAAACATGATATTGAAAGTAAACTTCAAAGTGTCCTATACTAATTAGTGATGAAAAACTCCTTCGATTAACTATAATATCAAGTTGTTTTTTTCACTTTACTGACAACCAGTGACACCATTATATCATAGAGTCAGGGTAGATTTGGTGATGAGACACTCCTACCTCGTGTAACATGTTAAGGTACGATTGAATTTAGAAAGAGCGAACTGGTACATGCATACATTTGTCTCCAGCGTGCAAGTTTTGAATTTATGTGTTTATCGATTAAGCATATTGAGTACTATTGACAATAAATAACCTCAACGTATTACTGATTTACATTAAAAACTGATATATCAGGCTGTCATTTAATCAGTTCACCTACAGGAAACTTGAAACTTAATTACTTCCTCAAAACATAAGTACACTTACCTAAACATGTTATTCTTGAACATGAAAAATCAACCTATTTCGTAGTATCCAAAGATACTATACAAACCTCAAGATGTTGTGCTGCATCATTTGTTAAACCAACTGTAGCAGCAGCAAGCCCAATCAATCCACCCTACATACAAAATTCAACATTTAAGATTAAAAAAAATTATGCCCAACACAATAAACATATCACTTCCTCATCCCTCCAAATGAATTAAACACCTTTCTATGATTAGAATGTGGTGATTTTGTAAAGTCTTCTATAAGCAAAGTAATGACAGAAGATATCTTTTCATGCTCCCTAACTTGTTCAAGCTGCTTCAATAACCCTTCAATCTAAATTGCAATCAAGGAACAAATCGAAATCACAAAAACTAGTAATAAGCAAACATGATTAACAAATCGATTTGTTACCTCTAATGCTGCATTTTTTCGCTTCTCGTAAAGCTTGTCCGTCTAATTCCGCAAAACGCCGCCAAATCCATCGCTTGAGATAGATGAGATGATGGAAGCCTGCAGGTGGTTGAGAGAGATAATCTGAGCGCTGTCTTCGTAAATTTAGGGATTCGCCTTTTTTTCATTTCGCAATTCTTTTTCGTTCGGCCGAAATAGAAAAGAGGAGTGGAGGAAACCAAAAAAGAACGACACGGAAAGGGGAAATTCCAATTCGAATTTGATACGGGTTGAAGCACAATCAAAAAGAACTGATCTGAACCCTTCAAGATCTAGGGTGAGATTTCAAACAGTGGAGATGATGCGGATTGCAATAGAAAGTTTGATACAGCTTATCAGATTTGATACAGCTATAAACCCTATCAAATTTGATACGGCTTAAAACCGTATTAAATATCCGCATCCTGGTGCGCCAAATTAGCTGTTTTGGTGTAGTGGCGGTGGAGTTCCAGAATGAAGTAGGATGGTTTGGAGGCTATTACTGGATTGAAGAAAGAGAACGTTGATGGATAGCCTTGACCTTCGGGTCATAATTAAAATGACTAAAACAGGTGCTATACCGTGATTAAGTGAGGTTGCACCTCCATTGAACATACTTCTTCGAACTATATCTATTACTTTGTGATTTGATTGGTGGCCACCCTTGATTATGGGAGTGTTGTTCGAGGTGGGCGGTAGTTGCGGCTATGCGTTACCACCGGTCCGGGCGTGCATCGGTAGAATCCTACCGTGGGTATTCCTCGTGTGCCTTGTCATATTATCCCGATCGAGCTCCCTACGATTTTGATTTGACGTTGTCGTATAGCGGTGCGTCACTATCCACCGACCGTTACTGGTGTTTTATATGCAATGTTTACGACAATGTTTATAAACAGTATATAAGGGTAAAAATGTAATCCCGCTTACGCTATTTTAATATGTTATATTTAACCATAGACATTTTTATAATAGCGTATTATATTATATAATATTAGTTTAACGGATCCTTAGAGGATGGTGATCCCAAACATCATTTAAGTTACAGATGCATTTATTGGACATTTCATTTGAGTTGATTTACTTCTATGAGAATTTTAGTCCTGATCCAAGTTGTTTTGTTTTACATTATTGCTCGGGTCAGATCGAGTATTGCAGTGTTGAGATTTCACCTTCTGAAGCTGGAGACTATTGAAGATATCACCTCTACCTGTTGATTCTGGCTATTTCTCCTTTGTATTAGAAATTCTTGTATTTAGACTTCTGCTGTATTTAATTTTGTAGCTCTGATATTATGTATAAATTTTAATTTTTATTTAGTAGCTTCATGAACTACTATTGTCTAATTTATTTATTCCGCTGCGAGATATTATGTTTTCTATGTCTGTGATTCTATGATTTATTCTATTTACCCCAGAAGCTAATAACATTTTGTCATTTCGAACGGTTTGAGTTGGTTTAATTACCAGCTTGAAGTAGACGAAAGACAGTATGTTACATTTGGTATCAGAGCTTTGGTTTATCAAAGCTTTACCCTACAGGGTAAAAGCTCATTAGAGATAGGGTAGTAATACCCTAGAATGAGTGGAATCAGTCGCTGAATCCTTCTTGCGAGAGAGCGTATTTTTAAAGTATTAAGGGTTTTAAAATGGTTTTAAATGTTTTAAACAAATATTTTCGAATATTTTTTTATATATTTAAACTCTTTTCTGAAATTTCCTTTCCACTGAATCTATCTTCCTTCGTAGATCTTCTTTGATTAGGTTCTTTCATTTGTTCAGCTCTTTCCTCGAATTCTATAACTTATCCTTGTCTATAACAAGGTAAGAAGTAGAAGAAGAGTATTCTTATTTAATATTGATTGAAAATTTGATATTTATGTATATATTCTTAAATAATATTATGTTCTGATGATACCAATATTTTGAAAGGATTTAATGTTTATACTTTAAGACTTTATATTTTATAAACTATACATTTTGAATAAGTAGTAAAGATGTAGATTTTGTAAGAAAATGATATTATCTTAGTTGAAATCTATAACGATATAGTTTATAAAGTTATGCATATATCAGAATTTATAAATTAAATGGATTATAAAGATTTTAATTTGTGATATATATATATATATATAGGTATGAATATAAATATGAACCTTTGGTTTAAATATATATAAATTATTTAATTACTATTTTTCTACCTCGTTCCTTTTCGGGGACGAAAAGGTTTGAGTAGGGGAGATTGTAACAACCTCAATTTTTAGAGTATTTTAATTAATGATTTAATTTAAAATTTTGGTTTATTTATTTTATTTGTTTGCATTCATTCTTGAATTTTTATGTAAATGTTTATTTTGTATAATTATACCCTCCGTTTTCAATATGGAATTTTATCTTTAATTTATTTTAATTCGTATTTATTATTGTTGATGTAAATATATCAAAATTTTAATTTTTCTTTATTTTAATTTCAATTTGCATTTATTGTCGTTAATTTTATATTACAAAAAAATCGTTGGTTTCTTTTTATTTAATATTTATATTTTTTTTTCTTTCTTTTAATCAATGTTTACCATTTAAATTTCAATGCCCATTTATTAGTATAAATTCTTTCATTTAACATTCATTATTTCAAAATTTGAACCATTCGCCTTCTTTTACTTATTTCCTTTCGTTCTCATATGAATACATTTTATATTTCCTTTTAAAATCCATACATTTTCGTCCTCATATGAATACATTTTATATTTCCTTTTAAAATCCATACATTTCCTGAATTTGTCAAGCGTTATATAGCATTAAACTCCTACCCTTTTCATTTGCATCACGAAGCGTTTTCAAAGCAATAATATTAGCCAATTTGAAATTTTAGTTTGGAATATCAATCAGTCTGTTGATACAAAGTTTGGAATCTCCATTCAAACTTTGTCCATTTCCTTCTCCCATTAATTTTCTTGTGAGTATTAAAATAAGCAACTGCCACTTTAATTCTTATTCTATCCCACGCTTTGTTCCTTTACTATTATCTCTCCTCCCCTCTCTGTATTCTTCTTCTTCGTTTATAAAGATCTGAAAGCTTCTATATATATATATATATATCTTTCTTTACATTCTCATTTGTATTAATACTAGATTGAATTTGAATTGGTGAAAACTAATTTGCGGGGACACATTCATTAATTAACATAAAAAAATTGGAAAGCCATGAATGATTATTTACGGTGTTTTTTTTTGTTTATACCATCATGTTATTCATTCATACAACCATTCCCTTTTTTCTTCTTCTCCAAAATTCTCAGCAATTAACCATGGCTAAAATCAAGATCTACATCTAAATCTAATGGAGAAACTTCTCAAACTAAAAAGTAGAAGCAACCAAATCCATTAATCTCTTCTCCCTTTTTCTCCTTTTTTTTTTTTTTTTTTTTTTTTTGCAGATTTTGTTCTGTTTTGTAGGGACCATAACTTCCTCATACGCTACCCAAATCGACTTTACTTTTTTTTTCAAATTGTGTAAAATTGAAAGAGATAAAACTTTTGTGCAATACACTTTTTCATATTTCGAATTTTTCTTGGTCGAAACTGCCAATCTTTCAGGTGCGTTTTTGAAGCCAGATTTCAGATCCAAATATTTGTTCGTCATTGTTTTGATCATATCTTCTTCAAATTTTATCGAAAATTGGTTTTTCTTTTTTTAAAATTGAATAGAAAAGAATTTACAACAACTTTTCAGTTTATGATTATGAATTTAACTTGTTCAAAAATCACTTTTAAAATGGTTAAAATTTGGTTCAGTTTTGTAACTTTTTGGTAAAAATCAAGATCCATCCTTCTTGCATTTCCCCTGCCCATTGGGTCAAGTTATGTGTTTGTGTGGGTTTATCTTCTTCATTTTTGTGTGTTGATTTATGTTTAATTTATATTATATATATATATATATACGTTTGTTTGGGGCGTGCGTTTTTTTTGGCCTATGTATGTGTTTGTGTGATTTATATAAGGGAAAGTTTATTTAGACACAAAGATTAGACACAAACTGAGTGACATAAAATCTAAACCATAAGATTACCCCATGATTTACACCCCTCACATAAAGATAAATTAATCATATGGTTGAGAAATTATGCCTTTTGACTTATGTCAAATTTTTGTGTTCATATGACCGCTCTCTTTATATAATATGTATATAGTTGTTATATGCATGAGTTTGGGTTAAGTTTCTATTTTGTTTTCTTTTTACAAAGAAAATATTTGTGAAAAATTTGATAGGTGCTTGGATTGTTGAGTTTTTTTTTAAAATATATATATATAAGTATTTTGATGTGTTTGTTTTATATATAATATATATTAGGTAATGGAATTTTTGTGTAATTGTGTTGCTTCTTTTATACCTATGAAAAAAAGGTTTCGTAAACTGTTCCACATATCCAATTTCTATGTTGTTTTGCTGAGAAAATCCCTTCTCCTGTTATAAAATAAAATAAAATATTGAGCGATCATCGAGCTGAAATTATTCTGAATCGTGCATGGAAGTCGTCGTTTCAATTCTGCATAAACCCATCTATTGTCTTTAATCTGCGCCACGAAAAGTGAGTTTATCTCACACCTGACTCACATTACTTCATAGATGTTAGATCAACTAAATGAACTGTTATGAAATGTATAGGATTATCAATAGAAATTGTTTGTTTAAAATATACACTTTCATATGTGACACAATATTCATATGACATGTATGTACACTGATTATATATGACTGTGATGTGACAGACGATATGTAATGATTTGTTATGTTGTAGATACCCCTAGTTTAGGAAAAATCACTAAGGGTTGAAATGATACATACCCGAATGGACATTAGATTAGGGAAAATCGTTATGGGTTGAAATGATAGACCTGAATGATTTTTACTGAAATTTGGGATTGAGGGTTGAAATGATAAACCCGTCGAAATTTTATAAATTACGGGTTGAAATGATAAATATCCGTATCACTTGACCATAGGGTAAAAAACTATATACGGACATCGTTGGTCGTGTTTTCGAATTAAAATGAGTTGAAAATTTTGATTGTAATAATATTAATTTAAGATCTTATATTTATATATTAAAGATTTGCACTTAAATTTTGTAAAGTTTAAATTATATGTTCTAAAATGATTTTATGAGTTAAAATGTATTTAAATGCTTATTTAAGACTTTACTTATAATTTATTAATTTTAAACTATATAATTTAATCATATATGTATTTTTAGCTTTAAATTAATGTATTATTTAAATTATTCTTTTTTTAAACCTCTTTCTAAATTATTTTAAACCTATATATGTTTATAAAGCTATATTTTATAAATTTAAAACCTAAAAATATATTTTCAATGCTTAGTTTATAAACTTTAATAATAAACTCAATAGGTGGATAAGTTTTGATTTTGCGATTTAAATTCGAGGTTTAAAGATTTAAGTTTACATAATGATTCTTGATTCAATGAATTTGATTTTAAATCAACTAAATGCGAATTTTGAATTGACTTAAATATTGAACTGTATGGGAAATGAACGTGAACTACGTAATTAATTGGAATTTATAATTGAATTCGATTATAAATTGTCTGAATATGAAATGAAACAATTTTATATATGGAATTGATTCATAAACTATTTGGTTTGAATTAAAGAAATTTCTTAAATCAATTTATTTCAAGATATGATTTTATTAAAATGGCCACGGTGTGAAAAATGTAAACGTTTGGTTGTTAAAGAGACTGGGATCGAATATTGTCATACTCTCTGCCAATACCGAAAACCACTTTAACAACTGTGTATGCGGTGCAGTTCCAGAATGAAGTAGGATGGTTTGGAGGCGATTACTGGATTGAAGAAAGAGAACGTTGATGGATAGCCTTGACCTTCGGGTCATAATTAAAATGACTAAAACAGGTGCTATACCGTGATTAAGTGAGGTCGCACCTCCATTGAACATACTTCTTCGAACTATATCTATTACTTTGTGATTTGATTGGTGGCCACCCTTGATTATGGGAGTGTTGTTTGAGGTGGGCGGTAGTTGCGGCTATGCATTACCACCGGTCCGGGCGTGCATCGGTAGAATCCTACCGTGGGTATTCCTCGTGTGCCTTGTCATATTATCCTGATCGAGCTCCCTACGATTTTGATTTGACGTTGTCGTATAGTGGCGCATCACTATCCACCGACAGTTACTGGTGTTTTATATGCAATGTTTACGACAATGTTTATAAACAGTGTAAGGGTAAAAATGTAATGCCGCTTACGCTATTTTAATATGTTATATTTAACCATAGACATTATTATAATAGCGTATTATATTATATGATATTAGTTTAACAGATCCTTAGAGGATGGCAATCCCAAACATCTTTTAAGTTACAGATGCATTTTATTGAACATTTCATTTGAGTTGATTTACTTCTATGAGAATTTTAGTCCTGATCCGAGTTGTTTTGTTTTGCATTATGGCTCGGGTCAGATCGAGTATTGCAGTGTTGAGATTTCACCTTCTGAAGCTGGAGACTATTAAAGATATCACCTCTACCTTTTGATTCTGGCTATTTCTCCTTTGTATTAGAAATTCTTGTATTTAGACTTCCGCTGTATTTAATTTTGTAACTCTGATATTACGTATAAATTTTGATTTTTATTTAGTAGCTTCATGAACTACTATTGTCTAATTTATTTATGCCGCTGCGAGATATTATGTTTTCTATGTCTGTGATTCTGTGATTTATTCTATTTACCTCAGAAGCTAATAACATTCTGTCATTTCGAACGGTTTGATTTGGTTTAATTACCAGCTTGAAGTGGACGAAAGACAGTATGCTACAGTTTTAGTTTTGCCAGACGGGAGTAAGACATTCACTGTATATACCGATGCTTGCGGGACAGGGCTTGGCGCTGTTTTAATGCAAGAGGGAAAGGTGATATGCTATGGTGGAAGACAGTTGAAAACCCACGAGAAAAATTACCCTACCGACGACTTAGTGTTGGCAGCCATAGTTTTTGCGCTTAAGTCATGGCGTCATTATTTGCTTGGCGAGAGGTTTGAGTTGTATACAGACCATAAGTCACTAAAGTACTTATTCTCTCAGAAGGACCTAAACTTGAGGCAATAGAGATGGATGGAGTTTTTGGCATCCTACGATTTTGAGAACGCATATACCCCTGGCAAGGGTAACGTTGTAGCAGACGCCTTAAGTAGAAAGAAGTTAACTTTAAGTCCTTTGTTCGTAGAGCGGAAGAGTTTGGAGTATATATCTTCCTTTGACTTCAGACCCTCTATCGATTATTTACCCGAATTATTGGCATCGTTAGAGGTGCAACCTACACTTTTGGGTCGAGTTGGAGAGACACAGCGAAATGACCCACAGTTGGTTGAGATTGTAGGCAAGCTTATAGGAGGGGAGTCCTCGAGTCATCTTGATAGATATGCTATAGATAAGAGAGGTTGGCTACGTAGAGATGGAAGACTTTGCGTACAATAAGACGAGAGTTTGAAGAAGGCAATTCTTGAAGACTCACATCGCTCTAAGATGACCATACATCCCAGTGGTGATAAGATGTATAGGGATATGAAGCGAGTTTTCTTTTGGGCCGGAATAAAGAAGGACGTGGCCGAGTTCGTTGATAGATGCTTAGTGTGCCAACAAGTCAAGGCGGAGCAAAAGAAGCCTGGAGGTTTGCTCCATCCCTTAGAGATTCCGCTTTGGAAATGGGAAAACGTTTCCTTGGATTTTGTAGATGGGTTACCAAGATCAAGGAAGGATAATACGGGGATTTGGGTAATTGTAGACAGACTTACCAAAAGTTCCCATTTTATTCTCGTTAAAAGTAGAAGGATCGCCGCGCGGTTAGCATCTGTTTACGTTCGAGAGATAGTTCGTTTGCACGACATACCCTCTAACATTATGAGCGATAGAGATCCCATTTTCACGAGCGAATTTTGGAAAAACTTACCAAAAGTACCACTTATCACCCTCAGACGGATGACCAGACCGAGAGAGTAAATCGGGTTCTAGAAGACCTTCTGAGACTATGCATCCTAAACTTTGGAGGAACATGGGAAGACGAACCGATCTTGAATTCAATATTGGGGACATGGTTTTTGTTAAGGTGTCACCGTTGAGAAACGTAGTCCATTTTGGATCAGTAGGGAAGTTGGCATCGAGGTTCGTAGGACCCTTTCCAATTACGGAGAGGATTGGACAGATGGCGTATAGAGTAAAGTTACCAAAGAAGCTCGACGGAGATCATGACGTGTTTCATGTTTCGCATTTGCGTAAGTGTTTACACGATACGACGGAAGTGGTAGAGCCGAGCACGCTCGAAGAAGTGGAAGTAGAGTGCAATGCCACGATCAGACGAGCTCCTACATGCATTCTCGGATCGGAGGTCAAAAAGCTTCGCAACAAAGAGGTCAAGTTGGTCAAAGTGCAATGGGGAGATGATCAAAGAGACGCGACTTGGGAGACGGAAGACAAAATGCGTACGCTGTACCCTTTCCTTTTTGAGGGTATGTTTTAATTTCTCCTTTTTCTACCGCTTCGTTGACACTTGTCCTATCTTTTAGTATTATCTTTGCGATGACATCTTCGATCTTTAGTTAGGAAGAACCCTATGGTTGCAAACATGTGTTTGAGACATGTTATGTTTGGTGGATGCAAATGGATGCAAGTGGTTGCTAGTGGTTGCTCGTGGATGCATGTACACACACATTGGGCACTAGATCGGCTCAATCACCTTCATGTTGCATATAAATGCGTGTGCATATCAAAATTAATGGATGTATAATGGTTGTGTTATCATATGGGTGCTGCATTTTGATGATTGGTTGTGTAAACATGTAGAAATAATATGTATCGATAGGATTCTTTCGCATACATAATGAACACATGGCACTATCATGATTTGCATTAAGGAGGTCAACTGAATCAGTGGACCGCCTGATCTTTGCATTAGATAAGGAACATATACACACATTTTTCATAAGTTCATATAGCATTAGAAATTTCTTTAAGGACAATGGATGCTTGTGGATAATGGTTGAGTAAATGGATGATTGGTTGGTGGGATACATTCTTCTTAACTTAGAGATTTCGGGGATGAAATCCTTTAAGGAGAGGAGAATGTACCACCCCATAATTTTATAACATTAAAATTCACAAATTAAAGTATATTTAATTTTTAGAAGAAGAATTAAGTGAAATGGGTTGCCCTATTATGTTCGTCTCAAAATTTTGGGTCAAGATAGACATTTGGTATGCATAAAACGGATAACTTATGAAGAAGTTATTAAGCCTTGAAGTTTGTATGCATATGAGAGAAATATATATATATATATATATAATTCAAAAAAAGTTCAAAATAGTGAATTGGGAGGGGGAATAGTCGAACCGCACCATTTTTGGAGTCGACCCATGCCCCGCTGGGTCGACTAGGGGTCGATCCAGGGTGTTTGGCTGTCGACCCGTGGCCCGGTTCGCCCTAAGGACTGATATGGCATCTGAGTGGTCCTGATGGTTCTGGTTATCCCTAGGTTAATCCGATGGCTCTTATTAAATTAAACTTCTATAAAAACACTCCTAAACCCTAACCCTAATCACATTAATTCATAACAACAGCCGCCATGCCGTCAATGGAGAACCTAGAGTAGCCGCCATACACTTTCAACCCTAAAGCAAGATAGAAGCTTGAATCAAAATCAAATCAAATCTAAATAACGATTAGTCTACATCAAAGGCAAGCAATTCAGTTTCAGAATACAGATCCCAGAAAGACAAGACTATTCTTTTTAATTGTGAGTATGATAGCTTTCACAAGTTAATTAATTAATTTAATTATGATAAGATATAATTGGGATTATGAGAATATGATTTTGAATCATGTGATGTAAATTATATGTATGTTTGTGGTGTTGAATCATATGTTAGTTCTTATGTGAACCTTATGCAAGTTGGATCATATGTTAGTTCTAATGTGAATCTTATGCAAGTTGAATCATATATCTTATGCAAGTTTGTGATGATTGGATCATATATTCATGTACGAATCTTATGCAAGTTTGGGTTGTTAAAATATATATGAGACATGTATATGCATATGCTAGTTTATGTGACATTAACCTTTATGTCTAGATCCATATGCAAGTTTACATCTTTATGTTTAGACCCATATGCAAGCTTACATCTTTATGTTTAGACCCATATGCAAGCTTACATCTTAGAACTGAAAAGTTGAAGAATGAAAGCCAGAATGAAAGTTGAGTTGGTTAGTTAAACAACATTCTGCTCCGTTCCTTTTTGAGGATGAAAATATTTTAAGTGGGGGAGATTGCAACAACCCGGAATTTCAAAACCTATTTAAAAAAGTTTATTTTAGCTATTTTTATTAATTTTGAATATTTAAAATGATTTATTTTAAATAATAACGACTAAAAATTTATTTATATCGAAGTTAGAACATATAAATTTATTTTAATTAATATAAAACAAGCCTGAAATGGCGCAGTAGTTTGAAAATCCGATTTTAAATTTCAAATGAATGTATAAAATTCAAAATAAGTCGAATTTCAGTAAAACCAGAAATATATGAATCTGTTTAATTATATCTTTCTAACGAATGTGAAAATTTTAGATTTCGCTTTATGAATTGAAAGTTATGGCCAGAATAAATTCAAAATAGTTGCCATATAATTATATATATTTTAAATATAATATATAGCCCTTAAAAATAGCCATTTTGCAAATGACCTCCATTTTCGACGAAACCACTTTTATTGGATCCGGAATGTCAAATTATTGCTAGATTTCAATTTTCATAATTTTTGGAATTAATATGTGAGCGTGGTGAATTTAAACGCATTTAGTAATTTCAATTGAATTTAATCGACTGGAAAACGACCATTTTTCAAACGGCCTCCAAATTCGAAGAAATTAGTTTTGTTAGGACTGTATCATCAAAACATAGCTAGATTTATTTTTCTGTAATTTTTGGAGTCAGTATGTGACCTCGGTAAATTAAAATGTAAGTTTGGATCCAGTATATACTGATTTATATTTTAATTTTGATAAAAAAAAACCAAAACAGTCAAATTGGCCTATGAAGTATATTCCATTGTGTCCGGAATGGGGGTATTTAGCTAGGGGCGACAGCCGTTGGGTTCGATTTGGAGCTCGAACGCAAAATTCACTTTTATGATGTAATTAAATATTAAAATATATAATATTACATATAAATACCCCTTCATTTGACCAACCCTCAACCCTAACCCTCGTGACTTCTGCCGCCAGGAAGAATTAAATGACTGACGCACTCCATCCTTTCTCCCCTCAAAACTTTGAATCCCTAAACTAATTTAACAAACACATAATGCGAAAAACGTTGAGCTTCTCACGATCTACATCTTGAACGGTATGATCAATCCTCAAATTCTATTTTGGGAGAAATCGCATCCCAAATTGCGTGCGTTCGCACGCAGTTTCCAACAATTAATAAGCCACCGAGCTCGACTGTACCCTCAGTGGAGGGGGCTATCTTGAAGTCGCTCGATGTGATGTATGGCGATGGGTCTCTGGTGGCACAGGGGAGGCGCGCACATGAGAGAGGTGAAGGGAGCGATGGGCTTCGACGTATGGAGTTGAAATACGAATGATAGAGAAAAGGATTAGAGGGTGGGTTTGTAATTAGTGGAATAATTATTTTATTAATTATATTAATTATGTAATGAAATGTAAAAAAATATTGTATCTCCTTCATACGAGGTCCAAATCCGACGATTTAAAATGCGTTGGACTCATCTCGAAAAACTCTACACAATGCAACTGACAAGAAGCGATTTGGATCAAATTAGAATTTGAGGCAATTTAAAATAAAAAAGAACGATTTAGAAATAAAGAATGGCGGAGTGGAACCCAAAGTGAGAATTCCTTCTCACTAAATTATATTTTATCATGTTATTGTATTCATATATAAAATATATAGAATTGCCAGTGTAGATTCTTATCAGTTTTAATCATTATAAACTGTTACGGTGCCTGTTAGCTCACCTCCTTTGTCGACAAACCATGGACGATTTAATTAACTGCATTGTGAATAAAGTATATATATGCAATGTGAATAAAAAATATATATACAATGAGAATAATATATATATATATATATATATATATGCGATGTGAATAAAATATATATATGCGATGTGAATAAAGTATATATATATGCGATGTGAATAAAATATATATATATATATATATACGATGAGAATAAAATATATATGCGTTGTGAAAATTATATATATGCATTGTGAAGTAAAATATACATATGCGTTGTATAAAATTATATATGCGATATATAAAATGGTCATGTAGTGAAATAAATATTTGTTCACTAATTTTATTTTAGCTTACATAGGAGATGAATAAAATTGTCATGTAATGGAAAAATTATTGGATGGTTAAAAATATTATTCTTAACCTATATATGAAATGGATAAAATTGTCGTGTAATGGAATATTCAATTTTGATTTAAAATTAAAATAGAAGTTGGAATCGTTTTAAAATGAATTTATAAACAATTTATAAATTATGTTTTAAATGAAAATCGATGAAATATATATATATATATATATATATATATATATATATATATATATATATATATATTATAATGGCCTGAATAGATCGCGCCGCGCAGCGACAGTTCGCGAATTTCGACCATTAACTTCAAATGGATGTAACGGGAGATCCGACTGTCAGATTCTCCTAAAATCGTCCGTTGGGTTTGTATCGGAAAGAGATTTCCAATAAATATAAGATATTTAAAATCTAACGGACGGATTTGGAATTATGTCCAAATCAAATTTGGAAAAGGTCGCTATGGATGCAGTTTGGTGGCCGTTATTGGAAACCGACTGTACAGGCCTTACTAAAATTATTAAAAATAATAATAATTTGTGTAAAATCATAATAAATGATTTGGAAAGAATTTGGATGAAAAATTCCACGTTTAAAAAGATAAAAATATATTTTTTTATCAAAATGAACTAGTTATTAACTAGAAAAATAATCCAATGTTTTTAAATAAATAAATTGGGTTAGAGAATAGTTTTAATCTAACCAGAATTTTCCAATATATGAATTGGAATGGATTTGAATAGAAATCATCTTTGGGATATTTCGATACTTGATTCTGTGACTATGCGGATATTTTGGAGGAATTTGGAAGATAGATATATATCGTTATTCCCCATACGATATGTATTGGTTTCAGAATTTGATATTGAATATAAGCCGATATAATTTCTGTTTAGAGCCTTATATTTAATACCAAAGTGGATTGTGAGTTTGTCGTGAATGGTGTCTTTAGTAACACTGTTAAACCCCGGTGTGAAAAGAATAATTCTTTTAATTAAGATTATTAGAGTTTCCAATTATATTTAGTAATTGGAATAAAATGGAATATGAATTGGGTTTATTGTGAACTGTGTTTTTAAGACATTCGTTCTTAACCCGATTAACAGTGGAATGTGATTTGGAATTTATAGATATTTTTATTAAGATTTAATGGAAATTTTCCAAAGTAAAATTTTCCAATTTAATATATTAAATTGGAATTGAATGGTATTCGATTTGGTGATAATCGAGATATGCTTCTGTGGAGGAAGATTGTTAATATATATGGAATTTAAAAGGCTTTGTCGTTATTCCATTTATATTATTAGTCGGATACGGAAATTGATATCAATTATATCTTGATTTGTTTTCCATGAAAATTCCATAATTAATGGAATGTGATTTTGGGTTTATCGCGAACTGTGTTTTAAATGAGATTGGTTCTTTAACCCAGTTAAGACAGAATTACATGTCTAACACTGTATTTCGAACTGTATTGTTGATCTCTGCTAAATTTATATCTGTTTGGTGGTGGAGAATTTATTCTCTTTCTTAACTCCCTTCTTGAGACGTACAAGCTTAGAGGTTATATATCGGCAGAAATCATTGGTACGGTGTAGATTGTCAGTGTGGCATCTTTGATTTAATGATTTAAGAGATTAAAACTAAGTGGAGTTTTAATGAATCTTTAATTAGATTGAAATGTGAATGTGATAATTTAAATTATAAAATGTGGGAAATAATCGAGAATGGAGTACCATCTGTTTTACTCCAAGAGATCGTTAAATCTTTATTTAGATTTGAACACAAAATGGTAGTTAAATTTACCGATAACGCCGCGGTGTTAGATATGGAGTATTACCAGTTTTGCTCCATGGGATGGATAGGTTGGGATTGGGAAATTAAACAAATGACTACTTCGGTAAGGCTCGATAATTCCGAGTAGTTGATAAACCTTAATTTGGTTTGGAATTGATATCCAAAGGAAGTTTAAAGTATAAATTTAAAAGAATTTATATTTGATAAAATTAATGGGAACCTTTCCCAAAGGATATGAATATTCGAATAAAAGAATATTTTGGATTGGAATGAGGCGTATGATGTGTTTTTATAGCACTTGATTATTGATTATAAGATGCATGAATTATACGAAAAGGTCGGGTTTAAACCCATTCTGAATAACTGATTCGACGATAAGTCGACGATGGTTGAAGACCGGAGATCTTCACATCGTTTGGATGATTACTGATGACTTGATTGGACTGTACACCCAAGAGGAGGTAATAAGTGGTGATCGTCCAGATGTACTTGGAGATCAATCGGAAATGCGAGGACCTCTCTCCTTTACTTGACATATGGGACGAGGAATAAGGTGCCTCCAGTTTAATTTAGACCCTTGGATTTTATTCTGTGTTTATTGATTTCTATTAAATATATATCTATTTAGTGGCAGAGAATTTATTCTCTTGCTTAACACCCTTCTCTGAGACGTACGATATTATAGATTATATATCGATAGACATCTGTCACATGGCGTGAATTGTCTTTGTGGCATGCTGAGATGCAAATGATCAAGGCTTCTGTTGAAAAGTAGATTCTTGTGGTAAACGATCAAAGCACGGCTTTAAATAGCATAGCTTCGTGTATAGCATTAATTTGCAAGCCTCACACCTCGGTAAGAGTCAAAAACGAGATAAGGGACAACAGGGAGTGCATAACGTTTCTTTCTAGCTATGTGTGGTGTCATGGTATGGAGCCCAGACATTTATTTATTTTAACCTATGTGGATGATGGATTGCGAGGTGCCTCGGATATATCGGTCACTACGGGGACGATGGATATGTCCGATAGGACTGGGAAACGTATGTTCAAGAATTGCCAATCCACAAACGTGAGCGTGGACCGGCCCTACAAGATCCAAGGGTTCACTGCGGGGATCCTGGGTTATCTTGCTAGAGGTGACTCGAATCGGCGAGGAGTATATCCCTTGCCTCGAATCATGATGGAAATCCAATTTCCAGTACGTGACATTTCGGTTTTAATTGTAGAGCCTAGTATGACGACATACTAGGATTGGGTACTATGCCGTCTGTGATTGATACATTTATATTTGAAGTTGATTTCTTCACTTATAGTAATAATAAATGATTTGTTTTAAACGTACCAAGCATGTTTCGCTATTATAAGGTAAAACTCTATCCTCCGGCTTGTGTTGCATTGTGTGATGGAACCTGAGTCTTATAATAGCTTCATTTTTCCAAAAAGCATTGCGCTGTTTGTTTTTTGCAGTGGTATTCTTGGGAGAAAATCTCTTCCGTGTTATACGGCATGGTCCCTTGATTTACTCTATTTTAAAGTAAAGTTTTAAATAATTGTTTTAGTTCTCATACTAGTACCATGACTGACCTGGAGTTTATTGTTTTAACCTAAACTCTGGGTGCCCATATTTTCTACACGCGCAGCTTGTAGTTTTGGTTTTGCAGATATTATTTTCCCAGGATCCTGGATTTACAGCCGAAACTATATTCGGAAAGATTTGTATCCGTATATTTCTGTCGGTTGTGTTATGTATTATTTTTCCGTTGCTAATGCAATTTAATCTCTGATATTTTTTGATGTATATTATTTATTCATACTTTGTTATGTTCTTGTACTCTGATGTAATTGTTGTAACAACAATGAAATGTTCTTCTGTTTGTGTTCTGATTTGTCGTGTTCTCAACTCAATCCGGCCTTTTCCGTCTCTTTGAAGATTGAGGGATTTCAGATTGTTTCAGCTATTGATACTCTACAGGATGTAGTAGGCATATTGTATTCAGAGATTCATGTACTGAGATGTATTGTACTTGAGATTCTACAGTTTATGAAGATTCTACGGTTTATAAAGGTATAATTTCTTGTTTAGTTATGCTTCACTACTATATCCTGTTGTATATTTATTATTATATATCATCCATGCGCTGTGAGTTATACGACAGGTTTCATTTCGAGTTATTCTTCCTTGATGACCATCCCATATCGGCCGGACACGTCATATAGCGCACCTTTTCCTTAGTTCAGTGCAGGAGATGTAGGGCTGTCGTCACGTTTGGTATCAGAGCTTTGGTTAATCGATTTTACCTAAAGTTCACGAGCGTAAAAGCATATGAGAGACATACTTGTAATTTTTATGGGATGGTAACTATATAATAATATATGTTATAGTAGGTTAGTAAACACTTGAACACCAGTGCGGCCTTTATGTAATGGGAATTGATCATTCTCGTTTCAGATGAAGAATGAGTTGACGAACTTCAAGACACACTACTAGGGATGAGCCAACGACTGGATGGGTGAGTGAGGGTGGCCAACAGGAGCTGTAGCTATTATACCCCATTATCCTGATATGTTTGAGATTATGAAGGCAACGACCATGAGGAGGATGCCCATTCCAGAAGTGGCAGTAAGACGTGGTGTTCCTGTGCAAGCACCTAGGGAAGTTGATTTTGCTAAGTTGTGCAAGGACTACACTTCTCTGGGTGGCAAGCCGCTTGTTGGTATGGAACCTACCGTTGAGATTTAAAATTGGTTGGATACTTGTGTTCAAATATTTGGAGACTTGAGAATTGATGATGCAACTAATAGGAAGCTTGCATAGAGGCAGTGGCAAGGTCGAGCAATGAACTGGTGGAACTCTATAACTTTGGAGATCTTAGAAGACCAATTACTTGGGATCAGTTCAGAACTAAGTTTGAGGAGAAGTTCATTTCTATAGTCCAGAAGTCGACACTATTTAAGAAGTTTGTTGAGCTTAAGCAAGGAGGTATACCAGTGTTTGAGTGCATGGCTGAGTTAGAAGCTTTATCTAAGTATGCTCGTTCGTATATTGAGACTCCTTATCAGAAGAACTAGAAGTTTATATTAGGACTGGATGTGGGTCTTGAGAAACAACTGATTGACCACACTGACGATTCCTATGAGAAGTTAGTTGAGAAGGCTTTGAGGAAGGAGAGTTTGTTTTTGAAGAAAGTGGAAGCTATTGTTGAGGATAAAGAGGAGCCTAAAACACAGTAAGGTGGTAGTAATAAGAAAAAGTGGAATGATAAGTGAAAACACCAACATCAAGGAAAGAATGGCTAGAATAAACCGAAAGGAGTTGTTATAACAGTCAACGGAAGGGTCATCTTTCCAAGGATTGTAACAACGCCAAGGTGGAATGAAAGTGCTTTAATGGTGATAAGCATGGGTATATGAAGAAGAATTTTTCGGAACCACGAAGGATAAGCTGGTTGTGAGAGTGTATGCTTTATATGTTGTTCCGCCTTCCTCGAGGGTTCCTACTGTAGAGGAGAAGGGGAACAATGTTGTGTAAGGTACGCTTCTATGAAAGATGTTTCAGTTCGAGTTTTGTTTGATATTGGAGCAGCGCATTTATATATCTATAATGATCTTATTTGCAAGTTAGATTTAGAACTGAGATTGCTGATAGAATGTTGGTTGTGATTAATCCAGTAGTGGTTCATTCGGCCTTTGCATGCTTTGTCATAGTCTAGTTTTATCGAGTTATGGTTGCTTTTATGTGTGATTATTTTATTTTGAATTTTGCTGGGTTTAGGATTATTTTGGGAATGGACTGGCATAAGAAGTATGCAGCAAATTGTGGATTGCGAGAGGCTCGAAGTGATGATCGGGAATGTGGAAGGGTGAACGGTAGTGATATGTTGTCTACCAGAAGATGGAGTTACGGTTAGCTTTTTTCATTCGCTTTTGATTCCACAAGATAATTTGTCATCTGTGCCAATCGTACGAGAGTAGTCTGATGTGTTTGATGAGGTAGGAGGATTGTCGCCGCAACGAGAGATCGAGCTTCAGATTGATTTGGCTGTTGGAACCAGACCTATTGTTATGTCTCTTAGGCGGATGGCGCCTAAGGAACAGCGAGAATCAGAGGTGTAGAAAACTATCTTTTGAGTAAGGGATTCATTTAGAGAAGGGTATCTGAATGGGGTGCATGAGTTGTGTCTGCAACCAAGGCTAATGGATCGTTGTGATTATGCGTGGATTATTATGACCTGAATAAGGTGACCAGGAAGAAAGAGTATCCAATGTCAAGAATCGTTGACTTGTTTGATCAGCATCATGAAGCTAAGGTATTTTCCCAAATGGATTTGGCAATAGGATTTCACCAAGTAAGAATGGCTAGGGATAGTGTGCTGAAGACTACTTTTAGGACACCATCCAGATTTTATGAATCGTTGGTGATGTCGTTTGGATTGACTAACGCGCTAGCGTATTCTGTGGATCTTATGAATCGAGTTTTCAGAGATCAGTTGAACAAGTTTGTGCTTGTGTTCATGGATGATATATTGGCTATTTCGAGGACTAAGGAGGAGCATAAGACGAACTTGAGGATTGTTTTAGAAATCTTACAGAAACATCAGCTGAAAGCTAAGTTTTCGAAGTGTCACTTTTGAAGGGAGAGGCAAGATTCTTGGGTCATGCCGTGTTTGGAAAAGGAATAGCGGTGGATGCAGCTATGGTGGGAGCGATAAAGGATTGGGATCAACCCAAAAATGTGACGAATGTTATGAGTTTCCTTGGCCTATCATGATATTATAACCGATTTATCTAGGATTTCTGTAAGATAGTTATACCATTAACTGGATTGACAAAGAAGAATAAGTCTTCACATGGAATACGAAGTGTGAACCAGCCTTTGAAACTTTGAAACAAAGACCAACGAGTGCTCATGTGTTGACTATTCCGAGTGGGAATGAAGAGATGGTCGTATACATCGATGCATGTGGCACTCGACTTGGAGCGGTGTTAATGCAGAAAATAGGGTTGTGGCTTTTGCGAGTCGACAATTGTAGCCGCATGAAAGGAATTACCCAACTCATGATTTAAAGTTAGCGACAATTGTGTTTGCTCTAAAGATATGGAGGCATTATTTGTTGGGAGTTATATTTGAGTTGTTTACAGATTATAAATCATTGAAATATCTTTTCTCCCAGAAAGATTTGAATCTTCGGCAGCAGTGATGTTAGAGTTTTTGGAGTCGTACGATTTTGGGATAGCTTACACTCCAGGAAAGGGTAACACATCTGTCGACGCGTTAAGTCGAAGACATGCGAGTTTGGGAGTCGTGTTTTTGAAATGGAAGCATCTCGAGTATTTGGCCGGATTTGATTTTAGACCTCATTGTGAGTTGGAGCCTGAGATGTTAGCAAGCTTATCGATTAGACAAACTTATGGAAATCGTTGGAAGGTTAGATATAAGAGTAGAACCCAAGGAGGTTAAGGATTTCGAAGTCGATCGTGATGGTTGACTTCATAAGAATGGATGACTGGTGCTTCCTGATATAGATAGGTTGAGAGATGAAGTTCTGAGGGAATGTCATCACTCTAGACTGGCGATTCATCCTTGTAATACTAAGATGTATTGAGATATGAAATGAGACTACTATTGGTAAGGTATGAAGAGGGATGTCAGGAAATTTATCTCGAAATGTACGAAATACCAGTTGGTTAGAGCTAAGCAGAAGAAGTTGAGTGGACTGTTACAACCATTAGAAGTTCCTATATGGAAATGGGAGCAAGTATCGATGGATTTAATTAAAAGATTACATAGGACAACGACAAGGAAATGATTGTATTTAGGTTATCATGGATCGCTTGACTAAAAGCTTAAGGTTTATTCTTGTCAAATCGACTAGGACGACATTGAGGTTGGCTGAATTATATCTTAGGTGGGTAGTTCGATTCCATGGAATTCTAAAGAGTATTATTAGCGATCGAGATCCGTTATTCACCAGTGGATTCTAGAAGAGTTTACAAGAAACGTTAGGAACCCAGCTATGCATAAGTACAACTTATCATCCCCAGATAGATGGTCAAACTGAAAGGGTTAATTCTGTATTGGAAGATCTTCTTAGAGCTTGTGTATTATATTTTGGAGGATCATGGGAAGATCATTTGTATTTAGTCGAGTTCGCTTTTAACAACAGTTACCAGTCGAGTATTGGAATGGCACCGTATGAGGCGTTGTACGGTAGACCGTGTAATTCTCCATCTTGTTGGTTAGAAATTGGCAAGAAGTTGGTACTTGAGCCTGAGATGATAAAATAAATGACAGATAATATTGAGATCATTCGACAATGAATGAAGGCAGCCCAAGATCGTCAAAAGAGTTATGTCGATAAGCAATGAAAGGATTTGGAATTCTCAGTTGGAGATTTGGTATTCATTAAGATTTCGCCTCTATGGAATATTGTTCGTTTTGAAAGGAAAGGAAAGTTAGCGCCAATGTATGTTGGTACATTTTCGATTATCAAGCGTATTGGGAAGCTCTCTTATAAATTGATTTAACTAAGAAGATGGAGAGTGTGCACAATGTGTTTCTCTTAATGTTTATATGATAGTTTGTGCGTGACTCGAATGTTATGGTATGCGCTATACATCGTATCTTACTTGTACCATTGTGACTTGCGCTATTAAAATTCTACATGCTAGGATAGGATTTTGATTGCATGAACTGTTGGATGATAGATTGAATGCTCGTGGATAGTATGCATGTGAGATATAATGTTTGCTCATTTTTTATCTTGGAATTTTGGGGGTGAAATTCCTAAAGGGGGAAGGGCAGGGAGAATGTAATGACTCGTATTTTACGTATCGACAGATCGTAAAATAATTATATTTTATTCCTTGGTGGTCGAATCATTCTCAGATTTTAATAAGTAGTTCATGGGGATGCGAGACATGACTTTGATTTTTACCGAACCTAATTATGACCATTTTTCCCTTTAGTTTACTTGTTGGGCTATAACTTTTGATAGAGATCGAATCAGGTGCTGAGGTTGGTCTTGTTGGATCGAAATGATGATTTATGATTCCTTAGAGTGGTCACAAGAAGGATTTTGTTTAGTGGGTGGGGAGAAATCGTTGTTTTTAGTTTCACATTCTATTAGGCAGCTTGATTAGGAACTAATGGGCTGATTAGTGTAGCCCATTAGACTGATGATAGACAGATATAGATATGGGAACTTAGGGAGAGAATAAGGGTTTTTCTCTTCATTCTAAACTTCAGGTTGGGCGTGTGTGGTTCTCCGGTTCAACCTAAAACCCTAATTATCCATCATTTTCATTTATATTCATCGTAGATTGCATCTAGAAGATAGATCATCATATAGGGAAGTTAGATCAAATTGCATCAAATCTAAAGGTTTTCATTGCTATCAGGATCCGATCTCATCAGATTTACATTGAATTGGGGTTTAGGTGAGTGGTAGATACCTCTCACATGGAAAATACGGATTGTATGAGTAATTAGGATCAAATTCATATGTTACATGCTAAATTCACCCTAGATATGATCATATATGTTCAGCCCAGATTTAGACGCCCTAGGATAACCTAATGTGATCATATTAATCAAATAATCGTTAGGTTAATTATGTTTATACGTATGTTTAGATCCAAATTATGTTAGATCTCGTGCTTAGATATGTTTGTGCCATAATTGTGATATGTTCATATTTGTATGATTAGTATTATACGAATTGGTGTTTGTTCTGATTAAATTGGTTACATTATATGAGATATTTGTTAGAATTGTTTGCCATATATTTTAGGACTGAAATCTGTAGAAAATCAGAGGTTCAGATGATTAAAATAAGATGAAGCTTGGCTGAGGCACTCTCCAAGACGAAGGATGGAAGTACGAAAAATTTCGTGCTAAAATAAGTTAACCGTGTGGACTGGTACCGGTCCATATGAATCTGTATTGATCCATCACATTGTGATGGATGGTGAGGAAACCTTGGGGGATGCATCATGATGATAAATTGAGGCTGTCTACAAAATTTCAGGTCATTCAGAGCTGATTCGAGATGGGTCGAAGATTGATTATTTGAGTGCAATGATGGATCGATAGTGGTTTCAATAGGGATGTAGAAATGTTTGGAAAATGGTCTGGTACGATGCTCTCAAGATATGGATGGACCAATGCCAAACACTTAATGAATTTTCCTAACTTTGTGGACCGGTACCGGTGCACCATTGACTGGTACCAATCCATCAGGTTGACATGTAGGCAGCTGAGGATTTGGGAACCTGATGGTGATGGATTCTGGGAGTTACTATTGAAGTTTAGATGTAAATGGACTTCAGATGATTGATGTGCAGCTCAAAGATGGATGGTGTTTCTATTGTGAACTCGCGTTGGAACGGTCAGAGCCGGATTGATGTAATACTGGTCATAGGATGATGTACGATTCAATATGATGATGGATTGACTGGATGTGAGTCAATCATGGATGTTAATGGAATGGATCGGGAATGAATAGAGTCGCCAAGAAGAAAGGCTTGACAATTTTGAAGTGCCAAGGAATCGTCGGTAATCGGAGTGTTCAAGCAGACTCAAAGCAGGGATATCATGAGGAAGTCCATCAGGATCAGAATGCATAGATCGCGTACCCTGGGCAACCATGATGGGCCTAGTTGTCTTAGACGATTAACGAAAACATATATAGTCACAATGGCATATGGTAGTTTGGCTATGTAACACCCCGTTATTTCAAAACATGACATAAGAGATAACTAAAGAATAATTAATTTAAGAGAAGAATTAGGTGAAACAGGTTACGTTATTGCGTTTGTGGCTATTTTCTAGTCAGTTTAGACCTATGGTTTGGAGAAAACCGATTTAGGATGAAAAAGATATCTTTTAATTAAATATTGCAACAAAACATGAAAAAAAGAGGAATGAGAAAAAAATAATGGATATCATTGTCCTAGGTCTTGTTAACAAAAGACTAGGTAACCTAGTTTGTTAGAGCATGTGACTTGCATAGAAGAGGTACAGAGTTTGATCCCCGCCAGCGCCCTATTTTTGTTTTAGGGGAATGGCTAAAAAGTGGCTTAGTGTGAACACAGTTCAATTAAAAAGCGGTTTAGTGTGAAAAGGGTTAATTGGAGGACTAATTGGAAAAATGGTTGAAAAGAATATATATATATATATATATATATATATATATATATATAGTGTGGGTGTCAACACCCTGCTGCTGCGCATCATGTTGCACACATGACGCATTTTTATTGGTTAATGATCATTTTTTTTTGCAACATGGTTATTTTCTATTGGTCGGATGACGTGGACGATTCCTATGGCTCCTGATCTAATCTAATGGCCCTAATTAACTCACTACACCTATATTAACACACCTAGACCTAAACCTAATTTCACTACACTAATTCATGGCGCCTCCATGCTGCCTCAACCTAAACTAGTCCTTCTTCTTCAACAAATCAAAGTAAAGGAATTCTGTAAAGGGGATCGAATCTAGTAAATTCGGTTTTGGGAATTATACATGATAATAAGATTGAATCTCATCAATTCTATCTTTGGCCTATAACATCAGATTCATGATTCTTATATGCCCATGTTGATATTATCATCAGTTTTATCATATCTTTATGATCAGTTCATACTTATGCCTATTGTTATTATTATGCCTGTTCTTTATCTTATCCCTTCCTCCTTCCCTTTTTGGTTTTTATAGTCGGGCTACTTCGAGCCAAGGTCAAATCTCATAGAGATGAACGTACGAACGGTATTTTAGGGAACGATGGGAAATTTGGCATAATATACGTTGGGCTGGTTTGGGCATGACAAATGTTAAATTTGGCATAATATATGTTAATTTTTGGGCATGATATGAAATTGGGAATTTTGGGTAATTAACATAACTAGCCTAAAATTGGCATAAACTGCAAATGAATAAATTGGCAAAGATAAGCATGCTGAGACATGAGGTTAGACTTCGTTTGCGGTAGAAGCCTGCCCGGAACCAACTGGCCTAACCAACAACCGCAAATGGTCAGTCTAATGTGAGAGGTCGTAGGCATAACTAAAAGATGCTTAGACACGAGGTTAAGTCTGGCTTGTGGCAGAAGTCTGCCCGGAACCGCCCGGCACATCCAGCAGCCACAAGCCATCGACTTAATGTGAGAGGCCTGTGCGTTAATAACTAATTAATGCTGATCAAAGATGAATATGATACCTAAAACATGTTAGGTGGGTAGAGTTAAATTAACCTGTTTAAGATGATAACTTAACCAATAATACATGAACAAAGTGGATAGGGTTAAGGCAAGCTTGACTAATAATGCATATTGATTTGATAAGTGGATGGGGTTAAGTCAACAGGGCTGATAGACAACATTTAACCAATATAAGTTTGGGTTAGGATAAACCTTAGGGAAAAACCTGGTAGCGGTAGGGACCCATTTCATAAAGTAACTCATTTAGTGGTATCGTGAACCCTGAGCTAGACAGGGTTGGGGCACGCTTACTGGGTAGATTATAAGCGGCCAAATAAGACCGAGGGTGTAGCAGTGTAGGTTTCGATGGATTCTGTAAGCGTGCACAAGTTGTGCCCGGCATTGGAAGATTTAGCCACTGCACATCAGTAGGTATAATGCTGTGCACCCACGGGTTGCCACATAGGGAGTGACACACCCTAAGCTGGGACCCGCAAAGATATCTACAAGTTAGGGAGCCAATCGATTAGGGGTAGTGTGGGGACATCTAGTATCTATTATGGGCAAGTGGACTTTCAAGGATTGTATGGGGCTGATACCCCTTACTAGATGTTACGCCTGAGTGCTACCAATTGCGGGGTTAGGATCATTTCGTTAAGAATTACTAGTAGGTGGTGCACATAATTAAATTAAGAATGAAATCCGGGAAGCTCACTAGACATTCCTTTATATTCATCCTGTTATCCAACTTTACCTTATGTCATGGTTATACTTTCCATCCTATTTATTCCTGTCATATTGCTTTACTTATTTTCATACTAAAAGTAGCTGGACTCGCCAGACTTTATGTCTGACCTTTTTGTTTTCGCCTCTTTTTCTTCCGTCCCCCCTAGGTTCTCAGGGAGGAAACACTAAATCTTGACTTGGATTTCTTTCTTCTTGAAGCACTTGGAAGTGTTGAGAGTAATGCTTAGCTTTATCTCTTTTCATTATGGCTATTTGGAGTGGGATTATGATTTTACTGTTATGTACTCTGATAATAATTTTGTTCAAGATGGATATTTATGTACTTAATTCTAGTACGTGGTTTTGATGTTGTAACCAAACATGTTTTGCTTTTCCGCTGCAATGAATAAAGTTTGAATTTTCTTAAGTACCATATATATATATATATATATCTGTCTTGTGATATTATGTTCTATACTCTTATAATACTCCATGAAAGTTAATGCATACCCTTAGTGAGTTACTTTAATGGACGTGGGGTGTTACACGTGGTATCAGAGCTGAAGGTTACCCGAACAGATAAAAGATTTTGAAAACCTTTTTCAAAAAGGCATTTTTAGAAAGAAGTATTTTCAAGAACATGTTTTAAAGAGGGTATTTTCAAGAGAAAAGTTTATTATGAAAAACATAATCCCCAAAAGCCATATATCTATTTTTCGATTATCTATGTTGAATCTCTTCCTTTTTCCTTTTAGCATGTCTGGTGAACCCGATATACCCATGGGCGTACCGATACCAGGCTGGTTCAGAAGGTATATGGAGGCTAGGGCTACTGCCGCAGGCCCAACCAACGTTCCTCCTCCACCAGCTGCAACTCCTCCTCCTCCCCGTGTAGATGCTTTTTCTAAGATATGCAAAGACTTCCGTGCGATGGGCAGAAATCCGTTTCATGGGACTGAGACATTTGTTGAGGCTCGGATTTGGTTCAAGGAGGTGGAGGACTTGTTTGGTATCTTTGAGATAGACTATGGAAGGAAGGTTCAGCTAGCTGCTAGGTTGATGAAGGACGAAGCTTCCTTTTGGTGTGAAGTAACTAATGGAGGATGTCCAGTGGAGACGTGGACAGATTTAAGATGGAGGTTCGAGTTGAAATTTATTTCACAAGCGGAGGAGAGTTTATATATGGAGAGGTTCTTGGCTTTGAAACAAGATAATTTATCTGTGAAGGAGTATTTCAACAAGTTTAACTAGTTAGCTAGATTTGGTATGGAATTAGTTAATACACCACATAAGAAGGCTTTGAGATTTGCCAAGGGTCTAAATGAACCATTACACGGGTTGGCTATGTCCCACATTCCTATGGGGGCTACTTTCGAGAAACTTGTTGATATGGCACTGATGCATGAAGAGGAGAAAGGTGCTAAGGTAGATAAGGCACAGGACAATAAGGTGGATCCTAAGAAGAGTGGGAAATCTCGAGATAAAAGGAAGTGCCATTTCTATGGTATACCAGGTCATATAGCTAAAGATTATAGAAAGAAGAAGGCGAAAAAGACCGATTGCTTCCAATGTGGTGAGGCAGGACATATGATTAAGGACTGCCCAAGGAGGCAAGGACAGGGGCAAGGGTAGAGGACAAGGTCTACTTCTGGAGGGCAGGTTCATGCTCTCATGGCACCTACGCAAGAGAGAGGTAGAAACATTTCTGTTGAAAGTTTGATTTTCCTCTTTGATCATCCTATTCGAACTTTGTTTGATTCTGGCACTTCACATTCGTTTATATCTGCTTCTGTTGTTGAATCTCTGCACCTAGATACTAGTCTAGTTATGGATCCCATTGTAGTCTCAAATACTATTGGGGGTACGGCCCATCTTTCTATGTTATGTTGGGATTTGAGAATATTTGTGTATGGCGTTGAGTTCGAATGCAACGCTTATGTACTTGGTTTCACGGGCTATGGGTTGGTTCTACGAGTGGATTGGCTAGCCAGGTATGGTGCCATTCTCTACTGTGAAAAGAGGGTAGTTAGACTGTTGACTAGTAGTAACACCCTGTATTTTCTGTTAATGTTGTAATAACAAATTAAAGAATACTTAATTATAAATGCGAGACTCAAGGGAAAACATGAAAATTTCTTGGCATAGATTGGTTCATGAAATGGTATATTTGGTATACCATTTATTGTAAGCATAATTAAAAGAATAATTATGGCATAATTAAATTAAGATTAATTTACATATATAATTAAACATATATAGAAAATATGTGAAATTAGAAAAGACAAATTATGACTCACTACAGAGTCATTAGGGGCTGAGTTGGCTGTTCTAGATAACTATATCTTGTCTTAATTGTCTTGATTTATTCTGAGATGATCTGACGGCTCCTATTCAATCTAATCTCTATAAAAGCAACCTAATACTTCACCCCTAAATCATATTAAAAATTGAACCTAGAGCCATCGTGCTGCCATTAGACAACCTAAAGTAGCCGCCACTTGAAGCTAACATAGAGACGAACCAAACTAAATCAAAACAACGATTGTCGACATCAAAGGCAAGCATTTCGACTCCAGAATTCAGAATCCAGAAATCAAGGCCTTCGTTCATTGTAAGCGCAATTATCTTTTAGACGTAAATAAATCTAAGACATGATTTGATATGAAGTGAAATTAGAATTATACCATGTTAATTCATATCGATTGATTGTGATGATTTTATCATGAATTGGAATGGTTGTGGATTATTGGATTTGGTATTGGATCTATTTGAAACTATCAATATCATATGCAAATTATGTGTTTCATGTAAAGATCTACATGTATATGTTTTTATGCAAGTTGTAAGTTTTATATTACATCCAAGTCAAGATCTACATGTATATATTCCTATGTTTTATGTTAGATCCATATGTTCATATGTAAGTTGCAAGTTTTATGTTAGATCCATATGTTCATATGTAAGTTGCAAGTTTTATGTTAGATCCACATGCCTATGTTCATATGTCCATATGCAAGTTACAAACTTTATGATTGGATCCATGTCAAGATCCATTTAGGTTCGCATGATTAATGCAAGCTATATAATTTATGATAGATCCAGGTTACGATCTAATTATATATATATATATATATGTCATATGCAAGTTACATGTTAGACCCTAAACTAGATCCTTATTTATATGCAAGTTTGTGTAGTGAATTTATGCAAGTTCACCTTACTAGATCTAGTTTACGCCTATATATTAATGTTATAATCATACATGTTTTGGAATTGGACGTATCATGATTATGTCACATGCTAGTCTATAACTGATGTTTATGCCAAATTACATGATATATGTTGATTGAACCCATGTTATGCATGTTCACTCCTTTATCTCTCGTTTATAGATTGGGCCAATTAGCGGGCCCAATGTCTTTATGTGATTAATGTGAATGAACGAACGGTGGTAACGTTGGGGGTAATTATTAAACCAAAATATGTAAATATGTAGGTGGGCCCAAAACCATGTAATTGGTTAAGGCCATGAATGGTATAATTTATATACCACTGGTCTTGAATTAAAACATGTGACATGAAATATTTGTAGAAATTTGCATATATAAAAATGTAAATCTAGAAAAGACAATATGCCTAACTCGAGGTTAGACTGAGTTGTGGTGTAAACCTGCCCGGAACCGACCGGCACATCCACTAACCACAACAATACCTGTCTAATGTGAGAGGTTAGTGCATCAAGCCCAGAAAAGCCCGAGGTTAGACTGAGTTGTGGTGTAAACCTGCCCGGAACCGACCGGCACATCCAGTAACCACAACAATACCTGTCTAATGTGAGTGGTTGGTGCTTTAATTAATTAGTTAAAGCTCATGAACAATCAAGCTAGAAATGGTGAGGTTAAGTAATTAAGGAAACAGTTAACCAACTTAACAAGACAAGAGTGGTGAGGTTAAGTAATTAATAAAACACTTAACCAACTTAACATGTGAACAAGACAAGATTGGTGGGATTAAGCAATTTAGAAAACACTTAGCCAAATCAACTTGTTAACTAGGCAAGATTGATAGGGGTTAAGTCAAGTCAAGAACACTTAACCAATTTAACATGTTGACTAGAAAAACCCTAGTAACGGGGACCCGTTTCAGCAGTAACCCGCATGAACGTATCAAGGTACCCTGAACTAGGCAGGGTGGGGCACGATTACTGGACTAAATATAAGCGGTCAAAAAGGGCGGTGGTTAGGTGCGTCAGTGTAGGTTCCGACGGAGTATGGGCGTGCATGGGCTCCGGATTGGAAAAAGAAGGCACTGGGCACCAGGCGTACACTTGTGCATCTAGAATCGTGTCAGGGGTTGCCATTATAGGACCCTATAATGGAACCAGCACAAGTACTTTATAATCACATGGGGTCGCATGACACCGAGAATACATGAATGCAAGTAGGAGCCGATCAATACATGAATGGGATCACTTTATCATGAACATACATTGCTGGTTAAACAAGTTCTTAGTGGGTGTAGAGAAGTGAAAGTGGGTGTGATAGCCAAATCTAGTTAAGCCTTACCTTATCTTGTTTTAGGACTACCCTATCCTTGTGCTATCATTCTAAGTTCAGTTTATTCAAGTCAAAGTCTTTTACTTGTTTACATGCTATTAAATAACTGGGCTTACCAGACTTACGTCTGACTCATTTTCCTTTCGCCTCTTTTCTTCCGTTCCCCCCTCCCCGCGTGGTCCGCAGGGAGGGAATACTTCTACTTTACCAGATCAAATTAAAGCTTGAAGACCATAGATGTAAGTCTTGGACTTTTTTTTTTTGAGCCATGGCTATGGTCAAAGACATGTTGGGAATTTATGTCATTTTATTTTCAGTATTGCTTCTTTATGTTTTCAAGACAGATGTAATAATTTGGAAGATTGAAACTATTTGTTGAAATGTTGTATTGAACAAGTATTTATGGAATGAAGTTGGTTTCTTATCCGCTGCTTTAATTATTTGTCTTATAATTTATTAGTATCTTGTACCTTAAAACGCTCCACCGAAGTTAAGGCATTCCCTTTGAGAGTGATCTTAACGGAGGTGGGGTGTTACACTTGGTATCAGAGCTAAAGGTTACCAGATTGGATAAAATTTTTGAAACTATTTTTCAAAAAGAAGTCATAAAGAAGCATTTTCAAGAAAAATGTTGTTTTAATTATTATTTTTAAAAAAAAGGGCATAATCCCCGAAGCCATATGTACTATCCTTCTATCCCTCGTTTTGAATCTTTCCTTTTGTTTCAGCATGTCTAGGGACTTTAACCTACTTGAGGGCGTGCCGGTGCCTGGTTGGTTTAGAAGGTACCTTGAAGCTAGGGCCAATGTAGCAGGCCCAACAGGCGTTCCTCCGCCTCCCCCAGCTGCTCCTCCTCCTCCTACGAGAGGAAATGCTTTCTCAAAGATCATTAGAGATTTTAGATCCATGGGTGGAAAAGACTTCAAGGGTAGTTAATCTTTCGTAGAAGCCAGAAACTGGCTCAAAGAAACTGAAGACTTATTCGTTATCTTTAAAGTAGATGAGAGGCAGAAACTACAGTTGGTGGTGTGGTTGCTCAAAGATGAGGCCTCCTTCTGGTGGGAGGTCACTAATGCTGAAAGACCGATAGAGACTTAGGAGGACTTCAAGGAGAGATTTGAAATGAAGTTCCTCTTACAAGCTAAGCAAAGTCTGCAAATGGTGAAGTTCATATCACTTAAGCAGGGCAACCTATCAGTCAAAGAATATGTCAATAAATTCAATTAGCTTGCCAGATTTGGACTAGAGTTAGTCAACACTCCACACAAGAAGGCTCTCCGTTTTGCCAAAGGACTGAATGAGCCACTGCAAGGCCTGGCAATGTCCCATATACCCATGGGAGCAACTTATGAAAGGCTGGTGGACATGGCTCTGTTGCAAGAGGAGAACAAAGATGGCAAGAAGGAGGTGAAGAAGGAAGAGTCTCAAAATAAGAAAGGAGAGGGATCTCAAAACAAGAAAGTGGACCCCAAGAAAGGCGGGAAGGATAATAAATCCCGTAAGAAGCTGAAGTGCAATTACTGTGGCATACCTGGACATTTGGCTAGGGACTACAGAAAGAAAAAGAGGAAGTTGGGTGTTTGTTTCCATTGCGGGGAAACATGACACTTGGCTAAGGACTGCCCCAAAAGGCAAGGGCAGGTACAGAGAACTGGAGCTTCTTCTGGAGGGTAGGTTCATGCTCTCGTAGCACCTCTACAGGAATGAGGTAGTCATATTTTTATTGAGAGTTTAGTTTATCTGTTTGATAATCCTGTTCGTACTCCCTTTGATTCTGGCGCATCGCACTCTTTTATATCTGCTGCTTTAGTTGAATCTCTGCACCTAGACACCCATATAGTAGAGGATCTTGTGGTTGTTTCAAATCCAATTAGAGGCGCAGTTTATTTGTCAATGGTTTGTTTGGATTTGGAAATCTCTATTCTAAGTGTTGGGTTTAAATGTAATGCTTTTATTTTGGGCTTCACGGGCTATGGGTTGATTCTAGGCATGGACTGGCTATCCAGTAATGGTGCCATCCTTGATTGTGAAAAGAGAGTGGTTAGAATCATGACTCGTCTCGGTAACACTCTCGAAATCTCTTGTAATCCCATGAACTCTGTCATGCTTAGTTATCTTGAATCACTTGATGCGTCTGTAAAGAATTTGCAGTCCGTTAGAGTAGTCCGTGAATACTCAGATGTGTTTGAAGAGGTGAAGTGCTTACCTCCGAAGCGAGAGATAGACTTCCGCATTTACCTTGTTGATAATGCAAAGCCCGTTGCTTTACCCATTAGGCACATGGCCCCAAGGGAGAGAAAGGAGCTCAACAAGCAAATTAAATAGCTGCTTGAAAAGGGGTTCATAAAACGGAGTATTTCTGAATGGGGTGCTCCAGTAGTATTCGCGACCAAAGCTGATGGTTCACTCCGCCTATGCGTAGATTATAGGGAGTTGAACAAGCTGACTAAGAGGAATAGGCACCCCTTCCCAAGAATTGATGATCTGTTTGATCAACTCGCAGGTGCATCCGTTTTCTCCTAAATAGATCTGGCTACTGGGTTCCATCAGCTAAGAGTGGCTGAGGATAGCATTGACAAGACCGCATTCAGGACCCCAGATGGTTTCTTCGAGTGGCTTGTCAAGCCTTTCGGCTTGACAAACGCACCTGCCTATTTTGTAGACTTGATGACAGGGTGTTCCGGGAATTCCTTAATAAATTTGTAGTGGTCTTCGTAGACGACATCTTAATCTTCTCAAAAAGCGAGGACGAACATGTTGTGCATTTAAAGGAAGTTTTAGATACTCTTAGAGCACATCAGCTGAAAGCAAAATTCTCCAAATGCCACTTTTGGAGAGAAGAAGTAAGGTTTCTTGGACATGTGGTGCCCAAAGAGGGGTAGCCATGGACCCCGCAAAAGTAGTCGCGGTGCAAGATTGGAAGATTCCGCGAAATGCAACTGAAGTCCGAAGCTTTCTCGGGCTGGCGGGCTATTATCGAAAGTTCATTAAGGACTTTGCGAAGATCTCAGCTCCGATGACAAGATTGACAAAGAAGAATTTGGATTTTGGTTGGGATTTGGAATGCGACATTGCTTTCCAAGTTTAAAAAGGGCTCTGACAACAGCCCCAGTTCTGACATTGCCTGATGGAAGCAAGATGTTTGCAGTATATACAGACGCGTGAAGAACAGGATTGGGCATTGTCCTAATGCAAGAAGGCAAAGTAGTTTGCTATGGAGGAAGGCAGTTGAAGGTTCATGAGAAGAATTACCCAACTCATGATCAAAGGTTCGAATTATTTACTAATCATAAATCATTAAAATACCTTTTCTCTCAGAAAAATCTTAATTTGAGGCAGCAAATGTGGATGGAATTTCTCGCCTCATATGATTTTGAGATTGGCTATATCCCTGGTAAGGGCAATGTAGTGTAAGACGCCTTGAGTAGAAAGAAGCTGACTTTAAGCCCTCTCTTTATGGAAAGGCAAAGCTTGGAGTTCATAGCAAGCTTTAACTTCAGACCCTCCTCTGAGTTTGTACCTGGCTTGCTAGCAACGTTAGAAGTGCGACCAACTCTATTAGACTCAATCGGAGCCGCGCAAAGAGAAGACCCTCAGCTAGCCGATGTGATGGACAAGTTAATTTGGGGTGAGACTTCTTGTCACCTCAATAGATACTCCATTGATGCCAAGGGCTGGTTGAGACGAGATGGATGACTATGTGTCCTACAAGTAAGGGGTTTGGTAAAGACGGTTCTAGAAGAGGCACATCATTCCAAGCTGACCATACACCCAGGCGGAGACAAAATGTATAAAGACATCAAAAGAGTTTTCTTTTGGAATGACATGAAGAAAGACGTAGTTGAATTTGTTTCTAAGTGTTTAATATGCCAACAAGTCAAGGCGGAGCAGAAGAAGCCTGGTGGTCTGCTCCATCCTTTAGAGGTCCCATAGTGGAAATGGGATAGCATCTCGATGGACTTTACAGATGGGTTGCCTAGGTCAAGAAGGGGCAATACCAGCAATTGGGTAATAGTGGGCAGGCTTACTAAAAGCTGTCACTTCATACCTGTCAAAAGTAGAAGGACTGCCTCATCTCTAGCATCCATATATCTTAAAGAGATAGTTCGACTCCATGGGATACCTCTAGCATAGTAAGTGATCGAGACCCTATCTTTACATGCGAGTTCTGGAGGAGTTTGCAAGAGGCTGTGGGCACACAGCTATGCTTAAGCACGGCCTATCACCCACAAACCGATGGTCAGACGGAAAGGGTGAACAGAGTACTAGATGATCTCTTGAGACTGTGCATTCTTGACTTTGGAGGTGCATGGGAGGATCATCTTCCTTTAGTGGAGTTCGCTTACAACAATAGTTACCAAGCCACCATAGGCATGGCACCCTTCGAGGCTTTGTATGGAAGACCATACCGATCACCAACTTGTTGGTGGTAGTCTATAGATAAGCTCATACTTGGACCAGATATGATCAGAGAAACTTTAGAGAAAGTAGACTTAATACAAGGAGAATGAAGACTGCCCAAGATAGACATAAGTCCTACGCAGACAAAAGAAGGACCGACCTTGAGTTTGAAGTTGGGGACAAGGTGTTTCTTAAAGTATCCCCTTTGAGGAACGTCGTTCGCTTTGGATCCGCAGGAAAGTTAGCACCAAGATTTGTAGGGTCGTTTCCTATCATTGAGAAGATTGGGAAGATGGCTTATAGAGTACACCTACCCGAAAGATTGGCTGGAGTTCATAATGTCTTTCATGTCTCTCACCTGCGAAAGTGCTTACATGAGTCTGCGGAAGTGGTGGAACCAAGCATGTTAGAGGAAGTAGAAGTTAAACGAGAAGCAACTATAAGGAGAGTTCCAACTCATATCTTGGGTACAGAAGTCAAAAAGCGACGCAACCGTGAAGTCAAGCTTGTCAAGGTTCAATGGAGCGACGCTGAGAAAGATGCAACTTGGGAAACTGAGGACAGAATACGCACAACCTACCCTTTTCTTTTTGAGGTTACATCCTTGATCTCTTTTTTCCTTAAGTTTATGCTTGTACCTATCCTTTTGAGTATATCTTCTCGATCCTATCCTTTATCCTTAGGTAGAAACCCATTTGGATGAAAATATGTAATTGAAACATGTTATGGTTGATGGTTGCAAGTGGTTGCTTGTGGATGCATATACACACACGTTAGGAATTAGATCGGCTCAGTCACTTTCATATTGCTTATGCATATATGTATTTGTATATGGATTGAAACTTGATGTGTTACCATATGGACGTTGCATTTGTATGAATGATCGTGCACTCATGTAGAAATTTTGGATAGGAAAATTGCATACATAATGGACTCATGGCACTGACATAATTTGCATTAAGGAGGTCGACTGAATCAGTAGACCGCCTGATTTTGCATTACGTAAGGACATGTACACACACTATGCATATGATCATGAAGCATTAGAAGTCTTTTAAGGACAATGGACGCCTGTGTTTGATGGTTGAGTAGATGGATTATTGGATGGTAAGATATACGTTCTTCTCGACTTGAAGATTTCAGGGACAAAATCCTTAAAGGAGGGGAGAATGTAACACCCCGTATTTTCTATTAATGTTATAATAACAAATTAAAGAATACTTAATTATAAATACGAGATTCAAGGGAAAACATGAAATTTTCTTGGAATAGATTGGTTCATGAAATGGTATATTTGGTATACCATTTATTGTAAGAATAATTAAAAGAACAATTATGGCATTATTAAATTAAGATTAATTTACATATATAATTAGACATATATAGAAAATATGTGAATTTAGAAAAGACAAATTATGACCCACTACAGAGTCATTAGGGGTTGAGTTGGCTGTTCTGGATAACTCTATCTTGTCTTAATGGTCTTGATTTATTCTGAGATGATTCGACGGCTCCTATTCAATCTAATCTCTATAAAAGCAACCTAATACCTCACCCCTAAATCATATTAAAAATTGAACCTAGAGTCGTCATGCTGCCATTAGACAACCTAGAGTAGCCGCCACTTGAAGCTAACATAGAGACGAACCAAACTAAATCAAAACAATGACTGTCTACATCAAAGGCGAATAATTCAACTCCAGAATTCAGAATCCAGAAATCAAGACCTTCGTTCGTTGTAAGCGCAGTAATCTTTTAAACGTAAATAAATCTAAGACGTGATTTGATATAAAGTGAAATTAGAATTATACCATGTTAATTCATATCGATTGATTGTGATGATTTTATCTTGAATTGGAATGATTGTGGATTATTGGATTTGGTATTGGATCTATTTGAAACTAGCAATACCATATGCAAGTTACGTGTTTCATGTAAAGATCTACATGTATATGTTTTTATGCAAGTTGTAAGTTTTATATTAGATCCAAGTCAAGATCTACATGTATATATTCCTATGTTTTATGTTAGATCCATATGTTCATATGTAAGTTGCAAGTTTTATTTTAGATCCATATGTTCATATGTAAGTTGCAAGTTTTATGTTAGATCCACATGCCTATGTTCATATGTCCATATGCAAGTTACAAACTTTATGATTGGATCCATGTCAAGATCCATTTAGGTTCACATGATTAATGCAAGAAATATAATTTATGATAGATCCAAGTTACGATCTAATTATATATATATATATATATATATATATGTCATATGCAAGTTACATGTTAGATACTAAACTAGATCCTTATTTATATGCAAGTTTGTGAAGTGAATTTATGCAAGTTCACCTTATTAGATCTAGTTTACACCTATATGTTAATGTTATAATCATACATGTTTTGGAAGTGTCATAATTATGTCACATGCTAGTCTATAACTGATGTTTATGCCAACATACATGATATATGTTGATTGATCCTATGTTATGCATGTTCCCTCCTTTATCTCTCGTTTATAGATTGGGCCAATTAGCGGGCCCAATGTCTTTATGTGATTAATGTTAATGAACAAACGGGGTAACGTTGGGGGTAATTATTAAACCAAAACATGTAAATATGTAGGTGGGCCCAAAACCATGTAATTGGTTAAGGCCATGAATGGTATAATTTATATACCATTAGTCTTGAATTAAAACATGTGACATGAAATACTTGTAGAAATTTGCATATATAAAAATGTAAATCTAGAAAAGACGAATATGCCTAACCCGTGGTTAGACTGAGTTGTGGTGTAAACCTGCCCGGAACCGACCGACACATCCACTAACCACAACAATACCTGTCTAATGTGAGAGGTTAGTGCATCAAGCCCAGAAAAGCCCGAGGTTAGACTGAGTTGTGGTGTAAACCTTCCCGGAACCGACCGGCACATCCTGTAACCACAACAATACCTGTCTAATGTGAGTGATTGTTGCTTTAATTAATTAGTTAGTTAAAGCTCATGAACAATCAAGCTAGAAATGGTGAGGTTAAGTAATTAAGGAAACAGTTAACCAACTTAACAAGACAAGAGTGGTGAGGTTAAGTAATTAAGAAAACACTTAACCAACTTAACATGTGAACAAGACAAGATTGGTGGGGTTAAGCAATTTAGAAAACGCTTAGCCAAATTAACATGTTAACTAGGCAAGATTGATAGGGGTTAAATCAAGTCAAGAACACTTAACCAATTTAACATGTTGACTAGAAAAACCCTAGTAACGGGGACCCGTTTCAGCAGTAACCCGCATGAACGTATCAAGGTACCCTGAACTAGGCAGGGTGGGGCACGATTACTGGGCTGAATATAAGCGGTCAAAAAGGGCGGTGGTTAGGTGCGTCAGTGTAGGTTCCGACGGAGTATGGGCGTGCATGGGCTCCGGAGTGGAAAAAGAAGGTACTGGGCACCAGGCGTACACTTGTGCATCTAGAATCGTGTCAGGGGTTGACATTAAAGGACTTGATACACCCTATAATGGAACCAGCACAAGTACTTTATAATCACGTGGGGCCGCATGCAACCGAGAATACATGAATGCGAGTAGGAGACGATCAATACATGAATGGGATAACTTTATCATGAACATACATTGCTAGTTAAACAAGTTCTTAGTGTGTGCAGAGAAGTAAAAGTGGGTGTGATAGCCAAATCTAGTTAAGCCTTACCTTATCTTGTTTTAGGAATACCCAATCCTTGTGGTATCATTCTAAGTTCAGTTTGTTCATGTCACAGTCTTTTAATTGTTTACATGCTATTAAATAATTGAGCTTACCAGACTTATGTCTGATTCATTTTCCTTTCACCTCTTTTCTTCCGTTCCCCCTTCCCTCCCCCCCTCCCCCCCAGGTCCGCAGGGAGGGAACACTTCTGCTTGACCAAGCTTGAAGACCGTAGATGTAAGGCTTGGACTTTCTTTTTTTGAGCTATGGCTATGGTCAAAGACATGTTGGGGATTTATGTCATTTTATATTCAGTATTGCTTCTTTATGTTTTCAAGACATATGTAATAATTTGGAAGATTGAAACTGTTTGTTGAAATGTTGTATTGAACAAGTATTTATGGAATGAAGTTGGTTTCTTATTCGCTGCTTTAATTATCTGTCTTGTAATTTATTAGTATCTTGTACCTTAAAACGCTCCACCGAAGTTAAGGCATTCCCTTTGAGAGTGACCTTAACGGAGGTGGTGTGTTACACTAGTTTGGGCAATATTCTCGATATCTCATGCGACCCTAAGGGTTCTGTTATGCTTAGCTACCTAGAATCTCTTGATACATCTATTGATGATTTGCAATCTATTTGAGTAGTCCGTGAGTATGCAGATGTCTTTGAGGAGGTTGGGGGCTTACCTCCAAAACGCGAGATAGATTTCCGTATATACTTGGTAGACAATGCAAAGCCAGTTGCATTGCTTGTGCGCCACATGGCTCCAAGGGAAAGGAGGGGGCTTAGTAAACAAGTGAAAGAGTTGCTTGAGAAAGAGTTCATAAGAAGAAGTATTTTGGAGTGTGGGGCTCCTGTTGTTTTTGCCACAAAGGATGATGGTTCGCTTAGATTGTGCGTGGACTATAGGGAGTTGAATAAGCTCACGAAGAAAAACAGACACCCATTGCCAAGGATAGATGATTTGTTCGATCAGTTGGTTGGTGCTTCGGTTTTCTCGCAGTTGGACTTAGCTACTGGATTTCATCAGTTGAGGGTAGCTGAGGATAGTATAGATAAGACTTCCCTCCCGATGGTTTCTTCGAATGGCTCGTCGTGCCTTTTGGTTTGACAAATGCACCTGCATATTTCGTAGTCTTGATGAGTAGGGTGTTTGGGGAGTTTCTAAACAAGTTCGTGGTGGTCTTTGTGGATGATATTTTGATATTTTCTAAAAGCGAGGAAGAACATGCCCTACATCTTAGGGAAGTCTTAGAGACTCTTTGAGCACATCAACTCAAAGACAAGTTCTCTAAATGTCATTTTTGGAGGAAGGAAGTAAGGTTCTTAGGACATGTGACCTCTAAGGAAGGGATAGCTGTGGATCCCGCGAAGGTGGTGGCAATCCAAGATTGGAAGGTTCCTAAGAATGCAACAGAAGTAAGAAGTTTTCTTGGTTTGGCAGGTTATTACAGAAAGTTCATTAAGGACTTTGCTAAGACATCAGCCCCACTTACACGGTTGACGAAAAAGAATTTGACCTTTTCTTGGGATGTTGACTGTGACGATGTTTTTCAACGTTTGAAGAGGGCATTGACGACAACTCCAGTTTTAGTTTTGCCGAATGGAAGTAAACCATTCACAGTGTATACCGATGCTTGCGGGACAAGGCTTGGTGCAGTTTTGATGCCCGAGGGAAGGGTGATATGCTGTGGTGGAAGGAAGTTGAAAGTCCACGAGAAGAATTACCCTACCCACGACTTAGAGTTAGCTGCCATAGTTTTCGCGCTTAAATCTTGGCGCCATTACTTGCTTGGTGAGAGGTTTGAGTTGTATACAGACCATAAGTCACTAAAATACTTGTTCCCCAAAAAAGATTTAAACTTAAGGTAACAAAGGCGGATGGAGTTCTTAGCATCCAACGATTTTGAGATTGCATATACCCCTGGCAAGGGTAATGTTGTAGTGGACGCCTTGAGTAGAAAGAAGTTGACTTTAAGTCCTTTGTTTGTCGAGCGGCGGAGTTTAGAGTATATATCTACCTTTGACTTTAGACCCTCTATTGAATATGTACCCAGTTTGTTGGCATCTTAGAGGTACGACCTACGCTTTTGGGATAGATAGGTGCGGCACAAAGAGATAACCCACAGTTGATAGAGATAGTAGACCAGCTCATTAGAGGCGAGTCTTCGAGCCATCTTAGTAGGTATACTATCGATGACAAAGGTTGGTTGCATAGGGATGGGTGACTTTGCGTATCTCGAGATGAGGGTTTGAGGAGGACAATCCTTGAATAAGCACAACTTTCTAAGCTGACCATACATCTCGGTTGAGACAAGATGTATAGGGACATGAAGCATGTTTTCTTTTGGGGCGGAATGAAGAAGGATGTGGCTGAGTTCGTTTTCTAGATGCTTAGTGTGCCAGCAAGTCAAGGCTGAGCAAAAGAAGCCAAGTGGTTTGCTTCACCCTTTAGAGGTTCCACAGTAGAAATGGAAAAGTGTTTCCATGGATTTCGTCGATGGGTGGCCGAGGTCAAGGAAGGGTAATACAGGGATTTGGGTAGTAGTATATAGACTTACTAAGAGCGCCCATTTTATTCCCGTTAAAAGTAAAAGAACCGCGATGTGTTTAGCATCTGTTTACCTTCTCTGTTTACCTTCGAGAGAAAGTTTGTTTACATGTCATACCTTCTAGCATAGTAAGCGATCGAGATCCCATTTGCACTAGTGAATTTTGGAAGAGCTTGCAAGAGGCGGTAGGAATGCAATTGTTTTTTAGCACCGCTTATCACCTTCAGACGGATGGCCAAATAGAAAGAGTGAATCGGATTCTAGAAGATCTTTTGAGATTATGTATCTTGGACTTTGGAGGGACATGGGAGGAACATCTTCCATTAGTAGAGTTCGCCTACAACAACAACTATCAAACTAGCATTGGCATGGAACCTTTTGAGGCTCTATGTGGACGACCTTGTCGATCATCGACTTGTTGGTGGGAATCTACGATAAGATTTTGATTGGGTCCGATATGATCAGGGAAACTTTGAAGAAGATAAATTTGATTCGAAAACGTATGAAGACGGCACAGGACCGATAAAAGTCATACGCGTCGGATCTAGATTAACCCTAGAGGGGGGTGAATAGGGTGTATACAATTTATCGATCAATTCAAAACTTACAGGATATTAAAATAATAAACAGATCACAAAATGTAGCAGAAATAAAAGTTTAGAAAATAAATCACACACAGATATACCTAGCTTCGGCAAAATCCTGCCTACTGCTGCATTCCTAAGGTTTCTACTAGGTGTTATAAACAGATCCCGCTTACAATCCCATGTAAACTCGCAGCGCCTGCTCCTATCCTAACTGTGACGGCCTAGAATTTCGCTCGATCTGAATCAGTCGTTAAACCGATCTAGACCGTTCGAAACCCCTGAACGTTGAGAACATGACAAATCAGAACACAACCAGAAGAACATTTCATTGTATATTACAACAATGCATCAGATTACAAGAATATACAGAGTATAAATGAATAAATTACATTCGATAAATATCAGAGATTACAATAAATCACATAGCAGCGGAAAATAATACAAAGCACAACTGAAGGTGATATACGGATACAGAGCTTTCCGGATATCATTCCAGCTGTAAACCAGGATCCTGTGAATATAAATCTGCAAAACCAAAACTACTAGCTGCCCGTGCGGAAAATAGGGGCACCCAGAGTTTAGGTTAAAACAATAAACTCCAGGTCAGTCATGTGACTAGTGTGAGAACTAAAACAGTTATTTAAAACTTTATTTTAAAAGAGAGTAATTCAAGGGACCACGCCGTATAACACGGAACGGGTTTCCTCCCAAGAATACCAGTGCATAGAATAAACAACGCAATGCTTTTTCGAAAAATGAAGCTATTATAAGACCCAGGTCCCATCACACAATGCAACGCAAGCCGGAGGATAGGGTTTTCCCTTATAATAGCCAAACATGCTTGGTACGTTTAAAACAAATCATTTGATACTATAATAAGTGTATAGTGTCAAAACAATTTCAATCATAAATATAAATCATAGACGGCATAGTATCCCATGCTACTATGTCGCCATACTAGGCTCTACAAATAAAGCCGCAATACACGTATTGGAAATTGGATTCCGTCATGAGTCGAGGCAAGGGGCAAGCTCCTCTCCGCGTTCGAGACACTCTAGCAAATGCCTTAGGATTACGCACACTGGGTAACCCTTGGATCGGTTGGGCCGGTCCTCACTTACGTTAGAGGATTGGCAATTCCTGAACACACGTTTCCCGGTCCTTACAGACCTATAATCGAGGCGCCTCATTCCAACAACCACAAAGGTGAAAAGTATATAAATGTCAGGGCTGGTAAGTCACTGACACCACCAAAGCTAGAAAGAAACGTCGTGTTCTCCCAACGGCCCGTATCCCGCTTTTAACTCATACCGAGGTGTGAGGCTCGCGAATACACGTTATACACAAAGCTGCCACGTAGGCGTGCTTTGATCATCCACCACAAGACTTTGCTTTTCAACAGAAGTCTTGATCATTGCATCTTAGCATGCCACACAGGCAATTCATGCCATGCGACTGATGTCCATCGATATACAACCTCTGAGCTCGTACGTCTCAGAGAAGGGCGTTAAGCAAGAGAATAAATTCTCCGCCGCCAAACAGATGTATATTTAATAGAAATCAATCAACACAGAATAAAATCCAATGTCAGACACACAATCCATTTACAAGTCCGTTCTGGGTCTGAACGAAACCGGAGGCACTTTCCTCGCATATCCATCCATCTCCAAGTACGTCTGGACGACCACCAACTATTTCCATCCTCTTGGGTGTACAGCCCAATCAGGATAGTCAGTAATTGCCCAAACGATGTGAAAACTTCCGGTCTTCGACCACCGTCTTCATCTTCGACTTATCGTCGAATCGGTTATTCAGAATGGGTATAAACCCGGACTTTCCGAACAACCCGCGTATATTAAAAACAAATGTTATACAAGCACAACATACGCCTCATTCCAATTCATTAGTCACTAACCGCAAATTAGCAAGAGAACAATTTCCCAAACATTAACCCCGAAGGCCGAAACCAACATCAGATCAATACCCAGGAAACCATTCTTCTTAGCCAACCTACAGCTAGTTTCTAAATTCCACATTCTTAGGGAAAGGTTCCCATTAATTTTATCCAAGATAAATTCTTTTAAATTTATCCTGTAATCTTCCTTTGGATGTCATTTAAAACCAAATTATGGTTTTTCCAACTAGTCGAGATTAGCGAACCACAACGAAGTAATTATTTATTTTATTTCCCAATCCCAACCTATTCATCCCATGAAGCAAAACTGGTAATACTCCATATCTAACACCATGGTGTTATCGGTAAAATTAATTACCATTTCACGTTCAAATCTAATTAAAGATTTAACTATCGCTTTGGAGCGAAACTGGTAATACTCCATTCCCGCTCATTTCTAAATTTGATAATTTAGATTATAGATTCACATTTCAATCTAATTCAGATTCGTTAGAACTCCTTTTACTGGGTTAAAGAACTAGGTGTTATTTAAAACACAGTTCACGACAAACCCAAATCACATTCTATTTGTTATCGGGGTAAAGAACTAGGTGTTATTTAAAACACAGTTCACGATAAACCCATTTCAAATTCAATCAAATATATTAGAAATTCGATTATTTAAAACCCCTTTTTAAATCTAATTCATTCATTTAAAAATAATTGGGTTTTAAATTTAGTCCAAAACTAGTTCATTTCGATAAAAACCCATTTTTATCTTTTCAAATATGGAGTTTTTCATCCCAATTTTCCCAAATCATTTCTTATGATTTTATACAAATTATTACTATTTTTAATAATTTTATTAAGGCCCGTACAGTCGATTTCCAACAATGGCCATCGAACTGCACTTATAGCGACCTTTTTCGAATTTGATTTGGACGTATCTCCAAATCCAACCGTTAGATTTTGAATTTCTAATATTCGTTAGAAAGCTCTTTTCGATACGAACCCAACGGTTTCGGTTTTAGGAGAATCCGACGGTCGGATCTCCCGTAATGTCCGTTTGAAATAAATGGTCGAAATTTACGAACTGCCGCGGCGCGTTCTATTTCAGGCCATTATATTATATATATAATATATATTTCGTCGATTTCTATTTAAAACGAATTATATAAATAGTTTTAAATTCGTTTCAAGAACCATTTCAACTTCTATTTCAATTCAAGTCAAAATTGAATTCTTCTTTATAAATTCGTTTTAAAATTCATTTCTATTTAATTCAAATTTCAATTCAATTTGAATTCGTTTCAATTCGCTTTCCATTCAATTTGAATTCGTTTTCAATTCGATTCAAATTCATTTCTAAATCTTTGTATATTCAATTCATTTCGAAATCGTTTTCTATTCAATTCATTTCGAAATCGTTATATATTCAATTCATTTCGAAATCGTTTTCTATTCAATTCATTTCGAAATCGTTATATATTCAATTCATTTCGAAATCGTTATATATTCAATTCATTTCGAAATCGTTATATATTCAATTCATTTCGAAATCGTTATATATTCAATTCATTTCGAAATCGTTTTCTATTCAATTCATTTCGAAATCGTTATATATTCAATTCATTTCGAAATCGTTATATATTTTATAAAAATTAGGGTATCTATCGTTTGATATTGAATCAGACTTCAACCGTAATTTAGTGAGGGAACGATTTCCTGAATATTAACCCCGAAGGCCGAAACCAACATCAGATTAATATCCAGGAGACCACTCATCTCATCTATTTTCCAATTGATTTCTAATTCTATATATGATAAAGATGTAAATTCTATTATAAAAATATTTCGTTCAACACATGACTAATATCAACGGATGCATATAGTCAACACATGAACCTTTATTTTATATTATTCTTTATTTTCTAAATTGGAATGAGGCCCAATCAATCACCATATAATGTTAATTATATGGATTTTCATACATCACATGTATATAATAGCATTGAAAAATAATCAACCATCAACCAAAGTGCACTACACTGTATAAGCATCAAATATAAATATCTAATGCTTATAACAGCCTGTCAATCAATCGATCGACATATTTAATCAATCAGGATGAGTGAACTTCAAATTTCATCCCAACACCCGTGTAGGGTTTCAAACAATCAAACACAGATTTTATTTGTGCAGTTGGGCGATGTGTAAAATTTATCGACCCAATCAATGTCAGTCAAATCAATGTACATAAACAAACCGTCTGGTTTGTAAATGAATATTTTATTTTATTCACTTTCACGTTAAAAATTATATTTTTAACGATGAAACAATTTATTTTAACTTATGAATTCCTATTCAGTTCATTTACAAAATAAAAATGATATTTTTATTTTACTAACTTATTTTAGAAAATTTCGGCGGCATAACGGCACGATACTAGAAACGGGACAAGGCCTAGCCTTATCCCCGGTCTAGTGAAGGCCCACGCCATTCACACATCAATCAAATCAATTTCATCTCACCAAACAATTCAATTCAAACAAATAATTCAACTAATCTATGCAACCAAACAAACAAGTCCATGGTCTGTGGACGATTGTGTCGGGTGCTACTAAGCACCGTCTGCATCCTAGTATATATATATATAACTAGAAAAATTAAATTGAAAGGTGAGAAATTCTCACATATAGCTATCCTAGCTCCACGGCACTTCTTTTGCAGAAGTCTTCGTCGTTTCGCCTTTTTGTCACCTTCGTTGCCCAAGGCCACTATATATATAAAAATCGAATTTTTACTTCGCTATTCAATATATAAAAATCGAATTTTTATTTCAAAGTTCAATATATAAAAATCAAATTTTTACTTCGCTATTCAATATATAAAAATCGAATTTTTATTTCAAAGTTCAATATATAAAAATCGAATTTTTACTTCGCTAATCAATATATAAAGATCATATTTTTAATATAAAGATTATATTTTTAACTTTTCTATATTATAAAATTTGTATTTTTATTATCCCTATGATATATAAAAATCATATTTTTACACTCCACGTTTTTATATATATATAAAGATCTAATCTTTAACTTCAAAAATATAATCCTTTCCTATACGATAAAAATCCAATCTTTATACACGGTAAAAATCGTTCCTCTTCATAAATAAAAATCGTATTTTCCCCTAATTAAAAATCACATTTTTAATTTTCCTACCACATAAAAATCAGTTTTTTTTTTATATCACCTAAAAGTCAGTTTTTACTAATTAAAATAAAATAAGTTTATAAATCATTTAAAATAAATCAGTATTTTCTGTTTTAAATAAAATAGAAATAAAATAAATTAATTAAAAAGCGACTTACAGAGGAGGGAACTGTGCTGGTGGCGGCAGCAGGGTAGTTGGGGTCGGAGGGGTGGTGGGGCGCCTTGGTTGGTCGGCGACGGCTCAGTTCGGCTAGGGTTCGCGGGTGGTGGGACTGTGGGGTCGCGGAAGGTTCCTGCGTGGAGGAGGGAGGTGGGTTTCGCTCCGGCGGCGGCCTCCAGGAGGAGCACGGCGGCCTACAGGGGGGCGATGACGATGTCGAGCGGTTTTTTTTTTTTCCATTCTGAAAATCGATTTCTGATTTCAGTTTTAACGGGGGGGGCCTGGTTAAAAAGGGGGGGGGGGAAGAGATATATATTATTATTATTTTTCTTTTTAAATTAATTTCTCTCTCCTAAGTTGACTTTTCATACGACCTCGAAACGAGGCCCACCGCCTGTCGTCCATAGCGTTTTACCCCCATTCCGAACACAATGGGATATGTATCGCAAGCTGTTTTGATCGTTACAATCAGTTTCCGTTAAATTTACATTTAAATCACTATATTGAATTTTAAACGTACATTTCGAACTACCGGGGTCACATACTAACTCTAAAAATTCCATAAAAATATTTTCTAGCTTCGTATTGACGATACGGTCCTAACAAAACTAGTTTCGTCGAATTCTGAGACCGTTGGAAAAATGGCCAATTTCCAGTCGATTAAAATCAACTGAAATGGTCGAAACGCGTTTTCCTTTACCACGCTCACACATTGATTCGAAAAATTATGAAATTTGGAATCTAGCAATAACTTGACATCACGGACCCAACAAAACTGGTTTCGTCGAAATCCGAGGTCCTTTGCAAAATGTCCATTTTTTAAGGGCCTGAATTCCATAGCGACTATTCAGAATTTTCATCTGGACATATCTTTTGATTCTCGCTACGAAATTCTGATCTTTCGAATTCGTTGGAAAGATATCATCAATTAGATCCTAATGTTTTTGGTTTCAGTAAAATCCGGATTGTTTTGCACCCGGTACATTCAATTGAAGTTTGAAATCGAATTATCGAACTACCGCGCCATTTTCAATTCTATTTATAATTTAAAATAAATATTTATATTCTAACGACGACGTATATAATATATACGTTCGAATTCTATTCAAAATAAATTCTCGTCGTTTTTATTTAAAATATTCTATTTTAAATATTCAAAATTCGCTAAAATTGCTAAAATAAAAATTTCAAACTAGCTCGCATTTTCGGGTTATTACAATCTCCCCAACTTAAAACTTTTCGTCCCCGAAAAGGAACAAAGTCGAAAGTTGTTTAACAATTCAACTCAACTTCCATTGTTTTGATTACGGCTTAAGTTCTTCAACTTTTCAGTTTCTAAGAACTTTTCAAAAATTTGGCTAACACCCTAAATTTTCGAAAAATTTCGCCATAACCTCCCCTGCACCGGGAGCATCGGGGAATTTCAAATAGCTTCCCCGGTCCTTCAGATCTCAAAAAGAAAAAGAAAAAGCCAAGCGGCTAGCCAATAGGCTCACAAAATCATCATCACCCAAACAAAACAGGAAATTATGTAGTAAACATGTACCTATTTGTCGGGCAAACAAATTTTATTCTCTGCTCTAGCCTCCTTGCGATGACCTGTTCAATGTAAGTATATGTATATGCAAGCAAATGCGACCAATTTTTTTTATACAATTCAATATTTGGTTATATTAGGCATAATGGTTAAAAATTAGCAAACAAATAAACAAACAACACAAACATCAATCAATTAGTGAATTAGAGTTTTCAAATTCATAATTTTGATATATATACAAAAAATCATGTTTTTGATGCCAATTCACAACAATGTGTTCTAGCTATATTAGTTTTGGTTCTCACACCAGTCTAATGGAAATATATAGATATCACACCTTCGTTACTCGAACATGAATACTAATGACAACTAGTCAATCATCAGAATCATCTTCGGGCCACTAGAGTATGATTCCATATCTATCCAATATATTAAAACTTCGAATATACGTTCATGACGCGTATACGCGAAATCTTTATATACGGGATTGTCCATATTCAAAGTAAATAAATAATCAAATACGTTTTATAAATGGTTTAAATTTTCAAAACAAAATTGTTTTCATTTGAAAAATATACTCTTCACACTCGTTCTAGGATACTACTGATCCTATCTCTAACGAGCCATTCTAATTGGATGTTACTAATCCAATATCTGATGAATTTTTTCGTATGGTTCTAATGTGTCTTGTTCTCGAGCTCTGTAAACCAAAGCTCTGATACCAAATGTGACGGCCTAGAATTTCGCTCGATCTGAATCAGTCGTTAAACCGATCTAGACCGTTCGAAACCCCTGAACGTTGAGAACATGACAAATCAGAACACAACCAGAAGAACATTTCATTGTATATTACAACAATGCATCAGATTACAAGAATATACAGAGTATAAATGAATAAATTACATTCGATAAATATCAGAGATTACAATAAATCACATAGCAGCGGAAAATAATACAAAGCACAACTGAAGGTGATATACGGATACAGAGCTTTCCGGATATCATTCCAGCTGTAAACCAGGATCCTGTGAATATAAATCTGCAAAACCAAAACTACTAGCTGCCCGTGCGGAAAATAGGGGCACCCAGAGTTTAGGTTAAAACAATAAACTCCAGGTCAGTCATGTGACTGGTGTGAGAACTAAAACAGTTATTTAAAACTTTATTTTAAAAGAGAGTAATTCAAGGGACCACGCCGTATAACACGGAACGGGTTTCCTCCCAAGAATACCAGTGCATAGAATAAACAACGCAATGCTTTTTCGAAAAATGAAGCTATTATAAGACCCAGGTCCCATCACACAATGCAACGCAAGCCGGAGGATAGGGTTTTCCCTTATAATAGCCAAACATGCTTGGTACGTTTAAAACAAATCATTTGATACTATAATAAGTGTATAGTGTCAAAACAATTTCAATCATAAATATAAATCATAGACGGCATAGTATCCCATGCTACTATGTCGCCATACTAGGCTCTACAAATAAAGCCGCAATACACGTATTGGAAATTGGATTCCGTCATGAGTCGAGGCAAGGGGCAAGCTCCTCTCCGCGTTCGAGACACTCTAGCAAATGCCTCAGGATTACGCACACTGGGTAACCCTTGGATCGGTTGGGCCGGTCCTCACTTACGTTAGAGGATTGGCAATTCCTGAACACACGTTTCCCGGTCCTTACAGACCTATAATCGAGGCGCCTCATTCCAACAACCACAAAGGTGAAAAGTATATAAATGTCAGGGCTGGTAAGTCACTGACACCACCAAAGCTAGAAAGAAACGTCGTGTTCTCCCAACGGCCCGTATCCCGTTTTTAACTCATACCGAGGTGTGAGGCTCGCGAATACACGTTATACACAAAGCTGCCACGTAGGCGTGCTTTGATCATCCACCACAAGACTTTGCTTTTCAACAGAAGTCTTGATCATTGCATCTTAGCATGCCACACAGGCAATTCATGCCATGCGACTGATGTCCATCGATATACAACCTCTGAGCTCGTACGTCTCAGAGAAGGGCGTTAAGCAAGAGAATAAATTCTCCGCCGCCAAACAGATGTATATTTAATAGAAATCAATCAACACAGAATAAAATCCAATGTCAGACACACAATCCATTTACAAGTCCGTTCTGGGTCTGAACGAAACCGGAGGCACTTTCCTCGCATATCCATCCATCTCCAAGTACGTCTGGACGACCACCAACTATTTCCATCCTCTTGGGTGTACAGCCCAATCAGGATAGTCAGTAATTGCCCAAACGATGTGAAAACTTCCGGTCTTCGACCACCGTCTTCATCTTCGACTTATCGTCGAATCGGTTATTCAGAATGGGTATAAACCCGGACTTTCCGAACAACCCGCGTATATTAAAAACAAATGTTATACAAGCACAACATACGCCTCATTCCAATTCATTAGTCACTAACCGCAAATTAGCAAGAGAACAATTTCCCAAACATTAACCCCGAAGGCCGAAACCAACATCAGATCAATACCCAGGAAACCATTCTTCTTAGCCAACCTACAGCTAGTTTCTAAATTCCACATTCTTAGGGAAAGGTTCCCATTAATTTTATCCAAGATAAATTCTTTTAAATTTATCCTGTAATCTTCCTTTGGATGTCATTTAAAACCAAATTATGGTTTTTCCAACTAGTCGAGATTAGCGAACCACAACGAAGTAATTATTTATTTTATTTCCCAATCCCAACCTATTCATCCCATGAAGCAAAACTGGTAATACTCCATATCTAACACCATGGTGTTATCGGTAAAATTAATTACCATTTCACGTTCAAATCTAATTAAAGATTTAACTATCGCTTTGGAGCGAAACTGGTAATACTCCATTCCCGCTCATTTCTAAATTTGATAATTTAGATTATAGATTCACATTTCAATCTAATTCAGATTCGTTAGAACTCCTTTTACTGGGTTAAAGAACTAGGTGTTATTTAAAACACAGTTCACGACAAACCCAAATCACATTCTATTTGTTATCGGGGTAAAGAACTAGGTGTTATTTAAAACACAGTTCACGATAAACCCATTTCAAATTCAATCAAATATATTAGAAATTCGATTATTTAAAACCCCTTTTTAAATCTAATTCATTCATTTAAAAATAATTGGGTTTTAAATTTAGTCCAAAACTAGTTCATTTCGATAAAAACCCATTTTTATCTTTTCAAATATGGAGTTTTTCATCCCAATTTTCCCAAATCATTTCTTATGATTTTATACAAATTATTACTATTTTTAATAATTTTATTAAGGCCCGTACAGTCGATTTCCAACAATGGCCATCGAACTGCACTTATAGCGACCTTTTTCGAATTTGATTTGGACGTATCTCCAAATCCAACCGTTAGATTTTGAATTTCTAATATTCGTTAGAAAGCTCTTTTCGATACGAACCCAACGGTTTCGGTTTTAGGAGAATCCGACGGTCGGATCTCCCGTAATGTCCGTTTGAAATAAATGGTCGAAATTTACGAACTGCCGCGGCGCGGCGCGTTCTATTTCAGGCCATTATATTATATATATAATATATATAATATATATTTCGTCGATTTCTATTTAAAACGAATTATATAAATAGTTTTAAATTCGTTTCAAGAACCATTTCAACTTCTATTTCAATTCAAGTCAAAATTGAATTCTTCTTTATAAATTCGTTTTAAAATTCATTTCTATTTAATTCAAATTTCAATTCAATTTGAATTCGTTTCAATTCGCTTTCCATTCAATTTGAATTCGTTTTCAATTCGATTCAAATTCATTTCTAAATCTTTGTATATTCAATTCATTTCGAAATCGTTTTCTATTCAATTCATTTCGAAATCGTTATATATTCAATTCATTTCGAAATCGTTTTCTATTCAATTCATTTCGAAATCGTTATATATTCAATTCATTTCGAAATCGTTATATATTCAATTCATTTCGAAATCGTTATATATTCAATTCATTTCGAAATCGTTATATATTCAATTCATTTCGAAATCGTTTTCTATTCAATTCATTTCGAAATCGTTATATATTCAATTCATTTCAAAATCGTTATATATTTTATAAAAATTAGGGTATCTATCGTTTGATATTGAATCAGACTTCAACCGTAATTTAGTGAGGGAACGATTTCCTGAATATTAACCCCGAAGGCCGAAACCAACATCAGATTAATATCCAGGAGACCACTCATCTCATCTATTTTCCAATTGATTTCTAATTCTATATATGATAAAGATGTAAATTCTATTATAAAAATATTTCGTTCAACACATGACTAATATCAACGGATGAATATAGTCAACACATGAACCTTTATTTTATATTATTCTTTATTTTCTAAATTGGAATGAGGCCCAATCAATCACCATATAATGTTAATTATATGGATTTTCATACATCACATGTATATAATAGCATTGAAAAATAATCAACCATCAACCAAAGTGCACTACACTGTATAAGCATCAAATATAAATATCTAACGCTTATAACAGCCTGTCAATCAATCGATCGACATATTTAATCAATCAGGATGAGTGAACTTCAAATTTCATCCCAACACCCGTGTAGGGTTTCAAACAATCAAACACAGATTTTATTTGTGCAGTTGGGCGATGTGTAAAATTTATCGACCCAATCAATGTCAGTCAAATCAATGTACATAAACAAACCGTCTGGTTTGTAAATGAATATTTTATTTTATTCACTTTCACGTTAAAAATTATATTTTTAACGATGAAACAATTTATTTTAACTTATGAATTCCTATTCAGTTCATTTACAAAATAAAAATGATATTTTTATTTTACTAACTTATTTTAGAAAATTTCGGCGGCATAACGGCACGATACTAGAAACGGGACAAGGCCTAGCCTTATCCCCGGTCTAGTGAAGGCCCACGCCATTCACACATCAATCAAATCAATTTCATCTCACCAAACAATTCAATTCAAACAAATAATTCAACTAATCTATGCAACCAAACAAACAAGTCCATGGTCTGTGGACGATTGTGTCGGGTGCTACTAAGCACCGTCTGCATCCTAGTATATATATATAACTAGAAAAATTAAATTGAAAGGTGAGAAATTCTCACATATAGCTATCCTAGCTCCACGGCACTTCTTTTGCAGAAGTCTTCGTCGTTTCGCCTTTTTGTCACCTTCGTTGCCCAAGGCCACTATATATATATATAAATCGAATTTTTACTTCGCTATTCAATATATAAAAATCGAATTTTTATTTCAAAGTTCAATATATAAAAATCGAATTTTTACTTCGCTAATCAATATATAAAAATCGAATTTTTATTTCAAAGTTCAATATATAAAAATCGAATTTTTACTTCGCTAATCAATATATAAAGATCATATTTTTAATATAAAGATTATATTTTTAACTTTTCTATATTATAAAATTTGTATTTTTATTATCCCTATGATATATAAAAAATCATATTTTTACACTCCACGTTTTTATATATATATAAAGATCTAATCTTTAACTTCAAAAATATAATCCTTTCCTATACGATAAAAATCCAATCTTTATACACGGTAAAAATCGTTCCTCTTCATAAATAAAAATCGTATTTTCCCCTAATTAAAAATCACATTTTTAATTTTCCTACCACATAAAAATCAGTTTTTTTTTTATATCACCTAAAAGTCAGTTTTTACTAATTAAAATAAAATCAGTTTATAAATCATTTAAAATAAATCAGTATTTTCTGTTTTAAATAAAATAGAAATAAAATAAATTAATTAAAAAGCGACTTACAGAGGGGGGAACTGTGCTGGTGGCGGCAGCAGGGTAGTGGGGGTCGGAGGGGTGGTGGGGCGCCTTGGTTGGTCGGCGGCGGCTCAGTTCGGCTAGGGTTCGCGGGTGGTGGGACTGTGGGGTCGCGGAAGGTTCCTACGTGGAGGAGGGAGGTGGGTTTCGCTCCGGCGGCGGCCTCCAGGAGGAGCACGGCGGCCTACAGGGGGGGCGATGACGATGTCGAGCGGTTTTTTTTTTTCCATTCTGAAAATCGATTTCTGATTTCAGTTTTAACGGGGGGGGCCTGGTTAAAAAGGGGGGGTGGGAAAGAGATATATATTATTATTATTTTTCTTTTTAAATTAATTTCTCTCTCCTAAGTTGACTTTTCATACGACCTCGAAACGAGGCCCACCGCCTGTCGTCCATAGCGTTTTACCCCCATTCCGAACACAATGGGATATGTATCGCAAGCTGTTTTGATCGTTACAATCAGTTTCCGTTAAATTTACATTTAAATCACTTTATTGAATTTTAAACATACATTTCGAACTACCGGGGTCACATACTAACTCTAAAAATTCCATAAAAATATTTTCTAGCTTCGTATTGACGATACGGTCCTAACAAAACTAGTTTCGTCGAATTCTGAGACCGTTGGAAAAATGGCCAATTTCCAGTCGATTAAAATCAACTGAAATGGTCAAAACGCGTTTTCCTTTACCACGCTCACACATTGATTCGAAAAATTATGAAATTTGGAATCTAGCAATAACTTGACATCACGGACCCAACAAAACTGGTTTCGTCGAAATCCGAGGTCCTTTGCAAAATGTCCATTTTTTAAGGGCCTGAATTCCATAGCGACTATTCAGAATTTTCATCTGGACATATCTTTTGATTCTCGCTACGAAATTCTGATCTTTCGAATTCGTTGGAAAGATATCATCAATTAGATCCTAATGTTTTTGGTTTCAGTAAAATCCGGATTGTTTTGCACCCGGTACATTCAATTGAAGTTTGAAATCGAATTATCGAACTACCGCGCCATTTTCAATTCTATTTATAATTTAAAATAAATATTTATATTCTAACGACGACGTATATAATATATACGTTCGAATTCTATTCAAAATAAATTCTCGTCGTTTTTATTTAAAATAATCTATTTTAAATATTCAAAATTCGCTAAAATTGCTAAAATAAAAATTTCAAACTGGCTCGCATTTTCGGGTTATTACACTAACCGTACGCTCAAAACCCTAGATTGACCGATATCCCCTCGATCAGATTTGCCCTGAATACGATCCCGTAATCAGTAACCTAGATTTTACAGACTCTAACAACTGTTCAGACGCAAATGAAAAGTAAAAATCAAAATAAAGAACAAAAAACCTTGATTTAAAACCCTAGAAATAAAAAGAGGGTTATCCCCTTTATTTGAAAGTTGACTAGCCCTTTCTCAAAAATGTTGCACTACTTCTTTTCATTTGCACGATCCCTTTCCTCTTTAGAAAAAATGGCGGCGGCAATGTTAATTAGGGCTTTTCAATCTTCTTTAGATCGAAACAACGATGTGATAAGAGTGCTCTAGATTATTGGTCTTTGAAGGCCCTCGTCTTTATAGCTTGCTTTCTGATGTCGATTTGCTTGAGCTCTCACTTGAACGAAACCCTAAAAAAATGTGAGTAATTCGGATTTAATTCTTTTCTTGAAATTGTGATGCTTGGTTTCAATAATATTGCCATGATGTATTTGGTGTTTTTATAGGGTAAAATAGACCCTAACACACTCTGATTTCATTGGAAAATTATTCGATCTGATTTAGCCCGATTTCCCTTTTTGACATTCTTGAATTAAAAATGATTCCTTGGTGGGCTCGATGACATTAGATGCTAGATTGAACTCGATTGTGGCCCCTTGCATAAATTCTGCACTGTCTTATTCAATACTGGAAATAATGAATTGAAATTGTCCCCTAAAATCTCAAATGGCTTGCTCGACACTAAAATGTGAACCTGGTCCTAAATTTGATTGATTTCCTCATTTAAAATTCTTGGCATATATCTAAGGCTTTGCTTGGTCAACACATGCTCTTTCTGAAAACATGTGTATTTTATTTTTGCCAAAATGATTCTATATAAAAACTGCACGATTTCTGCCTATGGCTTAATGGATCCAATATTCGAATGCACCATTCTGGAAATGTATCTATTTGTTGAATGAAATTCCAGAGTGATCCAAAACTGGTAAGTAATGAAATCACACTTGCCCAAAAAATTTTGCTTAAAAAAACTGCTTCTTGATTGCTTGCCAATAACATGCTGTCCAAAACTGGAAAATATTTACTAGTGAAAAACTGGATGAATGTGCATTGATTTCTTGTCACACATTTTGATTACTGAAATCTTGGAACCACATAAGCACTTGCACATATTACACTGCTCCATTCATGGCAAAATTTGCAGTTCACCTTGGTTGTACTCTTTCACCTTGCTGCACTTCCTAAAGCTGATGCACTCAAGTATATGTTTGCATGTATACTTGTACACATGTTTAACCATGAATTCAATCTTAAAATTTATGCTGCCATGAATGTTTCTTCAACCATTTTGCTTTGTAAAACTGCTGATCATGTTTTTCTTGTTCAACATCATTGTGAACCTTCATGGCACCTTGCTGCACTGTCACTTTGATTGGTGTGTTAATTTTAATGTGTACACTGGCCTTGACTCTGTTCTTTGTCAATATGAATGCATACTTGCCAAAAATAAACTTTTTGCCATGCTTTATTCATTAGCTATGTCAACTGACTTGTGCTCGACCATATTGAGAAGTGTTGATCAAGTTGAGCTTGAGTGGCATGCTTGTGTTCATACTGCTATTACTACTCCACCATGGCTGTCATACATTATTTAGTACACACATGAACCATGTATTGTGTCCTGCCTGTCTATGCTGAACCATAGTTACACCATGTCCACTATGTTCACTTTTGCTATTTGAATACTTGATTTAGAACATTCATGACACCTTTTAACTTGCTGAATTTGTTTTTTTGGGCATGTCATTGAAATCAATCTGCCTTCATTTGTTTGCATGTATATGTTGTGTTGCTGCGGCCATGTTGACATTGATTGTGAAACCATCCTTTGATCTTTTGTAGCTGCACCATCCATTTTTTCATTTGTGTAACTGTTGCACCTGTACATTTCTATTTGGCTCACATATATTCAACTGAACCATTTTGTATTGTCTTGACTTGTAAGGTTGCTCAGCCATTACTGTTGTGCTGCCTCAACCATATTCATATGCATTGAGTCGAGATGGTCCACGTGGCTACTCCTCAGTTGCACACTGATTGGCGAGGTAGTGCACACATGTATATCTATACACGTGTGTATATGCAGCCATCAGATAAAATTTCCTGTCCATGCACTGAAATATTCTGCATATACACAGACTGCCTTGTGGTATTTACAGTGTATCACTGTGAATATCATAAGCTGTATAGACACAGTCGGATAAATTGATAAATCAGATTGAGTCAGAAAAATGATGAGGAACACATCGAAATTCTGAGGCACATAAATTTTCAAAATAAAAATTATATTCACTAGACTTTAGAATATTATTTTTATTCTAGATACTGTGTGTGTTTATGTATGTGACAGGTATGGAGACTGGACTGACTGAAAGCTGTGAAGGCAGAAGACAAAAGACTAAGAGATAGAGTCAGTGAATGTAAATGTATCAATGAATGTATATGGATATGAAAATATAAAATGAGTGATTGTATATATATATATATATGAGAAGTATAGACAGAGTGTAATAGTGAGGAGCAGTGTAACAACAGAATTGTACAGATGTTTGTATTAAACAAATTTGTTTGAAATAAAATATTATTTTATTGTGCTCAAATTTGTGTTCAAGCAAATTTGTTTATCGTATTCTGTTTATATACAAGTACAATGTCATGTGAAGACTATATAAATAGTGGAGTTATTAATAGTTGTACTATTTGAAAGTTTGAAATATAATATTCAATTTAAATAAAATACTGTATGAATATATGAATGTCTGTACAGTCGTATTCTATTTAAATATAAATATTATATTCCTGCCTATGATGTATATATGAAACAGTACAATAACAAACACATTTATAATAATATATATTTGTTTGTTATCATCAAACAAAAATCATATAATTGTATATACAACACCATTATATATAACAATCTCCCCCTTTTGATGATGACAAACAAATATTAAGATTTCGAATCCTATAAATGTGTTTGGCAATGAAGAACTGAACTCCCCCTATTTGGATGCTCCCCCTACAACAAAAACTCCCTCTATAACTGTGCATGAGTGAAAAGAATGTAGAAAATGAATTGAAATTTTAAAAATTAAAATATTTATAAAATGTTCACTCATAAATCATAATCTCAGCCCATTCTCCTCCTTTTGTTATCATCAAAAGGATACAGAATATAAAATACAGATGAACAAAGACTAGTAATATAATTTCAGCTTAAGAGGAAGAACGGTCATCATAATCTCAATTAGTCAAACAAAAATCATAATATACAAAGAATTGGTGGTATATTTCACATTGTAGAGAATGACGGATTTATGATGAAAATTATATATAATGGAGAGAGTTTCAAAAATATGAATATTTTCCAATTATTTTCAAAAGACTTTTGTAAAATTGAACACAAAACAGTGATGGATTTGGACTATAATTATAAATTCAACTTAAGTAACGCAATCAAATAGTCTTAAATCCCAGTAGCTATCAATCAACAAATCATAATACGTCATAAAATATTAACACATTTCACAAGTTAGAAAATGGATTGATAGGTTGGTTTTTACATACCGAGGAGAAATTCATATTAATTTCTATTTATAGCACATTCTTTCCTGTTCTTTTATTTTTATTTAAGAGTACACAGACCAGCATAACCAGAGCTTGGATTTTTAAATGAGGTCTGTCGCAGCTTAAATTATAAGTTATCTCTCAACTATGCATGACTAGAGCTTGGATTTTTAAATGAGACTGGAGACACACTTATGTATTTACTAAATTATCATTTCATCTTTAAAAGGAAAAACTCCTCGGTATATAAAACCAATATGGATGATAGAAATGTGATAGGTACAGAAATGGTTTGTGAAATAAATTTCTAAATTAATAATATTATGAAATATGCTCGACTGTACCGGGATCGTTGAAAATTTTCAATTGTCACTAATTCTGAAAAATAACATAGTCCCATTTCTATCACGAATATTCCCACAGTTTATTCAAAAAGATTTTATTTTTTTAAATATTAAACTCTCCACATTAATATAAAAAACATGATGGGTGACAGAATAATGGTAGATAAAGAAGATGGTCGTGAAATAATCGCCAATTCAAAGATATTATAATAAATGTTCAACCACCATGAAAATCCAAATAAAATCCCCTCTTGTTGTGAAATATATTGTAGTCATAACTCATCACAATTTCAAAATCCGATAATAATTTGATGAATTATAAATACAGTACAATTTGGATATTGATTTCAATTTCTGAATGAATAATCAATAAATAATTTTAAAATTGAAAATCAATTACAAGAGGAATATGAAGATCTATACAAGACAAGAGGAATTACAAAATATATGTACTGAAAAATATTTAGCACTTCTAAACTGATACCACATGATGTCTCTATTAATGAGGATTATAACATGACACTGGAGACAAACAAGGGTAATTCAGACAACAGAATTTTAACCATAAAGGCCAAGTAGACAAAACAATAGATTAGACACATTTATCAGAGCAACAAATAGTTTTACTCAACACAAGCAGTTATTTGAAAACATTTTTCAAAACAGTATCAAAGCAGCACAGAAATCAGTTTCAAATCAAAACTCGTCTGGATGACGGTCACATAAGATGATTCATGATCCAAGATTAAAAATACCGTTTATATTAAATCATTTGATGGAATATGAAAAGATCGAGATTCAATGAATCAGTCACACCAGATTATAAATTTTAAATTCACAATATGTGTGAGATTCAAGAAATCAATAATTACAAATGATTTTAAATAAACAAATATTAAAAAAAAACCATGAAATAACACTAAGTTTCAAGTCCGATTTTTCAAAGAATTTTTCCAAAATTATTTCTGACAAGCCCAAAGAATTTTTCAAAATATTTACATTAAGTTTGAGTAATAATTCATGATCCATAAATTAAATTAATTTATTTGAAATCACTTGAATCAGTGTCAAGTTTTGAGATATAATGAAACAGTCAAACAATATTGATAATTTTAAATGTAAGAGGTGTGTGAAATTCAAAATATCAAGAATTTCGTATGATTTCAAAAAAAACAAATTTCAACCATAATTATCATGAATAATGATGAATCTCAAGATGTATCACTGATTCAAGATAATTCCAAATATCCAAGCCAATCAAAAAATCAATGAAATTATCACAACTGATGAATAGCAGTGTGCTGTAATGAGTATAATATTTCAAGTTTTTCTAAAATGAATTAGAAGAACCTCAAAACAACAGTGGTGTGTGAAATTTCATTAAACTTTCAGATCTTCAAGAATTTAGAATCCTAATTAACAGTGTTCAAGATATGACAAGAATACATCAACACTATTATGAATTCAGAAATCAAAAAAATAAACTTCAAAACAATTGCAGATATTTTCAAGTTTAAATTCAAGATCTGGAAATTATTAAAGACATTAGAGTTCTATTCAAATAAAGCAAATTTCCATAAGATCATGAATGTTGTAATTGGAAGTTAATGAAGCCCAAAAGAAGTTATAATGAAATGACAGTGACATATTAACCAAGAAAAATCAAAAAAAAAAAAATCCAGAAGGGTAGAAGGAGAATACACAAAGATAAAGAAAAATATTTACAAAGATGAGTTTAGAGGTTATACCTGAAATTGATGTAAATAATAGAATCTCTAACTCATCAGATCTTGGCTAAAGGAACTGTAAATGATACAGAATTATAGACCAACTTGATTTCATATTTCCTTTCAGCACAGCAGTTCCTCGGCCACCTTCGGTACCTAAAAGTTTAAAGGATTGAGTGGTCTAATAAAATTTGTAAAATCACTCTCAATTATATATGTACGTTTTGGTACCCAAACCTGTTTGTATAACAAACCATCAGAATTTACAAAAGTGCCTTTAGGGATCCAAATTTGTTTGAATTTAGACGAATTCATTTTATTTCTTTTTAGGGTACAAGAAAGATTAAATGGTTTGTTATAAAATAAATTCTTATTTCGTTTATGATTCATAAAATCTTTTGAATTGCCAGAGTTTAAAATTTCAAAACAATCTTTTCCAAAACAATTTGAAGAGTTTTCAAAATCATTTGAATTCAGCCTATCAAAATGATTGATATTCCCAAAGCCAAGTCCACTTTTATTTCTTGATGAAAATTGATTTTTCAACAATATATTTAATGATTTTTCACATTTGAAAATTTAGCCAATATTGTTTCAAGTTGTTGAATTTTAGATTTAAAATCACTATTTACTTTCATTAATTCTGAACAATGGTTTCTAGTGATCTTACTCTTTTCAAAATCAGTTTTCAAAACCAAATTTTCATCATTAAGAGATTTAATTTTGGTTTGGACTCAACAATCTCAGATTCAAAATGTTTTCGACTTTCAGTTTCAAATTTCTTGAGATTTTCCATCTCAATTTCTAGCTCATTCAGAATAGACTCAGTTTTCGACAAATTTTCTTTTTCAAAAATTTCAAGTTTGGAATTTTCAGACGTCTTGAAATTATCCAATTCCTTTTGCAAAAAATTGTTTTGAAAAATTAGTTCATTCTCGTTTTCTTTTAAAATCATGATTTCATTTTCAAGTCTTTTGAGATCTTCATTTTGATGAACTAAATCAGCTTTGAATTTGATACAATTTTTGTAGTCGGAGTTTTCTAAATTTCTGACATTTACAAGTTTTAATTCCAAAATGTTATTTTTGGTAATCAACTCAAGTTTCTCAGATTTCAAATATTTATTTTTAGATTTGAGACTATCAACAGCTTTTGTTAATTCAGTACAAAAATGAATTAAATCTTCATATGAATAACCTCCTATCTCATCATCTGTTGAGTCTCCATCATCTGATTCATCCTTGGTAAATCCAATCAAGCAAAATTCTAAACTTGAGTTGTCCTTGTGGGGTTTTGAGCAATTTTTGTCGTTTCGTCCATACTTTGCATCAAGAGTTCTCCATATTTCCTCCGCAGTTAAACTACAGGAGACAAATTTAAATTGATCAATACTAAGGCAAGAAAAAATAATGTTCATAGCACGAGTATTGATAGCTTTACACTTTTTATCCGACAGATATCCTCCATTAATAACAATATTCCAATATTTAATATGAACATATTTTAAATAAATTTTCATTTTTAATTTCCAATTTAAAAAAATTTGTTCCATTGAAAATAGGTGGAATATTACTAGATTGACTCTCAATGGACTGACAAGTAGGGTTACCCATGACTTTAGAGTTAAAGAAAATACCTGTTTTGATACCACTTGTTGTATCTAGATTAACCCTGAAGGGGGGATGAATGGGGTTTATACAATTTATCGAATAGTTCAAAACTTATAGAATATTAAAATAATAAACAGATCACAGAATGTAGCAGAAATAAATGTGCAGAAAATAAATCATACACAGATATACCAAGCTTCGGCAAAATCCTGCCTACTGCTGCATTCCTAAGGTTTCTACTAGGTGTTATAAACAGATACCGATTACAATCCCATGTAAACTCGCAGCGCCTGCTCCTGTCCTAACCCTACGCTCAAAACTCTAGACTGACCGATATCCCCTCGATCAGATTTCCCCTGATTACGACCCCTTAACCAGTAACCTAGATTTTGCAGAATCTAGCAATTGTTCAGACGATTTACAAATGAAACGTAAAAATCAAAATAAAGAACAAAAACCCTTGATTTAAAACCCTAGAAATAAAAAGAGGGTTATCCCTCTTACTGAAAGTTGACCGACCCTTTCTCAAAAATGTTGCACCACTTCTTTTCATTTGCACGATCCCTTTCCTCTTTGGAAAAAATGGCGGCGACAATGTTAATTAGGGTTTTCAATCTTCATTAGATCGAATCAATGACGTAATAAGAGTGCTCTAGATTATTTTTCTTTGAAGTCCCTCGTCTTTGTATCTTGCTTTCTGATGTCGATTTGCTTGAGCTCTCACTTGAACGAAACCCTAAAAAATTGTGAGTAATTCGGATTTGATTCTTTGCTTGAAATTGTGATGCTTGGTTTCGATAATATTGCCTGATGTATGTGGTGTTTTTATAGGGTAAAATAAACCCTAACGCACTCTAATTTCATTAGAAAATGATTTGATCTGATTTAGCCCGATTTCCCTTTTTGACATTCTTGAATTAAAAATGATTCCTTGATGGGATCGATGACATTAGATGATATATTGAACTCGATTGTGGCCCTTTGCATAAATTTTGCACTGTCTTACTCAATACTCGAAAGAATGAATTGAAATTGTCCCCTAAAATCTCGAATGGCTTGCTCGACACTAAAATGTGAACCTTGTCCCGAATTTGATTGATTTCCTCATTTGAAATACTTGGCATATATCCTAGGCTTTGCTTGGTCATCACATGTTCATTTCTCGAAACATGTGTATTTTATTTTTGCCAAAATGATTCTGTATAAAAACTGCATGATTTCTGCCTATTGCTTAATTGCTCCAATATTCGAATGCACCATTCTGGAAATTTATCTATTTGTTGAATGAAATTCCAGAGTGATCCAAAACTGGTAAGTAATGAAATCACACTTGCCCAAAAATGTTTGCTTAAAAAAACTGCTTCTTGATTGCTTGCCAATAACATGCTGTCCAAAACTGGAAAATATTTACTAGTGAAAAACTGGATTAATGTGCATTGATAATTTGTCGCACATTTTGATTACTGAAATCTTGGAACCACATAAGCACTTGCACATATTACACTGCTCCATTCACGGCAAAATTTGCAGTTCACCTTGGTTGTACTCTTTCACCTTGCTGCACTTCCTAAAGCTGCTGCACTCAAGTATATGTTTGCATGTATACTTGTACACATGTTTAACCATGAATTCAATCTTGCTGCCATGAATGTTCCTTCAACCATTTTGCTTTGTAAAACTGCTGATCATGTTTTGCTTGTTCAACATCATTGGGAACCTTCATGGCACCTTACTGCACTATCACTTTGATTGCTGTGTTGATTTGAATGTGTACACTGGCCTTGACTATGTTCTTTGTCAATATGAATGCACACTTGCCAAAAATAAACTTTTTGCCATGATTTATTCATTAGCTATGTCAACTGACTTGTGCTTGACCATATTGAGATGTGTTGATCATGTTGAACTTGAGTGGCATGCTTGTGTTCATACTGCTATTACTACTCCACCATGGCTGCCATACATTATTTAGTACACACATGAACCATGTATTGTGTCCTGTCCATCTATGCTGAACCTTGTTACACCATGTCCACTATGTTCACTTTTGCTGTTTGAATACTTGATTTAGAATATTCATGACACCTTTGAACTTGCTGAATTTGGTTTTGTTGGCATGTCATTGAAATCATTCTGCCTTCATTTGAATGCATGTATATGCTGTGTTGCTGTGGCCATGTTGACATTGATTGTGAAACCATCCTTTGATCTTTTGTAGCTGCACCATCCATTTTGCCATTTGTGTAACTGCTGCACCTATACATTTTTGTTTGGCTTGACATGTATTCAACTGAACCATTTTATACTGTCTTGACTTGTAAGGTTTCTCGGTCATTACTTTTATTCTACCTCAACCATATTCATATGCACTGAGTCGAGATGGTCCACGTGGCTACTCCTCAGTTGCACACTGATTAGCGAGGCAGTGCACACGTGTATATCTATACACGTGTGTATATGCAGCCATCAGATAAAATTTCCTGTCCCTGTACTGAATTATTTTGTATATACACAGACTGCCTTGTGGTATTTACAGTGTATCACTGTGAATATCGCAAGCTGTCTAGACACAGTCGGATAAATTGATAAATTAAATCGAGTCAGAAAAATGATGAGAAACACACCAAAATTCTGAGGCACATAAATTTTCAAAATAAAAATTATATTCACTAGAATTTAGAATATTATTTTTGTTCCAGATACTGTGTGTGTTTCTGTATGTGATAGGTATGAAGACTGGACTGACTGAAAGCTGTGAAGATAGAAGACAGAAGACTAAGAGACAGAGTCAGTGAATGTAAATGTATCACTGAATGTATATGGATATGAAAATATAAAAAGAGTGATTGTATATATATATATGAGATGTATAGACAGAGTGTAATAGTGAGGAGCTGTGAAACAACAGAATTGTACAGATGTTTGTGTTAAACAAATTTGTTTGAAATAAAATATTATTTTATTGTGCTCAAATTTGAGTTCAAGCAAATTTGTTTATCGTATTCAGTTTATATACAAGTACGATGTCATGTGAAGACTATATAAATAGTGGAGTTATAAATAGTATGTTTGAAAGTTTGAAATATAATATTCAATTTAAATAAAATACTGTACGAATATATGAATGTCTATACAGTCGTATTCTGTTTAAATATAAATATTATATTCATGTTTGTGATGTATATATGAAATAGTAAAATAACAAACACATTTATAATAATATATATTTAGTTGTTATCATCAAACAAAAATCATATCGTTGTATATACAACACCATTATATACAACAATATGCTGATAAGAGAAGGACCGATCTTGAGTTCAGTGTTGGAGACATGGTCTTTATTAAAGTGTCACCATTGAGGAATGTAGTTTGCTTTGGATCTGTAGGGAATTTGGAACCAAGATTCGTAGGGTCATTCCCCATTACAGAAAGAATCGGACAGATGGCCTGCAGAGTGAAGCTGGCCGAGAAGCTAAGTTGTGTTCATGACGTATTTCATGTGTCGCATTTGCGGAAGTGCTTACATGATACCGCGGAAGTAGTGGAGCCGAGCATGCTTAGAGAAGTTGAAGTGGAGCGAGATGCCACGATTAGACAAGCTCCCACATGCATCCTTGGGTCGGAGGTCAAGAAGGTACGCAACCAAGAGGTCAAGTAGGTTAAAGTCCAAGGGGGAGATGAGCAAGGAGACGCGACTTGGGAGATGGAAGACAAGGTGCGTACGGTGTATCGGGTATGTTCTTAACTTCTCCTTTTTCTACCGCTTTGTTTGTACTTGTTCTATCGTTTAGTATATCCTCTCGATTACATCTTCGATCTTTAGGTAGGAAAATCCTATGGTTTTAAACATGTGTTTGAGACATGTTATGTTTGGTGGATGCAAGTGGATGTAAGTGTTTACTAGTGGTTGCTCGTGGATGCATTCACACACACATTAGGCACTAGATCGGCTCAATCACTTTCATATTGCATATGAATGAGTGTGCATATTTAAATTAATGGATGCATATTGAATGTGTTATCATATGGATGATGCATTTGAATGAATGATTGTGCACTCATATAGAAATGATATGTATCATTAGGATTCTTTTGCATACATAATGGACGCATGGCACTATCATGTTTTGCATTAAGGAGGTCAACTGAATCAGTAGACCGCCTGATCTTTGCATTAGATAAGGAACATATACACACACTTTTGCATATGTTCATATAACATTAGGAATCTTTAAAGGACAATGGATGCTTGTGGATGATGGATGAGTAGATGGATGATTGGATGGTAGGATACATTCTTCTTAACTCGAGATTTTGGGAACGGAATCCTTTAAGGAGGGGGAATGTTGCACCCCATTATTTCAAATTATGACATAAGAGATAGTTAAAGAATAATTAATTTAAGAGAAGAATTAGCCAAGACGGGCTACGTCATTGCGTTCGTGACTATTTTCTAGTCAGTTTAGACCTATGGTTTGCAGAAAACCGATTTAGGATGAAAAAATATCTTTTAATTAAATATTGCAACAAAACATGAAAAAAATAATGGATACCATTGTCCTAGGTCTTGCTAACAAAAGACTAAGTAGCCCAGTTGGTTAGAGCATGTAACTTGCATGCAAGAGATACAAAGTTCGATCCCCGCCAGCGCCATATTTTTGTTTTAGGGGAATGGCTAAAAAGTGGCTTAGTGTGAACGCAGTTCAATTAAAATGCGGTTTAGTGTGAAAAGCGTTAATTGGACGATTAATTGGGAAAATAATTAATTATATATGTATATATATATGACGTGTGGGTGTCAACACCCTGCTGTTGCGCATCATGTTGCACACAAGGCGCATTTTTATTGGTTAATGATCGTTTTTTCGCAACATGGCTATTTTCTATTGGTCGGATGACATGGACGATTCCTATGGCTTGTAACAACCCGGAAAATCAGAACCAATTTAAAATTTTTGTTTTGGCAGTTTAAATGAATTTTGAATATTTAAATTTATTTTAAACAATAACGACTGAAAATTTATTTGGATCGAAGTTATAGCGAATATATTTATTTTAATTATAAAACAAGGCCTGAAATGGCGCGACAGTTTGAAAATTTGAATTCGAACTTTGACCGACTGTACAGGATGCAAAATAAACCGGATTTTAGTGAAACCAAAAATATTTAAATTTGTTTAAAAATACCTTTCTAGCGAATCTGAAAAATCGAAATTTTATAGCAGGAATCAAAAGTTATGGCCAAATGAATTTTCACAAAAGGTCGCTATGGAATAAATATATACCATAAAAATAGACATTTTGAAAATGACCTCCATTTTCGACGAAACTACTTTTGTTGGATCCGGAAAGTAAAATTATTGCTAGATTCCAATTTTCATAATTTTTGGAGTTAATATGTGAGCGCGGCAAAAGAAAACATGTTTGGTTAATTTCAGTCAATTTGGATCGACCAGAAAATGGCCATTTTTCAAACGATCTCCAAATTCGACGAAATCGGTTTTGTTAGGACTGTATCTTCTAGACATAGCTAAATTTATTGTTTTGGGATTTTTAGAATCAGTATGTGGTTCCAAAAAATTAAAATGTAGATTCAAATCCATATTTGAATCTTTTATATTTTAATTTGAAGAAAAACTGACTAAAACAGTTGAATTGGCCGACAAAACATATTCCATTGTGTCCGGAATGGGGGTATTTAGCTAGGGGCAACAGTCGTTGGGTTTGATTTGGAGTTCGTATGGATGGATGAGTATTTTTGGAAATAAAGAATTAAAATATAAATATAAATTTAACGGGCCAATCACATTTCATTTTCATTTCCACGTTGACCAGAGAAAAACCCGATACCCCATATACGCACGACGGAAGTTGCTCATTCCTTCCCGTCCACTTTCCCCTCAATCCATGCAACAAAACCCCTTGCTTTTTTGGAGTATTTTATAGAGGTCAGCACGAGCTTCAAATCAATACCAAGTTTGGGAATTATCGCTGCGTATTTGAGGAGATCCGCTGGTCGAAAGTCACCGCGTTACGACCTCCGCCGGAGCTCCGATCTGCCGTCGAGTTGGGGGTGGTGTACCTTGCCGGAAAGCCCTTTCGAAGCTCTACGACGTGGAAGAGGCCGATCGTTCCCTCGTGCAGCGGTTTGAGCGAAAGATTCAAACCTAGTTTTGAATCTAACTGAAAAGGTACGGCCTTTATAAATTTAAATGGTTAATAACGCTTTAAAGTGTTGCAAACTATGATATTAGAATAAAAATCATATCTTTAACATATGTTGTCGAAATCCAGTGAAACCAGAGACATTGGACTTGTGACCTCGTGCACAACATTCTAGAAGAGACTGGAGAATTTTTGGAGCTTCCTACAATTTTTGTAGGAGTGGAACCCAATGTGATATTTCTAAATTCAAATTGGATGGAATGACGATGTATAAATTAAATGATCGATGTATAAGTTATACAAGCATTGTATACCTCATGTACAAGCGTTGTATAAATTATGTGTGATGTATAAGTTATATATACATTGTAAAAATCATATGTGCGTTGAATGGAGTTGAAATGAATTGAAATATATTTATATACGTATATATATATACACACACACACATATTTCCTTCGTCTACAGACCATGGACGATATGTATTGGTTGTGATTGCTTGGATTTTGGTTGACGTGAAATTTGGTTGATAAATGCGAATGGTTGATAATGGTTGTTTGTGGTTGAAACAAAATTGGAATTGTTTGTGGAAAAATTCAATGTGATATGAAAATGATTGAAATGATTAGATCATTAGCATAAGCCCCTTAGGGAACGCCGCGAGGCCTAAGGTAGTGTGAGGAGCTGTACTCGGGACGGTGCTGTTTTTAAACCCCCTGCCGTTATGCTGCCGAAATTTTCTGAAATATTCATATGTTTGATTTATATTCATGTGTTGGGAAAATATTCATATGACGAATGAATTGTTTGAACGATAAAAATCACATTTTTATCATGTATATGAAGTATATAAAATATTCATGTTTGAGATAAATTGTTTTAACAATAAAAATCACATTTTTATTATATATATGAATCACTAAAAATATTCATGTTTAAAATAAATTGTTTTAACAATAAAAATCACATTTTTATTATATATATATGAAGTGTTAAAAATACTCATGTGTTGAAATAAATATTCGTTGGCTAAAAATATTATTTTTATCACGTGTATGAAATGAAAACAGTTTAGAAATCGAAGAACAGATTATATATATTTATATAATGAAAATAAAACGAATAACGACGCTGCAGTTCATGTTTTGGAATCGTGATTTTAAACGATTATACCGAGATATCCGACCGTCGGATTTTCCCGAAACCGAAACCATTGGGTTCGCTTTGAAAATATCTTTCCAACGATATAAAATTGGTAAAGATCCAACGGTTAGATGGTGTGAAATGTTTAATTCAAATCTGAATAAAAATAACACTTGAATGGATTATATATACATATATACATATATGAGGACCGTTCTGCTACACCTCTTATTTTGCACGTGAACTCTCCCCCTTAATCTCCACCACCCATTTCCCCACTCATTCTCTCTCTTTCCATTTCAATATTATTTCTTAGTGGGAAGAGAGAGAATGAGTGGTGGAGATTAAGAGGGAGAGTTCACGTGCAAAATAAGAGGTGTAGCGGAACCCTCCTATATATATATATATATATATATATATATATATATATAACGAATAACGAATAACGACACTGTAGTTCCTATTTGGAAATCATAACTTTAAACGATCGTACTAGGAGATCTGACCGTCGGATTTTCCCAAAACAAGAACTGTTGGGTCCGCTTTGAAAAGATCTTTCCAACGATATAAATTTTGTAAAGATCCAACGATTAGAATTTCAGATATGTGTAAATAAAATTAAAGAAAAAACAGCGCCATGGCCGCGTTATGGCCTGAAGCGTCATTTAAATAAATGGGCTATTTTTAAATAAATAAAAATAGTGATAAATCGTTATAAAATATTATAAATGATTTGGAATGGAAATAAATCGAATTTACTCGGTTTATTGGATATTCGATGGTTGAATGTGTTTGACATGAAAATATATTAATGAACTGAATTATGGATGTCAAATTAACCATGGAAAGAATTGATTTAAAATTCTAAATATACATGAATTATTTGAAAAGGCCGAGTTAATTCTCATTTCAAATAATTGGTCGACGATTAGAAGTCGAAGATATGAAGACGGTGCAAGACCGATGATCTTCACATCGAATGGATGGCTACTGATGCCTTTGATGGGAGTTGCTACCCTGAAGGGGTTACAGTGGTGGTTGTCCGGACGTACTTGTTGATCGTTCGGACGTGGGAGGGCCTCTCTCCAGTATTGGACATATGAACGAGGAATAAGGTGCCTTCGGTTTCGTTCAGACCTAGAACAGACTTGTAAATGGATGTGTGTCTGACATTGTAGATTGACAACGTGGCATACAGAGATGCGGTGATCAAGACTTTTGTTGAAAAGCATAGTCTTGTGGTTGATGATCAAAGCACAGCTTTAAATAGCATAGCTTTGTGTATAGCGTTAATTCGTGAGCCTCACACCCGGTATGAACCAGAAATGGGAGAGGACTTCAGGGAGGACATGCGTATCCTTCTAGCAAGGAGTGGTGTCTGGGTTTTACACACCCGGACATTTTACTTATGTGGATGATGGATAGAGAGGTGCCTCGGTTATACCGGTCACTGCGGGGCCGATGGTTTGGTCGGGATATGACCAGTTTACGTCCCATAGGGCAGGGAAACGCAGTGTTCAGGCGTTTTAATCCACTCCATGTGGATGGGCCCTGACGATCCAAGGGCCCGCCTGTGTCTGGGTCCTGAGACTTGGGCTAGATTGTCTCGAAGCGGTAAGGACGATCCCTTACCTTGGTTCATGATGGAAATCTAATTTCCAAATACGACATCGTGCAGTTTTGATTGTAAACCTATATTTGGCGACATGATATATGGTACCCATGTCGTCTATGATTGATACTTATGATTGAAATTGTTTATGAAACATATAAACGCTAGTAATAATATCAAATGCTTTTGTTTTATACGTATCAAGCATATTTTGGCCATTATAAGGTAAAACCCTATCCTCCAGTTTGCGTTGCATGGGACCTGAGCCTTATAATGGCTTCATTTTTGTAAAAAGCATTGCGATGTTTAAATGATTTACTTGTTTTAAGCACTAGCAATCCAATGGAGTAAACCCATTCCGCGATAGCGGCATGGTCCTGTGATTGACCTTATTGTAGAATAAGTTAAGTAGATTTCTCATACCAGTCCCATGACCGAGTCGTAGTTTGTTTCACTTGCAAACTCGGGTGCCTCTATTTCTACACGGGCAACCTTGTATTCAGGTTTTAGTAGGCTCTCTCTGGGTAGCTATGGAGCTGAAGATGGATTCTATCACTTCTATTATGCTGTTCAGCTCTTCTTATGTATATTATGTTTGATTCTGCTGTAGACATTTTATATAAAGTTGAAACTGTTTTTTTGTACTATGATCCTGTTATACTGTGTAACTCTGATGATTATTATTTCCAGTGTAATTTGATGTACATTATCTGGTGTATTTATATATTGTTGTTCTGTTGTTATTTGTTTATGTGTTATATTCCAAAGATTACCCTAGCCACCGTGGAACGGGGGTTTGGGGTCATCACATGGCTCTTGATCTAATCTAATGGCCCTAATTAACTCATTACACCATATAAACACACCTAGACCTAAACCTAATTTCACTACACTAATTCATGGCACCTCCATGCTACCTCAACCTAAACTAGTCCTACTTCTTCAACAAATCAAAGTAAATGAATTCTGTAAAGGGGATCGAATCTACAACAATTACAACGCCTAATTCCCTTCCATAATCCAATCTTTGTGAGTTCATTGATTATTTTTATATAAAAATAATGCTAAAGAAATTCTGACATGTTGTAAATTGGATTTGGGAATTATACATGATAATAAGATTGAATCTCATCAATTCTATCTTAGCCTATAACATCAGATTCATGATTCTTATATGCCCACGTTGATATTATCATCAGTTTTATCATATCTTTATGATCAGTTCATACTTATGCCTATTGTTATTATTATGCATGTTCTTTATCTTATCCCTTCCTCCTTCCCTTTTTGGTTTTTATAGCCGGGCTAATTCGAGCCTAGGCCAAATCTCATAGAGATGAACGTATGAACGGTATTTTAGGGAACGATGGGAAATTTGGCATAATATACGTTGGGTTGGTTTGGGCATGACAAATGTTAAATTTGGCATAATATATGTTAATTGTTGGGCATGATCTGAAATTGGGAATTTTGGGTAATTAACATAATTAGCCTGAAATTGGCATAAACTGCAAATGAACAAATTGGTTAAGATAAGCATGCTGCGACATGAGGTTAGACTTCATTTGCGGTAGAAGCCTGCCCGGAACCAACCGGCCTAACCATCAACTGCAAACGGTCAGTCTAATGTGAGAGGTCATAGGCATAACTAAAAGATGCTTAGAAATGAGGTTAAGTCTGGCTTGTGGCAGAAGTCTGCCCGGAACCGCCCGGCACATCCAGCGGCCACAAGCCATCGACTTAATGTGAGAGGTCTGTGCATTAATAACTAATTAATCTTGATCAAAGATGAATATGATACCTAAAACATGTTAGGTGGGTGGGGTTGATTTAACCTGTGTTAGATGACAACTTAACCAATAATACATGAACAAAGTGGATAGGGTTAATGCAAGCTTAACCAATAATGCATATTGATTTGATAAGTGGATGGGGTTAAGTTAACTGGGCTGATAGACAACACTTAACCAATATAAGCTTGGGTTAGGATAAACCCTAGGGAAAAACCTAGTAGCGATAGGGACCCATTTCAGACAGTAACTCACTTAGTGGTATCGGGAACCCTGAGCTAGGCAAGGTTGGGCCACGCTTACTGGGCTGATTATAAGCGGTCAAATAAGAGCGAGGGTGTAGCAATGCAGGTTCCAACTGGTTCGTTAAGCGTGCTCAAGGTGTTCCCGGCATTGGAAGATTTAGCCAATGTACATCAGTAGGTATAAAGCTGTGCACCCACGGGTTGCCACTTAGGGAGTGATACACCCTAAGCTGGGACCCGCACGGATATCTACAGGTTAGGGAGCCGATCGATTAGGGGTAGTGTAGGGACATCTAGTATCTATTATGGGCAAGTGGACTTTCAAGGATTGTATGGGGCGGATACCTCTTACTAGATGTTACGCTTGAGTGCTACCAATTGCGGGGTTGGGATCATTTCGTTAAGAATTACTAGTAGGTGGTGCGTAGAATCAAAATAAGTAAGAATTCTGGGAAGCGCACTAGACATTCTTTTATATTCATCTTGTTATCTAGCTTTACGTTATGTCATGGTTATACTTTCCATCCTGTTTATTCCTATCATATTGCTTTACTTATTTTCATGCTAAAAGTAGCTGGACTCACCAGGCTTTATGTCTGACCTTTTTGTTTTTGCTTCTTTTTCTTCCGTCCCCCCCCCCCCCCCCGCTCCACAGGTTTTCAGGGAGGAAACACTGAAGCTTGACTTGGATTTCTTTCTTCCTGAAGCGCTTGGAAGTGTTGAGAGTAATGCTCAGCTTTATCTCTTTTCATTATGGCTATTTGGAGTGGGATTATGATTTTACTTTTATGTACTTTGATAATAATTTTGTTCAAGATGGATATTTATGTACTTGATTCTAGTATGTAGTTTTGAGTTGTAACCAAACACGTTTTGCTTTTCCGCTGCAATGAATAAAGTTTGAATTTTCTTAAGTACGATCTATATATCTGTCTTGTGATATTCTGTTCTATACTCTTATAATACTCCATGGAAGTTAATGCATTCCCTTAGTGAGTGACATTAATGGACGTGGGGTGTTACTGGCTAAAACCGAGGTTTTGCATTAGCCCTTTTGATCGTTGAAAGCAAGTTCTATTATCGATGGATTCAACGCTGTAGTTGGTGATAGGTAGGATATTGGATGCTATGGATGATATGGTTGATTGTATGCTTTATTCTCTATTTTCCCTTTGGGTAAGCTATCACCGTAGGATGTCGAAGAGAAGCGGGATTAAAGATTCCTCTTTCCTATTCTATAATGGCATGGGTTGAATGGTTTTCACGTATTAATTCAATGGTTGCTAGGCAGATTGAATGGTTAATCCACCTATACTCATATTATCCTCTATAACTGTTGCTATTTATTTTATCGCTCATTAAGACTAAGTAGAAGGTTTTGGTGTCAATGATGTTGTGCGATGACGAGAAGGAGGCTGGCGTACTATTACTACCTACGATATGGATATCTATTTTCTATTCCCATTGTATGTTAATGGTTATTGGTACTCTGAGGGACTTAGCAAGTTATATTGTATTTCCGCTATATGTTAATTGTCTTCAAGCGCCAAATGTTTAGCGATCCTATCCGCACCAGGCTTATATTGTGCATCATCCATACTCATCGATTTGTAACCTCACTGGTTCTTTCCAAGCATCATCCATATTTGATGTTTTGTAGCCTTGTCGGGCTCTTGTCGAGCACCGACCATACTCGACGATTCATATTGAATGGATTCATATTTGAATCTGCTCAACCCTTGCATTAACCATCCTTAATGATCCATAACCTCTCTGGGCTCTTGCCGAGTATCAAACATCCTGAACGATCCTTATTGGACGGATCTATGTTCGGACATGATCAATCCTTGTCAAGCATCGATCATACTTAGCAATTCTAAGCTGGTAGCCTTGCCAATTTCTTAGTAAAATCTTCTACCCGTTGTTGTGCGTCAGCCACCCATGATGATCTAGTAAATAATTTAAGTTTAAGATTGGTTTACAAATTTCATAACTGACGAGCATCGACTATACTCTCCAAGTAACTTTATTAAACAAACAAGCACAAGTCTTGTTACAAAAAACTAAAGGTCCATCGCCATCTCAGAACTCAAATAGTGATGTCAGTTCCCATACAACAGTAAACAGCTTAGCCATTTATTACAAATTGAATTAAACAATGGTAAAGTTGATAGTTTTTCACATCTAAGAACATACCTAGAGATATCGTCAGATCATATACATGGGCAAGAGACATAGCAATTTTAATTGTCTGATTCCAATTATCAATTAGTGACAATGCCAACTTACGATTTAGGCCCGCTCCTTTGCTTTGTGGCTAACATCTACTCTTATTCTATTGTCGCAGGCTTATTTAGGACATATTTTTGAAGTTAACATTTCCTCACTTTCTCCTCGATTTTTTGCCACAAGTATTTGCATTCATTAGTTTGATGTTCAGCAATTTCACGAAAAAATTAGAATTCCCGAGAAGCAACCTCTCATTCAGTAGACTCCCTTCCAGTTAGCCTTCTCCCTAAAAGGCGGTCTTTGTGTTCGTATTTATCCATTTTAGACTCACATCCAGCCTTGCATATGAGGCATATTTCAACCCTCTTTTCATTTTATTTCCTTAGCTATGATTTCCTTCAGCTTTGTGCTTTCCCCTTCCATTCGAGAACTAGATGGTCCTCCATTTTTAACAACATTCACTCCGAAGGTTTCATGGTCTACCTTCGCATCCTCCTGTCTTATTGCCTTCGTGATAAATTCACTAAGATTCATCGGGGATCCCTTTCCAACGATATCTTGAAGCTAGAATTACACAAAACACTGGAAACCACAGCCATTAAAACCATGGATGGATCCAGCTGATCCACCAGAGCTATAGCTACACTAAATCTATCTAAAAATTTCGTAGAGTCTCGCAGTTCCTCTTCTTGATTGTGGTCAAAGTCATCACATTTTAGGTCATGCGATATGGACTCAAAACTAACTTATGAATCTTCTTGCTAACTTAGCCCAACTTCCAACAGCGTCATTATCCAACAGCCTAAAACACATGGCAGCTATGTCAGAATGGAAGAGTGAGAAACATTTAGCCATCACTTTGTCAGATGCCCCCCAGCACTTCCATATGTCGTATATGTTTCATCAAGTGGACGGTTGGATGCTTCCTCTCGTCATAAGAGCCCAACGTTGGAAGTTTGAAGTCTAACATATTCTTAGAATTTTGTACGTTCGGATTTAATGGACATCGATTATGCGTCCAGTCATTAATTTCCCTCTTACCGTTTGGTAGATAATAATAGAAAACTATCATTATGAATGCCTGTTCTGAATATCCATATTTGTTTCAGGTCTAGCCAGTTCTGCATTAGCTTGATCTAGGATCGTACACCAAGGGTCGAGGGGATCAAATCAGACTTGATCTCCCTGTGTCGGGGTTTTCCCCTAATCGATCCATGTTGCCAATTCCGTACGAGCAATCTCCAATTCCAAAAATATCAAACTCCAGCTTGAAGTTAGGTCGTCCAAGGTTGTGCTGGGGCCATGCCCCTAGTCAAAGGAGGACCAACTCTAACTCCTAAAGAGGGATTGGCACCAATCTGATTCTCTTCCACGGGAGATGGTCTCGGTTACCTAGATCCAATACTTTGTGTTCCTAATGCATTTCCAATACCTGAATTTTGAATTCTAGCTCGGTAGGCTTGTCTAATCCATTGAAGGAAGTTACCCATCATTTATTCTTGTCGTCAAAGCACGCTCTCTTTCCTAACCAGCCTATCATGTAGCGGATCACGATTTGGTGCGTATCCTCCCTTGTCAAATACATAAAAGGATTTGTTTTTTCTAACTCCTTCCTTGTGTAGCTTGTTCAATGATAGCTTAATTCCTTTTCTTCTTAGCCATTGCTTTAGCTAATCTTTTTCCTTTGTCTATTAGTTCAAGTTGAACCCATACTTGGCACGCCAAAAATGTTAGATGCAATTATGGTCTATTGAGTCTAACATGCTTGTTGACGCAATCACTGAGCAATATAACAATACCCAAATAATATCAGACTATAGCTACAAAATATTCATAGAGTAATAGCAAAAGGAACGAAGGCGGCAAAGAATATGAGACTTTTATGGTGATTTGACCAACTTTGACCTAAGTTCTCTTGAAGTAATCTTTGTTTATGTTGTTGATTACAAATATAGATAATTGTTTGTGTGAATAAAGAGAATAGAAGATGAAGCCATCTATGAGGAATGGCAGGGATTCCATGTGGACAACAAGAGAGAAGATTCATTTTTCTAAACCTCTTGTGGTTTATTTATAACTGTGAAGACGAGTCAGATTGGTCCATAAATGCATAAGGAGGCCCATTTAGCTGAGACAACCCGAGCCAAGAGGTGGAACTCAGATTGCCTCACCTATCCGGGATCTCTACTGCCTCCATGGGGGTCAATACTGATCCCTAAAGGGTTGCACTCTATGGGGTGCTACCCCTTTGGTTGGTCCTCCCATGTCTTATGTTTCCACTTCTGTATTTAGTTTTGGGTTTTTCCTTCCTGGTCTTGAGTCATCGATACAGTTTTAATCAAGTTTCTGAATCCTGAAATCATGTGCCTCAGATTGATACTGATCCCTCACTTAGCAAAAATCCTAATTCTATTCTTATGCTTTGGATCGATACCGATCCCGTACTTTGCCATAATCCTAGATCTGTTCATATGCCTTAAGTTGGTATAGATCCCTTACCTAGCCAAATTCCCAGTTCTAATTCAGTTAATTCGAGATTGATATTTGAGTAAATCCAATTGTTTGTAGCCTTATATAATCATCCGTGCTTGATTGTCGAGTTATCCAAGCACCCAAATCGAAAGTGTAATGACCTTCATAAAAGGCGAGTTAATAGGAACCTAGTCTTAGGTAAGAAAAAGACATGCTTGAAAATCATCTGTTTTGCGCTTTACTTAGACCTAGCCTTGTGGAATGATAGGGGCATCAATAAATTAGCTAGCACAATTAGAGCCCTCTTAGATATGGACAATGTAACATCCCGCCTTTTTTAATGATTTAAATTCCGATTTAAATCGAATTTTTATTTTGAAACTATTCTATGGTTTTTCATAATGGGAATTTGAAATTTGAAATACGTATAGTGAAATGTAGCAGCTGTGAAAATTTCATCAGAAAATTTGAATATTTGTCGATCGCGCAATTTTCAGTGCAAAGCTGCGCATAACAGTTCAAATTTCAGCAATTTTAAAATCTCTCTGAAACCAGTTCGGACAAATATGAAAAATATTCTATTCGTCATGAATCCAATAGTGAAATCCGTTTCGCGAAAATCAGACGTTTTGACCTCCATTTAATTGTTTTCCTAACCGAATTTTACGTTTAAAGTGCTCTGTACCGCATTTTTGAATGGAGCATCTTGGCACTGCAAATTTTAGATCGTTGTGTCCGTCTCATTGCGCTGATTTCCACAATATATTCATTTGTCAGTTTCGGTGTTTGGTTCATGCTGAAATTGTGAAATTGCTTGCACAGTTAATTTTTGAAACAATGTTATCTGAGTTCGATGTGTCCCTTTTTCGATCTTACATATTTTTCTGGTCGTTTTGGGTCTGCAAAACCCATCCTTTTATTTTATTTAACCACCCATATATTTTTTATTTCTTTCAATGGCATAGTAAGGTACAAATGCATATATAAATCATGCATTCATGTTGCTTTTGTTTCCTATATTTTCCTATGGCATTTTGAATTCTATTCCTTCGTTCCCTGCTTAAATTCAAGACAAAATGATACGTCCTCCACCATTATGGTTCTAAGTATCATGTTGGTTTGTTATTCCAACATGCACGTTACTAATTTTCATTTGGTTCCAAACGTTCTTTTTGAATTTGAAATCATTCTAAAATGCCGCCGCTTCATTTGGCAAAGAACATTTCTAATGCGCCACATTTAAAATCTGCACATGTAAAAGAAAACTAAACGGTCGCTAACATTTAACTCAGTTTTAAATTTTTTCTTTGAAAAATTCCAACGCATTTTTCTCATCGTCTATTCAAAGCTGTAACATTTCATTTAGTTATAAAATAGAGAAAAATTGCACGGTTGAATACTTGTTTTAAATGCCGCTACTTTGTTCAACTCCCAGCGATATCGGTTGCCACGTTTAGCATTAATTATATACGTTTATCCCATAAGATTCGTTCCATTCCATTGTGCCCATTACTTATGTTACTGCTTTTTATAATATATATTTATTTACCCTATCTTCCACTTTCTCCTTTCCAACCTATTTCTCTTCTTCACGCTCATAAAGCAGCGGCTCCCCCTCTCTAATTTTCACTGTGCTTCATGTCCCTATCGCATATTTTCTCCTCGCAAAAAATAAAGAAAGAAGAAATGGCTTTGCATCTTCTTCTTCACTTATTCATATTTGTCTCTACTGAAATCCTCACGCGAAGCAGCCGCCATCCACTTGCTGCCGAGCCAATCCCGACCCACCCAGGCCATCTCGCTTCCACACGCCAACCCTCTGACTGCCGATCGCACCACCCACTGGCTTTGCTCTCCTCCAACCCGTGTCCATCGCCACTAAGGACCACCCAGCTCTTTTTCAGTACCCTTGTTCCGTTCAAGCGTTTGCTGGTTATTATGCAGCAACAAAAACATAAAATGAGGGAGTGAATCAGGACGTGGACTTGGGAATTCACGATTTAGTCCAGTTATTTTTCTTCTTCTTCTTTTCTTTGATTTATGTTATCAGTTCGAAACGAGATTGATGATATGGATTTCTTTCGGTTGTCTGCTTCATGCAAGCAACAGTGAAAAAATATATATGGTGATGATGAGTAGGCTGCTGAGGTTGTGTAGTCGAGTTTAAGTTTGTTGTTTGTTGCCCCACTACTCCATTCAAAAATTGGTTTCCTGATTTGCAGAGCGAAAGGTGAGTTTATCTCACACCTGACTTACATTTTTGATGGATGTTAGATCAATAATGAACTGTTATATGAACTGCATAGGTTGCTAGTCGAAATTGTTTGATTTGATATGTATGCACATCTCATATGCGACACGATATATTCGTATGACACGTAGTTGCACTGATGATATATATGTTGTGATTGATGCTATGTGATTGTTGTTGTGATTGTTGATACCCTAGTTTTAGGAAAATCACTAAGGGTTGAAATGATACATACCCGAACGGATATTAGAATAGAGAAAAATTGTTATGGGTTGAAATGATAGACCTGAACGATCTTTATTGAATTTGGGATCGCGGGTTGAAATGATAGACCCAAGAAAATTAATAAATTACGGGTTGAAATGATAAATATCTGTATCACTTGACCATAGGGTAGAAAACTATATACGGACACTATTGGTCGTATTTTCGAAGTATTTTGATTTGGGAATTTGATTTTAAAATAATAACTTAAGATTTTATATTTTTATATTTTAAATATTTTAAACTCAAATTTTCATAATTTTAAATTATATGTTTCAAAATGATTCTATAGGTAAATATAGATTTAATGCTTACTTAAGTTTTACTTATAATTTATTTATTTTAAACAGTTAGCCTACTTTGTGAACTAGGCAACACAAAGTCGAGATGTCAAGCGTTGAAGAACATTTCTTCTCAGAAATTATCCGGTCGGATCGGAGGGTTACTATCAAGTCGGATCGGAAAGCTGCTACCAGCCAGATCGGAGGGCTACTACCAGTTCGGAACGGAGCAGAGCAAAATGGATAAGGACTCAGTTTCAGCTCAGGTCGGGTCGGATCGGATGCCCCGATCCGAACCCCTTCTGCTCGCTCCTCCGAACCGAACCCACATTCCATATCATTCACCCCACGATCGCCTGAATATTCGGAGCGGTTATGACCATTTCCTACCCACGATGACTACTACTCTGATGCGCTGTCAGCACTGGAATCCATCCGAGTCCGAGTACGATGGGATGAAAGACATGTGGCTCCGAGCCGAACTGAATTTGAGTGAATTTCCACCTATAAATACCCCGTCAAGAGACAGTAAAAGGGATCTTTTTGCTTAGCACTTTGAGAGTAAAAAACACTTTCAAGAACCGAATTCCAGCATTCCCAGACAATCCAAATCGTCATTCAACATATATTCTGAGATAATTGATTGAATGTACATGAAAAGTGAGTGAAATTGAGTGAATATCTCATTGTAATTGCTTCTATATCATTAAGGAAAGTGATTATAAAGTGGACGTAGGCTTTTCAATGCCGAACCACTATAAATTCTATGTCTCCATTTTATTTTTAATCTTATTTTATTTCGATTTTAGTCAATTTGGGTGTTAGAACCACTTTTTGGTCTAACATTTTGGTGCTTTAACTGAGAAGCATTTGAATTCTCTGCTTTTCCGGATTATCGTTCTACTTTTTGGACCGTTGAGTTCAAAGAAGTTAATCCTCAAGTTTCGACGCTTTTGAATATTTATTGGTTGATTGTTGAAGAACTATGGCCAAAGGAAAAGGCAAGGAAGTTCAAACCAGTCGAGGGAACGGAGTTGGTGAAGATCAGCAAAACGCGGTTGTGACAAGGTCTCGTGGGCAGAGCTCGGGAGTGGATGGACAGATACAGGAAATCCGAACCGAACTCAAGGTGAGAGCTCCGATCCGATCCAAGTAGGAGAATCTGAAGAAGTGCACTCCCCTAACCTGAACCGACCCGAACAAGTTTCCTAGCTCCGACCCGAACAAGTCTCCCAGCTCCGACCCGAACAGATAGCTCAGCTCCGATCCGATCCGTCGCTTGGCGATGCTGGAACCTCTACTCGAGCTCCTCCAAATGCTACGACTCCAGCCACCAGGATCAATGATCAGGTCAATCCATCTGCGCCTATTACACAAGGAGATTTTTTGCGCCTTCTTGACATGCTTGAGAGTACTAGGGAGGCTATGAAAATCCACGAGCGCACTAATCTCATGATGCAAGAAAATATGAGAATCATGAGCAGGGAGATTAGCGAACTCCGCAGACAGAGAACTCCATCCCCGATTCATCACACACCAACGGATCAGTCTTCTTCTTCTGAGGAAGAACGGCCCCGTGAAAGAAGGCCGTTCGAACGACCTCAGAATTTGGAGCAGCTGATATTCGGATCTTTGGGGTCCCGCAGGACGCTGCACGGGTACTAGGACCCAATGATCTGAGCTTAAGAGAGCCTATGTTGTTACCAATGCGGGGATCCCATGTATTACCCAGAGACCCTAACCTCACCAATCCCACTCAGGGACAAATGCTCCAACCCCTTCCTCCCGAGATCGACCGGGAACGTAGGGAACAAAGCAGAGCAGAAGAGGCTCAAAGAAGGAGGGCGTCCCCTGACCAGGAGCCCAGAGGAAACCCGAACATCAGAAGGAGGGCGTCCCCTGATCAAGAGCCCAGAAGTAACCCGGATATCAGAGCCAGGGAGCCTGAACGGCCCCTGACCAATGCTGACATATGGACTATTGTACACGAGATTATGTCTGAAAGTCGGAACTACACCAATGAAGATTATGGCATTGAGCGAAGCCATACTCCTTTTACTGATGACATCCTCAACTTTGAGTTTCCCCGACGTTTTAACCTGCCACAGATGGACAAGTACAATGGGAGAACCGATCCGGGACAACATTTGATGCGATATGCATGGCTCATGAATGCTGCTGCTGCCCCTGACGCAGTGAAGTGTAAAGCTTTCCCGATCTATTTAGAAGACGTGGCGCTGTTATGGTTTACTCGACTCCCTCCTCGGTCGATATCGAATTTTAGGGAATTAAGCGAACGTTTTATGAATCAGTTCCGACTCCATACCCGAAAGTCTAAAAATGTTATTGAATTATCAAGAATTAAACAAGCGCCGGGTGAGTCTTTGAAGTCATATCTCGACCGTTTCAACTTAGCTGTGACAGAAGTCAGTGACCCGCACGAGCCCACCATCTTGATGGCTTTGATGGAAGGAGTTGATCCTGACTCTGAGTTTGGAGATTATCTTTCTGGGAAGCCACCTCCCACGAGAGAGTTATTCTATGAAAAGGCCGACATTCACTTAAGACGAGAGGAGGCCAGTGCAAACAGAAAGAGGAAGTCCGGAGCGGCTTCAAAAGAAACTGTTCAGAGTAATGTCGCCGTGAAGCAGTCTGGAGAAAGTTCCGGGAAAGTTGAGGTGAATGTGGGAAACAAGAGTGGAAACGACAATAATGGAAACGGGGGCAGCAACAACAACCGTAACGCGAATGGTAACAAAAGAAATAGGAATCGAGGAAGTAATCCTAACAAAAGACCCCGGTTCTAGACTTATGAAAATTATTCTCCGCTGAACGACACTCTGGAGAACATTTATTTGGATACATACAATGTTTTGCAATACAAAAGACCGCCGCCTCGGGACTTGACGGAGAAAGAGATAGCAACTGGAAAATTTTGTCTATTTCATGGAACTCATGGGCATTCAACGAATGAATGTCGACATTTGAGAGATTTGATTGAGAAGCAGCTACGCGAAGGAAAATTGGATGATTATAAGGCTGCGCCAAGAGACAGGGGCAAGGAGAACAGGCTCCAAACTAGAACCAATCTGCTCCCAAGCCTACAGCGCAGCAGAAAGGCAAGGGAATTGTTATCAACACCATAGTGGGTGGACCCCACCCAGCGATCCACAGTTTTAGAGAAATGGATCAATACGTTAATGCAGCTAAGCACGTAGATGTGGATGAATGTGATGATTTGGAAGATGTCGCCCCTGTGAAACAGCAGAGGACAATGTTTGATGACGTGATATTCCGTAGCAGAGATAATACTGGAATCCAGTTACCCACTGACGATCCGTTGGTCATTACCACTACCATTGGACCGGCATTGGTTCATAAAGTGTTAGTAGACAACGGAAGCTCTGTTAATATTTTGTTTAAAAAGTCATTCGACCAGATGAAACTTGAGTCCGAAGATTTGAAGCCATGCGAAGGTTGGATTCGAGGCTTCGATGGAGCATCGACAACTCCGATGGGGTATATAGAATTGCCCGCAACATTGGGGCAAGGGTGAACGCCGGAGAGCACTAATGCTTCAGTTCGTAGTGTTGGACATAGATTCGCCCTACAACGCATTTTTGGGAAGGCCTGCCCTTGCAGAGTTCAGGGCTTGCATCGCCCCTTGGTGTTTATTGCTTAAATTCCCAACTGAAGCCGGAACAGGAGTAGTGAGAGGAGATCAAGTCTCCGGACGGGCTTGTTATGTTGCCGAGTTAAAGATGTTGATGAAAGGACTTAACATCGAAAGTAAAGGTGCTTCGCCTCCTCCAAGGGAGGGTTCGGCGTAGCAATTAGAGGGATCAGCCCCAAAGGAGTTGCCCAAAGGAACGCCTGAAGACCTGTATCCCAGAAAAGATGAGGAACCAGAGGCTAGAAATGCGACTCCTAATGAAGCGACAGTGGACATACCCATTGACGAAGCTAATCCAACAAGAGTCTTGAAGATTGGATCCCAGTTGGATCCACATCGAGCCAAAGAACTAACTGACTTCCTGAAGGCAAACCTGGACGTATTTGCCTGGACCCACGCCGACATGTGTGGGATATCGCCATCCGTCATGAGTCATTCACTAAATATAAACCCAAAACACCCGCCTGTGAAGCAAAAGAGTTGTGTGCTGGGCCCAGAGAGGTCGGCAGCTCTGAAAGAAGAAGTGGAGAAGCTGAAACAGAACGGATTTATTAGAGATTCGACATATCCCAACTGGATATCGAATCCAGTCTTAGTAAAGAAGCCAAACGGAAAGTGGCGGACTTGCATTGATTTTTCAGACTTGAACAAAGCTTGCTCGAAAGATAGCTTCCCACTCCCCAGAATTGACCATCTTGTAGATTCGACAGCGAGACACGAACTTCTTTCTTTCATGGACGCATATTCCGGGTACAACCAGATTCCTATGCACGTGCCAGATCAAAAACATACGAGCTTCATTACAAATTTGGGGTTGTATTGTTATGTGGTCATGCCGTTCGGATTGAAAAATGCTGGAGCCACTTATCAACGCTTGGTGAACAGGATGCTTTATAACCAAATAGGGAAGACTATGGAAGTTTATGTGGATGATATGCTTGTCAAATCGAAACAGTCCTCCAGCCATACACAAGACTTGGCAGAAATGTTTGGTATCCTACGAAAGTATCAGTTGAAGTTGAATCCATTGAAATGCTCATTTGGAGTGGCATCGGGAAAGTTTCTAAGCTTCATTGTGAGATCTCGAGGGATTGAAATCAATCCTAGCCAAATAGCAGCGATAAGAAACATTGAAGAACCGAGGAGAATTAAAGATGTCCAAAGTCTTGCAGGGAAAGTAGCCGCGTTGAGTAGATTTATCTCCAAAGCAACAGACAAATGCATCCCATTTTTTGACTTGATTAAAAGGGGAAAAAAGAACTTCGAATGGACTCCGGACTGTGTTGAGGGCCTTTCTAAATTTATTGGAATTACTAGAAAAACCACCGATTTTGTCAAAACCAGTGGATCATGAAGAGTTATTTGTTTACTTAGCGGTTTCGGCTCACGTTGTTAGCACAGCCTTGGTCCGAGAAGAAGACAAAGTGCAAAGGCCGGTATATTATGTAAGCAAGAAATTGGTAGCTGCAGAACGCAACTACCCAAGGATTGAGAAGCTCGCTTACAGCCTCCTAATCGCCTCCTGAAAACTTCGTCACTATTTCCAAGCTCATCCAATAACCATATACACTGACCAGCCTCTGAGGCAGGTGTTGCAGAGACCCGAAGCATCGGGGCGTTTGATCAAATGGAATATTGAATTAAGTCAGTTTGATTTAAATTTTCAACCGCGGAGGTCGATCAGGGGGCAAGCTCTGGATGACTTTATAGCAGAGTTCACAATCCCAGAGGAGGAAATGATCGATGACAAAGTGGTTAAGTCAGAGGACGAGTTAAAATTAGATCCATGGAAGCTGTACACAGACGGAGCCAAGAACGACCGAAGGTCCGGAGCTGGAATCGTCTTAGTTACTCCTGAGAGACGGTCGTTATATTACGCTCTACAATTAGAATTTTCAGCGACTAATAACGACTCTGAATATGAAGCCCTGATTGCCGGGCTGAAACTTGCTAAAAAACTCGGAGTAAAGACATTGGACATATTATGCGACTCCAAAATAGTTGTTTGCCAAGTGCGAAAGGAGTTTGTGGCTCGGGGACCTCGGCTTATCGCCTATCTCGGGAAAGTGGAAAAGCTGTTGAGCAACCTGGAGCGGTATAACATAACGCATATCCCAAGAGCCGAAAACCAGAAGGCAGACAGACTAGCAAAATTAGCTAGTTCTGACAACCCGGAAGAGATCGAAATAATTCCAATTGAAACGTTGGAATCGCCAAGCTTTGAGTCGATGGAAATTTAATTCGCTTTCGAAGCAGAACCGGAGAAGGAGTCGTGGATGACCCCAATTAAGAATTTCCTTAAGAATGGGATACTCCCATCAAAGAAGAGTGAGAGACGGGCTATAGTTCGCAAGGCCACCAGATACATCCTTCAAGATGATACTCTTTATAGACAAGGATTTTCTATGCCCCTGTTACGATGTATAGCACACAACGACATCAAACGTGTACTACGAGAAGTACACGAAGGTGAGTGTGGAGATCATACAGGAGGTCAGACTTTAGCGAAAAAGATATTGCGGTATGGATACTTCTGGCCCACAATTAATAAAGATGCAGCTGATTATTCACGACGCTGCGACAAATGCCAGAGATTCGCCAAAATCCCCAGAGCACCACCGAACCAACTCAGATCGATGGTGAGTCCTTGGTCGTTTGCTATGTGGGGAATTGACATCATCGGAGTTCTACCAATTGCTAAAGGAGGAGCGAAATATGCAATAGTTGCCGTGGACTATTTTACGAAGTGGGTGGAAGCTGAGCCCCTAACCAAAATCACGGCGAGAAAAGTGATAAGTTTTGTGGTTAGAAATATTATATGCCGATTTGGGATCCCAAGGACCATTATAACTGATAACGGAACCCAGTTCGATGGTGCTGAATTCAGAAATTTCTGCCAGAAATATAAGATCGACAAACGGTACACTGCGGTCGCTCATCCGCAGTCGAATGGGAAAGTAGAAGCAATAAACAAAGTCATAAAATCCATCCTCAAGAAACGATTAGAACGCGCAAAGGAAATATGGGTGGATGAATTGCCCTTAGCTTTGTGGGCATATCGGACAACGTTTAAGATAGCTACCGGTCATACCCCTTTCTCCCTCTCATTTGGTTCAAAAGCAGTAATTCTAGTAGAGCTTGAAGTTCCCTCCCACAGGGTGACATATTATGACCCGATGACAAATCGGGCACTCTTACTCGAGTCTCTTGATGAAATTGAAGAAAAAAGGGACGAAGCAGACTTGCGTACGTCAAGACATCAACGTCAGATGGCACGCTATTATGACAAAAAAGTTCGTCTTAGGACTTTTGAACCGAGAGATTTGGTGCTAAAGAGAGTCTTTCCATCCCTTCCTCACCTCGGTCCAAAGTGGGAAGGACCCTTGTCATCCAACGGAAACTTAAAACAGGAACCTTCAAGTTAACGACCGTAGATGGCGAAGAGGTGCCTAGGGCATGGAATGCCCAACACTTGATGCAATATTTGAATTAGAAATGTTGTACTCCTTGCTGTTTTTCTTATGAACTCTGTAAAAAGGCACGACTTGCCTTAGAAAAGTCTGTTGATATGAACAAAGAACTATAAAGTGGATGTAGGCTACGACTTAGCCGAACCACTATAAAAATATCGTGTGTCATTTACTTTCTTGCATTATATATATATATATATATATATATATATATATCTTCAACTATTATTCCGTTACGATTATGGAATATAAGATGATTTAAAACCTAAATGGTTGAAAACAGCCTATATGCAGGGACAAGCACAACGACTGTTTGTGCGATAAGACATGAAAGAATGGGAAGACGACATTCTTAACTCTAACTCTCAAGAATTGAGAGAGAGTATAAATGACGGGAAGACGACATCCTCTGAGGCGTGAAGGTGCACCCAGACAAGAGACCACCTCAGTAAGAGCTCTAACCTGGTATAAGACAGGAGAGTATAAAAAATGCCAATAAAAACGACAGGCATTAACGACACAGAGAATGTGACCCCGTCGGAGAATCGGGGACATTCAGACTACTTGACTAAATCTTGAATAGTTTTTCAAGATTGACTGGGGGCATATATGTACACACATATTTCCCCCCAGCATAACCTCATTACACAACTATAGTAGGACATGCATTCTTACATAAATGCAAAACTGATAGCTAACAGACATTGCAGAAAATGAATTATTTTTTATTTTTTATTTACAAATGAATGAGTTTGTACAGGAAAACAGGCAAAAAGAAGGTGCAAGGGCCACCCTTGCAGCAACAATTATGGGTCAATCAAACGCTAAAATAACGCAAGACACTCCATCATTTAGACTTCGAAGGAGGCTTGGACTTCTTAGCAACCTTCTCTGCATCCTTCGCCTCCTTTTCGGCCTCCGTCAAGATGCGCTTTGACTTTTTCTTCCCTGAAGCTGAAGTGCTGGAATCAGTTGGCTTCTTCCCGGAAGGCGGAGCGCTGGAATTAAGAGAAGACTTTTTAGCAAGTTCCTCTGTAATAGATCTAGTCGAAAGCTTAACAACTAACCTTGATCCTGCATCCACTACTGCGAGGGGCTTAAGGCTTTCAGGGTCTAAGTCTTCAGATTTAAGCTGCATGCGTTTATCTTGTTCAGCTTTCAGTGCAGCTAAGGTAACATCATCGGCGCTTTTCGACTCCCCGACTATAGCCACCTCAGGGTCTTCCTCATGTCCTCCGTTGCCGCCATCATCCTTTAAGGCATCTATCATTTCGTCATCATGAGGAGTGTCAGCCTTAGACGGTTCAATTCCTTCTCCCGAATCTATGGGGGCAGCCTTGTCTTTTCCCCCTTTTGCCCATTCCATAGGCTCTGCTCCAGAGGCGGTTCCCTGGGACACATCTGTCTTTTCGGACGGTTCAATACCTACAGAGTGAGAAGCAACAGTTATCAACTCAGGAGAAAATAATGGGTTCTTCATCGATTGCTCAATTACGTGACGAATGGTAGAGATATCTTTGGCGAATTGAGGTGAAAATGTAGAGATACCTTCCGAAATTTCTCGACTGGAGTGACTGCTGTCTCCGACGCCGTTTCGGGTATGGGGGATACAAGAGATGTCCGAGGGATCCCCGGGTTTTCAGGATCATATCCCTCTACTTCAGAAGTTGCAGAGGCAGTAGAGGAAGAACCAGCCTCAGGAATGTTCTTTTTCTTAGCCTTCCGCCTCTCTTCGTCCATAACAGCAGCAATGAGTCGGCGTCCATCGGCTAGGCGTTCTGGTTCATCATCTCGTAAATATTTCTCCATCAGCTTGTCCTCGTCAATGGAATCAACCTTGAGCTCCTCCTTCTCGCATTCAACGATTTGACTCCATACTTGGACTAGGGTAGATGGATAATCTTCAATCCAAGAAATGTTCCGGCGACGGATGATATGCGCAAAAAATTCAATCATTAATTCGTCGAAACCATGCACCTCTCCCTCACCCTCCGACAATTGTTTGCGGGCCTCTTCAGCGGACTTGATAGCACATTCGATGTTACCCTCTGCTAGGGCAGCCCTGTTCTCTGCCTCCGCTAGCTTAGAAGCCAAGTCAGCATTTTTCTTTTCCAATTCAGCATTCCTCCTCGCTAACTCGGCATTCTTCTGCTCAAGGTCAGCGTAAGCAAGTCGCGTTTTGGAAGCATCTGACTTGGCATCTTCGGCTTGTTTTTTCAATTCCGAACGCTCTTGGGTATGGGACTCAAGCAAATCATGATAGCGTTTTTGCAGATCTTCAAATTGTTGTTTGAAGCTAGTAGCATCCCGTTGAGCAACAGCAAGCTGGGCCTGTGTATCCTCCAAGTCTTTTCCTAGATTTTTTAAGGCCTTTGCATCGTCCTCTGCGGTTTTTTGCATTGAGTCAGCATTCGTGATTAAAGTGGGGATGATTCTGGAAAGGCTGCACGAATACTTGAACATTTCTGAATACTGTTTCTCGACCGCACCTATCTTTGCTTTGGCCTCATCTGCCCACCTTGAAGAAATAGGCTCAAGAGCAGGTAAAAAAGTCAAGTTTTCGAAGTAATGTTCAGGAAATTGCTCCTCCAGATACGCCCGCTTAACTGCAGTTTTAGCATCTAGCGGTGGAGGGGCGGGGAATGTCAGCTCAGTATCCTTATGCGTGGAGGGCTCAATGGCCTCTTTATCCGTTCTAGGCCGTTTAGCGGGAACCTTACGCTTGCTTCGTGATTTGGTATCTTTTGGCGGACTCCTCTCCCTACTGCGCTTTTCTTGAGAAGAGGTTGAGTCTTTTGATTGCGGCCTGTCCTCTTCCCGACGACCTTGGTAACCTTTATATCGCTCTGGGTCTGTCCGGACAGGAGAGTGAGAACGCGAGGTTCACGAACGATAAGGATCATAGGGCCTTCTATCCTCCCTACTGCGATCTTCGCGGCGATCATGCTCAGTATCATAGGGCGGATTAGACATACTGCGGCGGAGTTCCTGATGTCATAATAGGATCGGGACATCGTGCCTGCACAAAAAGACAAATGAAATTCAGGATCAATGTTTTCACAAAGAGAAAGATGCTGTGAGTTGTGGTGCGATTGTGTTAAGTTCGTCCTAAGTGGTGTTTTCCCCCCGACAAACCCGAGTCCGAAGCTAGACTAGTACGAGCGGGCTCTTTGGCCTTAGCAGGAGTGGTCTCTTCGGAAGAAGTGAAAACTAAAGGATTCTTCCCAAAATTCTCTGAAGTGTAGATAGTTTCAGGTAAGGGGAGATCCCCCAAACCCTGAAATAGTGGGTCATCGGTACTAGGGACATCTCCCTCAGAAGCATCAATCGGCGACTCTTTGGAAGACGTTGACCTTTCCGGAGAAATGGCATCCTCGGGAACAGTATACCCTTCGCGATGCTTTTCGGCCATGTTATCCAATTCATCATGAGTAGAAGATGGAGAGGGTGAAGCCTGAAGAGGCACTGTAGGAGCTCTCGAACCTTCGCCCGTTTCTAGGATTACGTCCACTGGAGGAATATATACATACGGACCCGTCCCGTGACCGATGCTACGGGTAATGGACAGCAACCCATGAAGATGAAGATATTCGTCCTTAAGGACTTCATCAATAGTTAAAAACTTCTGATCACCATTAAGGAGCTGGTGCATCCGATCAAAGAATGCTTGGTCCGATATTTGTTTTGGGTTATCAACTGCAAACAAAAAGAAAAACGAATTAATGCGGTGGTTTGAATGTACAGAGTCGAGATTTAGAAAACCAGTGCTTTACTTGATTTCATCCACCTCCTAGCACACCCTGGTTGTCGCTTTACATAAAACCATTTCAGCCTGGAGTCCCCGGCTTTACTACTGAATGGTGCTGGAATTATTTTCCTCTTAGGGACATACTCGAAGTAACAGAAAGAAGGGGTTTCTCGAGTCCGGTGCTTGAAGTTATAGAAGAAGTGAACGTCGTCAAAAGTGAGCTCTATGCCTAAGATCTCACGGTACGCTACATATAGGGTGTACAAGTAAGCATAGGAATTGGGATGCAGCTGCATGGGGGCAATCCGCATTTGTCTTAGAAAATCGACGACGAAAGGAGAAAATGGAGGGATAGCCCCGACCATGCACATCAACCGAGTGACTGCCATATACCCCTCCGGAGGGTTGTGGGGACGATCAGATTTTGATGGCAATAAGGTACCCCCTTTGGGTATCCTGTACTTTAGTCGTATTCGGATAAGTCTGTCATTGTCGATCGTTGATTCAACGGAATCTTGAGGTGATTCCAGTATGATGGCAGACTCAAATTCATCAGGAGCTCGGTCATCGCCAATCCCTCCTTCCTCTTCACAACCCAGGGAAACTCCACCCTCAGAAGACACATTGTCGCTTTCACGAGTTTCAACCTCGCAGTCTGAGCCCTCGTCAACCCATTCTGGATCAGAGGAAGAAGATATGTCCTCAAGAGTAATTTTGTTGGATGTCCCTGGGACCTCCTTCTCTACTAATCTAGAGGAGCGTCTGGACGTCATGGTCACAAAACTATTGAAGAAGCAATAGCACAAGTTAGAGTAAATTAGCCCGTATCCCCCCGTGCATGTGTATAAACTAAAGTGTGAGCAGTGTATGCAGAAAGTGTAAAGTTAACGTTCGAAAGTGCAACGCAAAATCTTGGCAAAGTAATAAGGTTCAAGGCAGTTCTTGATGTCCATTTATGTTCGCAGGGCACTATCCTAACTGTTCATGAAGTTGAAAATTATGTCAAGTATTGATTTGGCCAATTAGACAGACTCTTGTGTATTAAGATGAGGCTGCTTCAGATCGGTTCGGGTATAGATGATTGGATGGGATCGGAGGTAAGACTTTGTTTTGGTCAGAAGTGGTATCTAATCGGATCGGTTCGGGATTATGTGTTCGGATCAAATCGAATGGACTTGAGTCCCAACACCCCTTCTTCTTTAATACACACTCCGACCCGATCCGGCTAGGTAGACTTCACCTTCTCTCTCACATTTAACTCCGACCCGATCCGGCCAGGTAGACTTCGCCTTCCCTCTCACATTTAACCCCGACCCGATTCGGTACTGAAAACATCACATCCTTTTATTCTCCTACGTCCCCCATACTTCTCCACCCGAACCGACCCTTTATGTTCTGTATCTTCTTCTTCATCCTCAACCACAGTCGAACCCGATTTGATTTCCAAAACTCCATAGGGGAAATGAGCATACATCCTCTCCAACCTCCCAGCACCTCGAGGTGGTGGCGGAGCCAGTAGCGATGACGACGAGGAAGGAGGAAACCACGACATCGAAGCTATGACAATGAATATGCCCAATTTGCTCGAATTAACCGTAAAATCTCGATTAAAGACAATAACAACGATAGGATTCAGGGTTTCGAGACTACCTATGTGTTTGTTTCAAGAATCGAAGCAAGAATTTCGAGATTCCTTGAGGATTAGGGTTCGTGTTGAGAATTAGGAAACGAGAGTAATAGAAAAGGAAGAAGGACGCAGACAAGTGGCATATTTATATATATAGTAGTATTGACTCCTCGTATTCCTGCCCTATCTTCCCACTCGGACCGGATCAAAAGCCCAGCAGCACATCTTGGTCCACTAGCCCAATACGAAACAGAAAAAGAAGAGGAGCCGTTCGGGTCGGAGCCCGAACCGAACAGAATTTCAAAGGTCAACTTGGCATCTGAATTAAGTTAAAATTCGAAGAGGAAGATGAAAGCACAAGGAAAATCAAAAGGAAGATTACCTGGAAGGCACTGTGCAATGACAATCAAAGCATGCTCCATATCCAACAGAAGCATCCTTTGAGGGAGCAAAGTGTTAGCCTACTTTGTGAACTGGGCAACACAAAGTCGAGATGTCAAGCATTGAAGAACATTTCTTCTCATAAATTATAGGGTCGGATCAGAGGGTTACTATCAAGTCGGATCTGAGAGCTGCTGCCAGCCAGATCGGAGGGCTACTACCAGTTCGGAACGGAGCAGAGCAAAATGGATAAGGACTCAGTTTCAGCTCAGTACGGGTCGGATCGGATGCCCCGATCCGAACCCCTTCTGCTCGCTCCTCCGAACCAAACCCACATTCCATATCACTTCACCCCATGATCGCCTGAATAATCAGAGCGGTTATGACCATGTAACACCCCACCTCCGCCAGGGTCACTCGCAAAGGAATGCACTAGCTTTGGAGGGGCATTATTGGTAAACATGCATAATGATATAGCAAGGCAGGACATGACATATACGTAAATAAACAGAGTAAGTAAATAAAACAGCGGAAGATTTTTAAACCATTTCAAAAACAAGTCTGGTACATCAAAATGTCAATTTCCCAAGTAAACAAGTCTAGTACATGAAATAACATCATCTGAAACTGAAAAAGAAAACATAATAGTAGCTATCCCCAAAGTGGAAAAACCATAGCGAGCTCAAGTCCAAAGCATACATGAGCTATCCAAGAAAGCAGCTAAGCTCCAAGCTAGGCTCCTGTATTTCCTCCCTGAGAACCTGGGGGGGGAAACGGAAGAAAAGAGGCGAAACAAAACGGGTCAGTCAAAAAGACTGAGTAAGCCCTGCTACGATCAGTCTATAAACTAATAAAGTTAACATCATGATGGAAACTGAGATATAGCTAACAACATACTGGCATGATAAAGTAACTACAAGATAGACAGAGGTGTCATCGCATAAACATGGTTAAGTTTTGCACCACGGTGTACTAGTAAACCAACATAACAGGTATTGATCCCTTAGCCCAAACCTTGGCCCAATAACATGAAGTGACCTTAATATAAGGTCCAACCCAACGGTCTAGTCGATCGGCTCCCTATAAGCCTAACACGTCAAGTGTTGATGTCCATACGGCCCACATATGGATGTAGGTAGTCTGTGCTGGGCCCACCTTTGGGTGTATCAAGCCCTCGGTTGTCGACCCCGGACACTTAAGCAATAATGCACAGCCCTAACCTACTGGTACCCGTGCCTCGAGTTTGTCCAACATCGGACTACGTGCACGTCCGTAGCCCGCCGGACCCGCACCGCTGTACCACTCAGCCGTCGCTTTGGTCGCTTACATCAGTCCAGTAATCGTTCCCCGCCCTAGCCTAGCCTCTAGGGTTGTGAATGATACCAAACTGGGATTACTGCTGGAACAGACCACGTTGCTAGGGTTTCTAAGAGGGTTAAGTGTGATTTAACCCTTCACTAATCCTGGATTAAACTGGTTAAGTGTGGCTTAACCCCATTCTAATCCCTTGAACTCCCAAATGGATTAAACTAGTTAAGTGCAACCAACGGTTCATAACTTAACCACATTCTAATCCCTCGAATCCCCAAATTGGTTAAGTATTAGTGGACCCTGACTTAACCCTAATCATGAGGCATTAATTAATTTAATGCACCTTAACCTCTCACATTAGACCTTGTTGTGGTTACTAGTTAGGCCGGGCGGGTCCGGGTAGCTTTACACCACAACTTGGTCTAACCTCGGGTCTTGGCACCCCATGACCAACTTCTCACATTGGGTCCTATTGTTTGTAGCCACTAGTTAAGCCGGGCGGTTCCGGGTAGAATTACGCTACAAACTCAACCCAACCTCGAGTTGGCCACACTTATGTTTTCTAAGTGTCATGTCCACTTTATTTCAAAACATAATTACAAGTCAACAATTACTTGGGTAGACCTAACTTAATAGGTAAATTCCCAAGGGGTAGACCTAACTTAATAGGTAAATTCCCAATCTTATATTTTCATGTATTTTAAGTTTACCCCAAAACCCCCAACGTCATTCTATCGCTTACATATTCGTAGTAACGCATAAAGGATAGGAAGAGGGAACTTGGCACAACATACATGATAAACTTGCACAACAATCATGCATAACATGTTAGACTTGCACAACTTAGCATAGTGATCTTGCATATTACCATAAACATGCATAACATGTTAAACTTGCATAACTTAGCATAGTGAACTTGCATATTACCTTAATCATGCATAACTTGTCAAACATGCACAACTTGTCATTTTAAACTTGCATAAACATGCACAACTTGTCAAAACATGCACAACTTGTCATTTTAAACTTGCATAAACATGCACAACTTGTCAAAACATGCACAACTTGTCATTTTAAACTTGCATAAACATGCACAACTTGCCAAAACATGCACAACTTGTCAAAACATGCACAACTTGTCATTTTAAACTTGCATAAATATGCATAACTTAATAAACATACAAACCATGGCTTAACAAACTTGCATAAACATGCATAACTTATAAATCTTGCAAATCATGGCTTAGTATACATGCATAACTTAATAGATTTGCAAATCATGGCTTAGTACCCTTGCATAACATGCACAACTCAATAAACATACATAAACCCCAACTTTCATCACACATTAACTTTAGAGTTTCTAAAATGAAGGTAAGAGGGCTTACAATGTTTATGCGGACTCAAATGAGTATAACAAATGCAAGAAACCCCTTATGCAACTAATTAAAGCCCCCAAATGCAAGCAAACTTGATCAAGACTCCTCCTTTATGATGCCAATAGAAAAACAAGCCTTTAATGCAAGCTAAGGAGGATCATACAAGCCTAAATACCCTTGTATGCATGGAAATCTCTTAGGGATTTGTTTAGGAATTGTATGAAGAGGGTGGAGGCCATGAGAGGATGGATTTTGGCATAGTTTAGTTACTAGGATGAATAATGAATGATTTAGGGTAGGTTAGGGTCTTATTTATAGATTAGGCTAGTGATTTGGACCATAGGATTAACCCTAGATTCAATTAGGTCCATCAGATCCCGGAACTCTCTAGAAACAGACCACAAGACCCAACCTAAATCAGAAATGGTGCACCAGGCTAATCAGCCGGGCACCCCCTGTCGACAGGGCTGTCGACAGGGCAGTCGACTCCCTGGGGACCCTGTCGACAGGCCTGTCGACATGGGGCCCCTGGCGGGAATTTTCCCGCCTTGGCCCAGCTGGCCCAATTCCTTAAATTTGAATCTGATTTTTACTTAGTAATTTTCTGCAAACTTCAATGGGCCTTAACTGGGTCATACGGACTCCGATTTTTGAAAACTCGGACTCTATTTCGCGTATTTTTCCGAGACGAACGCAATGGCATAGCCCGTTTCCCTTGATTCCCATTTCATAATTTAATTCTTCCTCAATTTATGTTATTACAGGTTATTGAAAATACGGGTTGTTACATTCTCCCCTCCTTAAAGGATTTCGTCCCCGAAATCTTCAAGTTAGGAAGAACGTATCCTACCAGCCAATCATCCATCTACTCCAAGCATCATCCACGAGCAATCATTGTCCTTACAAGATTCTAAATGCTGGATGAACATATGCAAAAGTGTGTGTATATGTACTTACCTAATGCAAAAATCAGGCGGTTACTGATACAGTAAACCTCCTTAATGCATATGTATGTAAATCAGGCGGTTACTGATACAGTAAACCTCCTTAATGCATATGTATGTCAGTGAAATGAATCCATATGTATGCAAATTCCTAACATAATGTATAATATCTTCATGCGTGCTCAATCATACATCCATATGCAACATCCATGTGATAGCATACGAATTTCATCCAAGAATAAGCATAAACACTCATGCACATGCAATATGAGGAGTGTGTGAGCCGATCTAGTGCCTAATCGTGTATAATGCATCCACGAGCAACCACTTGCAAACACTTGCAACCACTTGCAACCATCAAGCATAACATGTTTCAAACACATGTTTCAACCAAAGGGTTTCTACCTAAGGTTCTCATGACAAGATAGACACGATAAACTAGATAACTAGATAAGCTCTCTTCTTGGATTTTCAAGAAATCCATTCCCACTTTGACATATAGTACTAACCGATGAGTCTTAACCCCCTTATGGAGTTTACAACAGAAATAAGATCGAGAATGGGACCGAGAGGATATATGCAAAAGACAACTTGCAAGCAAGCTCCACAGGAAAACAAGGATCAAGGATGCACTCTTAAAGAGATATGATGCGCGTATCTAGTCTTCACTCTTCTTAATCACGTTTCCTTGAGCTTAACTCCACTGTGCTTTGACTATCTTCCACTTCATGATTCCTTGGCTTCCTAACTCCTATTTCCTAAATTCGAGTTGGAACTCATTTCATTATTGCCTCTAGTCTTTCTTTCCCACTTATTCTTCTTTCTGTATACTTGGCTTAAACATAATTATAACCTCATGATTCGTGCAAGCTTTCCAAAATTCACTAGTGAATCCTGGACCTCGTCTTCTTACCATAAGGTATTCCATGCAGCAGAACTTTTCTTGGAAATACCACTCTACGTTGCCAATTGCCCTTATAAACGTGATTTCCTATAACTCAGGCTTAATCGACATGAACCATCCGCCTATAGGCCGTACCTAGATTCAGTTGCCTACCCCTGGCTTTCTGTAGGCTATTTCAAAACTGGTCAACTTCTTGAGGATGAACCGTTGCTAACGATGATGCAATCCTCTCGCTCTTCACCGGACTGAAATGAGCACTCTTCGTGAATCTTCCTATTATGACCCACATACCCGTACTCCCTTTCTTTGATCTAGGTAGTCTATCCACATACTCTATCGAGACGTTTCATATTTCCCTTGCGGAACCTCCAATGGAGGTAACGGCCCGCTGGGCTCCTATGACTTGGCCTTAACCTGGTGGCACAACATGCATCCTGAGACCAACTCGGCCACCTCCTCGAGTGATGCGTATCTTCAAGAACCTTCTTTACTAAGTCTTCCACTCGAGGAACACCTAATCTCTCATCGCGCCTTAGTCATCCCTTGTCATCTATAATATACCTAGCGAGGTGACTTAACATCTCGCCTCGAATTGACTGGTCCATGTTCTTGACCAACTGCGGGTCTTTTTCCCGTGAAACTTCCTTCTTGATCCAGAAGAGTAAGTCTAAGCTCCGGGAATGCTAACTAACTAGCCAAACGGAGAAAGCTTCTTACTTCAATTTCCCTTCTCAGGGCTTTCCGGTCTCAAACCGCCGCCACTTTAGCGGAATCCACCGCTAAGCCTTACTTAAGAACTATGTGCCCAAGAAATCCAACTTCTTTCCTCCAAAGTGGCATTTGGAGAACTTGACCTTCAACTGGTGGCTCTAAGCGTATCCATCTCCTTCTTGAGATGTCTAACATGCTCTTCCTCGTTCTTTTGAGGAGATCAAATATCGTCTATGACGACCACGAAAAACTTGTTCAAGGACTCCCTAAACACCCTACCCATCAAGTCCACGTAGTATGCGGGTGCATTAGTCAAACCATATAGCATGACTAGCCATTCTAAAAATCCATCTAGAGTCCTAAACGCAGTCTTGTCAATTCCATTCTCAGCCATCCAAGCTGATGGAATTGGGTAGCTAAATCAAAAGAAAGCGGATGCTCCTACAAGCTGATCAGACAAATCATTGATCTTTGGTAACGGTTACCTATTCTTCTTACGAAGATCAACACATAAGCGAAGCAAACCGTCCACATTAATAACGAATGCTACTGGAGCACCCTACTCGAAAATGCTTCGTCTTAGGAAGTTCTTCTCAAGCAACTCCTTGACTTGCTTTCTTAACTCTCATTTCGTGAGGTCATGTGCCTAATCGGCCACGCAACTGGCTTGGCATTACCAACCAGATAATACGGAAATCTATCCCCAGATATCAGGATATTCTCGGACCACCCTCACAAATTGCCAACTATCGATAGACGAGTTGAGGGATTCCAGATAACATGACGGGACCCATAGGGTTGCTAGAAATTTCTAGGGTATTACCGAGGCGGATCATGAGCCTCACAACCCTATATACAAAAACCAAGAATGGCTTCAAAACAGGACAACCATTCCATGCCCAAAACCAACCCATATCCCCTGAAACCGAGAATATAAACATCCCCCGAGAATTCTATACTTAAGATAGAAATTTTCAAATCCACTCAGACCATAGACAAACGGGCAGAACCCCCCAATTGAATTTGAAACACATACGGGATCATCGACTAGGCTAGTACTTAGGTGCAAAACTTTCAACTGGATCAGATGAAATAAAACTATGCGATGTGCCAGAATCAAACAAAGTTCGAACAGGGAAAATCAGAAAATGTAAACAAGATTTTCAACAGGAACACTACCTCTATCATGAGCTGGAAGAACGGGGTTGAGGGGATGAATTCGCCCTCCAGATAGTCCTGCACACTGAGTCTGACCTTGCCCTTGTTTCCTCGGGCAATCCTTGCTGAAATGTCCAAACTCACCACAACCAAAGCATTCGCCCCACTTTCTCTTCTCCTTTTTCCTACATTCCCTGGCTATATGTCCAACTTTACCACAGAAGTTACATTTCATATTCTTGCCCCATTTCCCGAAATTTACTCTTTTGCCTTGAGACTCATTTGCCTTGCTCTCTTTCTTATCATTGCTACCTTCTTCTTGAAGTAGGGCCAAATTCACTAAACTCTCGAAAGTCGCCCCCAAGGGTATATGAGACAGGGCCAAATCATGTAATGGCTCGTTTAATCCTAGAGCAAAGTGTAGGGCCTTCTTCTGAGCTGTATTAACTAAGTCTAAATCGTCCTGAGCCAGTTGATTAAACTTATCTATGTATTCCCTAATAGTCATGTCCCCTTGCTTCAGTGATAAGAATCTCAGTCCAAACCTTCCTCTAAAGTCATCCCAAGTCTCAATTGGCCTAGTAGCGGTGGTGACTACCCATCAACGTGCAGCTTCTTCCTTTAGCAACCATACTGCCAATAAAACCTTCCTGCGGTCACCTATATCAAAGGTGGCTAAAAGATCTTCGGTCTCTTTCAACCAATTCCCTGCTTCTACAAAAGTCTCTGTTCCATTAAAATTCTTGCCACCCATCCTTTTAAAGTTCTTGCAAGTTTCCGCGAAATCCGCCTGTGGAGGCTGAGGGGGAAGGGGAACATCAGCTACGGGAGGAGGAGGAGGAACAGCGGCCTCGACTGGGGGAACAACATTAGGGACACCCGGGACCGGTGCCGTGACTTCCAAGTACCGACGAAACCAATCGGGTATCGTTACTCCTCCGGGCAAGATGAGATTATCAGACATGCTGGAAACGAAAAGAAAAGAGTTCAAACGAGGAGTCAAAGGATAGTGCTGATGGCTTTTGGGGAATAGCCTTTTAAAAACAACTAGACTTTTCTTTGGAAAATACTTTATACTTGGTTTTTGAAAATAGTTTTTCAAAAGTTTTAAAAACCTTTTTATCCCTTCTCGTAAACCTGGCTCTGATACCAAATGTAACACCCCACCTCCGCCAGGGTCACTCGCAAAGGAATGCACTAGCTTTGGAGGGGCATTATTGGTAAACATGCATAATGATATAGCAAGGCAGGACATGACATATACGTAAATAAACAGAGTAAGTAAATAAAACAGCGGAAGATTTTTAAACCATTTCAAAAACAAGTCTGGTACATCAAAATGTCAATTTCCCAAGTAAACAAGTCTAGTACATGAAATAACATCATCTGAAACTGAAAAAGAAAACATAATAGTAGCTATCCCCAAAGTGGAAAAACCATAGCGAGCTCAAGTCCAAAGCATACATGAGCTATCCAAGAAAGCAGCTAAGCTCCAAGCTAGGCTCCTGTATTTCCTCCCTGAGAACCTGGGGGGGGAAACGGAAGAAAAGAGGCGAAACAAAACGGGTCAGTCAAAAAGACTGAGTAAGCCCTGCTACGATCAGTCTATAAACTAATAAAGTTAACATCATGATGGAAACTGAGATATAGCTAACAACATACTGGCATGATAAAGTAACTACAAGATAGACAGAGGTGTCATCGCATAAACATGGTTAAGTTTTGCACCACGGTGTACTAGTAAACCAACATAACAGGTATTGATCCCTTAGCCCAAACCTTGGCCCAATAACATGAAGTGACCTTAATATAAGGTCCAACCCAACGGTCTAGTCGATCGGCTCCCTATAAGCCTAACACGTCAAGTGTTGATGTCCATACGGCCCACATATGGATGTAGGTAGTCTGTGCTGGGCCCACCTTTGGGTGTATCAAGCCCTCGGTTGTCGACCCCGGACACTTAAGCAATAATGCACAGCCCTAACCTACTGGTACCCGTGCCTCGAGTTTGTCCAACATCGGACTACGTGCACGTCCGTAGCCCGCCGGACCCGCACCGCTGTACCACTCAGCCGTCGCTTTGGTCGCTTACATCAGTCCAGTAATCGTGCCCCGCCCTAGCCTAGCCTCTAGGGTTGTGAATGATACCAAACTGGGATTACTGCTGGAACAGACCACGTTGCTAGGGTTTCTAAGAGGGTTAAGTGTGATTTAACCCTTCACTAATCCTGGATTAAACTGGTTAAGTGTGGCTTAACCCCATTCTAATCCCTTGAACTCCCAAATGGATTAAACTAGTTAAGTGCAACCAACGGTTCATAACTTAACCACATTCTAATCCCTCGAATCCCCAAATTGGTTAAGTATTAGTGGACCCTGACTTAACCCTAATCATGAGGCATTAATTAATTTAATGCACCTTAACCTCTCACATTAGACCTTGTTGTGGTTACTAGTTAGGCCGGGCGGGTCCGGGTAGCTTTACACCACAACTTGGTCTAACCTCGGGTCTTGGCACCCCATGACCAACTTCTCACATTGGGTCCTATTGTTTGTAGCCACTAGTTAAGCCGGGCGGTTCCGGGTAGAATTACGCTACAAACTCAACCCAACCTCGAGTTGGCCACACTTATGTTTTCTAAGTGTCATGTCCACTTTATTTCAAAACATAATTACAAGTCAACAATTACTTGGGTAGACCTAACTTAATAGGTAAATTCCCAAGGGGTAGACCTAACTTAATAGGTAAATTCCCAATCTTATATTTTCATGTATTTTAAGTTTACCCCAAAACCCCCAACGTCATTCTATCGCTTACATATTCGTAGTAACGCATAAAGGATAGGAAGAGGGAACTTGGCACAACATACATGATAAACTTGCACAACAATCATGCATAACATGTTAGACTTGCACAACTTAGCATAGTGATCTTGCATATTACCATAAACATGCATAACATGTTAAACTTGCATAACTTAGCATAGTGAACTTGCATATTACCTTAATCATGCATAACTTGTCAAACATGCACAACTTGTCATTTTAAACTTGCATAAACATGCACAACTTGTCAAAACATGCACAACTTGTCATTTTAAACTTGCATAAACATGCACAACTTGTCAAAACATGCACAACTTGTCAAAACATGCACAACTTGTCATTTTAAACTTGCATAAACATGCACAACTTGCCAAAACATGCACAACTTGTCAAAACATGCACAACTTGTCATTTTAAACTTGCATAAATATGCATAACTTAATAAACATACAAACCATGGCTTAACAAACTTGCATAAACATGCATAACTTATAAATCTTGCAAATCATGGCTTAGTATACATGCATAACTTAATAGATTTGCAAATCATGGCTTAGTACCCTTGCATAACATGCACAACTCAATAAACATACATAAACCCCAACTTTCATCACACATTAACTTTAGAGTTTCTAAAATGAAGGTAAGAGGGCTTACAATGTTTATGCGGACTCAAATGAGTATAACAAATGCAAGAAACCCCTTATGCAACTAATTAAAGCCCCCAAATGCAAGCAAACTTGATCAAGACTCCTCCTTTATGATGCCAATAGAAAAACAAGCCTTTAATGCAAGCTAAGGAGGATCATACAAGCCTAAATACCCTTGTATGCATGGAAATCTCTTAGGGATTTGTTTAGGAATTGTATGAAGAGGGTGGAGGCCATGAGAGGATGGATTTTGGCATAGTTTAGTTACTAGGATGAATAATGAATGATTTAGGGTAGGTTAGGGTCTTATTTATAGATTAGGCTAGTGATTTGGACCATAGGATTAACCCTAGATTCAATTAGGTCCATCAGATCCCGGAACTCTCTAGAAACAGACCACAAGACCCAACCTAAATCAGAAATGGTGCACCAGGCTAATCAGCCGGGCACCCCCTGTCGACAGGGCTGTCGACAGGGCAGTCGACTCCCTGGGGACCCTGTCGACAGGCCTGTCGACATGGGGCCCCTGGCGGGAATTTTCCCGCCTTGGCCCAGCTGGCCCAATTCCTTAAATTTGAATCTGATTTTTACTTAGTAATTTTCTGCAAACTTCAATGGGCCTTAACTGGGTCATACGGACTCCGATTTTCAAAAACTCGGACTCTATTTCGCGTATTTTTCCGAGACGAACGCAATGGCATAGCCCGTTTCCCTTGATTCCCATTTTATAATTTAATTCTGCCTCAATTTATGTTATTACAGGTTATTGAAAATACGGGTTGTTACAGACCATTTCCTACCCACGATGACTACTACTCTGATGCGCTGTCAGCACTGGAATCCATCCGAGCCCGAGTACGATGGGATGAAAGACACGTGGCTCCGAACCGAACTGAATTTGAGTGAATTTTCACCTATAAATACCCCGTCAAGAGACAGTAAAAGGGATCTTTTTGCTTGGCACTTTGAGAGTAAGAAACACTTTCAAGAACCGAATTCCAGCATTCCCAGACAATCCAAATCGTCATTCAACATATATTCTGAGACAATTGATTGAATGTACGTGAAAAGTGAGTGAAATTGAGTGAATATCTCATTGTAATTGCTTCTATATCATCAAGGAAAGTGATTATAAAGTGGACGTAGGCTTTTCAATGCCGAACCATTATAAATTCTGTGTCTCCATTTTATTTTTGATCTTATTTTATTTCTATTTTAGTCAATTTGGGTGTTAGAACCACTTTTTGGTCTAACATAAACTGTATAATATAATTATATAAGTAATTTTGACTTCTAAATTATTATAAATAATTATTTTAAACTTATTTTATATATTATTTAAATCTTATATATGTTTATAATCTATATTCTAATTAATTTTAGAATTTTATAAACTTATATATATCTACTTTCAAAGGTTATTTTTCTTTTACTTATATTTTATAAACTTTAATAATAAACCAAGAGTTGGATAAATTAGATTTCATGATTTAAAATTCGAGGTTTGAAGATGTAATTTTTTTATAACGATAATTGAATAACGAATGAACTCATATTAAGTTATGGATTCGAATTGATACGAACCTTTAGTAGAGTTGAATTTGAATTAGGTAAAAATGAAATGAATTTGATTTCTTTACTAGCAAAATGTGGATTTGAATATATATTTAAATTTTATATAGAATTGATTTTATAAATCATTTGGTTTGAATTAGGAAATTTTTTGAATTGATTTATAATAATGGTTTTAAATCTTTGTAACGTCTCATATTTTTATCGACATAATAATTTATTTATTTAATTATTTAAATAGTGATTCAGGGAATTAAATCGTTGTTTAATTAAATAACATTGAATATTTAATTAATATAAATAATAGAATAATATATTTAATTTCCTAAATAGTCGGAAATAGTGGAATTCACAATATTGTGTGAATTAGATCATATATAATATACAATTCAATTTAGAGTTGAATTATATTAACGAATATATTATATAAACGACAATTGAATGTATAATTATATTATAATTAAAATCGAGCTCGAAATAGCATGACAGTTCGTAATTTGGCGATTCGAACTTTAAACGAATATACAGAATCTGTTTTAAATTGGATTTCTATGAAACAAGAAACATTCGGAGCTGGTGAAGTACATTTTTCTAATGGAAGAGAAAAATCGGGATTTCGTCGTATAGATTTTGATTTATGATCAAATCAAATTTTCAAAAAATCGTTATGGAATTCCTTTATATTTTATAATGATTTATTTATATTATAAATGGATTTTTAATATAATTTGAATACCGATTTAATCTAGATTTGAAATGTCGAGTTATAAATTTAGATAGAAATATTTTGGAGCTGTATGATATTCTATTGTAAATATGTACGATAATATTAATTTATTTAAAATTAATTTAATTATTTGAAAATATATGAATATTTAAATGGAGTTATTTAGAGCTTTAAAAATAGCCACTTTTGCAAACAAGCTCCGTTTTCGACGAAACTTATTTTGTTGGATCCATATTAAATTATTATTAGATTTCAATTTTCGTGATTTTTGGATCAGTATGTGGCCGTACGGAATTTTAATGTGAAATACAGACGATATTCTGACATTAAAAATACACAATGGGAGCAAACAGACTCGGAATTCGTGGAAACAAGTTTCGTTGGTTCCGAAATGTTGAACTGTAGATGCATGCCTATTTTCATGATTTTTGGGTATCGTGTGTAATTATACATATTTTTAAAGGACGAATGTAAACAGTGATAGCTTAAAATTAGTATTAAACTTGAATATAAAATTATCTATAAATAGATCCAAATCTTTCTAAACCCTATTCTCATTCTCTTCTGGTTAAAGAATGTGCCGCCACCGATCAACAGGAAGGAAATTATCTTCAGAAAAATTTATAAAATCAAATATAAATCTGTAAATCCTGAAATAATTATATTTGGATTCGCATTGAAATCCTCTTCAACTTCATGTCAATTTCTGAGTGTTCGACTTCCATTTTTGCTCGCTGAAAATGAACGCATCGAACTAGGGTTCATGGTATCGAGAGATGTAATCGTTTATTCTCAAAATGGATGTCATTTCTGGGTTCGTGGGACGGAATGCGGTGGGTATGCTAAGTATTGGAGGATTCGACATGAATTGATGTCTGTTGAATATCGTGGGTGAAGATCACGAAGTCGCGATGATGGAAGTGCGAGTTCAATGATTCGGGTATGAGAGTGTAGAGGTTTGGACAAGAAGAAGTTCAGTGACATCAGTTTGGCAAATGATAGTGTATTGGAGGAAATGGGGTTCGATGTTTTCACCTATACGGTGAAAGTGGCGGGTTGAACACGAGATACAGGGGCGTATTCGAGTTGTGCGAAAAGGGTATGAGATGGAGGGGACTTGGATGAGGTGAACGCCGGTGGTTTCAGATGTTGGAACGACGAAGTGAAGATGGAGATAAGTGATAGCATAAGTTCGAAAATGGCTTGAGAGAATGAGCAGCAAAGCTCTGAAGATCGTGGAGGAAGAAGTACTTAAGTGGGTGGGTATTTCAAATTGGTATTTGGGCCGATAAAAGAATGGGTAAGGCCCGTTCAAAGTATAATCTAGTTGATTTAACTTAAATAAGGTATTGGAATTTGTAATTTATATAACTTTATCATACGGTATCGGAATTGGACAGAACAGGATCCGATGGGATCGTATGGACGAGGGCTACACAATGGAACTGACTGGGAGTGAATTGGAGCTCGTTATAATTTATAGAGAAATAAATTGTTTGATCTAAGTCAAATCGATAATGATTATCGTTATTTAACGATAAACCAACCAATGTGAGTAAACTCACTAACTCTGCACAGTTATATTTTTTATAACGTATTTTTAGAACTGATAAATGATGGTTGATTGTTGTGTATTGTTTGTTTGGATAACTGCTAACTGATTGGTAGAAATTGTAGATAATGATATATATGTATATATACATATATCTTGTTAATCAAATATTGATTCTGTTTATCAGAATATTTCATATTGAAATGAAGATGATGTTAATTATATTGTTTAACATCTGTGGATGCAGGGAAATAGGTTAGAGGGATCCAACTGGATTCCTTAATATTTATAATAATGTTTATATATTTTGTGATATAAAATCTGCGATCAGTTGTGATGACACTGGTCTTGTACATTGGTGTTTTAAATACCGTAAGAAAATACTGGAATAAAAGGGAAAATTTTCTAAGTATATATTGAGATAAAATAAATATAAAATCAAAGGACATTATAATAGGAAATAACTATAAAATCAAAGGGTTTTATAAAAAGGTATTTATAAAATAAATAGAATTATAAAAGGAATATTTATTTAGAGAATAAATATAATTATAAAAGGAATTATTTAGAAAATAAATATTATTATAAAAGGAATATTATATTTGGGAAATGAATAGAATTTTATAAAAGGAAATATGTGGAACAAAAATATTAAATGGAAATCTGTTTTAACAGATAAATTGAGGAGAATAATTTATAAACAATGTTTATACATTAAGGAAATATTTATCATTTATATAAAATCGGTTTTAACACCGATATTTAAAATGGAATGTGAACATAGTAGTTATAAAGGAAATTTGCAATGAGATTATAAATGTTGGAAATAAAATAAAATTTATATGCATAATTCTGCAAATAAAAATATAAATAAAATTTGGGTTTGAGATATTGTTTTTAAATACGAAATCAAACTGTTTTGATTATATAAAGAAATATTATTCACATTCTATGTGAAAAATTAGATTAAAGTAAATATTTTGCAAATAAAATATTATAAAGCAATTTGGGGTTTGAATTAGGAATTTAAATAGAATTACTGAAATTAGAAACTGACTGGAAATTAGATGAGTTGAGTGACTTTCTGGGTGTCGATCTGATGTTGGTTTCGGCCTTTGGGGTTTATACTTGGGAAGTTGTTCTCTTACTAGTTTACAATTAGAGATTGATAGAGGTAGGAAGATATTGATGCGTGAATCAGAAATGGTAACGTTTTCCAAAGTTAATAATGTATATTTTCTAATTTTAGAAAATAAGGAATTTATGAATATATGGAAACGATAAATGGGAAAGTGGGAAATGAAATGATGATTGATCGGTAAGATTTCCATTTGGGAATATGACCGTTGTTTGTACACATGTTTTCATTTGATAGTTAAATCACCGATTATCAAAGATTTTGACCATTTTCGTTGTCAATACGGAGAGACCGGGATAAGATATTTTATGTGAAAACCACTTCGTATGGCATTAGCATTGCGAATCAAATATGATGAAGAGAATTGAAGACGGAATTATGCAAGGGATGTTCAGTAAATCCTAGTTAGAAATTTCCTAAGATGGATTTACAGAATAGTGCCTTCGGGTTGTCCAGTCCCAGGACAACTTGAATGGACGAATGTATGACAGGGTATATCTAGTTGATCGCGTAAGCTGATCGTTTCAAACGTAATTACGTTGGTGGCGGAGGAATTCGTTTCTCTTAGCTTATACCCGTGGTATTTTTGGGGAAATCAATTTGTGATTTTACGGGTATGACGATGTGGCATTCAAAGTAAATGAAGGAGTGATCTGTTAAAAGATACGTTATGACCTCAAGCCACATAAACTCGGAAATGACAGAAATCGTACAGGCAACATAGCTAAGTGGGTAGCACCCAATTAGTATATATTGTCACCATCTAGAGAATATTCATATTTGTTACTTCTTTCAATTCTGTATCATCCGGGAACGGTTATGTTGGTATACCCACCGTAAGGTGACAATATATTCGGAACATTCAAGCGAAATGAATGGCCGGTCAAGTGTGGCCGAGTTGCAAGATGTTCTTGTTGAACTCTAGTGTTTCGCTTCTAGAGTACACTGATCAGAAGGTGGTTCAATACCTTGTCACAGTTGGAATCCATTACCCAATAAGAGTCTGCGGTTTTTGATTGTATATTATATATGTAGAACGTGAGATGAAAGCGTTCTACTAGATTGTTATTTACTTGATTTAGACATTATTATGATATCAGAAAATATTGATCTTAAGAAATATTTTGGGTTATCGTAAGGTAAAAACCATCCATATTTATGTGAGGGTCGGTCTTATGATTATTCTTTCTTTTAAAGGGATTTTAAAAGTTAAACAAATGGTTGGAGTTTATTCACACCAGTCATATGACTGACCCAGAGTTTATTTTGTTTTGTTTTCCCTAAATTCTTGGGTGCCCAATTTTGTACGGGCAGTCAAGTAGTCGGGATTTTACAGATATAATTGGAAAGTTGGAGTAGGAGGCTTCAGGATTATATAGCTGTTGTTTATTTCCGCTGTGGTGTAAGTGTTGTACTCCGATAATGGTATTGTATACAGTATTGGTTTTATTTCCAAATTATGTTATATAATATATTTATTCGTTCTGCTGTGAGATTTGTGTTACTCTGATGTTGTTGTAGTTGTGTTCTTCTTCTATTCTAATTTTTTATCCTATCTATTCTCACCCTCTAACTTCTTTCTATTAACTATCTGGTATTTTCGATGCTTGGATAGTCGGCATTGAGTTTATGTCGATTACCAAGGTTGCAAATTCCTCGGGTCGTTACAGTGGTATCAGAGTTGAAGGTTAAGTAATTACCTTGGCTTTATGGCGTGACTAAGTAGAGATGGGGTTGGCAATACCCTAGACTGAGTTTGAGTGTATATATATGAGTGCGTATTTGTTATTTGATATAAAAATTGTATTATATTGTGGAGACTCATTGGTTGAGTAGTTTATGAATTTATGTCTATCAGTTTGATCCACTGTATCGGTACGAGATTCTAAACAGTCGAATACGATGAACCGACACAGTATGTTTTGAAAAGTGGGTAAATGAAATAATTTTACCTAGTATATTTTGATATAAAGAAAATATATATTGGAAATATTATAGTATATTGGATGTGTTGGTTGTTATTATAATCAGATATGGTTATAACTGAAATGGTTATATATAACTAACCAAAATTCATATAAGTGAAATACATGAAATCGAAATGAATTAAATCTGAATTTAAATCAGGATTGAAATTAAAACCCTGGAAATTTGGAAAGGTGTTTGTAGATGGATTGAAATAAATGTATGAGAATTTTAAAATCCTAGGAGATTTTAAATTGTTTTACAAGCACTGAGAAGGATATTTTGAAATAATTTCAAAATAGAAATGGTTAAGAAATGGTTTTGAAAAGTGATATAGTATTGAACTCACTTTGATAGCTGGGAAATAACTCTGATGATGTTGGCCACATCGTCAGTGTTCATTTTCGAGTTCTAAGTGACGGATTACTACCAAAGATTTTGTTTTTGAATTATTTTGAAGAAACGAGTTGTTTTGATTCTGAAAAGGGAATATTTGATTTTTGAAAAGAGTAGACTGTTTAAAACTTCCAGGAAGAGATAATTAAAATCAAAAACAAATTGAATAGAAATTTGTGGAGACAAACTGGAATTGAAACCAGTTAAGTGGAAATTGAATTGTAATAGAAAATATCGAATTAAATTGGATTGGGAGATATCCGGACTTATGTTGAATTGATAAGTTAAGTGTTGGATTTGAGAATGGAATTTCGCTTGGTTATAAGCGAGTGATTTGGTTTTAAGGATAAATTGATCGGATTTTGATTGGAATAATATTGGTATATGCTGAATTGGTAGCAGATGGAAATGATATAAATGATATGCCTGGCAAAAATGTACAAGATATTTTTATATGGATTTGGTGATTTATGAGCCGATTTGGCAAGCCGCTTGGCTGTTTGATTTTCTTTTGGATTGGAGAAGGCCTAGAGAGGCAAGTTGTAGTTTTATCGATTAAGCCGTACAAAGGAGGTGCCAGCGAAATTTTCTGAAAATTTAAGGTGTTAGAAATTTTTCGGAATATTTGAAAATTTTTCTTGATAAGAATGAATTAATATTTTAATTAAAATAAATTACTTCAGTTGAAACTGAAGTTAATTAAAAAATAAATAATTTTTAACCCAGTTAATAGGTTTGTTTTCGACCTTAGCAATTTCGAGGACGAAATTATTTTAAGGGGGAAGAATGTAACGTTCCGTATTTTTATCGATATAATAATTAATTTATTTAATTATTTAAATAGTGATTCAGCGAATTAATCCATTATTTAATTAAATAATATTGAATATTTAATTAATATAAATAATAGAATAATATATTTAATTTCTAAAATAGTCAGAAATAGTGGAATTCACAATATTGTGTGAATTGGATCATACATAATATACAATTCAGTTTATAGTTGAATTATATTAATGAATATATTATATAAACGACAGTTGAACGTATAATTTATTATAGTTAAAATCGATCTCGAAATGGCGCGGCAGTTCGTAATTTGGTGATTCGAACTTTAAACGAATATACATAATCCATTTTAAACTGAATTTCTATGAAACAAGAAATGTTTGGAGCTGGTGAAGTATATTTTTCTAATGGAAGAGAAAAATCGGGATTTCATCGTGTAAATTTTGATTTATGATCAAATCAAATTTTCGAAAAGTCGCTATGGAATTCCTTTATAATTTATAACAATTTATTTATATTATAAATGGATTTTCAATATAAATTGAATATTGATTTAACCTGGATTTGAAATGTCGAGTTATAAATTCAGATAGGAATATTTTGGAGCTGTATGGTATTCTATTGTAAATATATACGATAGTATTAATTTATTAATAATTAATTTAATTATTTGAAAGTATATTAATATTTAAATGGGGTTATTTAGAGCATTAAAAATAACCACTTTTTCAAACAAGCTCTGTTTTTGAAGAAACTAATTTTGTTGGATCCGGAATATTAAATTATTGTTATATTTCAATTTTCGTGATTTTTGGAGTCAGTATGTGACCGTACGGAATTTTAATGTGAAATACAGACGATATTCTGACTTTAAAAATACACTGTGGGAGCAAACAGACTTGGAATTCGATGAAACAAGTGTCGTTGGGTCCGTAATGTTGAACTGTAGTTACATGCCAATTTTCATGATTTTTGGGTATTGTGTGTGATTATACATATTTTTAAAGGACGAATGTAAACAACGATAACTTAAAATTAATATTAAGCTTGAATATAAAATCATCTATAAATAGATCCAAATCTTTCTAAACCCTATTCTCATTCTCTTCTGGTCAAAGAATGTGCCGCCGCCGATTTCTTTTTAGTAGGAAGGAAATTATCTTCAGAAAAATTTCTAAAATCAAATATAAATCCGGAAATCTTGAAATAATTCTATTTGGATTCGCATGGAAATCCTCTTCAACCTCAGGTCAATTTCTAAGTGTTCGACTTCCATTTTTGCTCGCTAAAAATGAACGCAACGAACTACGGTTCATGTTATCGAGAGATGTAATCATTTATTCTCGAAATGGATGTCATTTATGGGTTCGTGGGATGGAATGTGGTGGGTATGCTTAGTATTGGAGGATTTGACATGAATTGATGTCGATGTCTGCTGAAAACCGTGGGCGAAGATCACAAAGTCACAATTGATGATGGAAGTGCAACTTCAATGATTTGGGTATGAGAGTGTAGAGGTTTGGACAAGAAGAAGTTCGGTGACATCAGTTTGGCAAACGATAGTGTATTGGAGGAAATGGGGTTCGATGTTTTCACTTGTACGGTGAAAGAGGCTGCTCGAACGCGAGATACAAGGGGTGTTCGAGTTGTGCGAAAAGGGTATGAGATGGAGGGGACTTGGATGAGGTGAACGCCGGTGGTTTCAGATGTTGGAACGACAAAGTGAAGATGGAGATAAGTGGTGGCATAAGTTCGAAAATAGCTTGCAAGAATGTGCCGCAAAGCTCTGAAGATCATGGAGGAAGAAGTACTTAAGAGAGTGGGTATTTCAAATTGGTATTTGGGCCGATGAAAGAATGGGTGAGGCCCGTTCAAAATATAATCTAGTTAATTTAATTTAAATAAGGTATTGGAATTTGTAAATTATATAACTTTATCATACGATATCGGAATTGGACAAAACAAGATCCGATGGGATCGTATGGACGAGGGCTACACAATGGAACTGACTGGGAGTGAATTGGAGCTCGTTACAATTTATAGAGAAATAAATTGTTTGATCTGAGTCAAATCGACAACAGTTATCATTATTTAACGATAAACCGACCAATGTAAGTGAAACTCACTAACTCTGCACAGTTATATTTTTATAATGTATTTTTAGAACTGATAAATGATGGTCGATTGTTGTGTGTTGTCTGTTTGGATGAACTTCTAACTGATTGGTTGAAATTATAGATAACGATATACATATATATATATATACATATATACATATATCGTTAATAAAATATTGATTCTGTTTATCAGAATATTTCATATTGAAATGAAGTTGATATTAATTATATTGTTTAACATCTGTGGATGCAGGGAAACAGGTTGGAGGGATCCAACTGGATTCCTCTATATTTATAACAATGTTTATATATATATATTGTGATATATGATGTGATATATAATCTGTGATTGGTGGTGATGACACTGGTCTTGTATATTGGAATTTTAAATACCATAAGAAAATACTGGAATAAAAGGGAAAATTTTCTAAGTATATATTAAGATAAAATAAATATAAAATAAAAGGGTTTTATAAAAGGAAATAAATATAAAATCAAAGGATTTTATAAAAAGGAAATATTTATAAAATAAACAGAATTATAAAAGGAATATTTATTTAGAAAATAAATATAATTATAAAAGGAATTGTTTAGAAAATAAACATTATTATAAAAGGAATATTATATTTGGGAAATGAATAGAATTTTATAGAAGGAAATATGTGGAACATAAATATTAAATGGAAATCTATTTTAACAGATAAATTGAGGAGAATAATTTATAAACGATGTTTATAAATTAAGGAAATATTTATCATTTGATAAATTGAATATATAAATCTGAATTTATATAGAGAAGTAAAATCGGTCTTAACACCGATATTTGAAATGGAATGTGAACGTAGTAGTTATAAAGGAAATTTGCAATGAGATTATAAATGTTGGAAATGAAATAAGATTTATATGCATAATTCTGCAAATAAAAATATAAATAGAATTTGGGTTTGAGGTATTGTTTTTAAATACAAAATCAAACTGTTTTGATTATATAAAGAAATATTATTCACATTCTATGTGAAAAATTAGATTAAAGTAAATATTTTGCAAATAAAATATTATAAAGGAATTTGGGTTTTGAATTAGGAATTTAAATAGAATTACTGAAATTAGAAACTGATTGGAAATTAGTTGAGTTGAATGGCTTTCTGGGTATCGATCTGATGTTGGTTTCGGCCTTCGGGGTTTAAACTTGGGAAGTTGTTCTCTTACTAGTTTACAATTAGAGACTGATAGAGGTGGAAAGATATTGATGCATGAATCAGAAATGGAAACGTTTTCCAAAGTTAATAATGTATATTTTCTAATTTTAGAAAATAAGGAATTTATGAATATATGGAAACGGTAAATGGGAAATTGGGAAATGAAATGATGATTGATCGGTAAGATTTCCATTTGGGAATACGACCGTTGTTTGTACACATGTTTTCCTTTGATAGTTAAATCACCGACTATAAAAGATTTTGACCATTTCCGTTGTCAATACGGAGAGACCGGAATCAGATATATTATCTGAAAACCACTCTGTATGGCATTAGCGTTGCGAATCAAATATGATGAAGATAATTGAAGATAGAATTATGCAAGGGCTGTTCAGTAATTCCTAGGTAGAAATTGCCTAAGATGGATTTACAGAATAGTGCCTTTGGGTTGTCCAGTCCCAGGACAACGTGAATGGACGAATGTTTGACAGGGTATATCTGGTAGATCGCGTAAGTTGATCGTTTCAAAGGTATTTACGTTGGTGGCGGAGGAATTCGTTTCTCTTAGCTTATACCATGGTATATTTGGGGAAATCAATTTTTGATTTGATGGGTATGACGATGTGGCATTCAAAGTAAATGAAGGAGTGATCTGTTAAAAGATATGTTATGACCTCAAGCCTCACCAACTGGGAAATGACAGAAATCGGGCAGGTAGCATGGCTAAGTGGGTCACACCCAATTAGGATATATTGTCACCATCTAGAGAATATTCATATTTGTTACTTCTTTCAATTCTGTATCTCCCGGGAACCGTTATGTTGGTATACCAATCGTAAGGTGACAATATATTCGAAACATTCAAGGAAATGAATGGCCGATCATGTGTGGCCGAGTTACAAGATGTTCTTGTTGAACTCCAGTGCATCGCTTCTAGAGTACACTGATCGGAAGGTGGTTTCATACCTTGTCATAGTTGGAATCCATTACCCAATAAGAGTCTGCGGTTTATTATTGTATATGTATAACGTGAGATGAAAGCGTTCTACTAGATTGTTATTTACTTGATTTAGGCATTATTATAATATCAGAAAATATTGATCTTAAGAAATATTTTGGGTTATCGTAAGGTAAAAACCATCCGTATTTATGTGTGGGTCGGTCTTACGATTATACTTTCTTTTAAAGGGATTTTAAAAGTTAAACGAATGGTTGGAGTTTACTCACACCAGTCACATGACCGACCCAGAGTTTATCTTGTTTTGTTTTTCCTAAACTCTTGGGTGCCCAATTTTGTACGGGAAGTCAAGTAGCCGGGATTTTACAGATATAATTGGAAAGCTGGAGCAGGAGGCTTCAGGATTGTATAGCTATTGTTTATTTCCGCTGTGTTGTAAGTGTTGTACTCCAATAATGGTATTGTATACACTATTGGTTTTATTTCCAAATTATGTTATATAATATATTTATTCATTCCACTGTGAGATTCGTGTTACTCTGATGTTGTAGTCGTTGTGTTCTTCTTCTTCTATTCTAATTTTCTATCTTATCTATTCTCACGCTCTAACTTCTTTCTATTAACGATCAGGAATGTTCAATGCTTGAATAATTGACATGGATTTTATGTTGATTTTCTTAGGTCGAAAATTCGTGTTCGTTACAAGCTTATAAATTGTTTGAATTGAACATAGGGCTTTGACTCAAATTTTTAAGTAATGAATTTGAATGGTTCGATTTGAGTTAATATATAACATGACTTGGTTTGAAACATAAGATTTTGAGTTGAATTATATAAACTAAATTTGAACCTATGTGATATGATTTTCAAATTGACTTAATCGAATTTATATAAAGGAAAATTTGATTATACGAATTGTTAAATGTATAGTTAACGATTTCGAATGGTATGACTTGAATTTCAAAGCACGATACGATTTATTTTGAAATATAAGTCCTGATCTTGAATTATATATTTTGGATTCAAAATAAAATGTTTAATTAATCGACTTAAATCGAATTCCTGAATAGTTTGAAATTTCAATTTTCGAATATATGTCAAACTAAAATATTATGGAAGTTAAATATTTTAGTTTAGATCTAAATGGTAATCGAGACCTTAAAGATAAGATTTTGTATAAGTCAGTGATAAATCGTTATGCGAATATTTTTCGGACATTGAATATATTTGAAGTTAAATAGTATAGTAATGGTTTATACTATATTTTGAGACCTTTACAATATGATTTTCTAAATCGATTTGATTCAAGCGACTTCAATAAGTTGTTTTCGAAATTAAATAAAAACGAAGTTAGATATTTAATTTTGATTTCAAAATTCGAATTTGAGATTTTGTATAAACTATTTCATAAAGTAATTTATAAAATAATGACCAAAATGTGAAAAACGTAAATGATTGGTTGTTAAAGAGACTGGGATCGGCTATTGTCATACTCTCTGCCAATACCAAAAACCACTTTAGTAACTGTGTATGCGGTGGAGTTCCAGAATGAAGAGGATGATTTGGCGAACGACTCTATTTTGTATTTTATATTAATTACGAGACTTGACTACCTTGAGTCAGCTTGATGTGGCTAAAACAGGAGCTATGCACGGACCAAGTGAGGTCATACCTCCTATCGAGCACACTTCTTCGATATTATTCTATTACCGTTGAGATTTGATTGGGCCGTTTTGATTATGGGAGTGTGTATCGAGGTGGGCGGTAGTAGCTGCTATGCGTTACCACCAGTCTGGCTCTGCAAATGGTGAATCCATCCTGGCATTCCTTGTGTGCCTTGTCATATGCCTTATACGAGCCTACTACGACTTTGTTTTATACTGTTTTATATGGAGTTCCCTCTGATCAACCCCCAGTTTACGGAGGAATTACGGTACTGTATATACTGTGGGAATATATAAACGATGTAAGGGTAATAATGGTAATCCCACTTACGCTATTTTGATATTTTACTTTCTTGATAGACACTATTGTATATAGCGTATTATACTATATAATATTAGTTTGACGGACCCTTAGAGGATGGTGATTCCAAACATCCTTTAAGTTACTGATTGCATTTCATCGAACATTCATTTGAGTTGATTTACTTCCACGAGAATGTTAGTCCTAATCCGAGTTGTTTTGTTTTGCATTATTGCTTGGGTCGGATTGAGAATTCCAGTCTTCGAGGTTCACTATTGGAGTTGAAGTTTATATTGGCATTTTCTCACTTGTATCTACTCATTCTGTTGGTCCAATCGTCCAGCTATTTCTGTCGTTTCTGTTTCAATTTGTTATCATTTGTTTAGTATCTGAAATTCATTGTTTAAGTCTTCCGTTGTATTATTTATGTAAACTCTGATGTAAATTTTTATTTAGTAGCTTCATAAACTACTATTGTATTTTGTAATTTCTGCTGCGAGGTATTATATTGCTCTGTATCTGTGTCTGTGATCTGTGATTCTGTGATTTATTATATTTACCTCGGAAGCTAACAACAATTTGTTGTTTTGGACGTTTCGAGTTGACATGTTTTGTCGATTCTGCACGGTCAAAATGGCGGGTCGTTACATGTGGTATTAGAGCTTTGGTTTATCAAAGCCTTAGCAGAAGGGGTAAAAGCTCATTAGAGATAGGGTAGTGATACCCTAAAATGAGTGGAATCAATCGCAGAATCCTTCTTGAGAGAGCGTATTTTGAAAGTATAAATAGTTTTAAAATGGTTTTAAAATGTTTTTAGATAAATATTTTCGGATATAAATTTTGTTTAATATTTAAAATATTTTCCGAAATTTCCTTTCCATTTTGAATCTATCTTCCTTCGTAGATCCTCTTTGATTAGGTTCTTTCGTTCAGTTTTTAATTCGAATTCTATAACTTATCTTGATCCATAAGAAGGTAAGTAGAAGAAGAGTATAAGTCTTCTAGCGTGTTCATTCTTATTAAATATCGGTTAGAAATGGGTAAACTGAAAGCTATTATAGTATAAGATTTTCTTATTTGTAAGTAACATTTCGTTTTAGTAATACCAATATTCTTAAAAGATTTATGTTTATACTTTAAGATTTTATAGTTTATAAATTCTATATATTTCGAATAAGATTTAAGGATGTAGATTTTGCAAGAAATTTTTTATTTTGGTTGAAATCTATAATGGTATAATTTATATATGTATGTATATATAAAGGTTTATAAACTTAAATAGGGTTATAAAGATTTTAAATTGTGATGTATATATATGTTGAACTTATGGAATTAAACCAGTTTTATAAGTTTGAATATTTATAACATAGGTTTGAAATATTTAAGTATTGTATAAAATAATATTGTTACGTATTTGATTTAATAATAATATTGTTTGTATATTTATTATGGACTGTGGTTGAATTTTTAATTTATAAATGAGTGGGGGAGAGATCTAGTTTTCCCTACTTAAATTTTAATGATTTGATATATTATTTATAATATATGATTTGAAATTTTTTGTATATATTTTGTTTAAATATAAAAAAGATGTTTTGAGTACTTATTTGATGTTAAAATTGGCCTATCGAATACCTAGTGATTTGGGTACACGTCTGGTCAACGTATATATCAAATCCTACATGTACTAGTTTGATATAGAGTCACACTCTAGTCACTTGAAAATGATTTTGGTGATGACTGTAATATGTAAATTGACAATCTATATTTATATAGAGTCACTTGATATAGAGTCACACTCCAGCATGAATTCCATTGTATCAAAATATGTAAATTGACAATCTATATTTTCCCATAATTGAGAGTAGATAATGGAGAAAACATTTAAACTGTAATGAGATAAGATAAATAATTATAATGTGATTTGAATTCATACTTAACAAAGAATGTGCGTCTTTTTCCAACACTATTTTTTATTAATAGTTGGCTTGGAAGCGCAAACTTTTAGGATGACTATGAAGTTTCAAGAATATCCCTACATATCTTTATATTTAGGGGATTGTTAAAGGGACTCCACTTTTGGTTAAGGGGGAAACACTTTTAAGGGGACTCCACTTTTTAAAAAATTGTTAAGGGAGGGCTTGATTTATTTTTTAAATAAGCATGGACTAAGTTGCCCCTCGTAACAACAACATCTGCTCCCCCTTCATTATCGTTCTCTTATATTTCGATCAAAACAGGTCTTCCTATTTTTTCAAAAAAAATCAAAATTGAATCCTTAGATTACCACGATGGTTCGAACGAAAATGATATTCCCAAATCTCCAACAATTTGATTTCGATGTATTTATGCGAGGATTATTTTTGGTTGCTTGATGTAGATTAAATTTGTCAATATTGATAAATAATGACAACCATGAATAGTTGCAGTAAAATTGGTAATATTTAAAGTTGTTATCTTCAACTGTTACAGTAAAATCGCTACAGCTGTTATCTTCCACCATTTTTCAATTGAGTTTGTCCCTGCTGGTTCGAGGAAAAGTCGATTATCTTTCTAGCTTTACAATCCACTAGCCTTTTATTATGTGTACAGCTGTAGTTCCATTAGAGATTGATAAATTATTTGCTAATTGTATAAGCGGGTTGTCAGAGCCCTTCTAAATTTGTGCAATATCCCTAATTTATTGTTAATTATCGATGCCCTCTTTGGTCACATTGTTTGTAATTACCGTTGTAATGACCCGGATTTTCGAACAATTTATTTTAAATATTTAATATGGTTTTAAATATTGAATTGATAATATAAATGAATTTTTATATTGAGTTATCGATTTAAAAATTGATATAGGATTTATTTCGAGCATATATATATATATATATATATATATATATATATAATTATCGTGATACTAGGATATAAAATAATTAAAATCGAAATTTAAAACAGAGTTAAAATGATTCAAATAGTTTATAGAAATTATATTTGAATATAAATGATAATAATTATAATTTATTATCGAAGAATTGATTATTTTGAATTTGATTTATATCTATTTAAATTAATATCTTCTCTATATGATCGAATTGGACTTCGAAACATGTCCCAGTGTGTTCAAAATGCTGGTATAACCCTAAAAAGGCCTGTTGTTGGGCTCAAATAGCAATTTGAAATCAATGTGATAATTTAAATTAGAGGATACCGGTTCTAATTAAAATAAAATAAAATAAAATTTATTATAAAAAATAAATTTCTTCCTTCCTAAGTTAAACACACTGTAAACCTACCCTATGCTACTCCCTCTCCTTTCCTATCACGTACGAATGGTCCTCTACCTTCACCACTAAGTAAAACAGGAAATTTATGGTTTGTGTAGGTATTGTCTCCTGCTTCCTCTATTTATACATCGCAAATCCCCTTCCCTCAGTGTTTTGCAAATCGCAAATCATAAAAGCTTTAGCGATAAAAAAAGGAAATCCGTCTCTTTTCTTTGTGAAACCGCTCCTTTAAAAATCAAAATCAAAATTCGATTCTCCCTCTTTTCAAATTCATTTCTGATCGAATAAACAAAAGGGGTCTCCTTCTTCAAAGAAACCATGAATCCCCTTATTAAAATCCAAAACCCATCCAAATAAAATCAAAACAAAATGGGAGCTTTCGATATTCCATTCAAAGACCAGCTTCCAAAAGCCGAAGTCGTCCCCTTCCAATCCGTTGGCTTCTAATCTGCAAGCGATTTCATTTTATGAAGTCGATTTCCAGCAGCTCGAATTAGGAAAAAATCGAGCTCACTTTTTACTTCTTTTTGGAAAACTGAAGTCGCAATTCAGTTTTGGGATGGATGTTGAATGTTGTGGAGGGCTAGTGAAGTGCGATAATCGAAGCTGGAAGGTTTCAAAAGGGCCTTAGTTCGCGACTGTGAAGATGGGTCGAGATGAGAGAGTTTGGGGCCAGGATTGGATGTCGAGTGCACGAGATTGACGTTGGAATACTGGGAAGGAGAACGATGTTGATGATTATGGTGAGATCGGAGTTCGTATTTATGAAGGAGGAAGTCAGGTGTGTTTGTGAAGACCCGTAACTTCCCCGTAAAGGAAAGCGACGGATAGTTCGAGAACAAACCACAACAGAACGCATACAGAAGAACATTTCATTGTATATTACAACAATGCATCAGATTACAAGAATATACAGAGTATAAAAGAATATTACACAGAAATATCAGAGATTTAAATTACATTTAAATACAACGCAGCGGAAAATAATACAATACATAACTAGAATGAGATATACGGATACAAAGCTTTCCGGATATCGTTCCAGCTGTAAACCAGGATCCTGTGAATATAAATCTGCAAAACCAAAACTACTAGCTGCCCGTGTCAAAATAGGGGCACCCAGAGTTTAGGTTAAAACAATAAACTCCAGGTCAGTCATGTGACTGGTGTGAGAACTAAAACAGTTATTTATCTTTATTTTCAAAGTTCGGTGAATCAAGGGACCACGCCGTATAACACGGAACGGGTTTCCTCCCAAGAATACCAGTGCATAAAACAAACAGCGCAATGCTAAATAAAGAAAAAATGAAGCTGTTATAAGACCCAGGTCCTATCACACAATGCAACGCAAGCCGGGGGATAGGGTTTTCCCTTATAACAGCCAAAGAATGCTTGATACGTTTAAAACAAATCATTTGATACTATCATAAGTGCATAGTGTATAAAACAACTTCAAATCATAAGTATCAATCATAGGCGGCATGGGTACCATATATCATGTCGCCATATATAGGTTTACAAATAAAACCGCAAATGTCACGTATTTGGAAATTGGATTTCCGTCTATGAACCGAGGCTAGGGGCAAGATCCTCAACCGATTCGAGACGCTCTAGCCCGTGTCTCAGGATCAGAGCTCGAGTGACCCTTGGAGCGACAGGGCCGGTCCACCGATGTGGATTAAAATGCCTGAACACTGCGTTTCCCCACCCTTTGGGGTGTCAATGAGCCAACAAATGACTCCATCGGTTCGAGAACGACCGATCAATCCGAGGCGCCTCGCGACAGCAACAACCACATAAGTCAATCTCGTCAGGGCGTGTAAAACCACTGACGCCACTTCTAACTAGAAAGAAACGCAAGTCCTCCCTGAGGTCCGTCTCCCGTTTTTGGTTCATACCGGGTGTGAAACTCGCGAAGTAAACGTTACACAAAGCTATGCCACAAAGGCCTCGCTTTGATCATCACCACAAGACTTTGCTTTTCAACAGAAGCCTTGATCATTTGCATCTTAGCATGCCACACAGGCAAACCATCCTATGCAACCGATGTCAGTCACACAGAATGAAATCCGATGTCAGACACACAGTCCATTTACAAGTCCGTTCTGGGTCTGAACGAAGCCGGAGGCACCTAGTACCCCGCATATCCATCGATCTCCAAGTACGTCTGGACGATCACTAACTGTTTCCATCTTCTTGGGTGTACAGCCCAATCAAGATCATCAGTTATCACCCAAACGACGTGAAGACCTCCGGTCTTCGACCATCGTCTTCATCTTCGACTTATCGTCGTATCAGTTATTCAGAATGGGATAAACCCGGTCTTTCCGAATAACTTGCGTATATATTATAAAAGTGTTACACAAACACAACATACGCCTCATTCCAATTCATTAGTCACTAACCGTAAATTAATCAAGAGAATAATCCCCCAAATATTAACCCCGAAGGCCGAAACCAACATCAGATCAATATCCAGAAAACCATTCTACTTAGCTAACCGACAGTTAGTTTCTAAATTTCACGTTCAAATCTAATTAAAGATTTAACTATCGCCTGGAGCAAAACTGGTGATACTCCATTTTCGATCATTTCAATCTAATTAAAGATTCATTAAAACTCCACTTAGTTTTAATCTTCGACTGGGTTAAAGAATCCGTGTCATTTAAAAACACAGTTCACGATAAACCCAAAATCACATTCATTAATTATCAGGTTGAAGAACGAGTGTTGTTTAAAGCACTGTTCACGATAAACCCAAAAATCAATATCAATTCAATTCCAATTAAATATTATTTAATTGGTACACTTCATTAAATCTAAATAAAAGATTTAATCTTCTCTCAACTGGGTTCAAGAACAGTGTTAGTGAAGACACCATTCACGACAAACCCAAATCACATTCGATATTCAATACAAGGCTCTGAATAGAAAATATATCGGCTTATATTCAATATCGAATTCTACGACTAACAAATGTCGTATTGGAAATAACGATATACATATATATCTTTCAAATTTCCATAACAACACCTGTATAATCACGAATTCCAACATCGAAATATTCCGAAGACAATTTCGATTCAAATCCACTCCAATGCAATCATTGGAATTTTGGTTACTTTTAAAACCCTTTTCGAATTCAATTTATTTATTTAGAAATAAATAGAATTATAATTCTAGTTCAAAACTAGTTCATTTCGATAAAAATCCATTTTTATCTTTTCAAATATGGAGTTTTTCATCCCAATTCTTCACAAATCATTTCTTATGATTTTACACAAATTATTACTATTTTTAATAATTTTATCAAGGCCCGTACAGTCGATTTCCATCAATGGCCATCGAACTGCACTGACAGCGACCTTTTTCGAATTTGATTTGGACATAATTCCAAATCCAACCGTTAGATTTCAAATTTCTAATATTCGTTAGAAAGCTCTTTTCGATACGAACCCAACGGTTCCGGTTTTAGGAGAATCCGACGGTCGGATCTCCCGTAATGTCCGTTTGAAATAAATGGTCGAAATTCGCGAACTGCCGCGGCGCGGCGCGTTCTATTCAGGCCATTATATTATATATAATATATATATAATATATTTCGTCGATTTCTATTAAAAAACGAATTATATAAACAGTTTTAAATTCATTTCAAAATCTATTTCAACTCCCTTTTCAATTCAAATCAAAATTGAATTCTTCTTTATAACTTCGTTTTAAAATTCATTTCTGTTCAATTCAAATTTCAATTCAATTTGAATTCATATTCAATTCAATTCATCTCGAAATCGTTTTCAATTCAATTCATTTCGAAATCGTTTTCAATTCAATTCATTTCGAAATCGTTTTCAATTCAATTCATTTCGAAATCGTTTTCAATTCAATTCATTTCGAAATCGTTTTCAATTCAATTCATTTCGAAATCGTTTTCAATTCAATTCATCTCGAAATCGTTTTCAATTCAATTCATTTCGAAATCGTTTTCAATTCAATTCATTTCGAAATCGTTTTCAATTCAATTCATTTCGAAATCGTTTTCAATTCAATTCATTTCGAAATCGTTTTCAATTCAATTCATCTCGAAATCGTTTTCAATTCAATTCATTTCGAAATCGTTTTCAATTCAATTCATTTCGAAATCGTTTTAAAATCGATATAAATATCGATCACGTCAAAATGGCGTCGATCTAATCAACACGGCTTCATAAATTTCTATTTTCAAATATTCTATTTCAAATATTTCTTTTTCAAAATAGTTGTTATTATCAAAATATTTCGTTCAACACATGACCAATCTCAATGAATGAGTACTGTCAACACATGAACTTTTATTTTATAATATTCTTTATTTTTCAAATTGGAATGAGGCCCAATCAATTACCATATAAAGTTAATTATATGGATTTTCATACAACACATGTATATCATAGCATTGAAAAATAATCAACCATCAACCAAAGTGCACTACACTGTATAAGCATCAAATATAGATATTCAATGCTTATAACAGCCTGTCAATCAATCGATCGACATATTTAATCAATCAGGATGAGTGAACTGCATATTTCATCCTAACACCCGTGTAGGGTTTTCAAACCATCAAACAAATATTTTATTTGTGCAGTTGGGCGATGTGTAAAATTTATCGTCCCAATCAATGTCATTCAAATAAGTGTACATAAACAAACCGTCTGGTTTGTAAATGAATATTTATTTATTCACTTCACTATTTTCATATTCACGTTAAAAATTATATTTTTAACGATAAAACATTTTATTTCAACCTATGAATTTCTATTCAATTCATTTATTCAATAAAATGATATTTTTATTTTTCTAACATATTTTTAGAAAATTTCGGCGGCATAACGGCACGATACTAGAAACGGGACAAGGCCTAGCCTTATCCCCGGTCTAGTGAAGGCCCACGCCATTCACACATCAATCATATCAATTTCATTTCACCAAACTATTCAAATCAACCCAAACAATCTAACTAACAACACAGCCAAACAAACAAGTCCATGGTCTGTGGACGATTGTGTCGGGTGCTACTAAGCACCGTCTGCATCCTAGTATATATATATATATATAACTAGAAAAATAAATTGAAAGGTGAGAAGTTCTCACTTATTGCTATCCTAGCTCCACGGCACTTTATTGATAGAAATCTTCATCGCTATCGCATCATCGCCATCTTCGTTGCCCGTAGTCACTATATATATAAAAATCGAATTTTTACTTCGCTATTCAATATATAAAAATCACATTTTTAGTTCAAAGTTCAATATATAAAAATCGAATTTTTAGTTCAAAGTTCAATATATAAAAATCGAATTTTTAGTTCAAAGTTCAATATATAAAAATCGAATTTTTAGTTCAAAGTTCAATATATAAAAATCGAATTTTTAGTTCAAAGTTCAATATATAAAAATCGAATTTTTAGTTCAAAGTTCAATATATAAAAATCGAATTTTTAGTTCAAAGTTCAATATATAAAAATCGAATTTTTAGTTCAAAGTTCAATATATAAAAATCGAATTTTTAGTTCAAAGTTCAATATATAAAAATCGAATTTTTAGTTCGCTATTCAACATAGATAAAATTCCATTTCAAAAATATATATTTCGCATTTTTACATCTAAAAATTTCGCCTTTTCACATTTAAAAATATAATCTTTTTGCCTTTTAAAAATTTGTTCGAAAATTAAATATAAACAGTTTTTTTTACTTTTCAATAATCAGTTTTATACTTTAATTAAAATCAGTTTCATACTTTAATTAAAATCAGTTTTAACTTAATTAATAAAAAAAAACAGTTTTAACTTAAATAAAAAAACAACAGTTTTAACTTAAATAAAAAAACAACAGTTTTAACTTAAATAAATAAAACAGCAGTTTTAACTTAAATAAAAAAACAGCAGTTTTAACTTAAATAAATAAAACAGCAGTTTTAACTTACCGAGGGGGGGGGCTGATGTCAGGTCCTCGGTGGTGGGAGGAGCTGCTCGATGGGGAGAGGGCGGTCGCGGCTTCGCTTCAGGGGGGGGGGGGTTCGAAGTACGAGGGAGGGGGGTACGGTGAGGGCGGCGGCTTCGCTTCAGGGGGGGGGAGAAGATCGGAGGGCGTGCGATGGGGGGGGTTCGGCGATCGTGGGCTGTCGGGGGGGGGGGACGGTGGCGTCGAATCGATTTCTAGGGTTTTTTTGTTTTTTTTTTTCTTTTTTTTTTTTTTCATTCTCTGGTTAATCGAATGAGGGGGGGCCAAGCAGGAGATAAGGAGGGAGGGAAAAGTTTTTTTTTTATTTTTATTTTTTTTTATTATTTTATTATTTAAATTTGCAAAAGGGTTGACTTTTACATACGACCTCGAAACGAGGCCCACCGCCTGTCGCCCATAGCGGTTTACCCCCATTCCGAACACAATGGGATATGTATCGCAAGCTGATTCGATTGTTACAATCAGTTTCCTTTTGAATTTTCATTTAAATCACTATATTGAATTTTAAACGTACATTTCGATTTACCGGGGTCACATACTAACTAGAAAAATTCCAGAAAAATATTTTCTAGTCTCGTATTGACGATACGGTCCTAACAAAACTAGTTTCGTCGAATTCCGAGACCGTTGGAAAAATGGCCAATTTCCAGTCGATTAAAATCAACTGAAACTGGTCAAACGCGTTTTCCTTTGCCACGCTCACATATTGATTCGAAAAATTATGAAATTTGGAATCTAGCAATAACTTAACATCCCGGACCCAACAAAACTGGTTTCGTCGAAATCCGAGGTCATTTGCAAAATGTCCATTTTTAAGGGCCTGAATTCCATAGCGACTATTCAGAATTTTCAACTGGACATATCTTTTGATTCCCGATATGAAATCTTGATTTTTCGGATTCGTTGGAAAGATATTCACTATTAGATTCCATTATTTTTGGTTTCACTAAAATCCGGATTGTTTTGCACCCGGTACATTCAATTGAAGTTTGAAATCGAATTATCGAACTACCGCGCCATTTTCAATTCTATTTATAATTATATATAAATATTTATATTCTAACGACGACGCGTATAAATATATACGTCCGATTCTATTCAAAATAAATTTCTCGTCGATTATATTTAAAATAATCCATTTTAAATATTCAAAATTCGCTAAAATTGCCAAAATAAAAATTTTAAACTGGCCCAGATTTTCCGGGTTGTTACAATCTCCCCCACTTAAAACTTTTCGTCCCCGAAAAGGAACAAAGTCGAAAGTGGTTTGATTATTCAGCTCTACGCTCGGTCTGGCTTTCGTTCTCCAACTTTTCAGTTTCTGAGAATTTTCAAAACTTCAAAAATTTGGCTAACACCCTAAATTTTCGAAAAATTTCGCCATAACCTCCCCTGCACCGGGAGCATCGGGGAATTTCAAATAGCTTCCCCGGTCCTTCAGATCTCAAAAAGAAAAAGAAAAAGCCAAGCGGCTAGCCAATAGGCTCACAAAATCATCATCACCCAAACAAAACAGGAAATTATGTAGTAAACATGTACCTATTTGTCGGGCAAACAAATTTTATTCTCTGGCTCTAGCCTCCTTGCTATGACCTGTTCAATGTAAGTACAAGTATATGCAAGCAAATGCAACCAAATTTCAATATAACACAATATTCGGTTCAATTAGGCTAAATGACAAAAAAATTAGCAAACAAATAAACAAACAACACAAACATCAATCAATTAGTGAATTTAACGTTTCAAATTCATAATTTTGATATATAGTTAAAAATCTCATTTTTGATGCCAAATCACAACAATAAGCCCTATCTAATTTTGGTTCTCACACCAGCCTAATGGAAATATATAGAAAATCACACCTTCGAAACACGAATACCAATTCTGATGATGTTCGAACTATCATCAGAATCATCTTCGGGCGACTAGAGTGTGATGCTATATCTATCCAATATATTAAAATTTCGAATACACGCGGATCAGACGTATACGCAAAATCTATATATACTGGATTGTCCACATCAATATAAATGGATAATCAAATACGAATAATCGATTTAAATTTTCAAAACAAAAGTTTGTTTTCATTTTAAAAACATACTCTTCACACTCGTTCTAGGATACTACTGATCCTATCTCTAACGAGTCATTCTCTCTGGATATTACTAATCCAATATCTGATGAATTCTTTCGTATGTTTCTAATGTGTCTTGTTCTCTAAGCTTTGTAAACCAAAGCTCTGATACCAACTGTGAAGACCCGTAACTTCCCCGTAAAGGAAAGCGACGGATAGTTCGAGAACAAACCACAACAGAACGCATACAGAAGAACATTTCATTGTATATTACAACAATGCATCAGATTACAAGAATATACAGAGTATAAAAGAATATTACACAGAAATATCAGAGATTTAAATTACATTTAAATACAACGCAGCGGAAAATAATACAATACATAACTAGAATGAGATATACGGATACAAAGCTTTCCGGATATCGTTCCAGCTGTAAACCAGGATCCTGTGAATATAAATCTGCAAAACCAAAACTACTAGCTGCCCGTGTCAAAATAGGGGCACCCAGAGTTTAGGTTAAAACAATAAACTCCAGGTCAGTCATGTGACTGGTGTGAGAACTAAAACAGTTATTTATCTTTATTTTCAAAGTTCGGTGAATCAAGGGACCACGCCGTATAACACGGAACGGGTTTCCTCCCAAGAATACCAGTGCATAAAACAAACAGCGCAATGCTAAATAAAGAAAAAATGAAGCTGTTATAAGACCCAGGTCCTATCACACAATGCAACGCAAGCCGGGGGATAGGGTTTTCCCTTATAACAGCCAAAGAATGCTTGATACGTTTAAAACAAATCATTTGATACTATCATAAGTGCATAGTGTATAAAACAACTTCAAATCATAAGTATCAATCATAGGCGGCATGGGTACCATATATCATGTCGCCATATATAGGTTTACAAATAAAACCGCAAATGTCACGTATTTGGAAATTGGATTTCCGTCTATGAACCGAGGCTAGGGGCAAGATCCTCAACCGATTCGAGACGCTCTAGCCCGTGTCTCAGGATCAGAGCTCGAGTGACCCTTGGAGCGACAGGGCCGGTCCACCGATGTGGATTAAAATGCCTGAACACTGCGTTTCCCCACCCTTTGGGGTGTCAATGAGCCAACAAATGACTCCATCGGTTCGAGAACGACCGATCAATCCGAGGCGCCTCGCGACAGCAACAACCACATAAGTCAATCTCGTCAGGGCGTGTAAAACCACTGACGCCACTTCTAACTAGAAAGAAACGCAAGTCCTCCCTGAGGTCCGTCTCCCGTTTTTGGTTCATACCGGGTGTGAAACTCGCGAAGTAAACGTTACACAAAGCTATGCCACAAAGGCCTCGCTTTGATCATCACCACAAGACTTTGCTTTTCAACAGAAGCCTTGATCATTTGCATCTTAGCATGCCACACAGGCAAACCATCCTATGCAACCGATGTCAGTCACACAGAATGAAATCCGATGTCAGACACACAGTCCATTTACAAGTCCGTTCTGGGTCTGAACGAAGCCGGAGGCACCTAGTACCCCGCATATCCATCGATCTCCAAGTACGTCTGGACGATCACTAACTGTTTCCATCTTCTTGGGTGTACAGCCCAATCAAGATCATCAGTTATCACCCAAACGACGTGAAGACCTCCGGTCTTCGACCATCGTCTTCATCTTCGACTTATCGTCGTATCAGTTATTCAGAATGGGATAAACCCGGTCTTTCCGAATAACTTGCGTATATATTATAAAAGTGTTACACAAACACAACATACGCCTCATTCCAATTCATTAGTCACTAACCGTAAATTAATCAAGAGAATAATCCCCCAAATATTAACCCCGAAGGCCGAAACCAACATCAGATCAATATCCAGAAAACCATTCTACTTAGCTAACCGACAGTTAGTTTCTAAATTTCACGTTCAAATCTAATTAAAGATTTAACTATCGCCTGGAGCAAAACTGGTGATACTCCATTTTCGATCATTTCAATCTAATTAAAGATTCATTAAAACTCCACTTAGTTTTAATCTTCGACTGGGTTAAAGAATCCGTGTCATTTAAAAACACAGTTCACGATAAACCCAAAATCACATTCATTAATTATCAGGTTGAAGAACGAGTGTTGTTTAAAGCACTGTTCACGATAAACCCAAAAATCAATATCAATTCAATTCCAATTAAATATTATTTAATTGGTACACTTCATTAAATCTAAATAAAAGATTTAATCTTCTCTCAACTGGGTTCAAGAACAGTGTTAGTGAAGACACCATTCACGACAAACCCAAATCACATTCGATATTCAATACAAGGCTCTGAATAGAAAATATATCGGCTTATATTCAATATCGAATTCTACGACTAACAAATGTCGTATTGGAAATAACGATATACATATATATCTTTCAAATTTCCATAACAACACCTGTATAATCACGAATTCCAACATCGAAATATTCCGAAGACAATTTCGATTCAAATCCACTCCAATGCAATCATTGGAATTTTGGTTACTTTTAAAACCCTTTTCGAATTCAATTTATTTATTTAGAAATAAATAGAATTATAATTCTAGTTCAAAACTAGTTCATTTCGATAAAAATCCATTTTTATCTTTTCAAATATGGAGTTTTTCATCCCAATTCTTCACAAATCATTTCTTATGATTTTACACAAATTATTACTATTTTTAATAATTTTATCAAGGCCCGTACAGTCGATTTCCATCAATGGCCATCGAACTGCACTGACAGCGACCTTTTTCGAATTTGATTTGGACATAATTCCAAATCCAACCGTTAGATTTCAAATTTCTAATATTCGTTAGAAAGCTCTTTTCGATACGAACCCAACGGTTCCGGTTTTAGGAGAATCCGACGGTCGGATCTCCCGTAATGTCCGTTTGAAATAAATGGTCGAAATTCGCGAACTGCCGCGGCGCGGCGCGTTCTATTCAGGCCATTATATTATATATAATATATATATAATATATTTCGTCGATTTCTATTAAAAAACGAATTATATAAACAGTTTTAAATTCATTTCAAAATCTATTTCAACTCCCTTTTCAATTCAAATCAAAATTGAATTCTTCTTTATAACTTCGTTTTAAAATTCATTTCTGTTCAATTCAAATTTCAATTCAATTTGAATTCATATTCAATTCAATTCATCTCGAAATCGTTTTCAATTCAATTCATTTCGAAATCGTTTTCAATTCAATTCATTTCGAAATCGTTTTCAATTCAATTCATTTCGAAATCGTTTTCAATTCAATTCATTTCGAAATCGTTTTCAATTCAATTCATTTCGAAATCGTTTTCAATTCAATTCATCTCGAAATCGTTTTCAATTCAATTCATTTCGAAATCGTTTTCAATTCAATTCATTTCGAAATCGTTTTCAATTCAATTCATTTCGAAATCGTTTTCAATTCAATTCATTTCGAAATCGTTTTCAATTCAATTCATCTCGAAATCGTTTTCAATTCAATTCATTTCGAAATCGTTTTCAATTCAATTCATTTCGAAATCGTTTTAAAATCGATATAAATATCGATCACGTCAAAATGGCGTCGATCTAATCAACACGGCTTCATAAATTTCTATTTTCAAATATTCTATTTCAAATATTTCTTTTTCAAAATAGTTGTTATTATCAAAATATTTCGTTCAACACATGACCAATCTCAATGAATGAGTACTGTCAACACATGAACTTTTATTTTATAATATTCTTTATTTTTCAAATTGGAATGAGGCCCAATCAATTACCATATAAAGTTAATTATATGGATTTTCATACAACACATGTATATCATAGCATTGAAAAATAATCAACCATCAACCAAAGTGCACTACACTGTATAAGCATCAAATATAGATATTCAATGCTTATAACAGCCTGTCAATCAATCGATCGACATATTTAATCAATCAGGATGAGTGAACTGCATATTTCATCCTAACACCCGTGTAGGGTTTTCAAACCATCAAACAAATATTTTATTTGTGCAGTTGGGCGATGTGTAAAATTTATCGTCCCAATCAATGTCATTCAAATAAGTGTACATAAACAAACCGTCTGGTTTGTAAATGAATATTTATTTATTCACTTCACTATTTTCATATTCACGTTAAAAATTATATTTTTAACGATAAAACATTTTATTTCAACCTATGAATTTCTATTCAATTCATTTATTCAATAAAATGATATTTTTATTTTTCTAACATATTTTTAGAAAATTTCGGCGGCATAACGGCACGATACTAGAAACGGGACAAGGCCTAGCCTTATCCCCGGTCTAGTGAAGGCCCACGCCATTCACACATCAATCATATCAATTTCATTTCACCAAACTATTCAAATCAACCCAAACAATCTAACTAACAACACAGCCAAACAAACAAGTCCATGGTCTGTGGACGATTGTGTCGGGTGCTACTAAGCACCGTCTGCATCCTAGTATATATATATATATATATAACTAGAAAAATAAATTGAAAGGTGAGAAGTTCTCACTTATTGCTATCCTAGCTCCACGGCACTTTATTGATAGAAATCTTCATCGCTATCGCATCATCGCCATCTTCGTTGCCCGTAGTCACTATATATATAAAAATCGAATTTTTACTTCGCTATTCAATATATAAAAATCACATTTTTAGTTCAAAGTTCAATATATAAAAATCGAATTTTTAGTTCAAAGTTCAATATATAAAAATCGAATTTTTAGTTCAAAGTTCAATATATAAAAATCGAATTTTTAGTTCAAAGTTCAATATATAAAAATCGAATTTTTAGTTCAAAGTTCAATATATAAAAATCGAATTTTTAGTTCAAAGTTCAATATATAAAAATCGAATTTTTAGTTCAAAGTTCAATATATAAAAATCGAATTTTTAGTTCAAAGTTCAATATATAAAAATCGAATTTTTAGTTCGCTATTCAACATAGATAAAATTCCATTTCAAAAATATATATTTCGCATTTTTACATCTAAAAATTTCGCCTTTTCACATTTAAAAATATAATCTTTTTGCCTTTTAAAAATTTGTTCGAAAATTAAATATAAACAGTTTTTTTTACTTTTCAATAATCAGTTTTATACTTTAATTAAAATCAGTTTCATACTTTAATTAAAATCAGTTTTAACTTAATTAATAAAAAAAAACAGTTTTAACTTAAATAAAAAACAACAGTTTTAACTTAAATAAAAAACAACAGTTTTAACTTAAATAAATAAAACAGCAGTTTTAACTTAAATAAAAAAACAGCAGTTTTAACTTAAATAAATAAAACAGCAGTTTTAACTTACCGAGGGGGGGGCTGATGTCAGGTCCTCGGTGGTGGGAGGAGCTGCTCGATGGGGAGAGGGCGGTCGCGGCTTCGCTTCAGGGGGGGGGGGGGGTTCGAAGTACGAGGGAGGGGGGTACGGTGAGGGCGGCGGCTTCGCTTCAGGGGGGGGGAGAAGATCGGAGGGCGTGCGATGGGGGGGGTTCGGCGATCGTGGGCTGTCGGGGGGGGACGGTGGCGTCGAATCGATTTCTAGGGTTTTTTTGTTTTTTTTTGTCTTTTTTTTTTTTTTCATTCTCTGGTTAATCGAATGAGGGGGGGCCAAGCAGGAGATAAGGAGGGAGGGAAAAGTTTTTTTTTTATTATTTTATTATTTAAATTTGCAAAAGGGTTGACTTTTACATACGACCTCGAAACGAGGCCCACCGCCTGTCGCCCATAGCGGTTTACCCCCATTCCGAACACAATGGGATATGTATCGCAAGCTGATTCGATTGTTACAATCAGTTTCCTTTTGAATTTTCATTTAAATCACTATATTGAATTTTAAACGTACATTTCGATTTACCGGGGTCACATACTAACTAGAAAAATTCCAGAAAAATATTTTCTAGTCTCGTATTGACGATACGGTCCTAACAAAACTAGTTTCGTCGAATTCCGAGACCGTTGGAAAAATGGCCAATTTCCAGTCGATTAAAATCAACTGAAACTGGTCAAACGCGTTTTCCTTTGCCACGCTCACATATTGATTCGAAAAATTATCAAATTTGGAATCTAGCAATAACTTAACATCCCGGACCCAACAAAACTGGTTTCGTCGAAATCCGAGGTCATTTGCAAAATGTCCATTTTTAAGGGCCTGAATTCCATAGCGACTATTCAGAATTTTCAACTGGACATATCTTTTGATTCCCGATATGAAATCTTGATTTTTCGGATTCGTTGGAAAGATATTCACTATTAGATTCCATTATTTTTGGTTTCACTAAAATCCGGATTGTTTTGCACCCGGTACATTCAATTGAAGTTTGAAATCGAATTATCGAACTACCGCGCCATTTTCAATTCTATTTATAATTATATATAAATATTTATATTCTAACGACGACGCGTATAAATATATACGTCCGATTCTATTCAAAATAAATTTCTCGTCGATTATATTTAAAATAATCCATTTTAAATATTCAAAATTCGCTAAAATTGCCAAAATAAAAATTTTAAACTGGCCCAGATTTTCCGGGTTGTTACAGTGTTGTTCAGAGTTCGTTTTAAGGTTCGACAGTAAGGATTTGGCAAGGTCGCTACAAGTTTGAGGTGAATTCTTATTATGAATTTGATTAGTATATCATTTAGAATTCTAAGGTTTATACACTATTGAAAAAGGAATGACATAATCTAATCTGGAATCTGGAAACCGAAAGGGAAATTTAGTTAGTAAATCATTTTATAAACTTGATGAGTGAAATATTTAAATTTAAAATTGTTAGCTGTTCAGAAGCAGGAAGTTAGAAACTAATTTTAGTATATTCTTGACATTAAACCTTTGCTAAGAAAATTCATTTGCTTAATTATAAAATTCGGATTTTTCTTAGGTAAGGATAAACCAAATAAAATCATCCGTGTGGAGTTCGAAGACTCGGAAATCAATGAAAGGACATTGAAATTGGTACAAGTGCAAAATAAAAATCACGGTGAGTAAACTCACTCTCTGGTTCGGTTATAATTTATTATAATCAAATTTTTATTTAATATAAATATTTATATGTTGTTTGTTGGTTGATTGGTTGCATTGCTATTTATTTATAAACTGTGGTTATTATATATATATATATATATTACTTATTTAGGATTGGTGTTTGTGGTTATACATACATACATATATATATATATATGTGTGTGTGTGTGTATGTATATTGGTGGTTGGATTCCCGCAATACCATTAGCGGATGCCCGCAGTATCATTAGCGGATGACCCTATACGCCCCATGTTATGATAGTGGATGACCTTCTATACCGCGATATCCTGCCTCAAAGCAGGATGGGTATTATTTATGTTGGCTAACGTTTGTAGATGCAGGAAAACAGGTTGGAGGGATCCAGCTGGATTCCTCAAAAATATTATTATTTGTTTGTTTCATATATATTATCATATATGATGTGTTAGAAAACCCGTGGTTGAAACCCGTGGTTGATAATTGTGTGTTTTTGATTGGTTGAATATCACTGGCCCTAAATGTTGATTATAAAAATATCATGAAAAGGGGTTTTGAGATTTAAAATGAAAAATCTATTTTTCTAATATAGAATTCGAATTCCGAATGGGCTATAAAGATATTGGTTTAATATGTTAAAATATATTAAAATGGAGTTGAAATTTATTTATAAATGAAGTTTAAACGTTTATTTATTTCAAAGGGCCTAGAGAGGCATTTTGTAGTTGTACCGAGTGACACGTACAAAGGAGGTTATGGCGAAATTTTCCGGAAATTTAAGGAGTTAGAATACTTTTAAGAAAATTGGATAACTAGAAAATCAATATATCAACGTATATTGAATTCGATAAGGAAACGAATTTAAAATAGAATATTGTAAACAAAAAGGAAATCTATAATTAAATCTAGAAAAAGAGAAACATATACACATTTTAAAATTGAATAAATGGATTTTACGGTGTTGATTATTTGAGGCAACTGGTCTTGTCTGTTTTGAAGTTAAGATGTTATTCAATCAAGGTCTGAGAGGCAATTATACCCCAACTTGATTGATTTCATTTTAACCGATAAATAACAAGATTCGGTCTCGAAGATCAATGTTTGAATAAGATTTAGTTGAGTGCAGTGATTTAGGTTGTTGTAACGATGTTTTACACAACATTCGTTTTAACCCAAGTAAGTGGAATTTTGAAAATATAATAATAAATATTTACTGAGGATAGAAATGAATAGTCGTGAAAGGAAGGAGTAACTGGAAATGAATTCCAAATATAAATAGAAGGTATTTTCTAAGTATAGAAAATAAAATAAGACGATATATGAGAAATTCCTTCCCAATAGCGTAAGAAGGCAGGATGATTATTGAAAATATCGTGTTAACAAATATCGATAAGGAAATGGAGAAGGAATTTAATTAATGAAATATTAATTAAAGGGCCCAGTGATTGTTTGATGTTATGGATGAATGTTTTGTTTATTTGTCTTCGATAGTTAAATAATTAACTATCGAAGTATTTGCCAATATTGTTGTCAATATGGAGGGACCGGTTGGATTATTATCCAAAAACCACTCTGTATTGGTAGTAGCGTTGCGAATCAGATTATATGAAGACAATGAAGATGGAGTAAAGTGCAGGGGTTTTTTCTGTTAATCCTTGGCAGAAATTGCCTAAGATGGATTAATGGAAATTGTGCTTTCGGTTTCGTTCAATCCCAGAACGAACGTGTATGGACATATGTCTGACAGAGTATTTTAAGCGATCACATATGTACCACTGTACAAATATACATCTGGTGGTGAAGAATTTATTCTCTTAGCATAATATCCTGAATATCTTTGTGCAAATCAATTAGCGATTAACGGATCTGACAATATGACACTCAATGTGATGGTGCTATCAAGTAATCGTAACCTCAAGCCTCGCAACCGGGAAATGGTACAAAATCGGGTAGGTCGCATGGCTAAGTGGTTAGCTGCCAAGTAGGGAGTATTGTCACCTGATCTAGAGAAATTCCTTTTGCTTCTTAAATCCATCGATGCTGTCCCTTTCGGGAAACGGTTGTTGATCCCAACAGTTGGTGACAATGCATTCGGTACTCTCAAGCGAAGTGAGGGACCGGTCATGTTTAGCCTGGGTAGCAAGATGTTCTTGTTGAACCCGGTGTATTCCTCTCTAGAGGTACACTGTCGGAAGGTGGTCCCATACCGTACCAGTTGGAATCCATTATCCAATAAGCGCCCGCAGTTTTGATTGTATATTATATATGTAGTGCGTGAGATGCAAACGTTCTGTTAGATTGATATTTACTTGTTTTAGACACTATTATAATATCAAAATAATATTAATTTCAAAATGTTTTGGGTTATCGTAAGGTAAAAACCATCCATGTTTATGTCTGGATCGGTCTTACGATTATCTTTTCTTTCGAAAAGAAATTTTTCAAAGTTAAAACCAAGTGTTTGGAGTTTACTTACACCAGTCTCATGACTGACCCAGAGTTTATTTTGTTTTGTTTTACCCTAAACTCTTGGGTGCCCAAATTTATACGGGCAGTCAAGTAGTTCTGGTATTTACAGATATATTTGGAGGAGCTTGGAGTAGGAGGCTTCAACGCTAGTTATATAGTATTATTTTCCGTTGTGTTGTATTGTACTCTGAAAATGGTATGTATATGTATGTATAGTAAAAATTTTGTATCCCAAAAGTTGTTATATATATATATATATTATATTTAATTCCGCTGCGATGTGAGATTCTGTGTTGTTATTTCTATTCTTCTTCTACTCTAATATTTCTTTCTTTCTATTTCTCATCCTCTAACTTCTTTCTATTAATGATTCGTGTTTCTGTGCAATTTGGATTGGACGTGTGGTGTATTTACTCAACTCAGATAGTACGGAAATCCGGGCCATTACAACCGTCTTATTATTCTCTTCACATACAGAATCACATATGTTAATAGTCTTATCATTTAAATCAGGTGTTGTAGTTGTATGTATTGCAATGGATTAATTATTATATTTTGGTTCACACAAGCAATTTCTGCATGTCAATTTTATTGCAACTATTTGTATTTCACTCACATTTTCAATTGGCTTTGCTATATTTTTAGTTTGCATGATTAAGTTGCATTGAGTTGCCAAAATATCGCTACAGTTGTTATCTCCATTATGTTAAATATATCCTTTTTTATTTCATTAAATTATGCTCATTAATTAGGGTTTAGATGTTAAGGTTTACATTAAATATGATGATGGGGTTAATATTGGAATTTTTAATTTAATGTTTAAGGGGAGGCTAATCTATTTGATACCCCCTTAACAATTGAACAATAATTTAAAAATTGCCCCCCCCCCCCCACAACCAAAATTGGAGTCCCTTTAACAATACCATATATTTATGTATCACTTAAAAATACGATCTAATGATTAAAGTATTTTACAAATTTAAAAGGCGGTTCTATAAATATTAACAAGTTTTAATATTACTTAAAAATATGACATAACAAATTAATATATTTACGACATCGTATTTTGTCAATTGATAACGCAAACAATGACTCAAACTAAAAAAATAAAAAAAATTATTTAGAAATCAGGTACTTATATATAAAAACTTGGGTAGTACATACAATACTATCATGGAAAGGAAGTCTGATCGAATCGAACTCATGACCACTTGCATCCAGTCACAGTGTCTTAACCAACCGAAACAATGATGCTTATAAAAATATAGACCAATCGCACATGATTTCTACGTCAAAATATAACAAAATATCAATACAAATCATTTTCTCTTAAATGTGTCAAACATATATAGTTTATAACAACATAATTCACATGTAAAACATGTGTCATGATCAAACACGAAACTCATGCCGTAACACTCGCACTAATAATTATCTTTTGATTGGCGGTATGTTTGAAATGTCATACAGCACAGCATTTTTATGATATTTGATTAATACAATATATAACATAAAAGATGTAACTTATTAGGAGATTTTAGAAATCTCTTGAATCTAATATCATTATCTTATATTATGATGTGCTTACCCTCTTTTAACTTATTCCAAAAGTACAATCTTATCATGTCACGGACTTTTAAGAAAGCTTCAAGTTTCTATTCATGAAAAATTTCGGGTTCATTAATTTATGATGATCTTCAAGTTCTCAATTTTTTTTGCAAACTTCTATTTTAGAATCTTATATATTTTGGACGATAAAGAAGTATTTATAAAATTTTAAGTTCGTAGACTTTATCAAGAAATCTTCCCATGCTTCGAGAATTCAAATCTCGGATTTCGAATTATACAACTTCTGGCTAAAATTGTTTCTTGCAGTTTGTTGTTCTAACTTATTCAACAAATGGAACAATAGTATTAAATACTAACGCAAGCAAAAAAAAAAAAAAAAAAAAAAAAAACATTGAATAAACGGTATTATTAGAGTAACGAAATGACCCATTTAAGCATAATTTGATCATATAACACATGGATGAAAATATTATTTATGCATCCAAATACTAGATATATGTATTTCCCTTTGATAATTAATTTTTTTGATTCTTTATTTTGCGTAAACAGCTAAAAAATTAAAATTTTGTGTAAATTCAACTTTTCAGCATCATAACAACTGCAAATCTCCAATCCTTTCTTAAAAAAAAGGCTGATATTAAGCTTATCATGTATGCTTTTATTAATGTTTCCATTCACTTTATATTATCGAGATCGTTGGATCCGAACTGAATATGATCTTCTACATATTATTTATTTATTTGTTTCTCTATGAAATAATACTAGATTTCTTCTGGAAATATAAATCATATAACAAAATTATTTTTGAAGTCTACATTTAAACCAAAATCCATATAAATATAGAAATAAAAAAGAAGGCTTCATTTACCAAACAAGTTTAGATTATCAAATTCATATCACAAATAAAACCCAAATCAATAAATTTCCATAAATTAACAAAAAATGTCAAATTCAACTCGTGCTTTCCAAAATAAAAAAACTTAATTTCTATAAATATAAGCAAGTTTTGTATCAATTCAAAGCCAAACCCATAAATCATTACGTTCAATATTTTATTTATAAACAATGTTCAAAGGGTTTATAGGCACAAGGACAAAATTAGAGAAAAAATTAGATACAAGGACAAAATGCAAAAAAAATTAGCCACAACGACACTTTTTAGTGTAAATCAAGTAATTCAGAGACCCACCATCATTTTCTATTTTACACTAAAAAATGTCTTTATGGCTAAATTTTTAACATTTTGTCCTTGTGCCTAAATTTTTCTCCAATTTTGCCTTTCACACGATTTTCCTAATGTGGTCAAATTACAAAGATATAGCATTTGAGTATGATATTGGGACTGCAATATAATGAGACCATAAAAATAAGGGCTAAAACAAATTATATTTATAATAGGATGGGATCTAAAATACAATGTCTAACAAAACAATACATGTACACCGGAGTAAGATCTAAAAGTTCATATTTAAGTGACATGTAAAAGGATCAAATTAATATAATAAGATCATGAAGATAAGACAATAGAATGAGATCTAACAAATTAGAGTTAGGACAGAATAAGATCTAAAAATTAGAGTTAGGATAGAATAAGATCTAAAATAAAATAATAAAACTAGATCCAAAAGATAAGATCAACAGAATTAGATCTAAAAAATTGCTTACCATTTTGAGGCTAAATCTAATCTTCTAGATTAGCACAACTTTATCTGTAATTTTTATTTTTATATTTTGAACAGAGATCGTGCCGATAACGTGCTATGAAATAAACAAGATCATATGAAATGAACAGCATGAATGATAGTAGAAATCATTAAACAGAAGAAAGAGATGTCATGTTCATTCTTTCTATTACATATTTCCATTATGTAGGCTCCTGTATATAGAGAAATGTTGAAGGCAGTAGTTTTCAAGCGACTGCCCACATCACTTATCATGCAATTGGCCATTATTGTGATAGTGGAATCCACGTGTATCGTAGAAAACTGCTGAAAAACAATAATGCATAATCCTTGATCATCACGGAGCAAGTGAGTGATACAGTCGTTTTTTTAATCAAAAATAAGAAATATACGACAAAAAGAAGAATCTAGTCTTTCTTCAACGGCTCAAAAAACAGTTTTGTAGAAAAGACGTATAAATACTGTGGCACACATAATATATAAATAAAAAAAAACAAGATAACACAACACCACTCGAAAACCCAACCACTCCAAACAGAGCAAGGAGGGACAACCATCCAAAGCCTCTCCCAAAGCCCACACCAAAAAGCACTTCTCCAAATATGCACAGGCTTTGGAACTTATATCTGCATATGGGACTAAACAGAAAATAAGAAAGTATATTTACTCTTACAACTAACAACAACGGATTAACATTTTTAGACTAGCGTGTCCGGTTAATGGGTTTGGTTTTTCTACTTATAACCAAATGAAAACGTGTATATATTAAATGAACCCGTATCTTGTAACATTGCGAGCTCCCATCCAAGAGCAAACCATACAAAATAATCCATGAAACTAACCTTCCCAGAACCATCTGCGCATTAATAATATTATAGTTTTATCAGTGCTAATTCCATTTTGATTAGTTAATTACTTTAGAATTAGTTACGGAAAATCATTTTAAACAATAGTTCTAATATTATAGTTTTATCAGTGCTAATTCCGTGTGAGGACCATCACAAACAAACGTGCTGTCACGATGATTGTTGACTACTAATTAATATACCTATAGCCTCGTTACACGCCAAAGGTTAGTAAAATGTTAGCACGTTTTAGGCCATAAATTCCATCCCAAAAGCTTCCAACGTGCCTATAAAATTGGCAACGTTACCATCAACCGAAACGCAGCTGATCCCACAATTCCAATCCAGGAAAACAACATGAAACCCACTCAAAATTTAACAGCAACAGTTGCTACAACCTTCACTGCAATGATGATCATCGCTTGTTTTTCATCGCAGAATGTAAAGGGCTGGAAGATGGATGAAGTGAAAGGATGGAAAGGCGAAGAACTCAAGCACCTAAACGTTATTGGCAAAGTTATGTGCCAAGACTGCAGCCAGGGCTGGAACCACTGGCAAAACAGTGCTACTCCTCTTAAAGGTAACATCTTCAATGAATGGTTTATAACCCATGAATTTATACAACTTTTCATGTGAACAGATTGTAAAGTCGCAGTGACGTGCATGGACGCACGCAGAAGAGTAGTGCATCACGTGAGCGACCAAACCGATGAACAAGGAGAATTCCAAATCCTGCTCAACAGAGAAGTTGAAGGTAGGAAGCTGAAGCCTGAAGACTGCTCAGTTAGGCTTGTTTCCTCTCCTGATAAAGCATGCAGTGTTATGACCAATTTCGGTAATGGAAAGACTGGAGTCAAACTTCTCAGACCATCCCATGTTTACCCGAGCATGGTGAAATATACAGTCGCGCCGTTCTATTTTACATCTCCTATGTGTGATGAGCCTGACATGCCCGAGGCTAATGAAGGAAGCGGCTACTGATGAAGACCCACTTTTTTTGTTTGTATTTCATGTTGTTTTTTCTGTTTGTTAAGCTGAACTCGATTGAATCTTATAAGCTGTATAAGCAGTAGATATCTCAAACAATCTTTCTACAAATCAAGATTATAGAAATGTATCCATTTACATATGAAATGTTGTGAATGTCAATAAACACTGAACATATACTGATAAAGAAAGCACACCCCCTCAAAAATAGCTTTGGATTAACTTGAAGTGTGTATATGGAGGGAGGGAGGCAAGGAGGTAGGTAGGTTTTTGTCATCATAATTCAGCAATATGCACAAAGTACAATATAAGATATATACGTGAGTATGTTCACCAGATTAACCCTCTTCTCCGAATTCTTTTGTGAATCTTTCATGAACTTCAAGGTCGCCTTTGCTGACGGTTGGTCTTTGTCTAGCTAGTACCTTATCAAAATCTGTTTTGCTTATCGGTGGCGGTAAAATCTGAAATAAGTTTAAAGACTTAGAAATGATTCAGAACAGATTGCTGTTTGTTCCCACTGGTACCAGAAAGGTTGTATATGCAGTTGCTAAATTTAGACCATTTCCTTTTACTTCAGCATAGTCTTAAAGTTTGAAATTTGATGACAGTGGGTCAATCATGCAATATGTGACCATATAAGCGAAAAGAAAGAAGCTTACAATAATTTACATAAAGCTCGCATCCAAATTAGAAAATTTGAGCATTAGTTTTACAAGAACAACTACATGCATACTGATAAAATAAGAAGTTGAATTCAATTCTCCCTAAAAATATACAGGGGGCCTAGGAATTTAGATGACAAAGCTACAACTTGAAACTATTAGTTAAACTGAGATTGAAGCTAGAAGACCATATTTTCAATAAATAAAAGGCAGGAGTAGTAGGAGAAACTGAGAAAGGTTCAACTATATCTATGATTACTTTTTCAGGTGCTAACATCACTTTAAACAAATACAAAATCATAGGAGGCACGTACCTTGGAAGCAAGGCCTTTTAAAGCAAGCTCTTCCATAGTGGTCTGTACAGCCCCTGGTTGTTTGGGGCCACAAGGCATTAGCATATCATCAGCAATCTTTATGAAAAACATGGCATCTTGAGTTTTTCTAACAGGTTCAAATAACACATCTTTGACCTAAATGAAGATATAAAAAGATTCAAATTCTGTACATTACCAGTTGCGACAACAAGTTATCAAACTTACACAAACAGATATATCAGAACCAGAGAAGCCTTCTGTTTTCCGAGCCAATATTTCAAAATCGCTTTCTTTTAAGTTGTGAGGTGTATCTCCCAAGTGCACCTATTTATGCGATTAACATGATTGTTTATTCTAATGTTAAATAATCATTTAACTAACAATATATAGAGTATAGAAACAAAAATCTGTTAAGTCTAAGTTTCCATCTGATACCACTGCTTAAAAATGTAAAAATGTACAAGGCAAATTCCTCTCTTCTCGAAATAAATTTTACGAGAAAAAATTCACTAAGCAGCTACCAGTTTAAGTGCTTTTCCATACACTGGCAATAGAAGACCAGAAATTCACACATAGCTTTTAATACTTTTCCTTGCATTATAAGCTACATATGCTTACTCCTTGGTAAAAATGATTATTGGTTAACAGGCAGGAGTTAAAAAAAGGGAAGAAAAAAATGGGGGGGGGGGGGGGGGGTGGATTTAAAGAAAGAAAGGTAACTTAAGATATTTCCAAAGCAAACAACTAGCAAATGGTGTCTAGTTCACGGTTCTTCTATTCGAGTTGTCTTATTTCAATCACATAAGTGCAAGCAAGAGCAACTGACTTTGAACATGTGTTGTCTGGCTTTGGCATCAGGTAGAGGAATGTAGATTCGCTTATCAAAACGTCTTCGAATGGCCTGTATATAAAAATTAAACCGTGTCAGGAAACTAGACATGGCAACCAAAATGCAAACTAATATGGTACTTTAGAAGTTGAGGCTGAAGCCATCAGAACTGAACCTGATCCAACGCATAAGGTGTATTTGTTGCAGCCAAAACAAGAACTTTCTGGTCATTGCTTCCTACACCCTGAAACAGGCAAACTTTTCAGAAACAGCATTTATTTCTAAAACATACCAAGTCCATTCTTTAAATATGAACAATGATTTACCTCTAAAACTTTTCCAAAATGACACAAGTATATATGCAACAGAATACTTTTAATCAACTCCAAAATCCAACAAGTTGTGATTCATGAGAATAACATCCAGTTTAAAAGATAAGTATTAACTTGTATCACACTAACACTTTAATAACAGAATCAGATTAAGACCTTGACTGGTAATCCAACTAATAGTCAACTAAGTCAAGCATCTGTTCTACGAAAATTACTTGAATTTTGTTCAGTAACTATTTGATCGAGATAAAAAAAAAAAAACACCTCTTTAATATGATATAAGAAACGTAAAATAAAACAAAAAACTAGGAAATTTGTACAGAAGTAATTTCAGGGATGTTACGGATGATGGCTAAAGTTGCCATCTATCAAGGAATGATTATCCATGTTTATTTTCCCAACGGATATGATGATATCCACACAAAGTAGCTGGTGAACACTCAACTCACTTAAAGAATTGGGATAAAGCTAACATCTAATATAGTTGTTTTTCCACACAAAGTCGCAAAGTGTATATGCAACCTTAACCCGAGGTCTCATTTCACTACAAACAGTGCAGCATCCCATATGTCTCCTGATTTCCACCACAAGTTCCAATTAAAATATTTTGTGCCAGTGGAAAGAGAAAGAATGCACTATTTGAGGTGCTGCACCATTTGGCAAAGGATGGTTCGTGCCATTTTCTGTTATGGTAAAGCAAGGGTAAAAATTTAGAAAAAAAAATGTTCTCACAAACAAATATCTAATTGGCATATGTGAGGCAACAAAACACATTTTTAACCCACGCCTGTCCTGATAATAAAGGCAATGAATTTCCAAATTCCTGCAAATGATGGCCACCTGTAACAAATTTTGATTATCCATAGCGTATTGACACATCTCATCATATGGGAGTGATATTCGCATAAACAAAATGATTATTAGAAAGCTGAAGACAAAGCATAAACAGATATAGTCATATGCTGTATTAATGAGGAATCAAACATAATAATGCAACCCTCTTGCCAGTTGAAAAATCACATTCAACTCAAAGTATACAAGCTATACCTGCATTTGGACAAGAAGTTCAGTTTTAATCCTTCTAGAAGCTTCACTTTCATTGCCTTCTCCTCTTTGACCGCATAAAGAATCTATCTCATCAACGAAGATTATGGAAGGAGCATTTTCACGAGCCATTTGAAAAAGGTTTGAAACTAGCTTTTCACTTTCCCCCATCCATTTTGAAACTAGGTCTGATGAAGATATACTGCAATGTAAATTCCAAAGTCTTCAGCATTGCAGCAACTTTTAAAACTAACATACTAAAAAGCTGATCATAGCATAATTATGTCATGCACAGGCAATAAGTAGTAAAAGCATTTAAGATATTAATATGGTGTGTCAGAATATTATGCATGTATCCGTAGTTCAAAAAAAAAAAAAAAAAAAAAAAAAAAAAAAAGAAGAAGAAGAAAAGAAAAAAATCCAATTAGGTCAATGGATTTTCACTGGATTCAACAAGGTTTACAGTGAAAAACTTATAAGTTGGATGCTAGTTTCAACTGCCCACCGGCCCAAGCATGCACGTGTGCGCACACGCGTGCACACATGTTTTGCAGCACCCTCTTTAGCTCAAAGGAGCGTTAAATGTCATCCTTATTTCGAAGCACCCATCTAGCTCCCTGTTTTTACCGTACAATCCAATTAAATAATACTTGCTTCTATCTCTTGCCTCTTCCATGTCAGAATAGAAAATAGTATTATTTAAGTTGGAATGTACGATCAAAATCTCTCTCTCACACACATGCAGCGTGCGCGTGCACGCACACACACACATATATGCACATATATTTATATGTGTGTATGTATATTTATATGTGATTTTTATATATATACAAACTATAGAGAATATTCATGTGTTGAGTTGCAATTCATTCGTTGAGTTGAAATTCATGTGTTGAATATTATTTGAATTTAAACAAATAGCTTTAGCGATAAAAATCACATTTTTATATATATACAAATTATAGAGAATATTCATGTGATGTATAAGTTATATTAGCGATGTAACATTATTATGATGTTTATAAAAGTCTTCCGTTATTTGTTCTGATGTGTTATTAAACCCAAAGTTAGCGTATACGGGATTCGTACGGTCTTGGTCGGTTTAGCGATCGATTAGGTCCGGGCGAAATCCGTGTCGTTACATATGGTATCAGAGCTGGTTAGAGAATGTGATAGGGGTGTCTGTGACACAAACAATTTATTAGTGCTGGCTTACAGAGACCTGTCAAAATGTGATCCAACACATTAAACCAACTCATTTATTATACTTATAAATAAATGGGTTGGGTCAACCCATTTATGAATTATTATTAAATGAGTCTTAAACGAGTTAATCCAATTTTAAAAGAGTTGTAAATTGGTAACTCATTCAACTCCAACTAGGCAAAATCTGCTTTTCAAACTCCAATAACTTTTTCATACAAGCTCGAATCAGATGAGACTTCAACTGATAAACTTTCATCCAAAGTACAAACAGTATAAAATACTTGGATACTTCATCTGGCAAACAAAAGGTGCAGTTCTCCAGGATGGCTAATAGTCGAACATAGAAAATAATATGTTACATTCTCATATTTGAGCTCCACATAGATAAAAAGCCTGTATTTTTTGGCTCGGGCTTTCTTCATACCACCTCGGAGCAAGCGAGGCATGACCCACGAATTTCCACATAGATTACGGATAATATTGAACACTTGGATATTTCGTCTTATGAAAGAACGCTTCGACTATCTATGATTATAAACGGTTGTACTTAGAAAATAACATGTTACATTCCCATATTTGAACTTCACCTAGACAAAAAGCCGTCATTTTTTCCAGACTGCAGTAACTTCATCATGCTACTTCGGAACCGGACAAGGCTTCAACCGATGAACTCCTACCTAAATTACAAAGAAAATGAAACATTCGAATACTTCGTCTTGTGAACGAACGTTGCAATTCTCCATGGTGATTATGGTTGTACTTAGAAAATAACTTGTTACATTCTAATATTTGAACTTCGGCTAGGCATGAAGCCGTTGATTTTTTTCACACTACAGTATCTTCTTTATACTACATCGGAACAAGATGGCACTTCAACCAATGAACTCCCACCAGAATTACGGACAATATGAAACATTTGTATACTTCATCAAGTGAATAAACATTGTAATTCTCCATGACGACTGATAGTTATACTTAAAAAATAACATGTTACATTGCCATGTTTGAACTCTTCCGCCTAGGCATTAAACCACTATTTGTTGTTCAAACTGCAGTATCTTCATACCGCCTTAGAACCGGTGAGACTTTGACCGATGAACTAGCATCTAAACTACAGACCACTGTTTCAAATCTCACAAATATCGCCCGAGATCTCCGAAATCTCGTTTTGGGCTCCTTCCGAAATGAAACAACAAATATCACTCTAAATCTCCTTTCGAATATATCGCCCGAGATATTGAAATATCGAACGATATATCGACCGAGACGAAATACTGGAATATCATCCAAGATCTAAGTTTTTTTGGTTAAAATTTAAATCTGTGCCTGAACTAGAACTATAATTAAAAAACTCAAATCTAGCCATATCAATCTTTTGTATTTTACATTTTGCATGTTAAATGACTATATTGTATGTTCGTATATGTTTTACAATGCTTATGATTTTCATATTCGTCTTTTTACATACATGTTACTTATGAAATTATGTATTTTATGGTCTATTTATGCTGAATTTTTTAATGTTTTGGGTCCTTTTAATGTTTCCTGTCTAACTATATTTTTGTTTTAAGCATATTACGATTTAGAGTATGAATGATCTTTTGCAAAATAAAGAATAATAAAGTTATTTTTCGTTTTAAGTTACTATGTTTTTGATAGCATTCACAAAAATCATATTGTTAAAATATCATTTTTAACATATCATGTACCCCGAGATAGTCCCGATATGAATTTTCAGACGGGAGATGAAAATCCGAGACGAACTCCCGAGTAAGACTCATCTCATCCGAGATCTCCCCCGATACGAGACCGAGTCAATAAAATCTCCAAGACGAAACGCGACCGATATCCGAGATTTAAAACCTTGCTACGGACAGTATGAAACTTTCGGATACTTGGTCATATGAATTAAAACTGTACTTTTCCATAGTAACCAACATTTGTACTTATAAAATAACAAACAACATTCTCATATTTAATCTGTACTCAGGCATGAAGCTGCTACTGATTTTTCAGACAGAGGTAATTTTTTTCATACTTCGTCGGAATTAGGAGAAATTTTGACTGATGAAGTCTCGCTCAAATTACGGATGAGCTACACCATATATTTCGTCTTGTGATCATAGGCTACAGTTATCCATGGTGAAAATGCTTATACTTGACAAATTTAAGTATTTGGATGCGTTAAATGAGTAACTCACTTATTATGTGGGTTGGATCAGACGTATCTTGTATTAAATGAGTCAAAATATATGGTTTTGGTCAAAGTTGACCGAACTCATTTTGACCTAACCCAACCCCTTTGAAGGACCTTATATTCATATGGTGATGTAATATGAAAATTGATAACTGGGCTTTTATTCTATAAGAATAAAAAAGGTATTTAATGAAAACCTGATCATGAAGACTAAATTTATGAAGATTGCACTGCCAAAAAATTGATAAACAGATGAGACTATTGGGTTGGTAAAGAATAATTGGCATCAGTGTATATAATCTCCATGTGAAAATGATGGTAATAAAACTTGACTATAATTCAGTACAATATGTATCTATATCTTTATTAACGGCTGGAATGTAAAAGAACTTTTGTTCCGACCGCGAAATTCCATAAAAACTCTCATATGCAAACATGAAGTTGAAAATTCAGATCCCATAAAGAACAAATCTTAACAGTCATTTTCAAATGTAAATTTTGAAAAGTAAACATGGTTGAAAAATTAAAAACTTTGTTCCAACAAAGAAAATGTGACTTTTTTCTTATATTTTGCAATTTATTTCTACCATACACTACAAAATTCAAATTTTATGATTTTATAATGATTTTTAATATGCACGTGCAGTGCACGTGTCATGAACTCTTACTAATACTTGGAATAAAAACATAATTTTTTGGTTCAACCATGAACTTCTCAAAATACCCTTACATCATATAGATGAGGTCACAAATTCAAATCTCGATAACAACATAAATTAATCTTCATTTTTATTTGGTAAAATTGGAATACCATTAAGATAACGTGTTCGACTTACTACAATGACAATATTTTTCTTTCCTTCCTATTTTTCTTTTTTTCTAATGTGTTTTCACTGTAGGCATAGATAAATCATTATTGTGTTTCGTAGGAAAATGATGACAATAGCGTTACTTTGTAATGCACGCATGAAGCATGTGCCGTTAAATCCTGTCACATAAAATTTAGATGTAAATGAAAACTTCTGTTGAGATATTAACCTGAAGAAAGTTGACTCCGCCTCCGTGGCAACAGCTTTTGCTAAATATGACTTACCCGTACCAGGTGGGCCATACAACAGAAACGCTCTCCATGGTTTTCTCTTGCCTATAAGGAAAGCCATAGACAATAAGGAACTAGCATTGGAGGACCAAATGTTTCTGTGACAATATAATAAGAAAATTTTGAACTACTAGCAATGGGCCGGATAAACCACGCAATGTGCAAACCAATAAATATCATCATAAGTTCACTGGGAGATTGTGTGGAATCTTTATTACCTTACGATGTTTGTTTTCACTAAAAGAAGATACTGTAACACCTTGCCAACAGAATCTTCTATTCAATGTATACTGACAGTTAAAACAAATTGGCAAATTGGGGAATTATCGAAATCTATGCTATAATTTACCTCCCCAAGAAAATCAGTTCAAGCAACTGCAGATGCAGTGGAAATAATTTAAGGATAATCCTGCATTATGTGAAATTTTCAAGCTACTAGGTTTATTGGAAATTATCTGCTAGCCCAATTTGGTGTATTGTACAAAAAAATGTTTCCTAACCACTGTTGGAATTCTCACAACACTTATTCTCTTCCATGTTATGTTACAATAGTTCATTACCGTTTTATGATGAACCAAACTCGGTAAAGATTTTATATAACTATTTCAACTTTTAGTACTAACTATTTATAAGCTATATGTAAAAATATTTCTCGGTTTAAACCAAAATGCGGTGCGATAGCTCTTCCGTTGATTGACTGCAAGATTCATTAGCTTCTTTTAGATTCAAGCCTGTAGAGTTTAGTGAAATCTTGGCAGTCAACATCCACCACTACAAGCAGTTCAGCCAGATGCACTACCGAAAGCATGTATTTTAGCTTCAGATCACTTCAACCTGATCCTCCAGCATGCACTACACCACCAAATTTATATGTTACTTCCATGCAGCCATGCCTATTCCAGCGCAATCGTTACAATCTTGCAGCAACAAATGTTCACATGAGATTCACATTTGTTGCTTATATATTTCATTAAATTATATATGCATAGTAATTTTATTTTCGGACGTTATCTCTTTTTCCGCATCATCAATGTGACGATCCTTTAATTTATTATCTAATTAGGTATGGTCACCCATCAGACTTGTTGACAGCTTTTGGCTCACTATTTAATAAATAACGAGTGCTCACCTCTCAATGAGGACCACTCTTTCATCATATATATATATATATATATATATATATATATATATATATATATATATATACATATATATATAGAAAGTCTACATAGATACGGAAGTTTGACACAAATTGAAAGACACAAAACCTCAACCATTAGATTGTCCCCTGATTACCACTTAAACATGTGGCTGAGATTTTGTCCTTTAATTGCCAAATTTTTGTGTCCAAATAGCCGCATATACACACACACACACACACATATATGAGGAGGATTCCGCTGCATCTTTTATATTGCACGTGAACTGTCTCCCTTAATCTCCACCACTTATTTCCCCACTCATTCTCTCTCTTCCCACTAAGAAATAATATTGAAATGGGAAGAAAGAGAATGAGTGGGGAAATGGGTGGTGGAGATTAAGGGGGAGAGTTCACGTGCAATGTAAGAGGTGTAGCAGAACTCTCCTATACATATACATATATATATATATATATATATACACACACACGCACACACACACACATATATATATATACACACACACACACACATATATATATACACACACATGCATATATATATACACACACACATATGAGGAGGATTCCGCTGCATCTTTTATATTGCACGTGAACTGTCTCCCTTAATCTCCACCACTTATTTCCCCACTCATTCTCTCTCTTCCCACTAAGAAATAATATTGAAATGGGAAGAAAGAGAATGAGTGGGGAAATGGGTGGTGGAGATTAAGGGGGAGAGTTCACGTGCAATGTAAGAGGTGTAGCGGAACTCTCCTATACATATATATATATATATATACACACGCACACACACACATATATATATACACACACGCACACACTCATATATATATATATACACACACACACACACACATATATATATATATATACACACACACATGCATATATATATACACATATATATATATATATATATATATTCAGTGATAATGTTCCTTTACTTTCCAACGATGATCCAAGAGTTTTCAAAACAATTTTTTCGACTACTAGTAGTAACCTCTTAGAGCATTCCCAACCCAAGGTTGGGTTGAGAACCAGCTGACCCCCAACAGAGGGATCAGTTGGCCATGTGTGGATTGCTCTGGCAACCCGTGAGGTTGCCAAAGCAACCATTAAGTTGTTTGTTTAGCCGGCTTTTTAAAAGCCGGTTAAACAAACACAGTTATATTTCTTTTTCCAGTCACATGGATCGCAATCAAAGGGGCCAGAATTGTGCAACACCTTAGCCGGCTAATTTTTAGCCGGTTAAGATACAATCCAACTTTCTCTGTTGGGTGTGGGTCATTTAGTTGATCCTGTGGACTTGATTGAAGAGACGTTTCTCAACCTTTTGTGGTTGGGAATGCTCTTAAAGAGTCGATACAATTCTCAGTATATACCTGAATCAAGTTTCAACACAGTTACATCAGTCATTCCAATACTGGCGAGAAACAAATCTGGATTGTTGGCTTTTTTAGACAAACCATTTTCTTAACGAAGAAATCCTCACGAAAGTAAACCCCAAAAATAAAAAAATAAAAAACAAGCTGTAAATATAAATTTTCAGGTGTAAGTTAAAAAATGCAACCGTTGCTAGAATCATTTAAGCTCCACCTATACAGCTGCATAAACTGTATTCATAGTAACAGGTAGAGAGAGTTAAACTTATTATAGATTTTGATATGCTAACTTTTTATGCTAAGCAAACAAGCTGGTGACCAAGCTAAAATGGAAGTTGGTGACCAAGCTAAGATGGAAGTAGTAAATACTGTTAAAGATTCACTTCGATCAAAGAACCAGCTCAACTCCCCATCTTCAGATTCTCGTTCTGTTAAACTTATATAAACATGTAACAACGCATGATCAAACACTAGTATACACACCGGACTCCAACACGCGACACAAAATTCAAAACTCTCACCAGTGAAAAATTGAGGAAATTTAACCGGCAAAATAACTGCCTCCTGCAGTGCCTGCTTCGCACTTTCCAACCCCGCAACATCATTCCACTGCACATTCGGTTTCTCCCTAATAATGGCAGAATTTAATCCCGCCCTCAGCTTTTCTTTTTCCTTATCGTCGTCTCCATCTCCCTCTCCACCCTTCCCCTTACTCTTTGGCTTTGTCGCGACAGCCGCATCACCATGTGGGCCGGGAGCAGGTCCACCTTCGTCCAGCACGGCCCGAATCTCTTCAGCTCGACGCAGATATTCGGTGAATTTTTGAGTGATGGCTGTCCTGATCATGGGGTTCTTCTCATATTTGAGGTGGGTTTTGAAGTACTCCAAAGCGTTCATGTACAAAGGGAAGGCTTTTACGTAATTGCCGTCGTTGTCCTCTTGGACCGCTTGCTTTACGTACTCGATCGCTTGCTCTTTGAAATTGCTGTACATGATTTGAGATATCTTCTGTAGAATTATTTGGGGATTTCGGACGTTTGTTTAGGTTTCGGTTCAATAAAAATGGTAAAAGAAGAAGAAAAGGAAAAAATCGAGTTGAAGAAAGCGTGTGTCAGAGAAGTTCGTTCAAAGTTAAATGAGTTCGCATGACCATGAATCGGGTCCCATCAGCTAGACGCCGGGATTGGAAATTCTATCCGTGCTTCCCGAGTAACTGCAGATTCATCCAAAAATGTGCTAACATTGCATACCCAGGGCTGTCAATTTCCTACACCCGTGACCCGATCTGAAACCCGCACGGAAATTAGCAGGTTAACCCAACCCGTTTAGTTAGCGGGTCATTTTCGGATCAACCTGAATTTGATCCGTTTATAAACGGGTGGTTTTAGGGTTGACACACTAACCCGATTTTGACCCGCCAAACCCGATTATATGTTGTATCTCTTTCATACTGTTAGTCTTTTACGTATACTATTAGGGTGCGTTCGCAGTCAAATTTAGGCACGCTCATTATTTTTTTCGCGTCCGACGCGTCGGACGCAAGTACATTTTCCCCCTTCCAGATAGCGCGACTCTCGAACGTTGGAAAATCAACAGTTGGCGTCTGACGCGTCCGACGCCAACAGTTGATTTTCCAACGTTCCCTTTCGTGCTCTATAAAACTGCACCCCCTCCCCCTTTCCTCCCCACCTCAGTCCGATTCCTCTCCTCAAAATCTCCGATTTTCAATTTTTTCGAGTAATTTTAAGCTTCAAAAACGGTACTTTTTTATATGGTTGTGTATATTTTTCAATTTCTTATAACATATGTTTTTTTCGAACTTTTTTGAATTTTTTTTTTTTTTTGGTTATGCAGATGGCTTCGTCTTCCACCTCTGCTACCTCGCAGCCATTTGCGAACTGGACGGACGACCGGGAGTCCGCTTTTATAGATATTTGCGTTGAGTTTATAGCCGCTCGCGATACAGGCGTCAGTGGGTTCTACTCAACAGTCGCGGCAACAATGAATGACCGTTATAATCTGGAGTTCACAGAAACTCAGATAAAAAATAAATGGGACAACATGAAGCGCTCTTTTCGCGATTGGGACAGACTGCTACGAACACCCGGCGGTGTATGGAATGTAGAGTTCGATTATCTGGACGGTCCAGATGATTTTTGTAGTACCGGGGGTGGCAGACCTTACAGACGGTTCGGGAGGAACTCGCCTTTGAAGTTCCGAGAGCAGGACATTATGTTCGAGGGTTGTTTACGGAAAGATATTTGTGCGTATCAGATACCTGCGGTTGCACCTCCTACTGCACCAGCACCTCCACCAGCTGCTTCTTTCTCCCCTGTCGACGCGGGTTTCTATACTGGTTGGATGGCTTCGGGCGATTCCCCCTCTGGTCATCCCTCTAGGCGCAGACAGGTAGCGTGTGCCAGCTCGTTTATGACCGACGATACGAGACAGCTTGCTGCTCGTTGCTTGGAGCTTCTTCAGAGATCGGGTACGCGTGTGGACCTTTGGGAGATTCTGACGATTTTCCGCAATGACGAGCGGAATGTGGATATTGTTCGGGAGCTTACCGATGAGGACATATGTGGGTTTATTTCAGCTGAGTTGAGTCAGTTACCTCATCGTCGTTTATTTTAGATTTTCGTGTACTTGTTTTAATTCCAGTATCGTTGTGTTCTTTATGTTTTATGAAAAACGCTGTCGTTTATTTTATGAAATATGTTGTCGTTTTGTTTGATGCAATTAGAATTTAATTAAATCAAAACCATTAATTTAACAATTAAATACCACGCTCAAATGTCACGCTTAAATACCCCGTTCGCAGCTAAAAACACATTCCCCGTTTGCTACAGTACCACGCTCAAATGTCACGCTCAAATACCCCGCTCGCGTTGGTTAAGAACGCACCCTTAGCGTTAACCTTTTACGTATGCAGTAATCAGTATGCTCGTATATGTAAGGTGTTATATTTTACTAATTTGTTCTTGTATGTTAGTTATATTTAACTTATAACAACTGTATCTCTTCCATACTGGTAGTCTTTAATTTATGCAGTATGGGAATATATGTTTATGTATGAAAAATGATTTTTGGATATGATGATTTCATGCTTTATATATGTGTTGTCTGTTGGTGACTTTGCAATTTGTCGTATGTTGGAGTGTGCATGTTGGTGATTTGGCTCTTTTGTTGCTTATATTAGTAGGTAATATCTATCAATGGGTCAACGGGTAAACCCAACCCAACACGACCCATTTAGTTAAATGGGTTACACGGGTCGGGTCAACCCGTTTATAAACGGGTCGGGTTAGGGTTGGGAAAATATGACCCATTTAATAAACGGGTTGACCCGACCCGTTTATAAATCAACCCGAACCCGACTTGACCCGACCCGACACGACCCATTGACAGCCCTACCCTGAGGCCTTATAGAGTTTTTAAAGCAATAGATAATGGTTGTATTGACTGAACAAATATATGCAAACAAGATAATAATAAGGATAGCAATCATCATATATGTTTTAAAAGGTACAATTTCAAGTTAGCAGAGCATTCAAGATTTTGAAGACGCATATTCAAATAAAGGTATTGTAATATATAAGAGTGAATATGTTTTTGTAATATTTTGTTTAATACCACATCATGCGGATAAGTTTAATCATCAGCTCCAAAGCCTATATATAAAAGAGCTAATGTAATAAGAAATGATATACATATTATGAATGAATAAAAGTCTCTTCCTCTTCCTTCTTCAATGTATTCTAGCTTATTTATTCTGTAACATACACCACTTTTTTTTACCTACTACGCACCATGCATATTACAAAACTACTCTTATTTTGAATTAAAATAAATACTGATCTTTCTAGTACTCTCTTTGATCCATTAATCAAAGTAAGGTTTCCATGCTTTCCAAATTCACTTTTGCATATGAATTTAAAATTCAAATAATTTAAATGAAATTTAATTTTTTATTACTTATTTAAAGCAGTTTGACTTTTAATACTGAATGTTAAATTTTAACATTATGTACTTTAAGTAAAAGATGATATTTTTTGTCAAACCGACCGTTAGGGAGGTTTCCCTACTGTAAGAGCCAAAACCAAATTGTCTGAGCCAATAAATTAAGCCTTAATTTTCCCTAACATTAATTTATCTCCGTCGTTTCCTTCTTTCTCTTCCTCAGATCTGCGTTTTCCTTAAATACTCTGCTCCATTTCTTCCTCCGCAATCCAAACTCCAAAATCAGATATTTTTTTCCTTCAGGCGATTTTTCTTCCCTGCTCCTTCTCTCAAATCGTTCCTTCCAATCGAAAGTTTCTTCTCATATCTTTCTCCTGTCGAATCGTCTTCTTAAATCGGGGATTTATAAACCCTTTAAACCAAAATCCATGATACCAAAGAGGAGCAGCCTGATTTTAGTGACGCTAATGGTTATTCAGATCTTCGCCCAGGTATAAATTTTAATTCTATACATTCTGTAGAAGGTAGTCCTCATAAGCCAGTAGGAAATTAATCTGCTATACCAACGTAAATTATGGGGGTTTCTTTCTAAAGTATACATTGTTTAATAATGTAAACTGATTATCAATGGTATAAGTAATTTGTATAAAATGAAAATTAAGGAAGATTTTCGTATTTACATGATGCTATGAAAGTAGAATACATTAAATAAATAAATATACCAATAAATTTTAGTTCTCTTGTAAGTGAATTAGCAAAAGTTTCTAACAATTCTAACAGCATTGAAAGATTCTTATATGAAAATGTTCTCAAGTGTCTTCTATGATATCTAGCTAAATACCTTCTTCTTCTTTTTTTGAAAAATAATACTAAGCTAAATATCAATATAGTTCACATAAGCAAATTACATTAATTTATAGAAGTATAATTGCTGCTACTTTAATTGGTTTATTTGAGTTTGCTTAGGAAATTACGCAAGGCTGGGAATGTTTATCTTAACTGATTTTCAGATATTTTTACATTAGTTTCTACAATTTAATGCTCATTTATTTGGTATAATTATGGATTTTATAACAAGGCAATAAAGTGAATTCCTTATTACTAAGAATTTCTAAATTCCAACAAGCTATGAAATGCAAAATTGTGATTAGTGTAAAATGGTTATTTTATTGGAACTCACTTTCATAATTTGTAATATCAACTCGACTATCTCAGTAAGTAAATTTTTCTGCAAAATACGAAGTGTTTTTTTGTCAGAAACCTTGATTATTAGTTTGCATCTATATGTTAATGGAAAAGTTTTTATTCAAGTAGTTGTATATGTCTGATCATTACAGGAAAATAATCTCATCCAAAAAATTAACAAGATTTATATTTGATATAAGAGGTGTTCTTTAGGTTATAATTTCATACTAAAATTTATTAACAAGAATCAAATAAACATCAATTAGAAAATTGATCCCCAGCTCTACTAATAACTACAGCCAAATTTCTTTTCAAATTTTGATTTAAAGTTCCTAGTTACTTTTATAGTTTTGATTATGTTAAATTGTCTATACATACTGTAAATTAATTGCCAGGTTCTTTTCCAGTCTCAAATACATCGTCTAAGTATCCTTTTTTTTAGGGGATTGTTAAAGGGATTCCACTTTTGGTTAAGGGGAGGATAAAATTTAAATTATTGTTCAATTGTTAAGGGGAGAATCAAAAAAATTAGCCCTACCTTTAACATTTAATTAAAAATACCAATATTAACCCCATAATCTTATTTAATGTAAATTTTAAAAGTTAAACCCTAAATAATGAGCACAATTTAATGAAATAAAAAATGGGATATAGTTAACATAATAGAGACTTAAGAAAGTTGTGAGGGTGATCAAAAGATATCAAATCAGGTAAGTTAATGAATATCATTTTGGAATTCGATGGTTCAATTTAAAATACTTAAATATTCATGAACAAATCTGATCGAATATGTATAATTGGAACATTAATTGAGATGCAGATGTATTTGCGCCTTGGAAATGATAAGAAATTGTATTCGTGCTTATGCAAATCAGCATGAAATATAAAAAGAACGATAGTAAATTGTATGTTGTGACAAGGGGTAGTTTAGTCCATGTTTTCTCTATATAAAAAAAAAACCTTAACAATTTTTTTCTAAAGTGGATTCCCCTAAAATTTTCCTCCCCTTAATCAAAAGTGAAGTCCCTTTAACAATCCCCTTTTTAAAACCTTTTATTAAAATTAATCACATTATGTTAAATAGATATACATTTACTTTATTAATGCAAATTTGTTTCGTCTTAGAACATAATTTAGCCACTAACTTAGTTAAACAAATTTAGTTAAGTAAATCAATTTCTGCTCTTTGACATTAAAGGTGATCTTGGCAATTATAAATTCATATCAAAATTGCTGACTAAGAATCATATACATATCAAGATAAAAAACTCATTGCGCTAACATACTAATAACTATAGTCAGACTTCATGTTTAAATAAATAACCGTTACGGAAATTTAGTTATGTAACCAATCAATTTTTTTTTTAGAGATTTACATACTGTATTGAAACATAACTATTTTAGCTTTGATCTTTTTTTCTTAGTTTTTTTTTGTATGTTCCTAAATCAAATTCCATAAATTTAGCCTCAAATTTGCTCATTTATTTGGTATAATTTTATCTTAATTGATTTTCAAAGATTCTTAAATTAGTTTCCATAATTTAATGCTCATTTATTTGGTATAATTATGGATTTTATAACAAGGCAATAAAGTGAATTCCTTTTTACTAAGAATCAAATGCACATCGACTAGAAAATTAATCCCCATCTCTACTAATAACTATAGCCAGTTTTCTTTTCAAATTTTGACTTAAAGTTCCTAGTTACTTTTATAGATGTGATTATGTTAAATTGTTTGTACATACTGTAAATTAATTGCCAGGTTCTTTTCCAATCTCAAATACATCACCTAAGTACCCTTTTTTTAACCTTTTATTAAAATTAATGGTCATGCTAACATTTGTACAGAAGTTGAAACTTAAAATAAATCATATTAAAATTTTATATTTTATTCTCAAATGTATCATTTATTTCTAAACTTTAAAAAAGGAGGAAGCTATAATCAGTAATATCACTTACTAAATTCAGTGCAAGTATGTAGTTCATCATGTGGTAGCTTTACAACCAATTCATACAGAATTACATTATTTATTAAGGTTGATAGCATATTCTGATGCCATCATCAGTGGAAGCCAATGCTATTATAAGTCAGTTGAGAATGTTTTGGTTATGATGAACCATTTATTGAAGACCTTACAATATATAATCAATACAGGCACTTTCTCATCACACTCGACGTGATTTATATGAATGCACTAGGTGACAAGGCCACCAAAATGTTGATGCTTGGATAAAATCTCGGAATGGATGTGAAAAAGGACTGCAAGAAGGCCTGGTGATATCAACTGATGATGCTTGGACAGTAATGTATACGTGCATGGAGATGCTGCTTAGGTGCTTACGTAAAAGGAGCCGCTTTGATGTTGCTTAGACGCTAGAGTATGAAGGTGCCATATACTAAGCAGACAGGCAAGAAGATGCATGGTCAAGAGAAGGGTACAAGTAAGAAGATGCTTAAGCATGAAACTATTACTGTAACATGAAACATACTACCCCAATTAACCATTACGATACTAGAAAATATGGAAGAAAGTATCCAAATATATTATTAATAAAATCTTACTAATGTCTGTTGTATGTAAAGAAATACACAAGTTTAGGTTATGTTTGTTATAACTTCTTTGTTGCGAAAGAGATTGTAAACTGATTAACAACCATAATATTAGTGATTATTTCTATATCAGCAGCCAGAGATTATATATAATGGATGGTATGACCCAAGTATCAAAAAATTACTCATTAATATCATATTTTTAGTCTTAAGTTAGTTTGCATGTATTTCGTTTTCTCTTAAACTACATTAAAAATTCTCCATTAAAATATAACTTAAAATTAAATTTATCAAATATTTTTTCATTTTGTATTATGTACCTTAACGGTCGGTTTTCCCACCGTTGTGCGGTAATACTAGTATTTTATGAAAGAAATCATGTTGAATATACCATGGATTTGTGATTCTTTAACATTTGATTTAATTATATTATTAGATATGGACTTTTTTGTCTGGATTTTATCAAAAGAATTACCGTGTGGATAAAGAAATTTATGATGCATGAAAAAGTGTTTGCCAAAACTCAATAACTTACCAGTTGAATACTGCTCTCTAGTTTAATTTCATGTTATATACTTCTATAGTTTATTTATATTTACCCCTTTTAATTCATTTTAATTAATTTTCAAGTTTATAAATTTATAGTAGTTGTTTGTTCCATTTCCATTTCTATGGCTTCATTTATTCTCCTCTTTGTTGTCCTTTATTTCTATCTTACTTATTCAGCTTCAGTTACAAAACAGAAAATTAATCATCAGTTTCATTATTCACCATTCTTTTTTCGTTCATCAAGCTAATCTTCAATATTCCCTACATTATATGCATGTCTGATTATCTAATCCAAGCAAATCTTTGTAAAATTTCTGTAAGTTTTGCTTAATATTTTTATCCATTTTTTATCATTTCTAATCTATATCTGATTTTCTACAGACCTGCTATTAGATTTTTTTTATTCGTTTCTTTATTTTATTTCATTTTATTTCATCTTTAACTTGATTTACCTTGTCGGACATTCCTTGTAAACATGTTTTAATATATATCCAGCAATCAATCAACCATGGGAGAAAGCCAATTGTGACAAATTAATTGTCAAGTTTTTTATATTAAGCTATCATAATGCATCTCGATCCTTCGATTTTGTGCGTTTTGAAAGCATTTTTATTTGGCTGGCTGAATGGAGTCGCCCTAAATTTCTGATTGGTTCAACAAGCAATGGTATCATTTTCTTTGCCTTTAAATTATTTCAATTTGCAGTCTAATCTACCAGTTCAATATTTATCATTCTCTTTCTATTTATCAGACTAATCTTTAACTATATTCCTATTGTTTACCTGTAGATCGACTATCTTATTAAAGCAATTCTTTATTAATTTTATGTCACTTTTGCCTAATCTTTTTGCTTACTTTTTATGACTTCTAACCTATACCTAATTTTCAAAGATTTATGATTAGATTTCTTATTGCTTATTTTCGTCATTAACTGGATTTATTTTTCCAGTCTTCCTATTTAAAAAAATTAAAAAAAATTAACAATGTTAAATTGGCTGTAGAATTTCTTAGATTAGGCTAACAAAATGAATTCCCACCCTCTAATTTTTATGTTTCTTGGCCCACTGAAAAGCGACAACCTCAATTTTTAGTACATACAACAAGTTCAGGCATCATTCATTTTGCTTTTAACTAATTTCAAAGCAATCAAATCAAATTTTAATTTTCATATTATATATAATATTAATATTTTGTTTCCTTTTGGTAACTCATTATGCTTTTCTATTACTTACAATAGCTCTGTTAATTGACCTTTTTAATACTATTTTATGCACAATAATCCATTGATTTGTTTAATTAATGTTAGCCTACTTTGTGGACTAGGCAACACAAAGCTAAAAGATCAAGTATTAGAATATAATCTGCCTATAAATCGGATCGGATCGGGTGTAGTCAGAGAAAAGAAAGCGAGACAAAGTGAGGAAAGACAAAATTCAAACCGGATCGGATCGGATGGGATGCTCCGATCCGAACCCCATTTGCTAGCCTATCCAAACCGAACCCCATTTGCTAGCCTATCCGAACCGAACCCGGTGTACCCTGCTACTTCACTCCACGATCTCCTGGATATTCGGGGCAGTTACAACCACTTTCTACCCACGATGGACACTAACCAGACGTGTTGTCCTCACCAGAACTCTCCCGATCCCGAAAGTCACGGGATGGAGGCCACGTGTCCCCGATCCGAACCGGATCTCGAAGGAATTTTCACCTATAAATATACCCTCAAGGGTCATTTGAAAGGGACTTTTGGCACTCTGAGAGTTTGAGTATCTTTGAGAACCGAATTCCAGCACTCCCAAACAATCCAAATCATCATTCAAATTGTATTTTGAGGATAACTGAGTGAATGTATATGAAAAATGAGTGAGATTGAGTGAATATCTTGTTGTATTTTCATCTACATCATCAAACAAAGTGATATAAAGTGGACGTACGCTCTTTAACGCCGAACCACTAAAAATCTTGTGTCTCTTTTCTGTTTTTCATCTCATTTTATCGTCATTTTAATCAATTTGGGTGTTAGAACCACTTTTTGGTCTAACATTTTGGTGCTTTCACTGAGAACAATTTGAATTCTCTGCTTTTCTGGATTATCGTTCTACTTTTTGGACCGTTGAGTTCAAAGAAGTTAATCCCCAATTTCCAATGCTTTTAAGTACTTGGTGGTTGATTGATGAAGAATTATGGCCAAAGGAAAAGGCAAGGAAGTTCAAACCAGTCGAGGGAACGAAGTTGGTGAAGATCAGCAAAATGCGGTCGTGACGAGGTCTCGTGGGTAAAGCTCGGGAGCGGATCGGACTGGCTCAGGAAATCCGAACCGATCGCAGAGGGAGAGCTCCGATCCGAACCGAGTAGAAGATGTTGAAGAGGTGCACTCCCCTAACCCGAACCGATCCGACCAGGTCACTTTGCTCTGATCCGATTCGACTCTAGGTGATGCTAGAACCTCTACTCGAGCCCCTCCAAATGCTCCGACTCCAGCCACCAGGACCAATGACCAGATCAATTCATCTGCGCCTGTCACCCAAGGAGATTTTTCGCACCTTCTCGACATGCTTGAGAGCACTAGGGAGGCTATGAGAATCCACGAGCGCGCCAACCTTATGATGCAAGAGAATATGAGAATCATGAGTAGGCAAATTGGCGAGCTTCGCAGGCAGAGAACCCCTTCCCCAGTTCATCACACTGCAATGGATCAGTCTTCTTCTTCTAAGGAAGAATGGCCTCGTGAAAGAAGGCCGCTCGAACGAACTCAGAATTTGGAACAAATGACTTTCGGATCTTTGGGATCCCGCGAAGACGCTGCTCGTGTGTTGGGACCCGATGACCCGATCTTGAGAGAGCCTATGCTATTACCAATGTGAGGATCTCATGTTCTGCCTAGAGATCCTAACCTCACTAACCCCACTAAGGGACAAATTCTTCAGCCCCTTCCTCCCGAGATCGACCAAGAACATAGGGAGCAAAGCAGAGCAGAAGCCACTAGAAGAAGGAGGGCGTCCCCGAATCAGGAGCCCAGAGGAAACCCGAACATCAGAGCCAGGGAGCCTGAACGGCCCTTGACCAATGCTGATGTATGGGCCATGGTACGCCAGATCATGTCTAAGAGTATAAATTACACCAATGAAGATTATGGTATTGAGCGAAGCCATACTCCCTTTACTGATGACATTCTTGACTTTCAGTTCCCCCGACGTTTTAATTTGCCGCAGATGGACAGATATAACAGGAGAACTGACCTGGGATAACATCTGATGCGATACTCATGGCTTATGAATGCTGCAGCTGCTCCTGACGCTGTGAAGTGTAAGGCTTTCTCGATTTACTTAGAAGACGTAGCATTACTATGGTTTACCCGACTTCCTCCTCGATCGATATCGAATTTCAAAAAATTAAGTGAATGTTTTATGAATCAATTCCGACTTCACGCTCGAAAGTCTAAGACTGTTATCGAATTATCGAGAATTAAGCAAGCGCCGGGTGAATCCTTGAAGTCGTGTCTAGACCGTTTCAATTTAGCTGTAACAGAAGTTAGCGACCCTCATGAGCCTACCATCTTGATGGCCTTAATGGAGGGAGTTGATCCTGATTCATAGTTTGGAGATTATCTTTCTGGGAAGCCGCCTCACACAAGAGAGTTGTTTTATGAGAAAGCCAATATTCAATTAAGACGTGAGGAAGCACGGGCAAACAGAAAGAGGAAGTGCGGAGCGGCCTCAAAAGAAGCTGTTCAGAGTAATGTTGCCGTAAAGCAGTCTGGAGAAAGATCTAGGAAAGTCGAAGTGAATGTTGGAAACAAGAATGGAAACAATAATAATGGAAACGGGGACAACAACAACCGTAATGGGAATGGTAATAGGAGAAACAGGAACCGAGGAAGTAGTTCTGACAAAAGACCCCGGTTCCAAACCTTTGAAAATTATTCACCGTTGAATGATACGTTAGAGAACATTTATTTGGACACGTATAATGTTTTGCAATATAAAAAACTACCACCACGAGATTCGACAGAGAAAGAAATTGCTACCGGAAAATTTTGTTTATTTCACGGAACTCACGGACATTCAACAAACGAATGTCGACACTTGAGAGATGTGGTTGAGAAGTTGTTGCGTGAAGGTAAGTTGGATGAGTATAAGGCTACCCCAAGGGACAGGGCAAGGAGGACAGGCCCCAAACCAGAATCAGTCTGCTCCCAAGCCTACAACGCAACAAAAAGGCAAAGGGATTGTCATTAACACCATAGTAGGTGGACTTCATCTAGCTATCCACAGTTTCATAGCAATGGACCAATACGTTGATGCAGTTAAGCACATAGATGTGGACGAGTGCGATGATTTGGAAGATATCACCCCTGTGAAACAGCAAAGGACAATGTTCGATGATGTGGTGTTCCGTAATAGAGACGACACCAGAATCCAATCACCTACCGAAGATCCGTTGGTTATTACCACTACTATTGGGCCGGCACTGGTTCATAAGGTACTAGTAGACAATGGAAGCTCTGTCAACATTTTGTTTAAGAAGTCGTTTGATCAGATGAGACTCGAGTCTGGAGATTTGAAGCCCTGTGAAGGTTGGATCCGAGGCTTCAATGGGGCATCGACAACTCTAATGGGGTATATAGAATTACCCGTAACGTTGGGACAAGGGGATCGTCGAAGAGTACGAATGCTTCAGTTCGTAGTGCTAGATATAGATTCGCCCTACAGCGCATTTTTAGGAAGGCCTGCCCTTGCAGAGTTCAGGGCTTGTATTGCACCATGGTGCTTATTGCTAAAGTTCCCAACTGAAGCCGGAACAGGAGTAATGAGGGGAGACCAAGTCTCCGGACGAGCTTGTTATATTGCTGAATTAAAGATGCTGTTGTAGGGACTCAACATCGAGACTAAAAGTACTTCACCTCCTCCAAGGGAGGGTTCGGCGTAGCAATTAGAGGGATCAGCCCCGAAGGAGTTGCCCAAGGGAATGCCTGAAGACCTGGATCCCAGAGAAGATGAGGAACCTGAGGATAGAAAAGCAACTCCTAACGAAACGACAGTGGATGTGCCCATTGATGAAGCTGATCCAGCAAAAGTTTTGAAGATTGGATCCCAGTTGGATCCGCACCGAGCCAAAGAATTGGCTAACTTTTTGAAGGCAAAACTGGATGTGTTTGCCTGGACCCACGCTGACATGTGTGGGATATCACCATCCATCATGAGTCATTCGCTGAGTATAAACCCAAAACGCCCGCCTGTAAAGCAAAAGAGACGTATGTTGGGCCCAGAGAGGTCGGCAGCTCTGAATGAAGAAGTGGAGAAGCTGAAAGAGAACGGATTTATTAGAGATTCGATATATCCTGACTGAATATCGAATCCTGTTTTGGTAAAGAAGTCAAACAGAAAGTGGCGGACATGTATTGATTTTTCAGACTTGAACAAAGCCTGCCCAAAAGATAGCTTCTCATTCCCCAGAATAGACCAGCTTGTGGACTCGACAGCGGGACATGAACTTCTTTCTTTTATGGACGCATATTCCGGATACAACCAGATTCCCATGCATGTGCTCGATCAAGAGCACATGAGCTTCATTACAAATTTGGGGTTGTACTGCTATGTGGTCATGCCCTTCGGATTGAAAAATGCTGGAGCTACCTACCAACGCTTGGTGAACAGGATGTTTTATAACCAAATAGGGAAGACTATAGAGGTTTATGTGGACGATATGCTTGTCAAATCGAGACAGTCCTCTAGCCATACGCAAGACTTGGCAGAGATGTTCGGTATCCTGCGAAAGTATCGGATGAAGCTTAATCCTTTGAAGTGCTCATTTGGGGTGGCATCTGGAAAGTTTCTAGGTTTCATCGTGAGCTCTCGTGGAATTGAAATTAATCCTAGTCAAATAGCAGCGACAAGGAACATTGAGGAACCACGAATAATCAAAGATGTCCAAAGTTTTGCGGGGAAAGTGGCTGCGCTGAGTAGATTTATCTCCAAAGCAACAGACAAATGCGTCCCCTTTTTTGACTTAATAAAAAGGGGAAAGAAAAATTTTGAATGGACTCCGGACTGTGTTGAGGCCTTTCAAAATCTATTGGACTTACTAGAGAGACCACCGATTTTGTCGAAGCCAGTGGATCATGAAGAGCTATTTGTTTATCTAGCAGTATCGGCTCACGCCGTTAGCACCGCTTTGGTCCGGGAAGAAGACAAGGTGCAAAGGCCGGTATATTACGTAAGTAAGAAATTGGCAGCTGCAGAACGTAATTACCCAAGGATTGAGAAGCTTGCTTACAGCCTTCTGATCACCTCCCGATAACTTCGCCATTATTTTCAAGCTCACCCAATAACCATATACACTGATCAGCCTCTTAGACAGGTGTTGCAAAGACCCGAAGCATCAGGACGGTTGATCAAGTGGAATATTAAATTAAGTCAGTTTGATTTAAGCTTTCAGTCGCGGAGATCGATCAGGGGGCAAGCTCTGGCTGACTTTATAGCAGAGTTCACAATTACGGAAGAAAAGACGATCGATGATAAAGTGGTCAAATCAGAGGAGGAATTAAAATTAGATCCATGGAAGTTGTACACAGACGGAGCCAAGAACGACCGATGGTCTGGAGCTGGAGTCGTCTTAGTTACTCCTGAAGGACGATCGTTATATTATGCTCTGCGACTAGAATTTTCATCGACCAATAATGACTCTGAATATGAAGCCCTGATTGTCGGGCTGAAACTTGCTAAGGAATTCGGAATAAAGGCATTGGATATATTCTGCGATTCGAAAATAGTCGTCTGCCAAGTGCGAAAGGAGTTTGTGGCCCGGGGACCTCGACTTATTACCTATCTTGGAAAAGTGAAGGAGCTGTTGAGCTACTTGGAACGGTATAACGTAACGCATATCCCAAGAGCTGAAAACCAGAAGGCAGACCGGCTAGCGAAGCTGGCAAGTTCCGACAATCCGGAGGAAACCGAAATGGTTCCAATTGAGACGTTGGGATCGCCAAGCATTGAGTTAATGGAAATTGAATTAGCTTTCGAAGAAGAACCGGAGAGGGAGTCATGGATGACCCCAATCAAGAATTTCCTTAGAAATGGAGTACTCCCGCCAAAGAAGAGTGAGAGGCGAGCCATAGTTCGCAAAGCTACCAAATACATCCTTTAAGATGATACCCTTTATCAGCAAGGATTTTCTATGCCCCGGTTACGATGTATAGCGCACGACGACATCAAGCATGTACTAAGGGAAGTACACGAAGGTGAGTGTGGAGATCATAAGGGAAGTACACGAAGATGAGAGACCGCCTCAGCAAGAACTCTAACCTGAATATAAGATAAGAGAGTATAAAAGATGCCAGAAAAGAACAAGCGTCAATGACGAAATGAATGCGACACCCGTTAGAGAATCGGGGACATTCGGACTTTTTAATTTAATCTTGAATAGTTTTTTCAAAATTGACTGGGGGCGTACATGTACACACATATTCCCCTCCACTATGACTCCATTACACAATTTTGGTAGGACATGCATTTGTGTTTTTACATAAGTACTGAACTAACAACTAACAGGAATTGCAGGAAATGAATTATTTTTATTTACAAACGTACGAGTTTGTACAGGAAAACAGGCAAAAAGAAGATGCGAGGGCCACACTCTCTGCAACAATTGTGGGCCAATTAAATGCTAAAATAAAGCAAAACACTTCATCACTTAGACTTTGAAGTGGACTTGGATTTTTTAGAAGCCTTCTGAGCATTCTTCGCCTCTCTTTCAGCATCAGTTAAAATGCGCCTTGGTTTTTTCCTCCTTGAGACTGAAGTGCTGGAATCGGTTGATTTTTTCCCTGGAGTCGGAACGCTGGAATCAAGAGAAGACTTTTTAGCAAGTTCTTCTGTAATAGATCTAGTCGGAAGCTTAACAACTAACCTTGATCCAGCATCCACTACTGCGAGAGGCTTAAGGCTTTCGGGGTCTAGGTCTTCAACTTTAAGCTGCATACGTTTATCTTGTTCGACTTTCAACGCAGCTAAAGTGATGTCATCGGCTTCTTGATTCCCCAACTATAGCCTCCTCAGGGTCTTCCTCATGCTCCTCGCCTCCGCCATCATCTTTCAAGGCGGCTATCATCTCGTCATCATGGGGAGCATCAGCCTTATCTTTCTCTCCTTCATCCTTCTCCGCGGATTCTGTTCCGGCGGTGGTCCCCTGAGGCACATCTGTCTTCTCGGATGGTTCAGCACCTACGGAATGAGAAGCAACAGTTATCAACTCGGGAGAAAATAAAGGGTCCTTCATCGATTGCCTGACTATGCGATGGAAAGTGGAGACAGCTTTGACGAATTGGGGTGAAAAGGTAGAAATACCTTCCGATGATTTCTCAGCTGGAGTAGCTGCCGTCTCTGAAACCGACTCAGGAATAGGAGATAAAAAAGATGCCTGAGGGATCGCTGGGTTTTCGGGGTCATATCCCTCTGCTTCAGAAGTTTCAGCGGTAGTGGAAGAAGAACCAGCCTCCAAGATGTCCTTTTGTTTAATCTTCCGCTTTTCCTCCTCCATGGCAGCAGCAATCAGGCGACGCCCCTCAGCCAGACTTGCTGGCTTGTCATCTCTTAGATATTTTTCCATGAGTTTGTCCTCGTCGACGGAATCTACCTTGAGTTCTTCTTTCTCCCATTCAACAATTTGGCTCCACACATGGACCAAAGTAGTCAGATAATCATCGATCCAAGAGATGTTTCAATGACGGATTATATGTGCAAAAAATTCGATCAGTAATTCACCAAAGCCCTGCACATCCTCCTGGGCCTCTGTCAGCTGCTTGCGGGACTCTTCGGCCGACTTGATGAAACTTTCAACATTGCCCTCCGCTAGGGCAGCCTGTTTTCGGCCTCCATCAACTTGGAAGCCAAGTCAGCGTTTTTCTTCTCCAATTCGGCGTTCTTCCTCGCTAACTTGGCCTTTTCTCGCTCAAGAGTAGCATAAGCAAGTTGTATTCTTGCGCTATCTGACTTGGCGTCTTCTGCTTGCTTTTTCAGCTCCGAACGCTCTTGATTATGGGACTTGAGCAAGTCATGATAACGTTTCTGTAGATCTTCAAATTGTTGCTTGAAGCTAGCGGCATCTCGTTGAGGGATAGCGAGTTGGGCCTGTGTATCCTCAAGGTCTTTTCCCAAATTTTTCAAGGCCTTTGAGTCATCTTCTGCAGTCTTCTTCATCGAGTTAGTATCCGTGATTAGAGTTCGGATGATTCTGGAAAGGTTACGCGAATACTTGAACTTGTCTGAATATTGTTTCTCGACTGCGTCAATTTTCGCCTTGGCCTCGTCCACCAACCTTGAGGAAATGGGCTCGAGGGCAAGTAAGAAAGTTAGGTTCTCAAAAGAGTGATCAGGGAACTGCTCCTCCTGGTATGCTCACTTAACTGCAGTTTCAGCGTCCAATGGTAGAGGTGCGGGGAATGTCAGCTTGGTATCTTTATGTGTGGAGGGCTCAATGGCCTCCTCGCCCTTTCTAGGCCGCTTAGCAGGAACCTTGCGCTTGCTTCGCGAGTCGGTATCTCTCGGCGGGCTCCTCTCCCTACTACGTTTTTCTTGAGAAGAGATTTGGTCTTTTGACTGCGACGTGTCATCTCCTCGACGACCTTGGTAGCCTTTATATCACTCTGGATCCGACCGAACGGGAGAGCGAGAGCGCGAGGTCCGCGACTGATAAGAATCATAAGGCCTTCTATCCTCCCTACTGCGGCTTTCGCGGCGATCATGCTCAACATCATGAGGGGGTCTGGTCATGCTGCGGCGTAGTTTCCTGATGTCATAGTGAGCACGAGACATTGTACCTGCACAACAATGTAAGTGGAATTCAGAACCAGTATTCTCATAAGAAGTAAGTGTTGTGAAGTGGGGTGCTATTGTGTTAAGTGCATCCTAAGTGGTGTCCCCCGTCCGACAAACCAGAGTCTGAAGCAGAGCCAGTGTGAGTGGGCTCTTTGGCCTTAACCGGAGTAGTCTCCTCCGAAGATGTAAAAACCAAAGGATTTGTGCCAAAATCCTCGGAAGTGTAGATAGTTTCAGGTAAGGGGAGATCTCCTAAACCCTGGAATATAGGGTTATCAGTAGTAGGGGCATCTCCTTGGGAAGCGTCTACTGGCGGTCCTTTAGGAGACACTGATTTTTCAGGAGAAATAGCATCCCCATGGGTGATGTACCCTTCTCGACGCTTTTCAGGTATGTTAGCCAACTCATCATCTTGAGTTGAAGTTGGAGAAGGTGAAGTCCGAAACGATATTGTGGGGCCTTTCGAGCTCTCGCCCATTTCTGGAATTACTTCCACCAGAGGGATGTATACATATGGACCTGACCCGTGACCTATGCTACGAGTAATGGACAGTAGCCCGTGGTGATGAAGATATTCGTCCTTGAGGACCTCGTCGATAGTTAGAATTTTTTTGTCACCATTGAGGAGCTGATGCATCCGATCAAAATACACTTGACCCGATATTTGTTTTGGATTATCAACTGCAAACAAAAAGAAAGCGAATTAATGTGGTGGCGTGGACATTCAGAGTCGATATTTAGAAAACCAGTGCCTTACTTGATTTTGTCCATCTCCTTGCACACCCCGGCTGTTGCCTTATGTAAAACCTTCCAGCTTGGAATCGCCGGCCTTACTGCTGAACGGTGCTGAAATTATTTTCCTTTTTGGGACCGACTCGAAGTACGAAAAAGAAGGAGTTTCTCGAGTCCGATGCTTGAAATTATAAAAGAAATGAACATCATCAAAAGTAATCTCTATGCCTAAGATCTCGCGGTATGCTACATATAAGGTATACAGGTAAGCGTAGGAGTTGGGATGTAGCTGCATGGGGGCAATCCGCATCTGTCTTAGAAAGTCGACGACAAAAGGAGAAAACGGTGGAATAGCTCCAACCATGCACATCAACCGGGTGATTGCCATAAACCCCTCCGGAGGATTATGAGGGCGATCAGTTTTCGACGGCACCAGGGTATCCTTTTTCAGTATCCCATGCTTTAAGCATATTCGAGTAAGTCTGTCGTTGTCAATCGTCGATTCAACAGAATCTTGAGGTGATTCAAATATGATGGCAAACTCAAATTCGTCGGGAGCTCGATTATCTCCAACCCCTCCTTCATCTTCATAGCCCAGAGAAACTTCACTGTCAGAAGGCGTTTCACTGTTATGCGCCTCTACTTCATAATCTAATCCCTCGTCGTCCCATTCAAGGTCTGAGGAAGAAGATATGTCGTCAAGAGTGACTTTATTAGATGTCTCTGGGACCTCTTTCTTTTCTGCCAGTCTAGAAGAATGTCTTTCGGCCATGATCACTAAACTATCGAAGAAGTAATAACAAAAGTTAGAGTAAATTAGCCCGTGTCCCCCTGTGCACGTGTGTGAGATAAAGTATGTGCAGTATGTGCAGAAGATGTAAAGTTAACACTTGAAAGTGTAATGCAAAGTTTTGGCAAAGCAATGATACTTAGAATAGTTCTTGATATTCGTGTATGTTCGCAGGGCACTACCCTAACTGTTCATGAAGTTGGAAGTTATTTCAAATATTGATTTAGCCAATTGGACAAAGCATTGTGCTTTAAGTTGGGTGGCTTCGGTTCGGTTCGAGTATATGTGATGGGATCGGATCGGAGGCAAAGTCGTGCTTTGGTCAGAAGTTGACGTCCAACCAGATCGGTTCAGGAGCATGTTTTTGGAGCAGACCGGATAGGCTTGAATACCAACGCCCCTTCTCCTTTGTTTAGCCCTCTGACCCGATCCAGTCAAGTAACCTCCGCTTCCCTTTTTTGCTTTTTTCTCCGACCCGACCTGGTGGAGTAAGCTTCGCCTTCCCTCTTTTCTGACCCGATCCGGTCTCGTGAACCTCTCACTCTTTTCTTCTCCTCCATCTCCTATGCTTCCTCGCCCGAACCGATTCCCTATGCCCTTCGTCTTCCTCTTCCTCCTCAATCACAACCAAACCCAATCATGTTTTCAAAGCTCCAGTTAGGAAGGGACTTGTACCCTCTCCAACCTCCCAGTGCCTTGAGGTGGTGGCGGAGCCACCAGTGACGACGGCAGGGGAGGAGATGGCCATGGCGTCGAATCCAAACAGCAACCATACCCAAATTGTCCGATTTAAAAACAAATCCAAACTGTAAAAACGATTGTAACGAGATGGTTTGAGATTATAAAACTACCTATATCTTTAATTCAGGGATTAGAACGAGGGTTTTGGGATTTTTAGGCGTTTAGGGTTTCGTTTTCTTATTGGGGCGATGTCTAGAGAGGTGCACTAGTACAAAACAGGTCTGTTGCTTCATATCATTTGTGTCGGTTGCTGTTAGAACCGACACTAATATGGTTATTTACGTCGGTTCCTTATTAACAACCGAAGAATTTGAGTAATGGGAGTAGAAGAAAATTTAAAAAATTAAATTTGTGTCGGTTGTTTTTAACGTTGGACGCAAATGAGTTGAGGCAATATACTTACTTGTGTCGGTTTAATTTGGCGTCAGACACAAATAAACAAATTTGTGTCTATTATTATTTGAACCGACACAAGTATAGGAGCCACACGTTTTTACTCCCGCGAAACTAAAATTTTGGAGCGAAACTAAAAGAAATTGCTGCCACCTGTTTCACTACGTTCCCACTAAATTTTTCCTTACCCGACCCGTCTTTTCCTTCTTCCCCACCAAAAGGACTTCGATACCAAATAAAGTAAAAAAAAAAATCGCTCGCTCCTGTTTCACTACGTTCCATCCGCGGCGTCTGCTCCAGTTTCTCCTTTACGCAGCTTCTACAGCATATCCCCAAAACCCTATACCGAAGATTATTTTGCTATTGGGGAGGTAATCATTTACAAGATTGTTGATTACGTTTTTTGTATTCTTTTGTAGCTTGTTGATTACGATTTTCACTGATGCATCTGGTTCGATTATGTATTTACATAATCTTAACTATGCTTGAAACTATGGCATACCGGTGAATTCTATGTAATAATCAATCCCCTTTATCCGTAGCAGAGATAAAGATGGAGGTGAAATTAAGAACCTTACTGTTTACTCTTAAATAAGGCACCTATTTGAAAATTGTGATCCCTGTTCCTTAAATTTGGAGTTAATGATCTCTGTTTTGATGCTTTGTGATTTTCATGCCGGGACTTTATCTTTAGATGCAAAAGTTTGTACTGCACCTAAGAAGAACGAGCAGTGATGTCACTGGTGTTTGTGAATTTATAATATAAAAATTAATGAATAAACAATAGGCTTGCATCAAAAGTTGTTGGCTTCCCGATTTTATGAGGTTTTGGTTAGCTTATGAATTATGATATACTTTGGGTATGTTTACAAGCAAATAACACTAGTAGTATAAACGACCAGAGAATAACCATGAAATATATGTGACTAAAATTAAATTTAGAAATGAGAAAAAAGCAATAGTAATTACTACTGGCCAATCCATAAAAAGTACATAATATGTTAAGAAAAAGTTACTCTCAAGTGATTTCCCAGCGGAATGCTAGGCCAAGACTTACTAATCTCTTTTGTATTACCCATACGAGTACTTAGGCACGTGTGCTGCACGTACGCAGGAGAAATTTCTGTTATTAAACACTATGTGTAAAATAAGTTAATGTGTGTTGCATTTTTATTATGCATACATGTACAAACATACCGTTTATCAAAACGTGAATGATGTTAAGTTAATTTAGAAAATAATTAATCATGTAAGAAGAGTAATCAACCATTACATCAGTACGTAGAGAAATAAAACAAGTGTTAAAATTAGCATTTTCAATAGTTTGAAACTAAAAAAATTACATTGTTTCTATTTCAGAAATTAATAAATCAATTAGTTAATCTATAAGGAAATTTTCTTTTCAACTACAAAGGTTGCACCTTCCTTGATGCTTCCTTCCTTGCTAACACCCAATAGTTATCATGGCTTAGCTATCATATGTGTGTGTGTTTGGGTGAGTTGCATGCATTACTTAGCTTAGCTGTCATGGCTTTAGCGTCATTTTGCATAGCATATTTAGTTGCATGCTACGGATAAAGGGGATTCATTTACAAGATTGTTTTGAGCGCGATCCTCATAAGGCTGTTATTAGAATTTGTTCTTGTTCCGTTACTTCCGTATCATCCAAATTTATTTAGATTTTGTTAGACTTTGTAAGACTTATATTCTTTTAGTATGCTAGAAAATAATTTTGGCGTTTATGTTAGAAAATAATCATGACTTTGTAAGACCTATAGCGTTTATGTTAGACACATATACTTTGGCTTGCCTTGTGTATACTCATTACATAGTAAGTATCAACATAATGATAATGCAACATACCACCAGAGGGCCTGTCCGCCCGTGGATAATACACTGCAAAACTTGCATTTACTAGTAGCGTTGCAGACATTATTTTGTTCGGCTAAGGAATAAGTTAAATAATGTGCATACACTAAGCCTATTTCACGTTGTGTTTACCTGAAAGCACTACAAATTATTTTTGACACATTTTTTGTTTTGCGTGCAGTAGTTCCGTGTTCCATACTATGATATCTGGAGTAGATAAATCCATCTTTTCATGACTTTCATACTGCATTGTGTTTTCACCATTTTTCCAATTTTTTTGTCACACCTGCGACTATATTCGAACCTCATGTCATTTTATGCGTTTCAGACTTTTTAACCCCTAATCAACCTTCCTACCTCACCACATCATTTCGGTTAACCCTACAGCATTCATGTATCATGTGCTCGTGAAATTCTCCACCCATTCGTTCAGAAAGTGGAGTGGCCTTAATCAATATGTAATCATTTTTTATCATGCATTTCAAGCACTTATGGTTAATTTTTTATCCATAACCCTATACATATACATAATATTATGATTAAGTATGTCGAGCTATAATTTATTCTTATGTCATTAATACTTGTAATAAGCACTAGTAATAGTCAAGTTGCTTTTCCGAACTACAAATGAGAAGACCTTTCTAAATGAAACTTTTATGCGTAGAATCTTTACTGATATAATCGTCTGTTGGAGAACGTTTCTGCATTTCCACATCTTGTGACCATTGACTCTGTTGCTCCATTATTGTAATTTAACATATATCAGATCACTGTACCAACTTTTTATTGTTAATTAATGCATTCTTCAATAACTTCTCTGCAGGAACTTCTCTTGCCATAACTGTGACGCGCTCTGTTGACAGCAATTCCGAAACATTGGGAACCTGGTGTTGGACAGATACTGAGCATACTAGACATGCATGTTTATTTCAAGTATTTTTACCATTTCAAGTCATATATGATCCTAGCTGTGGAAAGCATCACTTGAGGGGGGGGTAAAAATTTCTAGTTGGCACTTTTGTTTTTCCATTTTTGATTTCAGTTACCAAAGAGGCTAAATGATGCTTATTAGTAATTCCGAAAGAGGGGAAAATGATAGTTTTGACAGCCACATGTGCATTAGAACAGCAGGAATGACATTCGTATTTAAAACAAATCATAAAAATAACAGCAGGGAAATAATGAAGTTCATAGTAGTTCAATTCTTGGAAAGAATCTCTGAGTTCTGTCTTTATGCAGATGGCAAGTGGCATGTCGGACTGATCTCATCAAATTGGAGCCAACAAGAAGGTTAGGTCCTAGATATTGGTGGTTATTTTGGAGTAAGAATGTTCACCCTTGAAAGCATTTTTATATATTTATATTTTATATTCATAGGTTATCCATGATAAACAATATAAAACACATTCATTATAGGTAAATGAAATGCTGTTGTGTTCTTTTAGGAAAGAAAAGACCTCCATGTCACTGTTTGTTCATTTCACAATAATATAATGTTGTGCATTGTCTGACATAAATTCAGACAAAACAAAGAAATTGAGGGTATATAGGGTATGAGATGACCCTTAATATTCCCACTTTTAACTCCGTTCGGACCGGAGGCCGAACCCTTGAACATATGCTTGGCCCATTATTTCGGCGATGGTGGATTTAAACGAGAACCCATCCAAACTGGAACATAAGCCCATGAAAACATTTGCATCCCATTAGTTTGAGTGATCATGAGTTGAAGGGCAGAGGCCGTTCGGGTCGGAATCCGAACCGGAGGGAGTTTCATGTATCAACTCGGCATTTGAATTGAATCGAACTCAAAAGAAAAATAAAGAAAAGGCATACCTGGAAGAATCACTGGTCATCAAGGGGAGTTTCTAGGATTGTTTAGAAATGAAGAAAATAAATCGTGTGTTCTACGACATATATATAAGCGATAAAAGACACGACTTCATGAAGTAACGCATCTTCACAAACGAATAGAAACGACTTTTTGACGATTCAAATTCAAGGACTAGTATTCAGACAACATCAAAGCACGCTCTGTATTCAACAGAAGCATCCTTTGAGGGGGCAAAATGTTAGCCTACTTTGTGGACTAGGCAACACAAAGCTAAAAGATCAAGTATTAGAATATAATCTGCCTATAAATCGGATCGGATCGGATCGGGTGTAGTCAGAGAAAAGCAAAGCGAGACAAAGTGAGGAAAGGCAAAATTCAAACAGGATCGGATTGGATGGGATGCTCCGATTCGAACCCCATTTGCTAGCCTATCCAAACCGAACCCCATTTGCTAGCCTATCCGAACCGAACCCAATGTACCCTGCTACTCCACTCCACGATCTCCGGGATATTCGGGGCAGTTACAACCACTTTCTACCCATGATGGCTACTAACCAGATGTGTTGTCCTCACCAGAACTCACCCAGTCCCGAAAGTCACGGGATGGAGGCCACGTGTCCCCGATCCTAACCGGTTCTCGAAGGAATTTTCACCTATAAATAGACCCCCAAGGGTCATTTGAAAGGGACTTTTGGCACTCTGAGAGTTTGAGTATCTTTGAGAACCGAATTCCAGCACTCCCAAACAATCCAAATCATCATTCAAATTGTATTTTGAGGATAATTGAGTGAATGTATATGAAAAATGAGTGAGATTGAGTGAATATCTTATTGTATTTTCATCTACATCATCAAAAAAAGTGATATAAAGTGGACATATGCTCTTTAACGCCGAACCACTATAAATCTTGTGTCTCTTTTCTGTTTTTGATCCTTTTTAGCGTAATTTTAATCAATTTGGGTGTTAGAACCACTTTTTGGTCTAACAAATAATAAATGTAATGTATTCCAGGAAAACTTACAAGTACCTGTATATTCATGTAAATATATTAATCATAATGCCACTAGAGTTTTGGTACATGAATATTTGTATTATTGCATAAAATTTTTGTTTGAAAATATTCCTACGGATTACCATGTATAGATCATTTTTTGTATGATGCATGTACCATGCACCAGGATGCATTATTTCTTGGTGCTTTAAACTGTTTTTGTAAATATATAGTCATACAAAGGAAAATATGTAAAAGTTACTTTTCACATATTTTGGACATATATTTTCTCTGTCTTTTGTTCTACGATTAACGTTTCCCAATTAAGATATTTTATTGTTACCTGATTTTTTAGGGCATTTGCATGTACTTCTCAATGCAACTTTTCTACATTTGGAATATAATAATTACAACATTCCTTAAAGATTGTTTAGCAAATATGTTTAATCTCGCTAGTTTCTAACAAGATGGGTTTGGTTTTGTTAATTTGATAGATATCATTTGTAATTTCTTTACTAATGCAATTGCTTTAATAGGGTATATATTGCATAGCCAATTTCATGTATGTAGCTCACAGACAATTAACTCTCCTTGATACATTTATTTTTTAGAGCTGAAAATTCTTCATTTCTTCATTAACTCTCCAACTCCATGATTTTTTCTATTACATGTCCGATTCTTAACTAATTGTTGGTTTTTGTTTCAAATTTATTGATTTTTGTTTTGCATATTATACAATCAAGCTGAACATGAAGGCTGAATTTGGTTTTGGATTGGTCATATGATGTGTTAATTGATTCCAGATAATAATTACGAACCATATCTAGGTAGTGGGTGGATTCGGTAATGAATCATATCAATTATAGTGGATCGACTTAGAAAGTTCACTATTACATGTAAGAAGAACCGTAAAGCTATATTAGTAACTTAAACTTACCATCTGGAAACTAATTTTCCCTACAACATTCAACATTATAATTTTTTTCCTAATATGATAATTTCTAATTCAAATATTAACTAAAATACTAGCATTAAAATCTTGAACCAATAAGCAGTCTAAATTAAAAAACTGACACTAGATTGTTTAAATGGAAGTATATGTTACTTGAAAAATTTATGTGAAGCCAAAAAGTAAAAATTCCTCAAATCTACATTTTAGGGGTAGGCGAGATCGGTTAACCGATCAAATTGGTTAAAATTTTCAATTAACTGCTAAAGCTTGTTTGGTTCAGTTAACCGGTTTCGGTTAATTTCAGGTTTGATCAACCGGTCAAAGTTAACCGTGGTTAATTGGCTTATTTAACCAATTAACAGACTAATTTGAACAGTTTAGTTAACCGCATAAAATCGGCGGTTAACCGATTAAAATAACGTATTATCTATCCCCATTTAACCTTTTAAATTGTGCCAATTACACAGAGTCACAATAGAGAATTGCATACATTCAGTTACACTAAATAGTACACACACGTATTCAATAATAATACAGCTCACATCCAAAGTAATTAGCATAATACACTAAAACACACGTAGTCACAAGGCAATGAAACACTGAATCACTCACTTCCATTCTACTTCAATCGCACAGTCATCATCTGTAATAGCCTGAATTTTCGTACTCTTTGAGTAGGCTAAATACACCACATGTCCAATCCAAATTGCATAGAAATATGAATCATTATAGATAAAGAAAAAAAAGGATAGAAGAAGAACATAAATAACAACACAGGATCTTATACCTCAGAGGAATAAAATATATTACAACACCAGAAAAGGCTTTTTATAACAGTTATTACTGTTACAAATTACTTTTGTAACAGTAATAACCGTTACAACAACATACGTGAAAACTGTTGTCACGAATATTGTAACGGTTAAAACTGTTATAAACTGTTCATATTGTAACGGATATTACCGTTATAATGTATGTGCTTTGTAACACTTATAACCGTTAGTACTGAAAATTTTATAACAGTTATAAATGTTATAAAAATTATTTTTATAACAGTAATAATTGTTACAAATATGAAATATGTAACAGAGATTACTGTTACTATATAAAGCTGACTATTTCATACGATAATTTACTAACAGTTATAACTATTATAAACGTGAATATTATACCAGGACTGCAATAGGTAATTTCATAAAGCATACAACAATAAGAATATGCAACATATAATATAACAATATCTCAAAGCAAATACAACATATCACAATTTATATCCTAAAGCAAATTCCATTTTGGCCAAAATAACAATTTAACATACAATCATAATACCATTCATCATCCATAACAAATAACATCTAAGTATCATAATTTAACATACAACCATTACACAAAACACAAACGATTAATGGACCAAATTACAAATCCACCATCGACAAGATTAGATAGTGTATACATACCATTTTGGGGTGCGTCCAAAATTGATGCATTCGGATCCAGAACTTCCTCCACCCAGATGGCTTTCTCTCCTTCTAGCACAGTTTTATGATGACAAACTTTTTGCACTCCTACATATCCCTACGCTACCTCCTTTAATGCTAACGACAATAACACTACTGACTGTTTATCTCTCGTGGATGATCCAATGGCATCACTAGAAGAAGTATGTAGGTTATTATTACCTCCATCAGAAGCAACTTCTTCTCACGGTGTCGTATTCCCTCCTTGTTGATTGATAAGAAGCTTCATAGATTGTTGCAAGTACGCTAATGCCGAGTTCATTGATTTGACGTCTTTATGCATTTAATTTGGTTTTTCTCCAATTTAGCTAACTGTTGTTTAGTCGCATTCTCTTTCGCCGCGGTAATTGCTTTTGAAGCTTGTGCTATTTTTACTTGTTTTACATTGCAAGTAGAGCTGATAGCATGACAATAACTTCTTCTTTTATCATCTCCAAAAACTTTAGCAACGGGATCTTTCTCAAAATTATCTAGACTTAGAGCATCATCGCCACCTTCTAATCTTTGTTTTTCTTCCGCTGCATCAACCAAAGCCTACAACGTCCAACAAATATAATGATATCAAAGAAAGTTCAACTGAAGATGTCCGATTAAAAAACAAACAAAGAATGTTGGCTGCTTTGAACCCTATCATGATATGTAAGCTCAACATGAAAATCAAAATCAGTAGCATTTCAGTTGTAAATTTATAAGTCAAAGCATGATAGATTTCAGTTACAAGCTATTTGAAGCAATAACTTGTATGTACTTACTCGGCTTAGGTTTACTGAGCCACATGCTCAGTAAACCTGAGCCGAGTGGCTCGGTTTACTAGTAAACCCGAGCCACTTGGCTCAGGTTAAACCTGAGCCACAGGCTCAGTAAACTTGAGCCACATGCTCAGAAAACCTGAGCCGAGTGGCTCAGTTTACTGAGCCTCATAGGCTCAGTGTAACCGAGCCACTCGGCTCACGTTTTCTGAGCCTGTGGCTCAGTAAACCCGGGCCACTCGGCTCAGGTTTACTGAGCCACATGCTCAGTAAACCTGAGCCGAGTAAGTACATACAAATTATTAACAAATATTTTAACACACACGTAGGTGCACTTCAGGTGAGTTTAAATGTGAACACAAAATGTTCCAATCCACATATTTTGTAAAGACCCAGCATAGCCTTAGTTGTATGCATCAACAAAAATAGCATACCCAAAAGAGTATGGTATCATAGTTAATGCAGTTTCATTTTTCATGGACAAAGGGTGAAACAGAGTGTGTGCAACAGGCAGAACCCATATCATACTGTCCTATATTATATATTGAGTTAGTCATGAAAGTACAATTATAGATAACTCAAGATTCAGTATACCAAGCACAAGCACAAACCAAATAATAATGAAGCAGTATTCAAAATGCTTTCCATTAGCATACTACAAAAACAAATATGCAGATAATTGTAATAATCTTATGATTAAATTACCTCAGCATGTTGGAAAGAAAGCATGCAAGTAGAAGGATTAAATAATCACATGTATCACAGGACCCAGTTAGTGAGTAAGCCATTAAGAATCACATATATCACATATATTACATTCACAGTTCTTGCTGCAGTTCAGTAGAAGGGAAACAGAAGGAATAATGGCAGAGAATTTGTAGCTACAGACTTTTTTTGCAACTTGTCCTTTTATATTTTTGCTGCATTATTCCCCTCATGCTTCCCCCTTTTTTTAAATTCTCATTGGATGACATTTGGTGTTTACTACATGACAAGATATACTCTATAATATTTGATTGTCTTTTTGTTGTGTTATTTCAATGTTGACTGATGTACATGCTTTACCATGTGTGCATAAAACTCTGTATAAGTTTATGAATATCAGTTCATTTAGGTTGAATTTAAACTATTTTTTATCAGGGAGCAAAAGCTTTCTTCAGCGGCGATGATCAAGCATGTCGAACATTGACTAGGCTTTACTCCGTTGATTATTCATTATTATTCGTCTCTGCATGTGCTGTGACAGTTTTCGAGAAGTGTGCATGCCTGCTACTGTTACAGGTGAACATGTCGATCAAATCATATAAACAAAATGTTTAATTCATATAGTATCATATATTTATGGTTTTAAGTCATAAAGTAAGCATACTTTCATGTATGTTCCAACTCACAAAGAAGCATGTTTTTTTGCTTTAGATTATATATCAGATGTTGTAATATGTCCGGTGTCCTCTTTCTTTTCATTGTGCGCCAGTTTGTGTGCTGATCTTTTTTCATTGTTGTTTATATGAACAAAATGCACCATTTTCATTTACAGCATGAATTTCGAACGAATTACATGAACAACATGTATTAATTATTCCCAAAAACTATCCATCACCCATTCGACTTAAAGTATGGTGGTGAAATAAATAACATGTGCTCGGTAGCCAGGTTTAAGGTATAAGGAGTATTTTTTTCATGGGTACAACAGTTTCTTACTGGCATGGCAGTGTAAAATATTCCGGGCCATCAAGTAATGAAAATCTGTGTATATTAATACATGCAACACACAAAATAAACTATATGAAGATCCATTCTCCATTTAAGAATACTCCAAATGCCAAAATGAAGAACAATTAATTGAGGGACTCCTTGCATGATTTTTAAAACCAGTTTATCAAAAATAGTGAATGATAATCTTTCATAATAATGCGTATGCTTCGCTCTGGTAAAACCTTTATGCAACACCCAAATTACTCCATGATTTATGTTATGATAGCTGAATCCCGTCTATCCGTAAATTTTCTAGACTCTTATGAACTTGGGTTTATTTTCATCTTTATCTAATATAAATTTATTTTCATTTCATATTAAATTCACATCCATCTAAATTATTTATTGTGTCCAACACAAAAGAACCAATTTTATTTTGAGATGTTAATTTTCACTTTTACAAGCATGTGCTAATTTACAGGTGTATATAACTATTGAAGATGCTATAACAGGGGTTAATTTTGCTTACCAAATCTTTAAAAACAACAAATATTTCTATTTATGTGATGGTATTGATGTATAATTGACTGTAGTCTTTTAATTTCAAGTTTTTAATACACATGCGTGCATTATCCATTTTCCAGCTTAAGATCTATATAATTTTAACATTTAATAAAATTGAGAAGTTGGAACAGTTTACTAAACATTCTCCACTCGGCTCACGTTTACTAAACATTCTCCATTTTGGTAAATATGAAGATCCATTCTCCATTTAAGAATACTCAAAATCCAAAATGATGAACAATTAATTGAGGGACTACTTGCATGATTTTTAAAACCAGTTTATCAAAAATGGTGAATGATGATCTTTCATAATAATGCGTACACTTCGCCCTGGTAAAACCTTTATGCAACACCCAAATTACTCCATGATTTATGTTATGATAGCTCCCGTCTATCCGTAAATTTTCTGGACTTTTATGAACTTGGGATTATTTTCATCTTTTATCTAATGTAAATTCATTTTCATTTCACATTAAATTCACATCCATCTAAATTATTTATTGTGTCCAACGCAAAGAACCAAATTTATTTTGAGATGTTAATTTTCACTTTTACAGGCATGTGCTAATTTACAGGTGTATATAACTATCGAAGATGCTATAACAGGGGATAGTTTTGCTTACCAAATCTTTAAAAACAACAAATATTTCTATTTATGTGATAGTATAGATGTATAATTGACTGTAGTCTATTAATTTCAAGTTTTTAATACACATGCGTGCATTATCCATTTTCCAGCTTAAGATCTATACACTTTTAACATTTAATAAAATTGCGAAATTGGAACAGTTTACTAAACATTCTCCATTTCGTTAAATATGAAGATCCATTCTCCATTTAAGAATACTCCAAATGCCAAAATGAAGAACAATTAATTTAGGGACTACTTGCATGATTTTTAATGACAATGCAGTTTTTTCAATGACAATGCAGGTTATTATGAAGCAGTTTTTTCTAACTGATTTTTTAATGATGCAGTTTTATTTTAATGAAACAGTTTATACAATGCAGCAGTTATTTTAGTGAAACTGGTGCAGTTTTTTAACAACGCAGCAGTTAATGAAATAGGTGCAGTTTTTTAATAATGCAGAAGTTTTTTTAATGAAAGTATGAAACAGGTGCAGTTTTTTAACAATGCAGTAGTTTTTCTAATGAACATATGAAGTAGGTGCAGTTTTTTAACGATAATACAGTTTTTTATGAAGCAGCTTTTATAAATAGTTTTTCTAATAAATCAGTTTTTTTAAGTAAAACATAGTTGTGAATTAATCAATTGAACTTATTTGTAGGAGAGTTGCTTACGGCAAAAAATAATAATCTATATACTGGACTCCTTGTGCCTGACTACATAGGCTTATATAATAAATCTCAGTTTAATTTTTCAATGCAAATAGCCCTATGCAATGTTATTCTTAGCAGTAACACTACTCTGTTCAGCCACTTTAACATACAAAAGATTTTAGCTTCTCAATCAACTATGCTAAAATAGGCTGAGTACCAAATCACATTTCAACAGAACTGTCATGAAATCACGGTAGGAGAAAAAAAACCACGAAAGTGAGGAGCTGCTAAGCAGCGACGGTGAACGCACACACGCAATCACAAACACCGATGTCAGACCCACGCAAGCCAAAAAAAGCAAGAAACCAAACAGTACGCAGCAGCTCAAAAGCATTGAGCAGATAGCAAAGCAACAAAAAACTGCTTAAGGAAAAAACATTAGAAAAGTAAAACCATACCTGCCTCGAAAGGAAGCAAAATGCGACGACCTGCTAGCAAAGGACCAACAAACCCAAACAGTAAATCAATTAGTTAACCAGAAATCATAAATTAAATTACTTCGATTAATTAAATACTTCACTTTAACACGCAAACACATACTGTTTGTATTGCCAGAAAATCTACAACAATAGCAAATGAGCAGTCAGTCTAAAAACGTCGTTGAAATCCGCGCTACATGTAATAAAAATGAATGTGTGCTTTCTCATTCGTCTAGGTAATTGACACATACATCGATAAATGCTTCTGTGTGTTGGCGCGTCCAATCCGCGATAGACGTGGACGAAGAAATGTTAAAATCAAAGACAGATGAGTGCACCATAACAATAGAAAGATAAAATTTAGGATTTACCAAAAATAAATCTAAAAAAATGTATGTGCTTATAACAAAAAAGTATTAACGAAAAAATATACATAAAGAATATTAATGGAGTCCGTAACCGTTAAGTATGTGTTTTTTAATTTATGAGAATATTATCATTATGATTCACCTAAAACCATTTTCAATAGAATAGTTAAAACATCGAGGGTCATTTGAAATCTTATATATATATATATTAAGAGAAGACAATAGCAAATGAGCAGTCAGTCTAAAAATTAGCTGAACAAATGAAGGGTATGTTTGTATTACCAGAAAAAAGGACTACAATTTATTTTACCAAAAACAAAAAGAAGGGTATGTTTGTATTACCGAACTTCTTTCACAGAAGCAAAAAAATTACCGATGAAAGAGAAGAGCTATAATTAGGAGGAAAGAGCTATAATAATGCAAAAGATTATAATGTATATAATTTAATCATGTTAATACATGTTAATGATTCTAAATCTGAATTTGTTAGCTGATCAATGTCTATGTAAAATTAATGTTTCTTTATGTGGTATGAATTATTGATATACTGGTGTATTAAAAATGTTCCCTGCTAATTATGTATATGATATGCATTTAGGAATCATCGTTGGAAAAATTATACTGACATGAAATATGGTGGGTATAAATAAACTGATTATTGTTGTTTTATTTTATTAAAGGTACCACACTGCGACATAATTTGTATATGGCTGTTTCAGAAAGCCACTTGCAAGGAAATTCGGTTGATGTTAACAAAATCAATTGTATGGATCGTGAACTCTATAAAAGACATACTACTGACATAGGGTATTCAAAGGTAGCACATATGAACTACAGGTTAGGAGAATAAAATTAATGGATATTTATTTCAAGGACATAGTCTTTAAAAAGAAAAATATAAGGACAAACTTTTGCTTTGTAAATTAAGGACAATGTTCATGTTTTAAATGGAAAAAACGCAAATATTTTAATTTAAGGACAAACTTTGATATTTCATAAATAATAAAAATTAATAAAAAAGAAACTCTTGTGATTACAAGATTAAAAACTAATAAAAAAAGCTACATAGAAAATTTATTAAACTTTGAAAAAAGGAATAAGGAATTTATTAAACTTTGAACTCTTCATAACAAAAAAAACATCAAAACCCACACATTGCAGCAGCAAAACATCCCCCATCCAGTTAGTTACGCTTAGCCATATTGTATATCCAAAACATAATCAAATACTTGTCGTATTTATTGCACAATAAATTCCAGTACCTACACACAGACATAAATCACAAGCAACTTGAATATTTATTGCACAATAACATCCTTTGTATATTCCATAATACATTATTTTTTTGGAATTGGTACTGAAATCTAGAGAAAGAATGTGCGTAGTTTTCAACTTTGGTTTGATACTATTGCATATAATCATATTAAAAACTGCATAGAAAATTTTAACATATTCAATTTTATTTAAACAACGAAAAAGCATAGCAGAAACAAATAGAAACATAAAGATGACGATGGAACACATAGATATCAAGAGGATTGGATATTTTCATTTTGTTCATCACAAACTTAATAATAGGAAAAAACAAACCTTATAATTTAATGTTGTAAGAAAAGGAGTATCAAATTACAGTTTTCACACATGTTGCAGAATTTAAATATTGGAATGTTACAATTTTTAACAATTATTTATCAGTCCCCTTTGTAGATTATTAATCATAAATATAGTAATTATTAAAAAAGTGTATGGAAGGCTAACATCTGAAATGCAAGCCTATGAATGGAGGACTGCAATTTATAATTGTACTTGTCAATATATACTCAACAATATTCTTTAAACGAATATCATAATTAAGCAAAAAAAATTCAATAACTAAAAGATTAACTCATCAATATAAAAAATAATTAGGTATGGTTTAGCTAGGAATAAAACAATTTAATTGGTTTAAGTTTTATCTTAGTAAAATTGAAGTAAACAAGAGAAAAATCACGTGAGAATTGTATTACAAATCATGAGCCATATGGAATAGAATTACTTTTACAGCATAGTATATAACTTGATGGAAACCTAAGGCTCACCGTTAATAACAAAAGCATGATATTCAACTAATTTCATAAATTAGCATTTGTGTATAATGAATAAAGGTAATGAATAAACAAATACCTAAGCATTTGAATAGATCGGCGTCGACAGCGTAAGAATCGTTGTCGGTCAGAACGCAGCAGAGGAAATCAACATCGAGGTGAAAGAAATTAGTCAGAAGGTGGGAGAAAATCTTGCGGCGGCTGTGAAAATTTGGGGATCCAATTTTTATGTGAATAACGAAAGGGAACAGAAGGGTTAGAAAGGTGAGTGGATGTAAATTTACGGTATTATCCCTTCCGTGAAAAATAATGGGCTATTGTAACGGTAATAACTATTATAAGGGAATATCACGGTAATTAACGTTATAAAATAGTAACAGTAATAACCGTTACTTCAAGGATCCGAGAAAATGTTACAAAATGGCATGTTTGGTGTAGTGTATTATATATAACAACTTTTGGAATACATAATTTGTAATTGTATACATATATACCATTATCAGAGCACAATACAACACAACGGAAAATAAACAGTAAATATCTGACGTCGAAGCCTCCTACTCCAAGATCCTCCAAGTATATATGTAAACACCTGACCTACTTGACTGTCCGTACAAATTTGGCCACCCGAGAGTTTAGGGTAAAACAAAACAAAATAAACTCTGGTCAGTCATGTGAGTAAATTCCAACCACTTGGTTTAACTTTTAAAAATCCTTTTAAAAGAAAGAATAATCGTAAGATCGATCCGCACATAAACACGGATGGTCTTTACATTATGATAACCCAAGACTTTCTTTGAATCCATATTATTATGATATTATAATAGTGTCTAAATTAAGTAAATAATGATCTAGCAGAACGCCTGCATCTCACGCTCAACATACATAGTATACAATCAAAACCGCGGACTCTTATTGGAGAATGGATTCCAACTATGACAAGGTATAGGACCACCTTCTGGTAATGTATCTCTAGAGAAGAATACACTGGGTTCAACAAGAACATCTTGCAACCCTACTAAACATGACCGGCCACTCACTTCGTTTGAGTGTTCCGAATGTATGTCACCAACAGTTGGGATCAGCAATCGTTACCTAAAGCATACAACAACGATTGAATAAAGAAGCAAATGGATTTTCTCTAGATAATCTGACAATACACCTTAATGGGAGCGACCTACAAAGCCATGCAGCCTACCCGATTTTATACTATTTCTCGGTTGTGAGGCCTGAGGCTACGTCTTACCTTTTAATACCATAACAATCATTCACTCTGAATGCCACATCATCAAATCCGCCAAATCATTAATTGATTTCCCTGGAAATATCGTAGGCATAAAACTAAGAGAAACAAATTCCTCTGCAACCAAACGTAAATATGTTTAAAGAGATCAATGTAGATGATTTGTCATGCATACTCTGTCAGACATTCGTCCATACAAGTTGTCCTGAGACTGGACAAACTGAAGGCACTATTCCATTAATCCATCTTAGGCAGCTTCTACCTAGGATTAACAGAACAACCCTTGCACTTTACTCTGTCATTAATTATCTTCAGCATAATTTGATTCGCAATGCTTATGCCCATACATAGTGGTTTTCGGATAATAAATACAACCGGTCTCTCCGTAAGGACAACGATGCTATTAAATTGGCCAATACTTCGATAGTCAGTTATTTAACTATCGGAGAAAACAAACATTCATCCAAAGATCCTATTCCCAAAAAGAATACTATTGGTTATCACCAAACAATCACTTAGCCCATTCTAATTAATACTTCATTAATTAAATTCTTCTCAGTATTTATCCTCAATCTCCTTACCGAGATATTTCAACCCCGCTTGAATTCTCACTACACTTGGAAAACATTTCCATATTACACATTATTTATTTTCTATATTTAGAAAATATCTTCTATTTATTTGGAAAAAATTTCCAATTACTTATCTCTTCCACATAACTATTTATTTCCTATACTTAGGAAATATTTGTTATTATATTTCCAAAATCACACTTACTTGGGTTAAAACGGATGTTGTGTAAAACATCGTTACGACAACCCAAATTACTGCAAACTATTCACTTTTTAACGTGCATACGTTTCTACTTCCAACCTCTCAAGATTTAATTTTATAAATTCCCATTTTACTTATAAAATTCCACTACAAGTTTATTCTCTTATTATATTCCATATATAATTGATAAGTCGATTTTTAGTCGTTATCAGTCTTTCTTAAAAAATTTCAATCTCCTTAAATTTTCGGAAAAATCATTAACGTCTTCTTTGTATGGGTCAATCGGTACAACTATAAATCACCTCTCTAGGCCTTTGCCATTCAAAAAGAAAATCAAAAAACCAAGCGGCTTGCGAAATAGGCTAATAACATCTCATTTTAATTAAATACTTACCTCTTCGTCGAGTATTCCAATTAATTTCTTCCATTAGCTTCATTCCATATCTGCTTAACATATATATAACCATTCCCAATTTATTCAAACTCAGTCCAATTGTTTTGACTCAATTCACTAATTAGCTCTTTTGCCTTATCCACTTTTAGTTTGAACATATCTATACAAATATATTTTTAATTCTCTTATACACAAGTTTAATTCCGTTTCTAACTCGAGTTTCATATTCAGCTTCAATTTTAATTTACAAATCTAATTCACTTAACCAAAGTTAAGTTCAATCCAAAAACTACTTTAAATAATTAATTTCTAATTAGTTAACTTCATTCAATAATTAAAAACTGGTTATTGTTTTCAAAATCAACTCATTAACCCCACTTGAGTTCATATTTATTTTATAACTCAAGTCTGGATTTTTTTAATGGAAATCCAAATTTTATTTACTCAAAATCCTTTTATTTCATTAAATAAATCGTTATGGTTTATACACGATTATACCGCTGTTTTTATGGAAATTTTGTTTTAAAATAACTCAAAATCTATAAGGTAAAATCCTGATTTTTCTCTTTCATTAGAAAACTATAACTCAATAGGTTCGGATGATTCTTGTTTTAAAGAATTCTGACTTATATTGAATTCTATATACTCAATTGAAGTTCGAAACGTTCAACTACGAACTACTGCGCTGCGACAAGTTCATTTTAATTAAATTTAAATATAAACGTTTAAACTTCGTTTATTATATAAATCTGAACTCCATTCTTCCATATTTTAATGTAAGTTAAACCAATTTCTAATCTAACTTAAATTTGCTGATTATCCTAAATCATCGATTATTTCATAACTCAATTACAAATTTATTTACAATGTAATCTTCTATATTTAATTCCAATTCCCTTGGAAATAAATTATTTTTTAAAATTCAATATAATTGAATTCTAATTATAAATCCTTTAGATTTATCTCAATTTGGTTTATATTCTGAATTTCGAAATAAAATCTATCATTCCCTTTTCGAAACAATTACCAATTCCATTTTAAAATTCACATTTGAATTTAAATTCCCAAATTATCCAATGATAATTATTCCATTTCATTTATAAACATTGTTTGTAAATTCACTACTTGTTTTTATTATTCGAAACAAGTTAATATTTCTTAGCCAATTCGGAATTCAATTTTTATTTTGAAAAAATAGATTTTCCCTTTTCAAACTCAATTTCTTTTTATGTTTGTTCGTATATATTTTTATGGTATTTGAAATACCAATATTTAGGGTTAGTGTTATTCAAGCATTCAAAACACCCAATAATCAATCATAGATTATTTACCATATCATATAACATTATATATGAAAACAATAATTAAATTGTTGAGGGATCCAATTAGATCCCTCCAACCTGTTTTCCTGCATCCACGGATATTGGACAAAAGAAATAATACCCATTCTGCTTTAAGGCATGATATCGCGGTATAGAAGGTCATCCATTATATATATTGTAGGGCGCATAGGGTCTCATCCGCTAATAATACTCCAGGAATATCCAACTACCAAGCATAAATATAGCATATATATATATATATATATATATAATAGCCAGAATAATATCTCAATGCGTCCAAACAACCAGCAAACAACATATATCATTATATTAAATAAACATTCGTTTATAATAACTTATAAACGAATCTAGAGAGTGAGTTTACTCACGTTGATTTTTAATTGTCGAAATGGCTATTTGTTTTCCAATTAAATTAAGCAAGCATTTAATTTAATCGAAAACACCAACTAGCTCTAAACGAACTCATTCTAGTTTCGTTGTGAATCTATTGAAGATACAAGTCCAACAAATTTGACGGCGTTCGAATCTAGTTTTGTATGAACGATATATACTTTTTACAAGATTGAATTAAATTAAACTGTCATCAAATAAATTAATAATTAAATACCTTTAATTCACATAATCATCTTCTTCCTCAAAATTTCACTCCATATTCCCCAACCAAAGCACTCATAGATATCATACATGACGTACTCCACCCTTATCACCATAGTACTCAAACTCCAAGTAACAAGAAACTCTGACAAACAACAACTCCAGACACTGCTTAACCAATCCGACATGCACTTCATCAGCTTTGATATGCACTTACCTATGCACTTAACCATCCCCTTCAAACTATCCATTTTCACTCAACGAACAAACAACACCGCAGTAGCATCATTTCCTGACATGCGAAAACAACCCATATACATCAACCATATCTTCCTATATCGCCTAACACAAAAATTCATGCCTCAACTTCATTGAATCATCACCCTGCATTTAACAACTCTTCCTCTCACTCACCAACCCACAACGTTAATGCTTCCCCGCCACTCAAAAATACCACACCAAGTCTGTCACTCCCTAATAGCCTTCCCTGCTTTCATCAACTACTAGAACCCACCACTCACCAACATTCATCCCATTCCACACTGAGGCTACTTGCACCTAAAGCCAACAACCAATTCGCACCTCCCCTGTGTCTTTCACCCAAAGCACTTGAATCATGAACTCCAACACCACACCATTTCCTGAACCCCGCTTCAAACCTGCTCATCCGATTATCACCCCTCCTCCATCACAAGTCAAAGCCCCAATTTAGAGCGATGGTTTTTTTTCCACCCATTTTCTCCCATCGTGACTTTTTATTGATCTGAAATCCCACCAGAAACCCACGATGGTTGTTATTCCTCCCTACAAAGCCAACTCCGGCCTCCCCAATTGCATCCGCGCAGCTACCCTTGCTCGTGATTCGTGAAGTCGAGATTCACAGGGACGACCGCACCCATTTCTCTTGACGTCGTTGTGAAGTTTTCATTTACACGAGATCCACGAAATGGGTTTTCAAAATTTTGGTTTGATTTTGAAAATATGAGGAGTGACCATTTTTAATTTGGAGTTTCGATCAATTTTTTTTAGAAGAACGAATTGAAAAGAGAAAGAGGGGGTATCACGATTATATATAAACGGAGACAGGGAACTATACGGACGAGTATTTAGTTTTGGTCGAGTAACGTACATAGAGAATGTATTTAAGGAATTTTAAAAGATTTTGTTTTTGATTTTAAATATAATTTAATTTAATTCAATTTGATTTAAAGAGATTTTTATTTAATTTAAATATATATATATATATATATATTTGATTTCGGTATGATTTATTATTATAATATCCTCATGAAACTTACGCATGAAGTTTCATGTTTAAACGACTGCATACGAGCTCTAATCGCGATGAAAACACACTGTTATGGTTTGACATTTTGAACTCAATAAAATTAGTTTCACTGAAAACCGAGGTCGTTTGAAAATTGACAATTTCTATGTGTCAAATTAAATCGAGGAAATATAATTTAAATTCAAAACAATCAACTCCTCGATAATAAATTATTATTATCATCGTTTATATTCAAATAAAATTATATTGATCATCTGAATTGTTTCGATTCAGTTTTAACTTCGGATTCAATTATTTTTGTTTTCTACTACGATAATTCGATATACTCGAAATTAAATCGTATTTCAATTAATAAATCGACTGACTTGATATAAAAATCCATTTATATTTCCAATTCAACATTTAAAATAAATGTAAATGTTCAATATTAAACGACTAAAAATCTGGGTCGTTACATCATCATAATCAGTTGGAATAGTGGCCTCAAAACTATTAGTTGTAGATCCTTCCCCATACACAATACGCTTTGATCTACTTTCCTTTCACGAGGAAACAACTATCATGATTGATGATTCCACTTCTTATGAATGTAAAACATTAGATCAATATTGGCAACATGGCCTCTATAGTATAAATGAATTTAAATTATGGCCCTATAAAGTGCAGAAAATGTTCCAAAAATCATATTAAATCATACTAATGTTGGTATAACGACCGGGTACGAATTCGACAATAATACATAATCCCGTATTATTGCCAAAACTCAAGTATCGAAAACACCAGATAGTTAATAGAAAGAAAATAGAGGGTGAGAAAAGAAAGAAAGAAATACTAGAATAGAAGAAGAAGAACTAACACAACACAAAGTCTCACATCGCAACAGAACAAAATATAATATAGAAATAAATCTTTATTGAGAGCTTGAAAAATACTTACAATTATCATAGTACATCAACACATCTAGACAATTATAATAACTTGTCCTCATATACAATCACACAACGAAAAAATATTATATAATATCATGCGTCTCAACCCATCCGTCTCGCCTCTTAATAGCATCCGATAACCTAAACCTGTAAAACTCGGTCTAACCCGAGCATTACAAGCGTCAGATAAGTCTTGTGAACCAGAGTGAGAAAACACACTAAGTTTAAGGGTATCATCCAACTTACTTTTAATGTCAAAATCTTTTCAAAAGAAAAGGATAATTGTAAGACCGATCTACACATAAATACAGACAGTTTTTACCTTACGATAACCCGAAACATTTTTGAAATCATTTTCTGATATTATAATAATGTCTAAATTCAAATAAATTATCGTCTAGAAGAACGCTTCCATCTCAAGCTCTACAAATATAGTATACAATAAAAACCCTGGGCTCTTATTGGATAATGGATTCCAATTGGCAAGGTATAGGACCACCTTCCGATAGTGTATCCTTAGAGAGGAATACACCGGGTTCAAAAAGAACATCTTGCAACCCAGGCTAAACATGACTGACTCCTCACTTCGCTTGAGAGTACCAAATATATTACCATCTTACGGCTTTTTGTCGCAACTATCGTAGAGTACAAGAAAATTGATTTTTTTTTTGTTATAAAAATTGGTGGTGTTTATTCTCAAATGCAAGCAAAAATGTTTTCACTACCAATATAAACACAGCAAAAAAATATTTAACATTCCTGCCTTTTTAAAAAGTCCGCGTGGTCCCAAATAAATGTGATGGCCTATTTCTCACTATTTCCTAGATTGACTACTCTTCTTCTCCCTTCTTTGCTTCAGATCTGCGAGTACACCTTCCTTCTTTCTCCTACAAGCAAAGATCCATGTTTAAAACTACCTTTTATTTTCCATTTTTTTCAGATCGGCTACTCCTCTTCGCCTTCCGAACTGGACGAACTCTTACTCGGCCTACGCGATGAATTCAAAGGTAAAATCGGATTTTTTTTCCTTTCTACCACTTTACTTTTTTTGTGTTGTCTCTTCAGATCTGCTAAGAATTCATCTTCGTTTTTACTTAAAATCTACTTAATATCTAACCCGGGGCCAACCTTTTCTCTATGCAAGCCGGCTCTTTCCCTTTATAATCTTTTTCCGTTTCCTTCTTGGTTTCCACGATACTATGTTGCTGCAATTGGATGGAATTAGCAATCGAGTTGGTTGGAGTTTCACTGATGAAAGTCCGACGGGAGATCGTTCGATGAAGTGGTGGCTGGTTATGAAAGGAAATGATTGGCAGTGGAGATATTGGAATTGGGGTGCAGTTTTGGGTTAAAATCTGGCATGGGTTACGAGTTATTTGGGGTGTGTGCGGTTAAGGAAGGAGTTATGGATGCTGATTTGGAAACACGGCAAAATTGTTCCATCGAAATATTACTAGCAGTGACAACATATGTCTCGATATTCAAGGTATGCTGTTCATTTCTTCTGTGACATGTACATTTGAACCACATATATGACTACACTACTAAGTTTTCTTGTAACAGGATATAGTCCATTTAAAATAGAACTGAAAGTATCATTAAGGTTGGACTAATTAATTAATCAATTGTGAGACTTCTGTTCCAACTGAAGGGTACAATGAAATTTCTGGTAAATGTCCCAATTTTAGATAGGGGACTGAAAGGAAACAAGTTGGAGGAGATAGGGGTAAGTATTCTCCCCTTTTCTTCCTCCGTACTTCACTATGTTTATCTATGTGGATGCAAACTGAACGAATATTTTAAAGTTGTTTGTACATTACAGCATAGCGAGTTCTTTCTTGCAACAGTTGTTTACTTGCCTTTTCTAATTGTAATTACGCTCTACTATTTTGCATCCCACTCAGATCAAACATCCTTGCTACATATAAACAACATGTAATCTTTTTTTTGTTAATTTAATATAGTTCTTTTGTTTTTCTACATTTGCAACTATTTCGCAATCAAATCGAATTCAAGGATCCGTTGTCGATGCAATTCAGTTATTATAATGGCATGAAACATGCACTTTAATGGTTGATAATTGCTTCCTTTCTACTTATGGATAAGTATAGTAACAAGCGGTTAAAATGGTTGATTGTATGGTGATACTATTTCTGTATGATGTGTTAACCAGTATCACCATCGAAAAATTGATTTCATTTTAAATGATTTGGTTAGTTCCGATTGGCAACTTTATATTCAATTTTCCCTCTTTTTAAGTTAAAATATAGTCAGAGTGTAGTGTATTATGTAACTGACATAGAGAACGAGTCAAAATTTTATACTAATGTGACTTGATTTATATTACCAAATTTGCAAGTGAATAGCACCCTTCCGTTGAGCCAATCTTTACCGTAACTCATCTGGAAAACTAAATCGGCCAAAAATGAGGAAGAAGAAGAAAAAAAACTAGTAATAAAACGAGTGTGTAACCCGTGCATTGCACACGTATTTTTTTTAACTATTATTGATTAAAAAATAGCTTATTATGCATTATTTGATAATTCAACCGAACATACATTACATGTCAATTTTACTGAAAAAATTATCTAAAAAATAAGTAAATGATTTTGGATATAAATTTTTAAAAAATATGGTGTATAATTTTATATTATACATCTTACAGTTTATGTTTGAGAGTAAGAAATTTTTGTTTTTGTTTTTTCACTTATTGATCAAGTGATTTTTTTGAAAATATATTACATTTTTAGTTCTATTATAGGTTTACGTAATGGATTCAAATGCAGATGGTGAGATAATGCAAAGATCGAATTAGTAGAAAATTGATTAATTTAATACTATTTGTTATGTATTTAATAAGTTTTATATTTCATTTAAAATTTAATTTATCCTTTTTGTTGTAAACTGGATTTGTCAATATTTTAAAATAATATAGCAAATAAATTAGTATTGACAACATAATTATTTTGAATATTTAGCACTGTATTACTTCTAGTTAAATAAACTATATGTATGCAAAATGGTAAAACTCGGAAGTGAGTTATCGAGAATATTCTTAATTTAAGTTGGAATCTGGGAGTTAAAAGGCAGTCCTTAATTAAAAAAAAATATGTATATATATATTATTAATATTGACATTTTATGTTTACAAAAAATATCACAATAGATGTTTCGAATTTTTATTAGTTTTTTTTTCATAATGATTTTCCATTTCTAAAATAAAAATAATAATAATCAAATAGTAAGTTTAAAATATTTTATAAATAGAAAGGTATCTTTATAAGCTAAACAGATTTGTATAATTTTAAATACAACATTAACATTATTTAACTAATTGATAACTTTATTTGTATTACTATATTACCTTAATTGCATAGTAGTACATTAAAATGAAACTCATAAAAAATCATCCAAAAATTAATTCAAGTTCATACTTAAGTTTAACAATTTGACTTCATAGCTAATCGTATTTTTATTTTATGTTAGTAGGTTACAAAAAGCATGGAAAAAAAATTAATATATATATATATCTTTGTATATATCTTCCTAAGTTGTAAGGATTTGGAATGAGAAAAATTGTTATAAATCATTTTTTTAAACAAACGGGTACTTATATTACAAAAGGAGAAAGACAAAAGTTTTAAGTTGGTATAAGTTACAACAACTATAAAACCGATACTTTACAATAACCTTAAAACCATCTCCAAAAAAAAGAAAAAAGAAAAAAGAAAAAAAAACATTCTCAGTTAACATAAAATAACAAACAACCCTAAAGAAGAAACCAAGCTTAGATTCACATTAATAAAGCCCAGAACAACTTAGCTTAACATCAACATCTAAATCTGGAAAGCCTAGCCCATAACAGATAAATAATATCCGGTTATCAGAATAACATGTAACATGCAAAATTCGTACGAAAAGGAGATGACATTCAAATTTTCCAGTCGAACGTATAAAACGTTAGCATTAAAAAACCGTGAGGGGTAAAATTGGAAATTCGACAATTGAGAAGGAACAAAGGCAAACCTAGACAATTCACCGCCTTTCCATTCTCAGGCTAACATCAGCCGAAAATAATGTCTGCTGCCCCAATTCCCTAAAGTCAGCCGAAATTAATAGTGAACGTTCATCGTAAACGGCAGTCGCTGCGCAAATCAACTCAATTTCAAAATGGTAATGGTTTTATCTGCTGATTTTATCTTAGATTCTCACAGTAAAACCAACTTCTCAATCTATTATAAATTTATGTATTATGCATATATATTGAACTATCTAAAGCTAAAATTTGGTATCAGTGATTACAGTTAAAATAGTTCAGTGACGCCGAATCAATGAAAGTAATTGATAACGCAAAAACTTTTCTCATTTCATTGTCTCCTTTCATTGTTCCTGCCCGAAATAGGTGAAAGAACGCGGAGAACCGCGAGCTGCTTGACGACATGAGTGTAAGCTTTTGAAGGTGAAAACAAATTTCAATCTCTGTGTTAATTTGAGATTAATCAATTATTTATTTGTCGTATTTCATTTTCTTTATTTACTAGATAATCAAGTTAAATTCACATTTTTTTGCTGTAATAAAACTCCTGTTTTGGTTGAATCTGAAAGGCAAAGAAGATTACAACTTTTATTTTCTGTATCGAATTGATTTTTGACATCCTATTTGTATTCTGAGTTTTGTTGAATTTCTGTATTTAGGGGAAATTTAAAGTTTTGTGGGCAAAAGAAGATAGTGAACAAACAGGTAATTTTTTCAGATTATTAGCTGCACATTACAGTTGTTTTGCCTTTATAATTATGATTAGCATGTAAAGATATGAACATGCCAAGGCGCTAGTTATTAACATACCGCGATGCATGGATGAAATAATTGAATAGAACGATCTCTTAGTAAATGCCAACTATAAGTTTATTGGGAATGAATAACGTTTTTCAAAAAGGAAAAGTGGTACTTGCATTCATTTAAGTGTGATTGTTGAATTTAATTCACATACATGTTATCAAATTGAAAGGCACTTAGAAAGTTTCTAGAATTGCAAGCCAGTTGAATTTAACTTGAATGGATGGATAGAGTTTTAAGCATAATCCGGGAGTAACTGCTGATCAAACATGTCAATTGACATGAGGAGTTCTCCTGAAAGGATTTTCCTTTTCACAAAAATAACAGAAGTTCCACTGACACTTCATGTGGCATGGATTGGTTTAGTTGTGAAAAGTGTGTTGTGATGACTGCATGAATGCTTTGTGGTTTGGTAATGAAATTGAAATAGTTCAGTGACAATGACTAATCGTAATAGCTAATCAAAACCAGTAGAGGGATAAGGTATGATTAAAAAAAGAAACCAGTTTGGCAATTTAACTTTGATACTATGTTAGAATTTTAGAGTATGAAAGTCAATTTGGCACTTTATCGAGGGTTATTTTGTATATTTCCACATTCTCTTGTGATAAAACCAGCATATCGCATTTGACATGGCATTGATAATGATGTCTTTCTCCAACAACCGCTAAACATGGTTGTTTGGAGAGATCATCAGATTTCTTAATAAAAAGCAATCAAAAAGGATATTTTTCATTGCTATTATGCTTTTAAAACACTGGGTATGGGATCTATGGGATCGGTATTGTGATTTCGAATTGTGATTCAGACCTATTTCAGTATGGAAATCATTGTAAATTAATTTGACCATTGTTATATTAAGAATAATAACTATTCAGACTTGTATTTGACACTGAAACAGATCTGAATGGAAATTATCATATTTAGTGATATATTTCATTGGTATAGTGACACCGAAACAGGTCTGAATGTATTTGACATGGCAACCATAACCCAGTTTGCAGCTAAATAATATTCTTTCTTATTTAGTGAACTAAATGGTCTTATTTTAATTTACAGGCTAGCGTCATTTTGGAGGACTATTGATGATGAAAATAAATATTGCACTTTGTTTATTATTAAATGTATATGATGTACTTTTAGCAACTAATAACTATTGTTATGTTTTTTTTCCCCGAGGTATGTCTACAAAAATAATCAAATTAGCAAATCAGCTTAAAAAACATAAAATCCGTCGATTGAAGGTAATATCATCTATCTTCTTATTAGATTTCCAAATAAATGTCTACTTCAATCTTGAATTAATTTTCGTTATATAAGTAATTACTTAAGTATTACTATAAATTTGTACTTTGTTATCATAGTTTGTGGTAGACATTCTTAGAGATAAAAATTTGCGCATTTCCAATAATTTCCTTCTTGCTTATGATATTCGTCTCTGTCATTTCTGTTAACAATTAACAATTCAATAGGCAACAAATTTTTTGTTCTTTTGTTCTATTTTTGTTGAATTTGTTCATCTGTATGTTATTGTCTATTGACCACCATAGAATTTGAAATTTTGGTTAAATTTGAATTATTTTTATTTTATCTAAAATGCTTATAATATCTCCATTATTTGAAGACTTAAAATTTAAAGCTAAGTGAGAATGACAGTCAAATTGAGATTCTATTGAGGCTTCTTTAGTATATTTCGCACATCCAACTTCTGATTAAACCAGCATATTACATCGTTATACCATGTATAATTTTTTATTATATTTTAGATTGGACTATCCGCACGGTAATGATTTTTCTTTGGAGATTATTATGAAGGTTACTAAAGAGTACAATGAGCAGGTATAATATTTTTTCGTTTTGATACTTAGTGATTCTTATCTATAAATTAATGATCATTTTTGTTCGGTATCGTGTGTGTTCCTGGACACTATAAATAGGGCCGCAACCATGTAACAATTAGTTGATTTTGATATAAAATTTGGCACATCAATTCAATAGGTATTAGGTAAAATTTCTATTAGTGTACTTAGAACTTTGTTTCTCTTTATTGCTACATTGTCTAATTAAGCCATGAATATCCCCATTCAGTGATTCAGACTTTTTTTGTTTTTCCACAAGACTTCTTGATAAATGAGAAAGTTTTCTTAGTTTTACAATATTAATGTACCAAAGAATAATATATTTGCATTGGTTTGCATTAATTGATTATGTGTCATTATTGATTGCGAATCAGCTTAATTCTATGTGGTTAGTTTAGCTATTTTATAAGGCAAAGCAAAAATATTTCACATGCAACTTCACTGTTAAATAAAAAGTAATACCCTATGATGTAGTCAATACTGGATTATGTTTGTTTTATTTTGAATAATGTAGAAATTTTTATTTTTGATCCTTGTTTCAGTAATAAATTTTAAATTTCATCAGTTTGAGATAACCTAGATAATGATAATCTATCACCAATTATTCCCTGATTTTATTGCCTTCGATTTCAATCTTATATGTGAAGTACATATGATTTAACTTCATTGTGTCGGCAACTGGTAGTTGCTTTATTGTGATTCGAGGCGTTAGATAAGCGGGCTTTGAAATTAATGAAGTGGCACAGCCTAGAATTGCATGCGGTCAATATCAGCACTTCTGCAAAAGCTATCCAACCACGATATAGGTCCAGCCAAAATGATTTTGTGAGTATACAAAATTTTGAAGTATATGATTTCAGTTATCTATTTTAGGCTATGTATTATTATTATCATTATGATAAATTTGTAATTTCAACATTATCAAATTTCTTTGGATTGCAATATTGGTCAAAAACACACGATGTTCGCAACAATTGGGTGAAAAGATGCTTTTTTGAGGAAAACATTGGAAAAACAGGTTTGAATGTATTTGACATGGCAACTGAAACCCAGTTTGCAGCCAATTAGTGTTTTTTTATATTTAGTGAACTAAGTGATCTTATTTTAATTTCCAGGCCAAATTCGGTTTGGAAGGTAATCGTCGATGTAAGAAAATATTGCACTTAGTTTATACTTAAATGCATTTGATTTACCGTTAGCAGCTATTAACTATTTTTGTTTTCCGAGGTACATCTACAAAAAAAATTCAGATTTACAAATCAGCTTTAAAAGCATAAAATCTGTCCATTGAAGGTAATATCTTCTGCCTACTTATTAGATTTTCACATTAATTGCGAAACTTTCATTGTTCATCAAGTTAATTGATCTCCAGACTCTAGAAACTCTCACCTTTATCTTGCATTCCCTTGTGTCTAAGTCTAGGGATTGTAAACTGCTGAAGTTGGAGTTCATCTTTCGTGTTACCTATGAAGCTAAAATTTGACAAATTTTAGCTTAGAGAAGTAAAAGAAACATTAAATAAATTGCGGATTAATTGCAATAAATTAAAAAAGATGAAACTTACTGGAACAATGGTTGAGTAATTGTTTTGAATGTAAGGAGTGAGTTTCTATACTTATAGAGAAAAGGTGATAAGATTAAAAGATTTTTAATTTGGGATAATTGTATTGACCTAGAAAAAAGTGGAAGATTGAGTTATATAATAGGATGACTGGGCTATATAATAGGATTTTTAGGAATTTGAATAAAGTAGAAGAAATTCAAATTGAATGATTTTAAATTCAGCAAAAAGTGGAATACTGAAGATTGATAACAAACTGTAGCTGCCGTACTTATATATATATATATATATATATATGTATATATATATATCATGTACGGTTGCGTATGGTAGTAAATAATTTTCGTAAAGAATCTACATTTATAAATTTGTTTGGTAAGCGATAAAACCTGATGTATGTCATAACTTTCAAAAAATATCAACCTCTTCATTTTAGATAGGACACTAACAACCTATATAAGCTGTAACAAAGCACCGATCAGTGAAAAAGTAGAGTTAGTGGTGGATAATTCACTTCAGGCGTGCTCGTCCATCTAATACAGAAAAGTTTATAAACTGTTGAGAAGTTTGTAAACTTTACATTTGTAGTTATTATTCTTTGAAGAAAAGTTTAAAAAGTATTACACTACATGTATGAAGCTTTCTGCAAACTAATTATACTGCATTCTACTTTCACGCTTTTTCTTTATTACTAAACTAATCAGTTATATTTTGCAGGTAAATGGATTATATGCAGACATAATATATGCAAACTTGTTATATGAAGACTCGGGTATATTTTTCGTGCTTCAGGCAGCTTTCATGCCGTAAGGATTATATGCAGACTGGGTTATATTCTTCTAGCTTCAGGAAACTTTTAAGGGAAAAATTGATATGTTTTGTAAATGTGCCATATAGTACAACTTTAAGGCAACTTTCATGCCATATAGTATGACTTATATGCAAACTGAACGGATTATATGCAGACATTTTGTAATTTAGATTTGTAAATATGCTGTAATATCAACCGTTTTGCTATATTTTGTAATACAGATTTGTATAAGTGCTGTAAATGTGCGATATTGTCCCTGCTGTATTCTGTAATTTGAATTTGTAATTCATGCCATATGCTGTAATGCTGATCGTAATATCTGTATAATTTTTATTGTATTATTTTAATTTAATAAAAGTATCTTCGGAGATTCAAGGAGAATTGAGAGAAGTAAGGGGAATTAATAGAATAGAGAAAATTAAGGAGAATTGAGAGAATTGAGAGAATTAAGGAGATAGCTTGAAAATTTTCTGCTTTACTATTATTTAATAGATATAAAGGATAACGATAATATTTTTAGTTTATTAACCAAAGCATATAGTTGTTAGACCAAATGTTGGTACTAACACCCAAATTCAGTGTGAAGTCCTCACAATCACAAATCTCATATCATAGAATGCAGATAAAGCAGTAAAAACGAGGAACACACGAGGTTTTTATAGTGGTTCGACTCAAACCAAGCCTACGTCCACTTTATATTTTCTTAAATCCTAAGAAGTTACAAGTACAATTTCGTCTTACAATCCGTAAGACCCATTTACATACAACATCCTCGTATTTTTATGAAGTAGAGAAAAGAAAGTGATTTTATGCTTGAAATCCTCATATTTGATTGATGTAGGAGAAGCACAATATCCTTATGTTGTTTTCAATGGAGGCCGAGAGTTAGAATGGCCAAAGATCAGAGAAAAAAAATCCTTTTGTTTGTTTTCAAGCATGTATTTATAGATGTAGGATGTCTTCCGGATGAATGACATGTGTCGTGAATCCAATGCCTTGCTAGAACGTAGTGACTAAGTGGGTATCATGGAGAAAGCTTCTCCAAATCATGTGAAGCCGTGTGGAGTTAGATCCATGAGAATAAGAGGTATTTATGGCAAGAAAATAGGTCAAAGCTGAGGTGTAGCAGTAAATCGAAGTGGTTTGGTTCGGGTCTCTTCCTTCTGAACTGATCCAGAGCGTTCCAACCGAAGACGAGATGCACTGCTGTACTCCTAGTGCACAGTGGGTCGGGTCGGGTTTCCTCTCTCCGATCCGAACAAAGGTACATGTATGCAAGGGCAAACGTCGAACCATGGTGCTTCTATACCATCCAAACCGACCCGATAGGGGTGATCCGATCCGAACCGATGTGTGGTGATGGCAAATCCAAAATCCATGTTTCCGGTTCTGCATGCATTTACGGAAATGGGAGTAACTTCCAAACCGTAAGTCCGTTTTAGCCAAACGAAAGTTCTACTTGAAGCTAATTCAGAAGGCTATAAAAGTTACCGAGAAAAGCTCCGTAATTGATGTTTTCGGGCCCAAAAGAGGTCATCTATTAGGACATTCGAGCCATTCTTTGTTTGCGATGCGACTTCAACCAAATCGCTTCCAGTGTTCTGACGATGCTCCCAACACTTGAGCGTATTGTTAATCAGAGATTCCATGTTTGACTGCTTTGAATAAAAAGCATATCAACAATAGCCTATAAGAATGCAAACATTTTCAACATATATCCAAATAATTCCAAACCATGCAATATGTTTGGACATATATGTAACCTGTAGCGGAATACAAGATGCATTTGCATCCATATTTGGCTATTAGATCAAATTTTAATGTATGCGTGGAACACATGCCACATTGATAGACTAGGGATACGAAGTTGGAAAATTAAACCAAAGACAACGTAGAAAGCCAATAAATTCCGAACTATACCGTAGCGCTGGCTTATCTAAAACCCACAAAATATATCTGCATTTAAACATAGTTTTATGCAGCTCCGACGCAACAGAGGCTTAATGTTCAACATCAAATATTGAATTCCCAATTTAAACGAAAATTGACAATAGTCTGACCATAAATGCGCATACATGTGCTTATTTTAATGGCTAGAGCAGATATTAATCAATCAGTTGTGCTAAATCTATTCCATTATTGCAATACCTGATTCAATCAGGTCCATCTCGATTTCAAGAGATAGCCGAACTTCTTTTGCAGTGCTTGCCTGGGACATTGACAGTCATTATTAAGAGGGGACATAATATAAAGCAGTCAGTCAAAAATCCTATTGTGTATTGTATGATCACATTAGGCAGCACTCTGCCTCGGCAAACAAAGGTACGCAGATCAGTTCCATATATGGCTAGTTTTAATCTTCTTTATTGTTTGAGGCAAACCAAAATTTCTATTATTTACATTTGTATGTTATATGAATTTGTTTATTGGATTCAAGACAAAACTTTCTACCAACTAATTTACCAACACAAACCAATCAGAAATAAATCTGTGTTGAAATCCAACTTGCAAGAGGAGGGTGCCCAATGTGTTATATGCTCATTATCTATTCATTCTCGATGATGTAAGACTTTTATCTTCCAATAGATTAATGTGGAGAGCTGAAGTCTAGATTTCAACTTTAAATTAATATTTAATATGCTCATATATAATATCAAAGTGTTCTAAATTAATTTGTAGGTAGTTATTGTTAGTTAAGATTTCAACTTTAACGGCTCAGAAGGAATAAAAAGCTCTAGCTAATACATGCAACTGGGTGCCTAAAATGAGACATTTTTTAGATTTTGCATATGGTGTTTATGAAGATGATACAAGGAAAATTGATCAGAATACATATCTTGATCTCTCACATCATTTGCTACATTATTTAATATTTAACATTCTTTATGTATGAATCTGATTACCCGAAAGGCTGAAACTACAGCTAAACTCTTTATTGTCTACATGTAAACTAGCTGAACGCTCTTGCTAATGCATGTCTACATGTAAATTACCTGAAAGACCTGGTTTCTCATGGTACAAGCAGGCATGGTGCATTTCCTGTTGGCACAAAAGTTCAAGTTGTTTATAGTGATGATGGGGAGTGGTAAGTTCAAATACATGACTATTTATGCTAAAAATAGTAACGGTCAACCGTTTTATGTCATTTTGTGTTTTCTGTGCTTGACTAGCTGAACGTGTAGGTATAATGCAACTATTGAGGCAATCACTCCAAATGGATACCGTGTCAGCTACTATGGATGCGGAAACAAGGAAGAGGTAAATTTGTAAAGGCCACATACATTTTATTTTATTTTCAGTATTGGGCGTTGCATGTAAGTTAAATTCTTAATATGATCGTGAACTGTTTTATCCAACAGGTGATGGCAACTGAATTTTGAACTAGCAGCACTATAGCATGTAAATTTACTTTTGGAAGAGCTCAGGATATAACAAAAGGTGCAACTGAGTGTCACACAAATTTGATTCATTTTACAAGTTCGAATATCTATGCCTAGGCACATCAAGATGGTAAATGCAATCCAGTCCCTATAGTTTATCTTGCTCTGCCATTATGTGTGCACAATTCCCAAATGAGCTCAGGTGAGTTTCACCACAATGTTTGATGGTTTGATATTTCAAATTTGTCCTAATATAAGTCTACTATTTTTGCCTAGCTGCTGCATAGATCGGAACAAATAGAATAATTTTGATTCTTAAATCAATGTACTGGATGATTTTTAGTAGCTAATTTTGTTACAACTTGGTAAACCACATTTTCCTCCATTTTTCTTTGCCATCATATTGAATGCACACTTTTCAGGTGGATCCTGCAAATGTCAGGGCACTTCAAGATGAAGCGAATTCTTTGCAAGAAGCTGAAAAAGTAGCAGAATCTACTAAACAAGCAATTAAAAGAAAGACTGCACAAGCAGCAGCTGTTTCTGAATTTCAACCACGAGCCTTACCTGCAAAACTTCGTATTGAACCTAGTGACCCCGAAGATGTAGTTAGTGTTTCCTTTTTCCTTTAACCGTAGATAATCTTAATGCATTTTTTTCCTTTCTTCTTAAAACGCCTTTCTTTTGCATTAGCATGAATGGAATGATGTACTTTGTTTTTTATGGCAGAAAGCTGTTAAGCGCAAAAAGATACATGCTTTGAAATCAAAATCTCGTTTTGAGAAACTTGAAGTTGTGCAAAATAAGCGGCAAAATGCTTGGCAACAGTTTCAAACAACCAAAGGCAAAACTAAAAAGGTAAAGTTAAACATACGTCGTTTCTGTATTATTCGCAATGGCTCTTCATTCACGAATGATTTTGCACTTGTTATATATGTTGCATGGTTTTAAACTATTGTCAATAGTTAAGCTAAATGCTGACATTTTGATTCGAGCATCGCAAGGTATTACAGTAGGAACATATTTGAAGAGTTCCCTGAATGATTTTTTTATTTTTATTTTTCCAGAACATCCATGTATTCTATTGTCAGTTGGCTTGGAAAGATCCACATTTGGACCTTTGTGATTGTCAACAAGTACTTGTCAAGTATATGTAGCTTAAGATTCCACCGCAGAACAAATAATGGATCAAGCATTCCTGATACACTATATAGTAGTTGAGCGTAAAAGAGTATGCTTTGAAATGAAGTGTCTTTTAGTAGTTTGTGATATATTCAAAAAATGATTTAAATGATAATATAGTTTGTAAGAATGGTGACAAGGGTGCAAATAAAATATACTTTTTGTCTTGACACTTATGCATGTTGTGGATGTTTGAATGTGTATGTATCTTGTGGAACTTTGAACATGTACTTATTTTGTGGTGTTTAATATGTTATGTTCAAAAGTGTACGTGTTTATGTATTTCTTTATATAATTGAAGGCAAAATTATGGGTAGGTCTAGATTATTATGATACAAATTGGGATCAAACGGTGGGGGAAAATAATGCTGCGGAATATTATTATTTTTGTAGCATTTAAAAACCTCTACAAATCAGTGATTAAAGGAATCAGGAACCTTTGCAGTGGCGTTTACTAATGGTTACAAAAAATAAGTGGATGCCGTTAAAACGGTAACCCTTTTCGGTGGCGTTATATAGACGCTACAAAAAATAATATTCGTATCGTTTAATAAACGCTATTAATTAAAAATAAATATTTAGTGGCATTTAAAAAAAGTACAACTAATACTCAATGATTTTTAGTGGCATGTTTTCTTGTGACAATTATCAAAACACCACCAAAAATTCACGGTAGCATTTTTTGAGCGCTACAAAAAATCAATTTTCTTGTAGTTGTAGTTCCCAGGAGATACAGAAATGAAAAGAAGTAACAAATATGAATATTCACTAGATGGTGACAATACACTCTAATTGCCAGCGACCCACTTAGCCCTGCAACCAACCCGATTTTATATCATTTCCCCGTTGGTGAGGCTTAAGGTCATAAATCTTCTTTCAGAACATCTGGCCACCATTTATTTTGAATGCCACATCGTCAAATCCACCAAAAAATCACTAATTGACGTCAACAAAATTACTCTAGTTATTAGGCTAAGAGAAAGGCCTTTCTTCGCCATCAACTATGGTACATTTGAAGAAATCGACGTATGCGATCTCTTTGGAAATACTCTGTTAGACATCCCTCCCTATAAGTCATTCAGGAACAGGATGAATCGAAGGCACCCTCTTACCATTTCCTAGATATCACCCTATAAATCAATAGTGAGTAGTCCTTGCAATCCGAAGACTTCAGTTACAATAGAATCACAAGTTGTAATAACTCTGGCGGTCAAAACAAACAAATTTAACAAGTAGCTCTTCCACTTATGAAGATCAACGGTCTTCAATTGCTTCATCTTGAATCAGCATCTTTCATCTTCCACATATACGTTGGTCGGAATGGTTTCCGAATATAAATTCAATCCCGGTCTTTCCGTACCAACAATCATATAGGCCAGATTTGATAGTCGGTTATTTAATAATCAAATAAATAACCATTCCTCCATAAAAATAAAATAAGTTTGTTGATTCAATACCCAGCATCATTTAGCCTCTTTAATTAACCCGTCGTTAATCATATTAAAATATCAAATTCGGAAAACATTTCCCTTTCTTATTTAATATAAGAACGTTCAATTATCATTCCACTTCTACTCATTGCTCCTTATTATAAATTGGTAAGTGAATAAATCTCTAAGTATAAACGCCGAAGGCCGAAACCAACATCAAATTGACACCTAAAAAGTTACTCAACTCAACCAACGTACATCAAGTTCTAATTACTCAAAAACCATATTATATTCCCTTTTTAAACGATTATATTTCTTATAATCTCATTAATCAATTCCAATTCAATTTAAAAGTACCATTTCATAAAATCAACTAAAATAGTTTAACTTAACATCTATATATAAATATTACAGGATCCATTACAAAAATCCTTCACTTTTTATTTTATCAAACCATTAATCTTTTCTTTATAAATTCCTTAACCGTTCGTATATAAAATACTTAACCATTCATGTATAAAATCCTTACTATTTGCAAATAATATATTCTTTTATTTCACATATCACTTAACCATTTATCAATATTAATTCTAATTCGACAAATTCATTGATTATATAAATCAATTTCACAACTCTGCCTATATAACTCAGTTATACGTATTTCCATTCCTCTTAGCAATCCTACCTCGAAATCTCATTTATTTAACATTCGTCTCAATTCCCATTTTACGCCAAATATTAATATTCCAATTTCAATTCCATTTATTCGCTAATCTCATTCACAAAAACCCATTTTATCATATTTCATATATTTAAAACAACGTTTGTAGAAAACGTTTATTAGTTTAAAAAAATCACCTTTTATTCCTTTTAAAATACTTCACGTACACTTCCAGTTTCATTAGTCCATTTCCGCATTTTAAAATCTTTTAAAATTCCATTTACGCCCCTTAACCTTCTCTCGCAATCATTTTAACACGTCCATTTATTTATATAGCTTAACCGTTTATTTATTAATATCTCTAGAATTTTCATTAATTAATTTATAATTTAAATAGTTTTAAAAAACATAAATAAATCTTCGACATAATAAATATCATATTTCAAATATATAAATTAACTTCGAAAGCATTAAAAATCGATTAATCGTCGGTTCCAAAATCTATTCTTTTATCAATGGCACTGAAGAGGTAAATATCTGCTAAAGTACTAAACCGTGAAATATTAACCAATTTCACATCCAAATGAACATGACAAATCATACTGATAAACATTATCACTATTATTGAGAAATCATGTTGGATTTCTCTAACCTGTCAATTCCTGCATCACAATTTCGTATCATTCAACATATATTATAATATAATAAAATTTAACAACTATTGTAAAGAATCCATTTGGATCTCTCCAACCTGTTATTCCCTGCATTCAAATACGTTACCTCAAATAATAATATTTAATAGTAATTATCTAATCTAAACTAATAACTTATATAAAAGTCAATAATAAGAATTTAACACAACCAAACAATTCATTAGATTTAACATGTTTATTTTTATAAACGTAACCAATAAGGTAAGTTACCTCATTTGGTTCCAATTTTTAAAATAACGATTTGGTTTTCATTGAAATTAAACAACTTTTAATTTCATCGGTTCAATCAATATATGAATATATATTTAACAAATAGTCAATCATTAGCAACTATAACACACAATTATAAACCCAACTTATATAAAATATAAGTGGGAAGAACTGAGTGAGTTTAACTCACCTTGATTTCATTTATCGTTGAAATCGTTCGATTTTAGTTAAATTAATCACTAGCTCTAAAATGTTGTGCTCGTTACCATGATATCATTGCAACTTGTTTCGTTAAATTCTGTTAAAGCAACAAAAAGTTATCTAGTTATATATATATTTTTTATAATTATAATAGTTAATTTTTTTAATTAAATTTAATCTCACTAATCTTAACTAACCTTTTGGGTCTAAAGTATTATTTCAAAAGGCAAAAACTGTGATGTACGACAATTACGTTCGTGATACAATTTAACCATAATATCCAATATACTCTAATACTTGGGGTATATAGCCATATTGTATATTAAATTATTTAACCAATATAGTGGATGTTTTTGTACGAACCACTATTTTCTCCAAACCTATGCTTCTCGTTTACAACCACAAACCCACTTGATTCAAAACGCTTCAGATCGTTCACCCCGTCCTCTTAATCAACAAACCCTCTTGGCTTTAATATTGCCTCAAGTAAAGCAGGCTGCCCATCTCAAACCTTTTGTTTTTTTTCTTCCTTTTTATCTTTTCATTTAAAGCCCATCATCCTACCGCAAACAGCAGCCTGCCTTCCTCCTATTTCTTCTAGTTACAGCAGCTAACTTCTTCACAAAATTTTTATTCCGAACCTGCTATATATATATATATATCTCCTTCCCCATATGGCACATGCTACAGACTTCCCCATCCCATACAATCGAACCTCCACCTTCACGTCACTTTCCACCACCCCATTCCCCAACCACCGGGCATCGTGCCTCGATCTCCCCTCCTCAGCGTCGACCAACAGTAAATCCCACTGCTTTGCTTACAATCAACAGACCCCCACTCTAAAACAAAAGCCATGCAATTATCGTTGAACTGTGTTGCCCCGACCACCTGGAAATGACCTGATCCCATCACTGTGAAGCCTCCCCTCCGACGCTTCTGAGCTGTAGTTTCACCAACCACCTGTTGGCTTTCGCATATGAAAACCCGAACACCCATGCACGAAGGCTAACGATGAACTGCTCCTTCCACTGCCACCTGGAGTCGGCTCTGAGTCCATCACTAGTTTTGCCCATCGGAGCACTACTACCGGTCAGAAGCTCGACTCACTCCAACTCCCCTCTTGGCCAAAAACGAGATCAACAAACCTTCGACTTCCTCCTTTTTCAGACGTCCACCATTCACCATGCTTCCCAAAATTTCAACGGGGCCTCAAGCTCACAACTATTAGCATTTTCTTAGTTGACGACTTGAGTTAATTCATAGCGGTTGTGGAGTTATGAATTTATTTTTGAATGGAACTTTTGGTTTTTATATTGCTGGAATGAAATATAAATAAGGAAGTTTCTTCTGTTTTGCCATCTCTTCCTAGAATCAAAGGAAATGAAGCATTGTATGTCTATTTATAGGAGGAGGGTGGGTAGATAAGATTAACATAATATCATAACGTACAAAATAGCACGTGCTTCATACTTAAAGTCTATGGGAATTTAGGCATAAATAGGTTTTGTACGATGTGTACATGCTAGGGTAGGGTAGGAGAGGAAAAGAAGTGTGCAGAGAAAAAGCATGTTAGCATGCACACAGCTTCACAAGGTAGGCTGCCAAAATTAAAACATTCCATGGGCTTGATTAAACATTTGGCAGCAACTTAGGGTAGGTCTGCATGTTACTACTCTTAGTTTTGCTTAAGCATTAAAGTTTAAATCAAAAATTCTATTATTATTATACGTTTAATTTTATTTTACCGCTATTATCATTGCATGTTCTACATACGTACCGCAACACGCCAACTCCAAATGCAACGAAAATAAAAGTACTGCTATGTCTTGACGTTCCAGTCTCAATGAAATTCATTCGATCGAATTTTGTCTCCATTTTAAAAAACAACGTTGTTTCATTTCAAATTATTTATCAGTTCACACTTAAATTGAACGCGCTCATAAAACAACTCTGATCGACTCTAAAATGGAAATCTAGCAATAACTAGCCATACGTATTCTAAAAGAAATCATTTCATCGAAAACGAAGAACGTTTGGAAATTGACTATTCTAAGGCTTATAATAATATCGATAAAATATTATTAAATTCCAAAACAATCCAATTAAATAATAATAAATTGTTATTATCCTAAATATCCACATAAAATTATCATATAGCTTCAGATATAAACAATATGGATTATACAACTCAATATTGACATTTTGAGTTAACCGATATCCAAATTATATTTAAAAACCCTTTAAATTCATTAGATAAACGTTATAGTTTATTGATGAATTCCATAGCGACTATTTTAAAATTTGATTTGGACATAACTAACAATTTGTAATACGAAATCTCAATTTTTCTCTTTCATATGAAAATTATAATCAACAAGATTCAAACGTTTCTTGTTTCGCCGAAATCCGACTTATATTAGATCCTGTATATTCAATTGAAGTTCAAAACCCAATATTACGAACTACTACGCCATTACGAGCTCGTTTTAAATAAAATATAAAATTAACATTCAAACTTTTTTTAATAAATGAATTCAATATTAAAATCCATAAACATTCCAAATATAATATTTAAAACAAATTTAAATATTCAAATTCGAATGACCAAAAAATCTGGGTCATTACATTCTTCCCTCCTTAAAAGAATTTCGTCCCCGAAATTGCTAAGGTAAGAAAAATGTCATAATTATATTCAAAAATCCAGTTTATATTAAATTGAAAACCAATTCATTATTGTAAATAAAACTTTTCAAAAATATCGAAAACATTTCTAACACTTTAAATTTCAGGAAAAATTCGGCAGAGTCTCCCCTGTACGGAGTGACTACTGCGATATCGCAGGAACAAATAATATAGATACATCGACCCACACAGTCGAAAAACAAAAAGCAAAGACCAAAATTTTTATTTTTGCGTAGGCGTATCTTTTGCGAGCGTTATTGAGCATATTTACTCAATTTTTGGCGATCTACTCAGCCAAGATCAATTCTTATAGCCTTCTGGCACCTGTACTTTACTCAATTCAACATGTAAGAAACATTTACATGAAATTTTAAATAACATTCCATTAATTGACAAGTTAAAACTTAACCGATTCCCAAAAGCAAACATGAAACATCAATTCATTTGAAAATACTGGGTTAAATCATTAATTTCAATTCATATGCGGTTTCATTCCAATTAATAATACTAGAATTTATTTTTAGTTCATTCAACTCTATTTTAAACTGTTGATGAATTATATTCAACCTATCGAGCAACCAATCGACAATCAATCAACAACCAATGCATAACTAACTCAATTAAATCAATTGAGTTTTATATTAAACATTAATATTTACTTTGGTTTCACGTATTTGAACATCAATCGGTTGATATCAGATTGATTTCTATTTAATTATATTCATTCAATTTCCAAATCCCAAATAAATTTTATTTAGTTTCAATATCATTCTTAACTCCACATAATCAAGTTAAGTTTCAATTCCAAATTCAATTAACTAATTGAATTTCCTAACCAAATTCCGATTCATTCTGTTTAACTTATCTTAAATTAAATTCTTATCCATTCGATTCCATATTACAATTCTTATTTACAATTTTATATGTGAAATTTCTTCTGGTTACATTAAACCATCCACAATCTCATTTGAATTTCATTCAAATCAGTCAATCAAACAAATATAATAAATTGATAAAATTATTACTTTCTATACAAAAATATATTTTGTGTAAAATTATTTCATTTACCCTCTTTACAAAGCAATATTGTATCCATTTCCAACTCAATGCTTCTTAACACTTGAACCGATCAAACAACACAATACAAAACAGTCGTATATAAAATTTACAAATGCGATCTCATATATATACGCTCAACTCAATCTAGGGTATTACAAACCCCATCTCTATCGAGTTATGCCGCAGAGCCAAAGTTATTACTAAACCAGTAGCTCTGATACCACTGTAACGACTCGGTAGGAATTCGACGCCCAAATTCCGACAATAATACATTACCTCGTATTATTGCCAAAACTCAAGTATCGAAAACACCAGATAGTTAATAGAAAGAAATTAGAGGGTGAGAAAAGAAAGAAAGAAATATTAGAATAAAAGAAGAACTAAAACAACATAGAGTCTCACATCGCAGTGGAACAAAATATAATATAGAAATAAATCTTTATTGAGAGCTTAAAAAAACTTACAATTATCAGAGTACATCAACACATCTGGACAGTTATAATAACATGTCCTCATATACAATCACATAGCAGAAAAATATTATATAATATCATACGTCTGAACCCATCTAGCTCGTCTCTTCATAGCATCCGATAACCTAAACCTGTAAAATTCGACCTAATCCGAGCATTACAAACGTCGGATCAGTCTGGTGAACCAGAATGAGAAAACACGCTAAGTTTAAGGGTATCATCTAACATGATTTTAATGTCAAAATCTTTTCGAAAGAAAAGAATAATCGTAAGACCAATTCGCACATAAACACATACGGTTTTTACCTTATGATAACCGAAAACATTTTGGAAATCATATATTTTCTGATATTATAATAATATCAAAATACAAATAAATAACAATCTAGCATAATGGTTGCATCTCATACTCTACATATATAGTATACAATCAAAACAGCGGGCTCTTATTGGATAATGGATTCCTATTGGCAAGGTATGGGACTACCTTCCTGTAATGTATCTTTAGAGAGGAATACACCAGATTCAATAAGAACATCTTACAACCCATGCTAAACATGACCGACCCCTCACTTCGCTTAGGAGTACCGAATGTATTGTCACCTTACGACTTTTTGTCGCAACTATCGTAGTTCCCGGGATATACAGAAATGAAAAAAGTAACAAATATGAATTTTCTCTAGATGGTGACAATACACCCTAACTGGAAGCGACCCACTTAGCCATGCAACCTACACGATTTTAAACCATTTCCCGGGTGGGGCTTAAGGTCATAAATCTTCTTTCAGAACATCTAGCCACCATTTACTTTGAATGCCACATCGTCAGATCCTCTAGAAAATCACTAATTGACGTCCACAAAAATACGCTAGTTATTAGGCTAAGAGAAAGGCCTTTCTTTGCCATCAACTATGGTATGTTTGAAGAAATTAACATACGCGATCTCTTTGGAAATACTCTGTCAGACATCCCTTCCTACAAGTCATCCAGGAACAGGATAAACGGAAGGCACCCTCTTACCACATCCTTGGTATCACCCTATAGATCAGCAGCGAGTAGTCCTTGCAATCTAAAGATTTCAATTACAATAGAATCACAAGTTGTAATAACTCTGGTGGCCAAACCAAACAAATTTAACGAGTAGCTCTTCCGCTCATGAAGATCAACGGTCTTCAGTTGCTTCATATTCAGTCAGCATCTTCCATCATCCACGTATATATTGGTCAGAATGGTTTTCGAATATAAATTCGATACCGGTCTTTCCGTACCAACAATCATGCAGGCCATATATGATAGTCGGTTATTTAACTATCAAATAAACAACCATTCCACTATAAAAATTAAATAAACTTTCTGATTCAATACCTAACATAATTTAGCCTCTTTTATTAACCCGTCGTTAATTATATTGAAACATCAAATTCGGAAAACATTTCCTTTTCTTATTTAATATAAGAATGTTCAATTATCATTCCACTTCTATACATTGGCTCCTCATTGTAAGTTGGTAAGTGGATAAATCTCTCAGTATCAACCCCGAATGCCGAAACAAACATCAGATTGGCATCTCGAAAATTACTCAACTCAACCAACGTTTAACAAGTTCTAATTTCTCAAAAACTACATTATATTCCCTTTTGAAATGATTATATTTCTTATAATCCCATTAATCAATTCCAATTCTATTTAATACCATTTCATAAAATCAACTAAAATAGTTCAACTTAACGTCTATAAAAAATTATTACATAATCCATTTCAAAACCCCTTCACCTTTTATTTTATCAAAACCATTAATCTTTTCTTTACAAAATCCTTAACCATTCGTATATAAAATCCTTAACCATTCATGTATTAAATCCTTTCTATTTGCAAATAATATATTCTTTTATTTCACGTAACCATTTATCAATATTAAAATCTAATTCGACAAACTCCTTGATTATATAAATCAATTTCATAACTCTTCCCATATAACTCGGTTGTACGTATTTCCATTTATAATTCCTTTTGGCAATTCGGCCTTGAAATCTCATTTATTTAACAGTCATCTCAATTCCCATTTTATGCCAAATATTCATATTCCTATTTCAATTCCATTTATTCGCTAATCTTATTCACGAAAACCCATTTTATCACATTTCATATATTTAAAACAACGTTTGCAGAAAACATTTATTAGTTACGAAAAATCACCTTTCATTCCTTTTAAATTACTTCACGTACACTTTCAGTTTCATTAGTCCATTTCCACATTTTAAAATCTTTTAAAATTCCATTTACGCCACTTAAACCTTTTTCACAATCATTTGAACACTTCCATTTATTTATACAAGTTAACTATTTATTTGTTTATATATCTGAAATTTACATTAATTAGTATATAATTTAAATAGCTTTAATAAACTTAAATAAATCTTCGAAATTCATTTTAAAAAATAAATTCCAAATTCCAAATATATAAATTAACTTTGAAAACGTTTAGAATCGATTAATCATCGGTTCCAAAATCCATTCTTTTATCAACGGTACTGAATATATAAATATATGCTAAAGTACCAAACCATGAAATATTAACCAATTTCACATCCAAATGAACACAACATATCATATTGATAAACATTATCACTATTATTGAGAAATAATGTTGGCTTTCTCCAACCTGTCAATCCCTGCATCACAATTTCATATCATTCAACATATATTATAATATAATACAATTTAACAAATACTGTAAGGAATCTAGTTGGATCCCTCTAACCTGTTATTGCATGCATCCAAATAAGTTACCTCAAATAATATTATTCAATAAAAATTATCTAATTTAAACTAATAACTTATATAACAGTCAATAATAAGAATTTAACACAACAAAGCAATTCAAACAATTCATTAAATTTAACACCTTTGTTTTATAAACGTAACCAACATGGTAAGTTATCTCAATTGGTTCCAATCGTTAAAATAACGCTTTGGTTTTCATTGAAATTACACAACGTTTAATTTTATCGGTTCAATCAATATATGAATATATATTTAACGAATAGTCAATCAATAGCAACTATAACACACAATTATAAACCCGACTTATATAAAATATAAGTGAGAAGAACTGAGTTCGCTCACCTTAATTTCGTTTATCGCTGGAATGATTCGATTTTAGTTAAATTAAACAATTGTTTAATTTAACTAAAAGTTCCCGTCGCTTCCAAATCTGTCCAGACTAACTCCAAAATGTTATGCTCGTTACCATTATATCGTTGCAACTTGTTTCATTAAATTCTGTCAACGTAACAAAAATTATCCAATTATAGATGTATATATTTTAAAATTATAATAGTTAATTTTCTTAATTAATATTTGAATCTCACTAATCTTAACTAACCTTTTGGGTCTAAAGTATTATTTCAAAGGCAATGACTGTGATGTACGACAATTACGTTCGTGATATAGATTAACTGTAATATCCAATATATTCGGATACTTGGGGTATATAGCCATATTGTATATATAATTATTTAACAAATACGATGGATGTTTATGTAGGAACCACTATTTTCTACAAACCTATACTCCTCGTTTACAGCCATGAACCCGCTTCATTCAAAACGCTTCAGGATTGTTCAACCCGTCTGCTTAATCAACAAATCCTCCTAGCTTCAATTTTGCCTCAAGTAAAGCAGGCCGCCCATCTCTAACTTTTTTTTCCTTTTTATTTAAATCCCATCTGCCCACCGCAAAACAACAGCCTGCCTTTCTCTTATTTCTTCTAGCTAGAGTAGCTAATTTCTTCCCAAAAATTTAATTTCGAACCTGCTATACGTATCCCCTTCCCCACATGGCGCATGCAACAGACTTCCCCACCCTATACAATCCAACCTCCACCTTCACGTCACTTTCCACCACCCCACTCCTCGACCACCAGGCACCATGCCTCGATCTCCCCTCCTCAGCGTCGACCAACAGTAAATCCCACTGCTTCGCATACATTCAACAGACCACCACTCGAAAACGAAAGCCATGCAATCATAATTGAACTGTACCTCCCCGAGCACTTGGAGAATGTCCTGATCCCATCACCGTGAAGCCGCCCCTATGACGCCTCTGAGCTCTGCGTTTTACCAGCCATCATATTGGCTTTAACATATGAAAACACGAACACACATGCATGAAGACTAACGATGAACTGCTCCTTCCACTGCCACTTGGAGTCGGCTTTGAGCCATCACTGATTTTCCCCATCGGAGCACTACCGCTGGTCAGAAGCTCGACTCACTCTAACTCCCCTCTTGGCCATAAACGAGATCAACAAACTTTCGACTTCCTCCTTCCGATGTCCACCGTTCACCATGCTTCCCAAGATTTCAACGAGGCCTCGAGCTCACCACTACTAGCATTTTCTTAGTTGATGACTTGAGTTAATTCATAGTGGTTGGGAGTTATGAATTTATTTATGAATGGAACTTTTGGTTTTTACATTGCTGGAACGAAACAGAAATAGGGATGGCAAAAAAATCCGTATCCGCGGTTATCCGTGGGTAAAATCCGTTATGGATATGAAACAGATAGTTAAATGGGTATCCATGGGTAAAATAAATGGGTATTTTTAATGTCCGTTAATTAATGGAGCGGGTATGGATAGTAAGATATCCATGTCCGCGGGTACCCGTGCCCGTATTGAATGTGATTTATTATCAATAGTCAATACAAAAAAAATATTGTTGTTGGCTGTTCGGTATTTGTATGCATGCTTTTACTCAACAATTTATAATAGGCTATCGATATTTTGATGGATATTTCTGTTGTTGTCTCTTCTTTTTTGGATGTTGGTTTAAATATGTATTGGTATTCTGAGGTTAGCATTTAAGAATTGGTCTAATTTTTTTTTTTTTTTTACCAAATGTACTTTTGAATAATTTCAATAAATGGCTAAAAAATAAATTGAATAAATATAATGGATACCCACGAGTACCCGCCATTACCCGCAACCTGTTTAAAACCCGTTTAATGGATACCCGTGTGGGTATGGGGCGGGCACGGAGCAAAAAATCACCCAACGGAGCGGGTGATGGGGTGGTACTACCCGCGCCCGCCCCGCCCCATTGCCATCCCTAAACAGAAATGAGGGAGCTTCTTCTATTTTCTATCTCTTCCTGAAACCAAAGGAAATGAGGCATTGTATGTTTATTTATAAGAGGAGGGTGGGTAGATAAGATTAACGTTATATCACAACGTACAAAATAACATGTGCTTCATACTTAGGTAGCGTTTGATTTCTGAACTGGCCATTTAATGTTCGCGTCTGCGTCCGACGCGTCGGACGCGTCAGTGGTGGATCCCACACTTTTGCCCGTTCAGACTGAACGGCTGGAAAGTTAGCTTTCGCGTCGGACGCGCCCGACGCGTCCGACGCACGTCCGACGCGACAGATATTTTTGATTCGTTCAGCTTTCCCTCTCCCTATATATATTCTACTCATACCACCACATTTGTCCATTTTCCTCTACTTCTTCAACCAAATATGGCATGTTCTGATCAATCCGACTTTGAAGATTTGCAAGATTTGCAAGATGTGCTAGATATTCAAGAAATTATGGCTGGTCAAACACAACAAAGGAGCAGAATACACAATTCCGCAAGTACTGGCCTTGTTTGGGTTCATGGCTGTAATTAGCAGAATACACAAATTATGGCGTAGAATACAGAAATTATGGTTGTTTGTGCGTTTGATTTAACTTTTACGTTTGTAAGAGCGGGATGAGAAGGAACTGCGCACGACGCCAAAGTATTTCGGGAATGCATTAAGAAGTTTCGTTGTATTATGTATTTTATATTCTGCATTTTTAATTCTGCAATTTGTATTCCGCAATTATGTATTTTTATTTCTGCAATTTGAATTCTGCAATTTGTATTCTGCAATTTTAAATTCTGTAATTTGTATTCTGCAATTTGAATTCTGCAATTTGTATTCTGCGTTCTATTATTCTGGTTCTCAATAAACACACACAAACAATTAAAAAATAATATATACAAAAACAATAAAATAATAACTATGCCCCTTCCAAAATGCCCCTTCCGTAAAAAGAACACATTCCCCATTCCCAACAATTCCCCTTCCAATGCCCCTTCCCCATGCCCCTTCCAAATGCCCCTTCCTGTTCAAAATCAAACGGACCCTTAAAGTCTATGGGAATTTAGGCAGAAATAGGTTTTGTACGATGTGTACATGCTAGGGTAGGGTAGGAGAGGAAAAGAAGTTTGTAGAGAAAAGCATGTTAGCACGCGCACAGCTTCACAAGGTAGGCTGCCAAAATTAAAACATCTTATGTGCTTGATTAAACATTTGGTAGCAACTTAGGATAGGTATGTATGTTGGTACTCTTAGTTTTGCTTAGGCATTAAGTTTTAAATTAAAAATTCTATTATTATTATAATATGTTTAATTTTATTTTACTAATATACGTTGCATGTTCTATATATGCACCGCAACACGCGGACTCCAAATGCAACGAAAATGAACGTACTGTTATGTCTTGACGTTCCGGTCTCAATGAAATTCATTCGGTCGAATTCCGTTTCCATTTGCAAAAACGACGTTATTTTATTTCAAACTATTTATCGGTTCACATTTAATTGAGCGCACTCACAAAACAGCTCTGATCGGCTCTAAACTGGAAATCTAGGAATAACTAGCCATACGTATTCTAAAAAGTTCATTTCATCGAAAACGGATATCGTTTGGAAATTGACTATTCTAAGGCTTATAATAATAACGATAAAATATTATTAAATTCCAAAACAATGCAATTAAATAATAATAAATTGTTATTATCCTAAATACCCACATAAAATTATCATATAGCTTCAGATATAAACAATATGGATTATACAACTCAATATTGACATTTTGAGTTAAACGATATCCAAAGTATATTAAAAATCCTTTAGATTCATTAAATAAGCGTTATGGTTTATTAACGAATTTCATAGCGACTATTTTAAAATTTGATTTAGACATAACTAACAATTTATAATACGAAATATCGTTTTTTCTCTTTCATATGAAAATTATAATCAAGAAGATTCAAACGTTTCTTGTTTCACCGAAATCCGACTTATATTGGATCCTATATATTCAATTAAGGTTCAAAACCCAATATTACGAACTACCACATCATTATGAGCTCGTTTTAAATAAAATATAAAATAAACATTCATACTTTGTTTTAATAAATGAATTCAATATTAAAATCCATAAATATTCCAAATATAATATTTAAAACATATTTAAATATTCAAATTCGAATGACCGAAAAATCTGGGTCAGTACATTCTTCCTCCCTTAAAAGAATTACGTCCCCGAAATTACTAAGGTAAGAAAATTGTCACAAACCCGTATTAGTACCATTTGACCCGATATACGGTTTGAAAACAATTTTTGGCTATCTAAATGATTCTTTTGCAATAGGATAGGAATGATCGCCGCAAATAATTTTGCTGCATATGGAAACATGAGAGCCATAAGGTCGATAAGACAATCTTGCTATTCTAAAGAATAAGGTCTTAAAGATAGTCAACAATATTTTCAACAACAATAATATATTAGTAGCTAACTATTATGTTATTCAACAAGAAGTCTAATGCAGCACCTGAAAAGGTAAGACTAATGCACATCATTGATACTAGCCAAAGCAATATATCCATGCAGCGCATGAAAAGGTAAGACTAATACACATCATTGATACTAGCCAAAGCAATATTAGTAATGACTTTCTAGAGTCCTCAAGTCTATTATCCCAAAGTTTTTAACTTGATTGGCGCTTCGATTCGTTTCAGTTGACCTAATATATGATTTGTCAACAATGTTTGGCAACCCAATCCATTATTTTACAGTAGGCAGAGCGTGATCGCCATTAATAATCTTGTGCACATACAAGATGAGACAAATGCACAAAGTAATGAAATTTAGGACTGTTATTTTCTTATTTACTAATTATCTCCATTCTTGCACGGTAAGTTTAATACATTACTATAACTTGTTTGTGGTATTTTCTTACTCTGTATTCTTTGATGCCAAGGATGGAATTGCCTTCCATGTACAAAAGCATCTTTGAAAATTCAAATAGCTGGTCTTGAATGTTTATTAGTTTTGATTGATACATGTGTGTAGAATTTTTATTTTTCCATCAGTTAGCATACTGACTTGTGCTTTGTTACTTCAGATATTGGATTTCAATCTTGGAGGATCATGCGTCACCGCGTAGCTCAATCTGAACATGGATATAGTGCTTTTAACACAATTGTTGTATGGATATTCAATGCGGGTAGGAATTGTGCTGTGACGAAAGGGAATTTCGCTCGGTCCGAACCAGTCGCTAAACCGACCCAGACCGTTCGAAACGCCCTATCGTTTGAGAACATGACAAAACAGAACGCAGACGGAAGAACATTTCATTGTATATTACAACAATGCATCAGATTACAAGAATATTCAGAGTATAAATGAATATTACACAGAAATATCAGAGATTTAAATTACATTTAAATACATAGCAGCGGAAAATAATACAATACACAACTAAAGGAGATATACGGATACAAAGCTTTCCGGATATCGTTCCAGCTGTACACCAGGATCATGTGAATATAAATCTGCAAAACCAAAACTACTAGCTGCCCGTGTCAAAATAAGGGCACCCAGAGTTTAGGTTAAAAACAATAAACTCCAGGTCAGTCATGTGACTGGTGTGAGAACTAAAACAGTTAATCTTTATTTTTAAAGTTAGGTAAATCAAGGGACCACGCCGTATAACACGGAACGGGTTTCCTCCCAAGAATACTAGTGCATAAACAACAGCGCAATGCTAAATAAAGAAAAATGAAGCTGTTATAAGACCCAGGTCCTATCACACAATGCAACGCAAGCCGGGGGATAGGGTTTTCCCTTATAACAGCCAAAGAATGCTTGATACGTTTAAAACAGATTATTTGATACTATTATAAGTGCATAGTGTATAAAACAACTTCAAATCATAAGTATTAATCATAGGCGGCATGGGTACCATATATCATGCCGCCATACTAGTTCTACAATGAAAACCGCAAATGTCGTATTGGAAGTTGGGTTATCATTTATGGTATGAACCGAGGCTAGGGGCAAGATCCTCTACCGATTTGTGACTCTCTAGCCCGAGCCACAGGCAAGTACTCTGTCAAGCCTTTGGATCGTCAGGGCCGGTCCACCGATGTGGATTAAAATGCCTGAACACTGCGTTTCCCCGCCCTTTGGGGCGTAAGCCTGGCCCGTCAGCCGACCAGAAGCATCGGCCGAAACCGATATCACGAGGCGCCTCGCTTTTCAGCAAGTAATAATAAGCAACATCCACATGAGTCAAACTCGTCAGCCAGTTCAAGCACTGACGCCACTCCTAACTAGAAAAAAACGCATGTCCTCCCTGAGGTCCGTCTCCCGTTTTTGGTTCACAACCGGGGTGCGAAACTCGCGAAGTAAACGTTACACAAAGCTATGCCACAAAGGCCGTGCTTTGATCATCACCACAAGACTTTGCTTTTCAACAGAAGCCTTGATCATTTGCATCTTAGCATGCCACACAGGCAAACCACTCTATGCAACCAATATCAGTCACACAGAATGAAATCCAATGTCAGACACACAGTCCATTTACAAGTCCGTTCTGGGTCTGAACGAAACCGGAGGCACCTAGTACCCCGCATATCCATCGATCTCCAAGTACGTCTGGACGATCACCAACTGTTTCTCTCCTCTTGGGTGTACAGCCCAATCAAGATCATCGGTAATCACCCTAACGACGTGAAGACCTCCGGTCTTCGGCCATCGTCTTCATCTTCGACTTATCGTCGTATCAGTTATTCAGAATGGGATAAACCCGGTCTTCCCGAATAACTCGCGTATATTTTAAATACGTGTTACACAAACACAACATACGCCTCATTCCAATTCATTAGTCACTAACCGTAAATTAATCAAGAGAATAATTCCCAAAATATTAACCCCGAAGGCCGAAACCAACATCAGATCAATATACAGGAAACCATTCTGCTTAGCTAACCGACAGTTAGTTTCTAAATTTCACATTTCATAAGGAAAGGTTCCCATTAATTTTATCCAAGATAAATTCCTTGAATTTATTCTTTAATCTTCTTTTGAATTTTGATTCAACTAGTCGGGATTAACGAACCTTACCGAAGTAATCATTTGTTTTAATTTCCCAATCCCAACCTATTCATCCCATGAAGTAAAACTGGTTATACTTCATATCTAACACCACGGTGTTATCGGTAAATTCAATTACCATTTCACGTTCAAATCTAATTAAAGATTTAACTAACGTCTGGAGCAAAACTGGTGATACTCCATTTCGATTATTTCAATCTAATTAAAGATTCATTAAAACTCCACTTAGTTTTAATCGCTAACTGGGTTAAAGAATCAGTGTCATTTAAAACACGGTTCACGATAAACCCAAAATCACATCACATTAATCATCGGGTTAAAGAACAAGTGTTATTTAAAACACTGTTCACGATAAACCCAAAAATCAATATCAATTCAATTAAATATTATTTAATTGGTACACTTCATTAAATCTAAATAAAAAGATTCAATCTTTTTCTCATCTGGATTCAAGAACAGTGTTAATGAAGACACCATTCACGACAAACCCAAATCACATTTTATATTAAATACAAGGCTCTGAATAGAAAATATATTGGCTTATATTCAATATCAAATTCTACGATTAACAAATGTCGTATTGGAGATAACGATATAAATATATCTTTCAAATTTCCATAACAACATCTGTAAAATCACGAATTCCAACATCGAAATATTCCGAAGACAATTTCGATTCAAATCCATTCCAATGCAATCATTGGAAATTCTGGTCATTTTCAAAACCATTTCAAATTCAATTTATTTATTTAAAAATAAATAGAATTATAATTCTAGTTCAAAACTAGTTCATTTCGATAAAAATCAATTTTTGTCTTTTCAAATATGGAGTTTTTCATCCCAATTCTTTCTAAATCATTTCTTATGATTTTACACGAATTATTACTATTTTTAATAATTTTATCAAGGCCCGTACAGTCGATTTCCATCAACGGCCATCGAACTGCACTTACAGCGACCTTTTTCAAATTTGATTTGGACACAATTCCAAATCCAACTATTAGATTTCAAATTTCTAACATTCGTTAGAAAGCTCTTTTCGATACGAACCCAACGGTTCCGGTTTTAGGAGAATCCGACGGTCGGATCTTCCGCAATATCCGTTCGAAGTCAATGGTCGAAATTCGCGAACTGCCGCGGCGCGACGCGTTCTATTCAGGCCATTATATTATATATATAATATATATATATATAATATATTTCGTCGATTTCTATTTAAAATGAAATTTATAAATCGTTTTAAATTCGTTTTCAAAACGGTTTCAACTTCATATTCAATTTCAAATCAAAATTGAATATTCCAATTTAAATTCATTTTAAATTCATTTCAAATTGATTTCAATTCAAATTGATTTCTAATTCGATTTCAGTTCGATTTCAATTCAATTCAATTTCAATTCGTTTTCATTTCTATTCATTTCATTTCAAAATCGTTTTATATTCAATTCATTTCGAAATCGTTTTCAATATTCATTTCATTTCGAAATCGTTTTCATTATTCATTTCATTCCGAAATCGTTTTCAATTCAATTCATTTCGAAATCGTTTTCAATTCAATTCATTTCAAAATGAATAAAATCGATATAAATATCGTTCACGTCAAAATGGCGTCAATCTAATCAACACGGCTTCATATATTTCTATTTTCAAATATTCTATTTCAAATATTTCTTTTTCAAAATAGTTGTTATTATCAAAATATTTCGTTCAACACATGACTAATCTCAACGGATGAGTACTGTCAACACATGAACCTTTATTTTATATTGATAAAGATGTAAATTTTATTACTAAAATATTTCGTTCAACACATGACTAATCTCAACGGATGAGTACTGTCAACACATGAACCTTTATTTTATATATTCTTTATTTTCTAAATTGGAATGAGGCCCAATCAATCACCATATAATATTAATTATATGGATTTTCATACATCACACGTATATAATAGCATTGAAAAATAATCAACCATCAACCAAAGTGCACTACACTGTATAAGCATCAAATATAGATATCTAACGCTTATAACAGCCTGTCAATCAATCGATCGACATATTTAATCAATCAGGATGAGTGAACTTCAAATTTCATCCCAACACCCGTGCGGGGTTTCAAACAATCAAACACATATTTTATTTGTGCAGTTGGGCGATGTGTAAAATTTATCGTCCCAATCAATGTCCTTCAAATAGGTGTACATAAACAAACCGTCCGGTTTGTAAATGAATATTTATTTATTCACATTCACTATATTCATATTCACGTTAAAAATTATATATTTTTAACGATAAAACATTTTATTTTAACATATGAATTTCTATTCAGTTCATTCTTTAAATAAAATGATATTTTTATTTTCTAACTTATTTTAGAAAATTTCTGCGGCATAACGACACGATACTAGAAACGGGACGAGGCCTAGCCTTATCCCCGGTCTAGTGAAGGCCCACGCCATTCACACATCAATCAAATCCATTCATTTCACCAAACAATTCAATTCAAACCAAATAATCTAACCAACTACACAACCAAACAAACAAGTCCATGGTCTGTGGACGATTGTGTCGGGTGCTACTAAACACCGTCTACATCCTAGTATATATATATAACTATAACTAGAAAAGAGATTGAAGAGTGAGAAATTCTCACCGATAGCTATCCAATACCACGACTCTTCATTTAGAGAAATCTTCATCGTTCTCGCCTTTCGTCACTTTCGTTGCCCGTAGCCACTACATATGTAAAAATCACATTTTTACTTCGCTATTCAATATATAAAAATCGAACTTTTACTACGCTCTTCAATATATAAAAATCGAATTTTTACTTCGCTCTTCAATATATAAAAATCGAATTTTTACTTCGCTCTTCAATATATAAAAATCGAATTTTTACTTTGCTATTCAATATATAAAAATCGAATTTTTACTTTGAAACCAATGTCGTATTTTTATATTTTCAAAGATCGTATTTTTATAACTTCAAAGATCGTATTTTTATAACCCCACTCAAAAAAAACCATATTTTATATATCGCCTTCACATACATGAAAATCATATTTTCCTATAATGAGATATCTAATCTTTTTAATCTGCTATTCTATTTTTAAAAACAATGTTAATTTTATTTTCAAAACCAATGCAAAATTCATTTTCAAAAAGAATGCAAACTTTGTTTTCAAAGCTAATTCAGATTTTGTTTCTAAAGCAAATTCATGTTTTTTTTCAAAGTAAATTCAAATTTTGTTTCTTGTCAAACTGATTTTTAACAATGTATTAAATTAAATAAAAACTGATTTTTTTCAATGTATTAAATTAAATAAAAACTGAATTTTTTTCTTTCCAATGTATTTAAATTAAATAAAAACTGAATTTTTTCAATGTATTAAATTAAATAAAAACTGATTTTTTTTTTCTTTCCAATGTATTTATATTAAACATTTACTAGTATAAAAATTAAATTAAATTAAATTAAATTTTACCTTCATCGTTCTGTACCTTCTGCTATAAAAAAACCGCGTTTCCCTCTTTGTATCTGCCTGCAACCCACGCTCGACATTGATCATCCGCCACCGCTCGTCCACGATGCCACCTGGAACTGATCAGAGGATACCACTCGAACCACCGTCAGTTCCTCTCCAGGCGCCATAAGCGGCGTGCGATTCGACGCTCCCTACTCCTCGAGATCTGGACCCATGCGGCGCCTCTTTGAAGCGAGACTCTGATCGATTTAGGTCCTGAAAACGAATCGTGGCCATCGAGAAGGAGAAGCTCCTCGAGCTGCAGAGGATGGCGGTTGAGTGCTTTGTTGATTACTGCGTGGGTTTTAAATTAGAGGAGGAAGAAGATGGATGGTTTTGACTCATCGAATGTTTTAGACGCGGCTGAAGGTTAGGGTTGACCAGGAATGATTTTGACTTAGGGTTGGAGTGAATTGAGGGGCATATATAATAAATTAAATAATATATTTAATTCAGAAATTACTTGCTTACTGCTACGAACTTGAAATCAAACCCAACGACTGTCGCCCCTAGCCAAATACCCCCATTCCGAACACAATGGGATATGTATCGCAAGCTGATTTGATCGTTACAATCAGTTTCCGTTATATTTACATTTAAATCACTATATTGAATTTTAAACGTACATTTCAAATTACCGGGGTCACATACTAACTCTAAAAATTCCAGAAAAATATTTTCTAGCTTCGTATTGATGATACGGTCCTAACAAAATGAGTTTCGTCGAATTCCGAGACCGTTGGAAAAATGGCCAATTTCCAGTTGATTAAAATCAACTGAAACTGGTCAAACGCTTTTTCTTTTGTCACGCTCACATATTGATTCGAAAAATTATGAAATTTGAAACCTAGCAATAATTTGACACCACGGACCCAACAAAACTGGTTTCGTCGAAATCCGAGGTCGTTTGCAAAATTTCTATTTTTAAGGGCCTGAATTCCGTAGCGACTATTCAGAATTTTCAACTGGACATATCTTTTGATTCCCGCTATGAAATCTTGGTTTTTCGGATTCGTTAGAAAGATATTATCAATTAGATCCTAATGTTTTTGGTTTCACTAAAATCCGGATTGTTTTGCACCCGGTACATTCAATTGAAGTTTGAAATCGAATTATCGAACTACCGCGCCATTTTCAATTCTATTTATAATTATATATAAATATTTATATTCTAACGACGACGTATATAACATATACGTTCTAATTATATTCAAAATAATTTTTCGTCGATATTATTTAAAATAATCTATTTTAAATATTCAAAATTCGCTAAAATTGCCAAAATAAAATTTTTAAACTGGCCCAGATTTTCGGGTTATTACAATCTCCCCCACTTAAAACTTTTCGTTCCCGAAAAGGAACAAAGTCGAAAGTGGTTTGATTAATCAATTCTATGTTCGATCTGGCTTCCATTCTCCAACTTTTCAGTTTCTGAGAATTTTCAAAATTCTTCAAAAATTTGGCTAACACCCTAAATTTTTGAAAAATTTCGCCATAACCTCCCCTGCACCGGGAGCCACGGGAAAATCCCGAAATTGCCATATAGGCCTTCTGATCTCAAAAAGAAAAAGAAAAAGCCAAGCGGCTAGCCAATAGGCTCATAAAATCATCATCACCCAAACAAAATAGCAAATTATGTAATAAACATGTACCTATTTGTCGGGCAAACAAATTTTATTCTCTGCTCTAGCCTCCTTGCTATGACCTGTTCAATATAAGTATATGTATATGCAAGCAAATGCGACCAATTTTCAATTCAATTCAATATTTGATGCAATTAGGCATAATGGTTCAAAAATTATCAAACAAATAAACAAACAACACAAACATCAACCAATTAGTGAATTAGAGTTTCAAATTGATAATTTTACTACATATAAAGAAAATCATGTTTTTGATGCCAATTCACAACAAATAAATCTATCTATATAAGTTTTGGTTCTCACACCAGTCTAATGGAAATATATCGATATCACACCTTCGTTACTCGAACATGAATACTAATGACGACTAGTCAATCATCAGAATCACCTTCGGACCACTAGAGTATGATTCTATATCTATCCAGTATATTAAAACTTCGAATATACGTTCATGACGCGTATATGCAAAATCTTTATATACTCGATTGTCCATATTCAAAATAAACAAATAATCAAATACGTATAAAGCGATTTAAATTTTCAAACAAATTATTTTCATTTGAAAAATATACTCTTCACACTCGTTCTAGGATACTACTGATCCCATCTCTAACGAGTCATTCTAATTGGATATTTCTAATCCAATATCTGATGAATTCTTTCGTATGGTTCTAATATGTCTTGTTCCCGAGCTCTATAAACCAAAGCTCTGATACCAACTGTGACGAAAGGGAATTTCGCTCGGTCCGAACCAGTCGCTAAACCGACCCAGACCGTTCGAAATGCCCTATCGTTTGAGAACATGACAAAACAGAACGCAGACGGAAGAACAATTCATTGTATATTACAACAATGCATCAGATTACAAGAATATTCAGAGTATAAATGAATATTACACAGAAATATCAAAGATTTAAATTACATTTAAATACATAGCAGCGGAAAATAATACAATACACAACTGAAGGAGATATATGGATACAAAGCTTTCTGGATATCGTTCCAGCTGTACACCAGGATCATGTGAATATAAATCTGCAAAACCAAAACTACTAGCTGCCCGTGTCAAAATAAGGGCACCCAGAGTTTAGGTTAAAAACAATAAACTCCAGGTCAGTCATGTGACTGGTGTGAGAACTAAAACAGTTAATCTTTATTTTTAAAGTTAGGTAAATCAAGGGACCACGCCGTATAACACGGAATGAGTTTCCTCCCAAGAATACTAGTGCATAAACAACAGCGCAATGCTAAATAAAGAAAAATGAAGCTGTTATAAGACCCAGGTCCTATCACACAATGCAACGCAAGCCGGGGGATAGGGTTTTCCCTTATAACAGCCAAAGAATGCTTGATACGTTTAAAACAGATTATTTGATACTATTATAAGTGCATAGTGTATAAAACAACTTCAAATCATAAGTATTAATCATAGGCGGCATGGGTACCATATATCATGTCGCCATACTAGTTCTACAATGAAAACCGCAAATGTCGTATTGGAAGTTGGGTTATCATTTATGGTATGAACCGAGGCTAGGGGCAAGATCCTCTACCGATTTGTGACTCTCTAGCCTGAGCCACAGGCAAGTACTCTGTCAAGCCTTTGGATCGTCAGGGCCGGTCCACCGATGTGGATTAAAATGCCTGAACACTGCGTTTCCCCGCCCTTTGGGGCGTAAGCCTGGCCCGTCAGCCGACCAGAAGCATCGGTCGAAACCGATATCACGAGGCGCCTCGCTTTTCAGCAAGTAATAATAAGCAACATCCACATGAGTCAAACTCGTCAGCCAATTCAAGCACTGACGCCACTCCTAACTAGAAAGAAACGCATGTCCTCCCTGAGGTCCGTCTCCCGTTTTTGGTTCACAACCGGGGTGCGAAACTCGCGAAGTAAACGTTACACAAAGCTACGCCACAAAGGCCGTGCTTTGATCATCACCACAAGACTTTGCTTTTCAACAGAAGCCTTGATCATTTGCATCTTAGCATGCCACACAGGCAAACCACTCTATGCAACCGATATCAGTCACACAGAATGAAATCCAATGTCAGACACACAGTCCATTTACAAGTCCGTTCTGGGTCTGAACGAAACCGGAGGCACCTAGTACCCCGCATATCCATCGATCTCCAAGTACGTCTGGACGATCACCAACTGTTTCTCTCCTCTTGGGTGTACAGCCCAATCAAGATCATCAGTAATCACCCAAACGACGTGAAGACCTCCGGTCTTCGACCATCGTCTTCATCTTCGACTTATCGTCGTATCAGTTATTCAGAATGGGATAAACCCGGTCTTCCCGAATAACTCGCGTATATTTTAAATACGTGTTACACAAACACAACATACGCCTCATTCTAATTCATTAGTCAATAACCGTAAATTAATCAAGAGAATAATTCCCCAAATATTAACCCCGAAGGCCGAAACCAACATCAGATCAATATACAGGAAACCATTCTGCTTAGCTAACCGACAGTTAGTTTCTAAATTTCACATTTCATAGGGAAAGGTTCCCATTAATTTTATCCAAGATAAATTCCTTGATTTTATTCTTTAATCTTCTTTTGAATTTTGATTCAACTAGTCGGGATTAACGAACCTTACCGAAGTAATCATTTGTTTTAATTTCCCAATCCCAACCTATTCATCCCATGAAGTAAAACTGGTTATACTTCATATCTAACACCACGGTGTTATCGGTAAATTCAATTACCATTTCACGTTCAAATCTAATTAAAGATTTAACTAACGTCTGGAGCAAAACTGGTGATACTCCATTTCGATTATTTCAATCTAATTAAAGATTCATTAAAACTCCACTTAGTTTTAATCGCTAACAGGGTTAAAGAATCAGTGTCATTTAAAACACAGTTCACGATAAACCCAAAATCACATCACATTAATTATCGGGTTAAAGAACAAGTGTTATTTAAAACACTGTTCACGATAAACCCAAAAATCAATATCAATTCAATTAAATATTATTTAATTGGTACACTTCATTAAATCTAAATAAAAAGATTCAATCTTTTTCTCATCTGGATTCAAGAACAGTGTTAATGAAGACACCATTCACGACAAACCCAAATCACATTTTATATTAAATACAAGGCTCTGAATAGAAAATATATCGGCTTATATTCAATATCAAATTCTACGATTAACAAATGTCGTATTGGAGATAACGATATAAATATATCTTTCAAATTTCCATAACAACATCTGTAAAATCACGAATTCCAACATCGAAATATTCCGAAGACAATTTCGATTCAAATCCATTCCAATGCAATCATTGGAAATTCTGGTCATTTTCAAAACCATTTCAAATTCAATTTATTTATTTAAAAATAAATAGAATTATAATTCTAGTTCAAAACTAGTTCATTTCGATAAAAATCAATTTTTGTCTTTTCAAATATGGAGTTTTTCATCCCAATTCTTTCTAAATCATTTCTTATGATTTTACACGAATTATTACTATTTTTAATAATTTTATCAAGGCCCGTACAGTCGATTTCCATCAACGGCCATCGAACTGCACTTACAGCGACCTTTTTCAAATTTGATTTGGACACAATTCCAAATCCAACTATTAGATTTCAAATTTCTAACATTCGTTAGAAAGCTCTTTTCGATACGAACCCAACGGTTCCAGTTTTAGGAGAATCCGACGGTCGGATCTCACGCAATATCCGTTCGAAGTCAATGGTCGAAATTCGCGAACTGCCGCGGCGCGGTGCGTTCTATTCAGGCCATTATATTATATATAATATATATATAATATTTCGTCGATTTCTATTTAAAACGAAATTTATAAATCGTTTTAAATTCGTTTTCAAAACGGTTTCAACTTCATATTCAATTTCAAATCAAAATTGAATATTCCAATTTAAATTCATTTTAAATTCATTTCAAATTGATTTCAATTCAAATTGATTTCTAATTCAATTTCAGTTCGATTTCAATTCAATTCAATTTCAATTCGTTTTCATTTCATTTCAAAATCGTTTTATATTCAATTCATTTCGAAATCGTTTTCAATATTCATTTCATTTCGGAATCGTTTTCAATATTCATTTCATTCCGAAATCGTTTTCAATTCAATTCATTTCGAAATCGTTTTCAATTCAATTCATTTCAAAATGAATAAAATCGATATAAATATCGTTCACGTCAAAATGGCGTCAATCTAATCAACACGGCTTCATATATTTCTATTTTCAAATATTCTATTTCAAATATTTCTTTTTCAAAATAGTTGTTATTATCAAAATATTTCGTTCAACACATGACTAATCTCAACGGATGAGTACTGTCAACACATGAACCTTTATTTTATATTGATAAAGATGTAAATTTTATTACTAAAATATTTCGTTCAACACATGACTAATCTCAACGGATGAGTACTGTCAACACATGAACCTTTATTTTATATATTCTTTATTTTCTAAATTGGAATGAGGCCCAATCAATCACCATATAATATTAATTATATGGATTTTCATACATCACACGTATATAATAGCATTGAAAAATAATCAACCATCAACCAAAGTGCACTACACTGTATAAGCATCAAATATAGATATCTAACGCTTATAACAGCCTGTCAATCAATCGATCGACATATTTAATCAATCAGGATGAGTGAACTTCAAATTTCATCCCAACACCCGTGTGGGGTTTCAAACAATCAAACACATATTTTATTTGTGCAGTTGGGCGATGTGTAAAATTTATCGTCCCAATCAATGTCCTTCAAATAGGTGTACATAAACAAACCGTCCGGTTTGTAAATGAATATTTATTTATTCACATTCACTATATTCATATTCACGTTAAAAATTATATATTTTTAACGATAAAACATTTTATTTTAACATATGAATTTCTATTCAGTTCATTCTTTAAATAAAATGATATTTTTATTTTCTAACTTATTTTAGAAAATTTCGGCGGCATAACGGCACGATACTAGAAACGGGACGAGGCCTAGCCTTATCCCCGGTCTAGTGAAGGCCCACGCCATTCACACATCAATCAAATCCATTCATTTCACCAAACAATTCAATTCAAACCAAATAATCTAACCAATTACACAACCAAACAAACAAGTCCATGGTCTGTGGACGATTGTGTCGGGTGCTACTAAACACCGTCTGCATCCTAGTATATATATATAACTATAACTAGAAAAGAGATTGAAGAGTGAGAAATTCTCACCGATAGCTATCCAATACCACGACTCTTCATTTAGAGAAATCTTCATCGTTCTCGCCTTTCGTCACTTTCGTTGCCCGTAGCCACTACATATGTAAAAATCACATTTTTACTTCGCTATTCAATATATAAAAATCGAACTTTTACTACGCTCTTCAATATATAAAAATCGAATTTTTACTTCGCTCTTCAATATATAAAAATCGAATTTTTACTTCGCTCTTCAATATATAAAAATTGAATTTTTACTTTGCTATTCAATATATAAAAATCGAATTTTTACTTTGAAACCACTGTCGTATTTTTATATTTTCAAAGGTCGTATTTTTATAACTTCAAAGATCGTATTTTTATAACCCCACTCAAAAAAAAACCATATTTTATATATCGCCTTCACATACATGAAAATCATATTTTCCTATAATGAGATATCTAATCTTTTTAATCTGCTATTCCTATTTTTAAAAACAATGTTAATTTTATTTTCAAAACCAATGCAAAATTCATTTTCAAAAAGAATGCAAACTTTGATTTCAAAGCTAATACAGATTTTGTTTCTAAAGCAAATTCATGTTTTGTTTTCAAAGTAAATTCAAATTTTGTTTCTTGTCAAACTGATTTTTAACAATGTATTAAATTAAATAAAAACTGATTTTTTTCAATGTATTAAATTAAATAAAAACTGAATTTTTTCTTTCCAATGTATTTAAATTAAATAAAAACTGAATTTTTTCAATGTATTAAATTAAATAAAAACTGAATTTTTTTTCTTTCCAATGTATTTATATTAAACATTTACTAGTATAATAAAAAAAAATTTAAATTAAATTAAATTTTACCTTCATCGTTTGGTACCTTCTGCTATAAAAAAAACTGTGTTTCCCTCTTTGTATCTGCCTGCAACCCACGCTCGACATTGATCATCCGCCACCGCTCGTCCACGATGCCACCTGGAACTGATCAGAGGATACCACTCGAACCACCGTCAGTTCCTCTCCAGGCGCCATAAGCGGCGTGCGATTCGACGCTCCCTACTCCTCGAGATCTGGACCCATGCGGCGCCTCTTTGAAGCGAGACTCTGATCGATTTAGGTCCTGAAAACGAATCGTGGCCATCGAGAAGGAGAAGCTCCTCGAGCTGCAGAGGATGGCGGTTGAGTGCTTTGTTGATTACTGCGTGGGTTTTAAATTAGAGGAGGAAGAAGATCGATGGTTTTGACTCATCGAATGTTTTAGACGCGGCTGAAGGTTAGGGTTGACCAGGAATGATTTTGACTTAGGGTTGGAGTGGATTGAGGGGCATATATAATAAATTAAATAATATATTTAATTCAGAAATTACTTGCTTACTGCTACGAACTTGAAATCAAACCCAACGACTGTCGCCCCTAGCCAAATACCCCCATTCCGAACACAATGGGATATGTATCGCAAGCTGATTTGATCGTTACAATCAGTTTCCATTAAATTTACATTTAAATCACTATATTAAATTTTAAACGTACATTTCAAATTACCGGGGTCACATACTAACTCTAAAAATTCCAGAAAAATATTTTCTAGCTTCGTATTGATGATACAGTCCTAACAAAACTAGTTTCGTCGAATTCCGAGACCGTTGGAAAAATGGCCAATTTCCAGTTGATTAAAATCAACTGAAACTGGTCAAACGCGTTTTCTTTTGTCACGCTCACATATTGATTCAAAAAATTATGAAATTTGAAACCTAGCAATAATTTGACACCACGGACCCAACAAAACTGGTTTCGTCGAAATCCGAGGTCGTTTGCAAAATTACTATTTTAAAGGGCCTGAATTCCATAGCGACTATTCAGAATTTTCAACTGGACATATCTTTTGATTCCCGCTATGAAATCTTGGTTTTTCGGATTCGTTAGAAAGATATTATCAATTAGATCCTAATGTTTTTGGTTTCACTAAAATCCGGATTGTTTTGCACCCGGTACATTCAATTGAAGTTTGAAATCGAATTATCGAGCTACCGCGCCATTTTCAATTCTATTTATAATTATATATAAATATTTATATTCTAACGACGACGTATATAACATATACATTCTAATTATATTCAAAATAAATTTTCGTCGATATTATTTAAAATAATCTATTTTAAATATTCAAAATTCGCTAAAATTGCCAAAATAAAATTTTTAAACTGGCCCAGATTTTCTGGTTATTACATGTGCACTACATTTAGAATGCTCGAAAGTATTTTCTTAGGAAAATTTAATTATATATCAGTCTTGTAGTGACTTGTAATTTTATATAGTTTTATGTGGCATATAGTTTCTAATTTGTATTTTGGATATGAAGTCATGATATTTTCTCAATAAATGGATTATGGTGCATTTCAAATTATACCAATTTTTTCTGTTAGATATCTGTTTATTACCGTTTTTTCTGTTACTGTTTATTACTGCATCTACATTTCATGTATAGATTTTAATTTATATCAATTTATATGCGTAATCAATACGCTAATTGCATTTGAATTTATATCAGTTTATACAAAGTCACAACGGTGCATAACAGTTGTAGTAGCTATTACTACAACTGTTTTCTGCAGTCGTAATAGGATATATATAACCGCAGTTGTTGCAACAGTAATACACAGTTGTAAAAGATTTTAGTCTATTACAACTTCTTAATATACGACGGTGCAGCCACAGTTGTAAAAAGTCTTTTACAATTGTTTTACACTATTGTAATACGGTGATTTTGTTGTAGTGAGTTTATTAATGAATTCCATAATGATTATTTTGAAATTTGATTTGGATATAACTAACAATTTATAATTCAAAATCTCGATTTTTCTCTTTCATATGAAAATTATAATCAACAAGATTCAAATATTTCTTGTTTCACCTAAGTCCGACTTATATCGGATCCTGTATATTCAACTGAAGTTCAAAACCTAATATTATGAATTACCGCGTGATTACGAGCTCGTTTTAAATCAAATATAAAATTAACGTTCAAACTTCGTTTTAATAAATGAATTAAATATTAAAATCCATAAATATTCCAAATATAATATCTAAAACAAATTTAAATATTCATACTTGAATGACTGAAAAATATGGGTTGTTACAGTTGGTTAAATTTTGAAAATAGTTATCTAACTGATACAAACTTTAAACTATAATAAACCTTTCATTCAGTCATAAAGCAGTAATCTAAGAAAATAGTAAGCATATTTTATATTACAAAATTATACCAATAACAATTCTATCGTTGACACTTTTTATTTGACAAAAAATGAGTTCTACACTCCTAACGAAACCTTTAATAAGTGGATTTGTTCGCTTATAGGTAATAATTGTTTAACACGTTATTGCTTTATATAAACACTAGCAAAATCAATTTTCTATTGATTTTTTTTCCTTTTTTCCCTTCAAATAAGTAGCGACATGGTCTTCAATTAAGCTTTTGCACCTTACACAGGATATTAATGTTTTCGACTTATTTCAGTTTAAGCTTTAAAGTTTGAACATGTTTAACATTTATGTTTAAATAATATTTTTAGTTAAAATAACACTTTGGGTTTAAGTAGAAGTAATGTGTTGCTGAATTTGGTTATTTTTGGTCTCATTAACGTGTCATTGTTAGTTAAACATGATTCTTTTTTTCTTTTCTTTTTTCCTAAAACTCCATAGCATTAAGTAGCTGTTGGAAACGAATGAGCAAAGAAAGAGGAAAGTGGGAAGAAGAAGATATAGCAACATTTAAAGGCCCACATCATAGAAATATTAGCACAATCTCTCCTAATATATTAGAAGCCAAATAGGCTTATGTAAAGTAGAAAGGAGAGGGATGATATGAGGATGTGGGCTTGACCATGACATAATAATACATTAAAATGTCAAAGATAAGTGCCTTGGGCCTTAGGGCTCTTGGGGTCTCTTGATTGGATATGACCGACGGTTGCTGATTGGGCTAGTGCACTGACATGAGAATATTTTTTCTCAAAATTTTAAAGGTCTGTCCGTTTAGTCTAGAATTCAAAAGGAATGTTTGTTAGTTGAATGAGTACAACCATTTGAATTCTCAACGTACGCATATTAATAACCGGGAGGTTAAAGGGTCGCAACCTTTCCTATTTTGACGGTTACTAATGAATGCGAACAGGCACTCCTCCTTACCTATATATACACTGCCCAAAACAAGACAGAATACACTTTTTCTACTTGCATTACTTATTCTTCAAAGTAATCCTCTGATCTTGTTTCTGTAATCAACTTCAGTTCGTCAGAGCTCCGTTTGTTGGCACTACGCAGCGGAGTTGGTCCATTTTATCCTGGGAAACAAATTGCAACTACGTCGATTGGTGCATACGACGACAATATTGTTTCAAGGAAACAGAAAATATCTGGACTCGGATGTTACTGAAACATAATACTTTCTGTTTATCTTCAATCTTGCGCACAAATCAGTTACACTTTCTGTGATTATTGTAAACACAGTTTGACGTGACAATTGTGGCATAATTGATTAATGTTGATTGTTGTTGCTGTCTGTTTGTAATACAGTTGTGTAATTACAAAAGTTTTAACAATCTTGAAACAATATTTGTTGCAGATGACGAAAAACAATTGCACTGATTCTACACCAGTTCAGACGGTGATAACTGCTCAGTCAGCGCATGTGCTTCCAACAATGGCTCTGTCTCATGGCGAAAGGCTAGAGAAGTTCAATGCAATCAATTTCAAGCGCTGACAACATAAAATGTTGTTTTATTTAACAAAATTAAGACTTGCTAAGTTTCTGACTGAAGAGGCTCCTATGGTAGACGAACTCGAACCTGACGCTACTAAAGTAGAGGCACTTAGTTTTTGAACAAACTCAGATTTCATGTGCAAAATTTATATTCTGAATGGTCTGGATGATAGCCTCTACAATGTCTAATGTATTTTTGTAACGTCCAAACAACTCTGGTTGGCTCTGGAAAAGAAGTACAAAACTGAAGATGAAGGCATGAAGAAATTCATTGTTGGAAAATTTCTAGACTTCAAAATGGTTGACTCAAAGACGGTGATAAGTCAAGCTCAAGAACTGCAACTTATCATCCGTCAATTAGAAGATGAAAAGATGACTCTTAGCGGGATTTTTCAAGTTGCTGCAACTATTGAGAAATTGCCTTCTTCTTGGAAGGTCTTCAAAAATTACCTTAAGCACAAGCATAAGAAATGACAATGGAAGATCTCATAGTTGGGCTACGCATTGAGGAAGATAACAGAAATTCTGAGAAAAAGATTTCTCAGAATATTGCTGGCAAAGCAAATGTTGTTGAGTCAGACAATACTAACAAAAGAAAAAGGGAGAATGCTCCTAAGAAGTCAAAGAAATTTCCGGGTTCTTGCCACAACTGTGGAAAGAAGGGGCACAAAGCAGCCGAATGTCGTGCACCTAAAAAGAAGAAGTTAGAAGATACGGCTGATGTTTCGAAAGGCATTTCTGATCTTGATTTATGTGTAGTAATATCAGAATGCAACCTTGTTGGTAACTCAAAGGAATGGTTTGTAGACATTGGAGCCATTCGACACATATGTGCTAACAAGTGGATGTTTACAACCTATAAAACTGCAATTGATGCTGAACAACTTTTTATGGGCAATTCTTCCACTTCAAAGGTCGAAGGAAAAGGAAAAGTTGTGTTGAAACTGACTTCTGGAAAGGAACTGACTTTAAATGATGTTCTTCATGTTCCAGAAATTCGCAAGAACCTGATTTCAGGATCGTTGCTGAGCAAGCATGGCTTCAAATTGATCTTTGAAGCTGATAAATTTGTTCTTTCCAAGAATGGAGTGCATGTTGGACGATGATATGTGTGCGATGGTTTATTTAAAGCAAATGTAACCACTATTGTACCACGCACTGACATGAATAAAAGTGAACCTTCTGCTTACATTGTTGAATCTTTTGACATATGGCATTCTAGATTAGGGCATGTAAACTTTGATACATTACGAAAATTGATTAATCTAGAATTTATACCAAAATGCAATATAAATTCCAACTATAAATGTCAAGCTTGTGCAGAAGAAAAATTGACAAGAACCTTGTTTCATCATGTTGAATGAGAAACAGAACCTCTAGACTTAATACATACTAATGTATTCGATTTGAAAATGTGTCAAACTAGAGGTGGAAAAAGGTACTTTATTACATTCATTGATGATTGTACCAGATACTGTCATGTATATCTCCTTAGAAGTAAGGACGAAGCATTCGAAATGTTTAAACAGTATAAAGCAGAAGTTGAGAATCAACTCAACAAGAAAATAAAATCTTTAAGAAGTGATAGAGGAGGAGGAGAATACGAGTCTCCATTTGAGGAATTCTGTGCTGAGCATGGAATTATACATCAAACTACAGCCCCGTATTCACCTTAATCCAACGGTATAGCCGAATGAAAAAATAGAACTCTTAAAGAAATAATGAATGCCTTACTAATTAGCTTTGGCTTGCTAGATAACTTTTGGGGAGAAGCTATTCTTTCAGCAAATAATATTTTAAATAAAATACCCCAACAGAAAATATCTAAATCTCCTCATGAACTCTTCAAAAACAGACCACCATCCTACAAATACCTAAAAGTGTGGGGGTGTCTTGCCAAAGTAGAGGTACCAAAACCATAGAAGGTCAAAACTGGACCAAAAACAATTGATTGTGTATTAATTGGATATGCAAAAAACAATGCCGCATATCGATTTTTGGTACACAAATCTGAAATTGATGATATTCATGAAAATACCATCATTGAGTCGAGAAATGCTAGATTTTTCGAACATGCGTTTCCCTTGAAACATGATACTGAAAATCATGCACCTAAGATACCAAGGAAAAATAAAGTTCCTTACTTTATTGAGGATGCTAAACAAAATAACGCTCAGCAAAGTAGTATTGAGCAGCAAGTGGAGGAACCAAGAAAAAGTATAAGGTCAAGGACTTTAAAAACCTTTGGACCGGACTTCTATATATTTATGTTAGAAGATGATCCATTGACATACAAACAAGCTATGTCTTCCAACGATACCCCTTATTGGAAGGAGGCAATTAACAATGAGATTGAATCCATTATGTCCAATCATACATGGAAATTGGTTGATTTACCTCAAGGATGTAAGGCCTTATGTAATAAATGGATATTTAAAAGGAAATTGAAACCTGATGGTTCAGTAGACAAGTACAAAGCGTGTTTGGTAGTCCAAGGATATAGATAAAAGGAAGACCTGGACTATTTCGATACATATTCACCTGTAATGAGGATAACGTCAATTAGAATGCTCATTGCAATTGCATCCATACATGACTTGGAAATACATCAGATGGATGTTAAAACTGCATTCTTGAATGGTGAACTAGAGGAGGAAACCTATATGAAACAACCTGAAGGATTTCTAAGCTCAGAAAATGAGCATAAAGTTTGCAAACTGGTAAAATCACTTTATGGCCTTAAGCAAGCTCCAAAACAGTGGCATGTGAAGTTTGATAATACTATGTTATCAAATGGATTCACGATAAATGAACTAGATAAATGTGTGTACATAAAACATATACATATTGTACATGTCATTGTTTGTCTTTATGTTGATGACCTATTGATCCTAGGCAATAACAAGGCCATAATAACATCTACAAAGGATATGTTATCCTTTAGATTCGATATGAAAGACCTAGGACTGGCTGATGTGGTATTGGATGTAAAAAATCTGAGAACACCATAGGAATATGCATTATCCCAATCACATTACATCACCAAAATGCTTGAAAAATTCAAGCAATATAATGTAGCTATTGCAAAATCACCAGTAGATACGAACTAAAATTGGGTAAAGAACACTGGTGATGGTATTTACCAATTGGAATACTCTCGTATACTAGGAAGTATCATGTATGTTATGAACTGTACTATGCCTGATATCGCATATGCTGTAAGCAAACTAAGTAGATTTACCAGCAATCCTGGTAAGCATTATTGGAAAGCGATAATCAGAGTTCCAGGATATCTAAAGTATACACAGAGTTATAGTTTACACTATACAAACTATCCTTCAATAGTGGAAGGATACAGTGATGCAAATTGGATCACTGGATCAAATGATACAAAATCTACAAGTGGATACATATTCACATTAGGAAATGGAGCAATTCATGGAAATCATCCAAACAGACTTGTATCGCTAGATCTACGATGGAATCAGAGTTTATTGCACTTGATTAGACTGCATAAGAAGCAGAATGGATTAGAAGCTTCTTGGAAGACATTCCTGATTGGAGCAAACCTATGCCTCTAATATGTATACATTGTGATAGTCAATCAGCTATTGGAAGAGCTAATAGTACACTATACAATGGTAAATCTAGGCATATTCGTCGTAGACATAAAACAATAAGACAATTTCTCTCTAATGGGGTTATCACAATAGATTGCATTCGATCTAAAGATAACTTAGCGAGTCCACTTACAAAAGGTTTTCCAAGAGAGAAAGTTCAAACCTTATTGAAGGGAATGGGGATAAGGCCTATAGACTAAAGGTTTTTCTAAAATGGAAACCCCACCTAGTTTACTGGAGATCCCAAGATCTAGGTTCAAAGGGACAACGAAGTTTAATAGAAACTTGATGGCACTGTTATACACAAACTATTCCTATGATAAGTCAGTACATTATATGTTGAATAAGGATAAGTATTAGTACTTTCAATGATGAATTAGAGAATGCCCTTTACAAAATCACCTACGAAAGTGCGAAGGCGCCGCTTCAAAGAGAATTATGAGGCCAAATTCTCTAAGCACTTATGAGACCAGGCAGGTGTTCAAGGCAAAATGAACACATACAGAGAACGAAGGGTTATAAGAAACATTTATCGTGTGTTATCTAATTTAGAATTACACAAAAGTCTTACAGTTTAAGGACAGTCTGTGTCTACTGATTGGCCTGTGATTCAAATAGGTAATCACTAGAAAAGTTAAAGGCCCATGTGCTACTATAATCGATGCGATAAATGGTTCGTGAAACTAAGATCGACTGCTCATTCATGTGGGGTATTGTTGGAAATGAATGATCAAAGAAAGAGGAAAGTGGGGAGAAGAAGAGATAGCAACATTTAAAGTCCCACATCATAGAAATATTAGCACAATCTCTCCTAATATATTAGAAGTCAAATAGGCTTATGTAAAATAGAAAGGAGAGGGATGATATGAGGATGTGGGCGACCATGACATAATAATACATTAATATGTCAAAGATAAGGGTCTTGGGCCTTGGAGCTCTTGGGGTCTCTTGATTTGGATATGGCTGACGGTTGCTGATTGGGCTAGTGCACTGACATGAGAATATTTTTTCTCGGAATTTTAAAGGTTTGCTCGTTCAGTCCATAATCCGAAAGGAATGTTTGTTAGCTAAATGAGTATAACCATTTGAATTCTCAACGTACACATATTAATAACCAGGAGGTTAAAGGGTCGCAACCTTTCCTATTCTGACGGTTACTAATGCATGCGAACAGGAACTCCTCCTTGCCTATATATACACTGCCCAAAACAAGACAGAATACACTTTTTCTGCTTGCATTACTTCTTCTTCAAAGTAATCCTATGATCTTGTTTCTATAATCAACTTCAGTTCGTCAGAGCTCCGTTTGCTGGCGCTACACAGCGGAGTTGGTCCATTTTATCCAGGGAAACAAATTGCAACTACGTCGATTGGTGCATACGACGACAATATTGTTTCAAGGAAACGGAAAATATCTGGACTCAGACATTACTGAAACATAATACTTTCTGTTTATCTTCAATCTTGCGCACAAATCGATTACGCTTTCTGTGATTATTGTAAACACAGTTTGACGTGACAATTGTGGCATAATTGATTAATGTTGATTGTTGTTGTTGTTGTCTGTTTGTAATAAAATTGTGTAATCACAAAAGTTCTAACAGTAACCAGTTTACATTTACTGATATACTTGATATGCATTCACAATTGTTGAGTGGTACCTGATAAGATGAGTTTTACATAAAAATAATTATGGCTATGGTTTAGGGGATTGTTACCTTGATATATTTGAAATATATGATGATGATGTATGGAAGATGGCGATTGTTGTAAGGCAAAACTGACAAATTAAGGTGATGGTACTGTTGATATAGGTATACATATAAGGGAATTGGTTCTTAGAACCACATAGAATACATATGCTTTGATAAGATGACAGTGAACATATGTTTTATACATGGACAATCAGTAAAAAGAAACTCGAAAAAATTGATATTAAAAGTTATGAGGATGATATATATTTACATGTAATATTATACATGAGCATCCAATAAAAATAGACTCATAAATAATTGAAAATGTAGTAATAGATGGGTTATAGGAGCACACTGATTTGCAAATGGTATTGATGGCTATAAAAACGTGGGGGAAAAGAATGCTTGTAATCAACTACATGTATAGCCGGATAAAATGCTGACCTCAATTATGCATGAATACCATCCTCAAATGGGTTACGCTCAAAAATGCAATCAAGGTTAGAGGACAGAGTTCGAAAACTATAATATAAATATTGGTATATTTATATAAGGAAGTAGGCGTATGCCAAGGAAAAAGGGTAAACAATTGAACCTGTTTCAAGAAAAGAGCATCGCTAATAAAACCACGCTATCATCTGTCAGTGTTCACCATATTGGCAATGTTGGGCTTCACTGAGTCTCAATAGATATCTCACATTGGCATCCCCATTGGTTTTTCACCATACAATTATGAAGTTATCATTATCTCTTGATCCAGTTCATCATTTGGAAAGAAAACCCTATAAAAACATTACAACATGTCTAAGCTTGTAAGACTGTCTGAATTTTTATTTTTGGTCTGGTGCCGAAAGAGTTCTCCTCAAGTCATACTTGTTTGTCCTATTAAGAAAATTAACAATAAAGACGAAAATTTATATTTTAGTTAAATTAAGGAAGGATTTTAAGTTCTGAAGGTGTACAAACATTTTTCAAGCAAATTATGATAATAATTCTTAGTACATGGATACAAATAATTCAATCCAAAATTAAAAAAATATTGAGTTTGATTAAAACTATTTAAGTAGTTATTGAAGTTTGATTAAAACCATGCAAGCTTTCAAACTATTATGCAAATATTTCCGTTATTACCATTTTTTGTGATATCTTATTGTCAACTAAAATTTGAATTCAAAACACTTTTTAGCCAATGTTTAGTACTACTATATAGACTTTTTATACTTTCCCAAATACAATCTCATGACACATGCACATGCTCAGTTGACTAAATAGGAGCTAAGTATCCCTAAAATGTGTGAATGCTTATAAAGAGTGGTCTTGTCATATAATCATTATGGAAACTGTTGCCTATAATATTGATCTAAAAATTGTTGTTGCCAAGAATGAATACTTTTCTATACTATTTGTTTACTCTTCAGATGAATGATTAATCATCATTAAAAACGACAGAAGAGTCCAAACAACTTCTATAATAGATATTACCATAGTAGTACTCACGCTAAAAGCGCGGCTATGTCACTGGCTTCATTATGTACCACATATCATATTACCACATCCAACCACCACAAAAATTAATCTGAATGCGTGAAATCAGTAATCATAATTTTAGCACATAAGAAATACTTATCATAACCTTTTTACCTTCTATAACGAAGAAGGAAGAAGGAAGTCGATAGTAATACTTGCATCAATTTAGGCAAGCTTGACCATCAGCCCTTCTCAATGCACATATTTCGCAGTAATTATAATATTTGTTATCTATTTCATCACCAATTCATAATTTCTGTATATGAACAACTATTAATTGTTATAGGTATAAACTTAATAAATTGTAAACACTAGACACTAAATAAACTTTAAACAAACTGGATATACACTAAAATTACACAAAATAAATCGAACTCACGATTTTCCTCTTCCAGCTAGCTAAATCTTGATCTAGTTAGCAAAGAATAAAGACCAAGGGAATGGTGGATCGATTCTATTTTCACAGTTCGATTATCGCGCTGACTTGGAATGAAGTGAACAAGATGGCTATTTTGGAAACGAATTGTAAATAGCGGCTGGCATACGCAAACGCGAACATATTAGGGTTAGGATAAAATGGGAGGCTCGGGTAGCAAAGGGTAATAATGTAAAAAAATATTACCGGTTAATGGTTAGCTGATATATAACCGTAATTAACCGTTAATCGAGCCAATTTTGGTCGGTTAACATCGGTCGATTAACCGAAAGATCGGTTAATCATTTTTTTCGGTTAAATCAATTATGTTAAGATTGGTTCGATCGATTAACTTGGTTAAATGCTCATCCGTACTACTTTTTTACAATTTGTAATCTCAGATTGAAACAATATCTACATATGTTCATTCGTATTCCGACTGGTTAAAACTATGCATACCCAGGTGATCATTTTCCTTTTAGATAATATCGATCTAACATGTATTTTTTACCTTTATGAATGTCTATCTTTATGAATAAATATGGCATTTGTGGGTTGTTTAATTTTCACTTTATTACATTCTCCATGCAATGAAATAAAATTAAAATTATGAGGATTTTTATCTACCCTAGATTGCGATAAAAGCATTTCAACACCATCAAATATATTTAATTAAAAAGAAGCTCTTTTTCTAACCTATCCTAAATTGTAATAAAAGCAAAAATTATAGAAACAAAACTAAAATCATGATGAATTTTACCTATTCTAAATTGTAGTATCATATTACCCCATTTTATTATGGCTTTTAGCCTATGCCAAATTTCTATAGATCTATGATTGAATTTCTTATTTTTTTTAGTTTCACCGTTAATTAGATTTACCTTTTAGTCATACCTTTTATACTTTTGTAATTTATTTTTAACAATGTTAAATTGATTGCAAAGTTTTCTAGATTAGGCCTTCAAAGTGAATTTCCTCCCTTTAAATTTTGTGTATACGAAGACATTTCTATTTTGTCAATTGAAAAGCATCAACCTCATGTTATAATGATACAACAAGCTATGTTATCACTCTCTCCATCTTTAACTAATTTCAAGACAATCAAGTTAAATGTTATTTTTGGTATTACTGATATTTATATTCTACTCATATCCTATATCATTTTTGGTGACTCATCATGCTTTGCTATTATTTACTGTTGCTATACTAATTAATTTTTTATACATTTCTTTATGCATGAACCTACTAATATGTTTTAAACAGTAAATGTTATGCATTTCAAGGCAACTAACAAGTAACTGTATATTCATGTATCTATTCGTCATCACCACTAGAGTTTTGATACATGAATATATGCATTAGTGCATATTATTTTTGTTTGAAAACATTTATGGGAATTACTATGTATAAATCCCTTTTTGTAGATGCACCAAGATGAATGATATCTTAATGTTTCAAACTATAATTACTCAAAGAAAAATATATAGAAGTACCTTTTATACATTTGGGACCTATCTCTTCTACGTCTTTTGTTCTACCTAGAGGCGACCCTGGGTTAAGGCCACCAAGGCGGCCGCCCAGGGCCTTCGACCTCATATTCTATATATTAGGACATGTTTTGACAGCTTAAGGCATCAATATCTCGATACTCCCAGGGCTTTCGAATATATATATATATTGGGTTTGCATTACATTTTTCTCCCTTATATAAGTTCTTTCTTATGTTTTCCTGTTTCAGTAAATAACATTTTTTTTCTCATTTTCATCTACTTGTTTCTTTCAGTTTGTTTCATTACTCCAACTCCTATCACTGAAACGACTCCACCACCACAGCTGCCTTGATCGCCACAAACTGTTGCAACCTCACTGTTTCACTATCTCTATGCCTCCTATCCTATTGCAACCAAATCTATTTATTACCAAATTGTCATAGTGCTCCATACAAGTTGCCTCATCTCCTAGAACTTTGCATACAACAGTAACCATCAACTTCACTTCTACCTTACTTCCTCTAAACAAAAGTGCATGTCTATCCACTCTTACTTCAACCACAGCTACACAAAATGGCCATAACCACTATACTCGATATCTCAACAATCATCTCCTAGCATCAATCCCATAAAACATTCATCTCTTTGAAAACATTCAAAAACTGCCCTCCTCCTTCTGCCTCAACAACAAAGACAACACCATCACAACTGTGCCACCACTGCTTGGTTGAGTCCATATATAGCTTTGTTTAGTTTATAGAAAAATTCTTCTCTCCCTTTTTGTTTGAAGCCTTCAGGTTGTTTTATGTACACTTCTTCCTGCAAATTACCATTTAAAAAAGCATTATTTACATCAAATTGCTTGATGATCTAGTTCTTGTACAAGACAATTGTTAGTATAATTCTTATAGATGAGGGTTTCAGAAGAGGGGATAAAGTTTCTCTGAAATTGTTCCATACTATGATGAATATTTTTTATAACAAATCTTGCGTTGTATTTAGATACCGTACCATCATCTTTTTTCTTGATTCTGTATGTCCATTTACATCCTATGACATTTCTGTCTTTTGGTATTGGCACAAGATTCTAGGTCTTTTTTCTTAGAAGAGCATTGAACTCTCCCTCTTGGAAACTCTCCACTTATCATTTGTTGCAGCTTGATGATAAGTGGTGGGTTCCTTAGAGTTTCTTTCACTATAATAGACTTTTGGCTTAAATATGCCACTTTTGGCCCTTGTGATCATATGATGTTTATTTTCAGTCGGTGCATTACCATCACGACTGATATCATCCTGCATGCTAGGTATGGTGTTTTCATGAATGCTACCACTAATATACTACCGCGAAGCATTACTTGTGTTTCCAGGTGATTCGTTGTACTTTTAGTCTAGTTCATTAGCAATCAATGTGTGTTGAGAGTCTGAATCACTCTGAGTTTCTTAGTTTTCGCATTCAACATTACACAGCCTTTCAATCAGAATAACTTCACCATTATGTTTAGATATGGAGCACATAGAAGGTTTTGGGTTATATATTTTCTTTGATGTTCGAATTCAACTTCGCTGAAAGGAAATACTCTTTCATTAAAGACCACATGTCTAGATATATAGATTTATCCATTACTATCCAGGCATTTGTATCCCTTATGATTTTTGGCATGTCCTAAAAAAGTGCATGGGGAAGATCTATGGTAAAGCTTATGTGTATTGCATGGTCTTAAGTACGGAAAGCACAAACATCCAAATACTTTTAGTTCATTATAATAGGGTTAACATTAGTTAACAACTCACTTGAGCTTTTAAAACTCAAGACCTTTATTGGTAGCTTATTGATTAGGTGCACTGCTATGGAAAAAGTATCTGGCCAAAACTAGTGATAGTGATGCTTCTTCAAGCAGTGTTGACGTTGTTTCAACTATATGTATGTGCTTCCGTTCTATAAGACCATTTTTCTCAGAAGTGTATGGGCAAGTTATTCTGTGCAAAATACCTTTTTTATTGAAATAATTTTTAGAGGTAGAAACTGTTTACCTCCATCTAATTGAAGCATCTTTACTGGATGATTCAGTTGATTTTCTACACTTGATATGAATTGCAGCATCACTACATTGTTTGTTTCATATTTTGATATTAAGAAATATATTCATGCATGCCTAGAATAGGCATCAATAAATGAAATGTAGTACTTGTAGTTGTAATGGTTGGTCCTCACAAATCGATAATCACTAATTCAAGTGGTTTAGTGTGTTTTGTGTCAGATTCTTAAAAGACAAGCTTGTGGCTCTTTCCTAGCTGATAGTTAGAGTAGAAATATGACTCAGGAATACCAATTACAATACTTGTTGAGACAAGTCCCACATTGGGGAATTTGTAAAATGAATCCTGTATAACTATAATGAGTTCACCCTTCACATTGCCAATTGGTTTTGTGATAATTCGGGGTTCTCTAACATGGTATCAGAGCGGGTTTAATTCGTGCGCACAATGCCACACTTATCCACGTCACCCAATATAGAGGTCCACGTGTTAGGCTCATGATATGCCACACGTGCGGGGGCGTGTTGAGACAAGTCCCACATTGGGGAATTTGTAAAATGAATCCTGTATAACTATAATGAGTTCACCCTTCACATTGCCAATTGGTTTTGTGATAATTCGGGGTTCTCTAACAATACTACTATCATTTAGAATTTTTCATACTTGGATGACGAAGTTTACAATGCCATTTAACAAAAGTCTTTCAAATTTCATCTTTTTTCAATTCTGAAAAATTACAGCCATATTCCTTTTTCAGTTCAACAGTATTTCTTGAATATTCAACATCAAATTTGTATAATCTAGTATATTCTTTACCCTACAAGATAATTTCTCTAGTTAGAATATTTCTAACGAGACAATATTTTGGGTGAAACTCAAATGATACATTATTATTTTTTGCACACAAAGACACACTAATATGTTTCTTTTTAATGTGAGATACTCTTAAAAGATTGTCTAAATACAGTTGTTTTGTACCTTTAATGATAGTGTGTCCATTGTGTATAATAAAAGTAGTGTTACCATTTTCTATAGACAGATATTGTTTACCTCTATATTCTTTATCACCCATATTTTGAGATTACTTAAGTTGCTAGTGACATAGTTGGTGGCTCCAGAGTCAGGATACCATGCTTCATCTTGAATGTCACTTGCATTAGCTAAGTCAGCTGTGCATTCTTGAGTAGCTATATTATCATTCTGGCTATTAATCATGCTTGCAATAGAATTGTTTTTGCCATCATTGTTGCCAGTTTGGCCGATGATGAAGTTGTTGTCAAATATGAAGTTATATCTGCTGGTCGTATGCTCAAACTTATCAAAAATTTAGCACTTAAACGTATTGTTGGTCTGCCTCTTCCTCTACCAGATTGGCCACCTCTTTGGGTAAGCATTTTAATAATTTCCTAAATTGCTTCCATGTTCTTTATTCTTGATTCTACTTGTAGTGTAGTTAACACTATAGTTAGAACTTACTTCTCTCTTTTGCTGCAATCTCTCTTCATGATCCAAAAGAGTTGAATATACACTTTGCAAGGAGGAAGTAGGTTCAACTGATGTTATGAATGCAACTACTGCCTTATATTCATCTTCTAAAACGCTGACAAATGCAAGGAACTTGTTCATTTTCTAAAATTTTGTGGCCAACACATGAGAGTTGATCTCATAGGTTCTTGACTTTCATTTAGTATTCATTCATTTTCTGATTTTCTTTCTTTAAACTTTAAAGTTGCCTTTTATAGTGTAAAATCCAAGTAGATGATTAAGAAATGAAGGTTCTTTCAAGATGTTTTGCACCCAACCAGTTGTGGCATTAGAGTAGCACCCATGGATGACATTAACCATGAAATAACCAAGTTGTCTTGTATCTGAGGGGTATTGTAATCTTGATTTATGATTAATATTTCTTCATTATCTCTCATGTATTTGGCTGTAACAACTTTTGTTCCGTAAACGTAGTCTTCTAACCCATAATCCTTCCATGTGTCTTGATTTGCAGTTTCCAAAGCAAGAAGTTCAAGTAATCAAGTTGTATTGAGATGAGTTGGCCCTATGGTTTGATTATAAATTTGATCATGTCATTGGTGGTGTTTACAGAGGATAAGTCGGTTCTTTCAACAAATGTTGGGAAATTTAATGTGTTGTCATCATCCATCTTGCAAGTTTCAACAGATACAAAGTAGTAGCAAAGTCAGAGAGATAAGAAATGATGTGCAATCGAATTGGCAAATGTAGGAAACTCTCAGGTTTGCAAATTCTCGGATGGTACATCAAGAGAAATCAAGAATCGATGGTGGTTGATGTAACCAAAACAGTGGAAATGAAGAGATCACCTCTAATATGTTGATTTAGAACGACACAACACCAAATGATGATGACTGATCTTCAAATGAGATCAATAACTCTTGAGTTGGATCGGATGACCAACCTCAAGTGACGAAAAGAAATTTTGATGAGATGAATGCTGTTAAGAAATTTTTACACGGCTCTGATGCTATGTTAGAGAAAATGTATAATCAGAATTGATATAAAGTTGTAATATGAAGTTGTATTGATTATAATATGATTTGATAATAATATAGTCTCGACAATACAATAGGTAAATATATACAAATATAAGGATAATGGGCTTTAACATATTGCGACCCATATCCAACAGTGATCGACAAAATAACATATTCACTTATATAATTTGCAAAAACCCGTCTTCGCACTATATAACTCTAACAGTAACCCATGTATTGCTAACTTTTAGAAACCAAACAGCTTAAATCTAAAGTTTTAATAACTTGCAGAATCCAAACTTTACAGCGTTAACTCACACAACAATTCAGTTGTTATTGATTTGTAGAATTGAAGAAAAATACAAGTTGACTCACTCATTGTTTAACTAAGTTAATTATTAACTATGATAATTCCATGCACTTGATCCTAAAAAATGAAAGCCTGGTTAGTGTTGGGAGATGTAAGTTGAAGGTGAAAGTAGTTGTCAACAATATAAATGATGCTTCTCACCACGTTGAAATTACGATTATGATCCTATAGACTTATAAGTATGGAGTATATGCCATACGATCATGGTGTATAAATTTAGCAAATAACCATGTATCATTATTATAGAGTTAATTATTATTTATTAAAACTAAAAATAAATAAACTTTAAAAAAATGAAAAAAGTAAAGAGAAAATATATGTGAAATATGTTCCATCTTATTCACATTTTTTATTCACCAATTTAAACTCATACAATTTTATTGTACTTCATATTTCAAAGGGGTGTCATGGACAAAAGAAGAAGTAGCAAGATAAATCTATTAATTTTCTTATGAATTAGAAAACTTAAAATTCTTCACTAAAACTATTATATCCATTTTTTAATTGATAGGATACAACCAGAGCAAACAATACAGGAGAAAGAAGGAAAATAGAAATGAATATTATAGACATGGCTAGGCCTGTCAATGGATACTTTCGGTTCCGGATAGTGCTATATCTGTATCCGTATCCAAAATCATTTGCGGATATCGAATAATTATCCTATGTGCCAATGATAGATAAATCAAGAAATATAAATGAATTTTTTTTTGGTTTAACATAAAATTCTTTTCAATTCCAATGATCACAAAAGTATTAAAAATAAACAATATTTTGAAATTAAATATATTTGAGTAACAAATATGCATATACCGCATATAACATAAATCTTCGACTTAGCAAAGCAATAAATGAATCTTGTTTACTGTATTAAAATACATATAATTTTAAGCTTAATGTTAAAAAAATTGGTCGGATAATTTTCAGATGCAGAAATTTATGTATCCATATCCGCATCCGTTTTTTCGAATATAAGATATTTATCCTCTTTTCGAATACGAATACGGATGGATTTCGAATTTTTCAGGTATCCAATGACAACCCTAGACATGGCTATCATAAATTTTAAGAGACGTGTAAGTGGTCACAATTTTTGTCTAGATACGTTAAAATATTCATAACTTTAGATTTATCACTTTTTCAACTTGATAGAAAAGTTTAACTAATTTTTTGTAAACTCAAATTTTAATTTATGACTCATAAATAAATTATGGACAATTTGACTAAAGTCCCTATTAAGTTTCAAATAGCCAAAACAACCATGCCAAAGTATGTAAATTAGGTCTCTAGAATTAAGTTAACTAATAATTATATAAATTTATGCAATTATTCAGTGATAGTTACAGACTTTTATGCTATTATATCAAAAATTTATAGAAAATTTCTGAATTATTCAATGAAAATTTACGGAAATTTCCGCAATTTTTTAAAAAAATTACTGAAATTTCTACAATTATTCATCAAAAAATAAAACACAATTATGTAATATTTTAATATAATTGAAAAAAATGTCTGTGATCATTCGTTGAATAATTGCATAACCTTATGCAGTTTTAGTAAGTAAATTCAAAGAGACCTAATTTACAATCATTTTTAAGGAGTTTTTGTGCATTAAGTTTGTTTTTATGGACCTAAGTCTATATTCATAATAAATTAGAAGATTTGTTCAATGATTTCCCACATACGAATTAATGTATATTTATTTTGGGAACCAAGTATCAATCAAAGTGGATTATTTAATTTTCTGCTAATGATTCCTATTACTATCGCAAACGGAGAGACTACATTAACCAAGTAGTTTGAGAGAATACAAATAACACAACAATCTATTTACATGCACTACAACAAAAACACTATATTACAACTTTAATTCTACAACGCTGGTAAAAGCACCGTTGTAATAAATGTTTTTTACAACTTTTTTCCAGAAAAGTTGTAATAAACTTATTTTTAACAACTGTGTTATTTTGACAGTTGTAATAAAAGCCTATCACAACTTTTATTTTTTGACCATTGTAATACATATATTTTAATATAATTAACAACTAATAATTAATATTTAACATTTATATTGGTTATTTATAATTAATAATTATTAATATTTAAAAATCAATTAGGAAGTTTACACATCTTATATTGAATATTTATAATTACTAATAATTATATTGGTCATTTATACATCTTATGATAATTGAACCTTCGAAATGAATGTTTAGATGACTTAACCAACGTGATCAAAATATGAAAAAAAAATAAAAATTGATAATTAATTCAAAATATGAAATTATTTCTATTAGTAATTAAAAAATAGTAATCAATAAATAAGTATTAACTGTTTAACTGACGATTGATGGTTAACAAATAATCATTAATAACTGATGTTGAATAAAGTTAGTTAATAAAAAGTGCTTAGAAGCTTTCCTTAGATTCAAAAATGTTTTTTCGCTAATAATTACAACGTTTCCTTGGATACAAATAATCAAAGCAGCTCACGCGTTCTCTAAATCGAAAATTTAGGCGGGCAAATGGAAAATGTAGGCGGGCCAACTCTCCAGTACTGCACCCAGACAACTCTAGAAAAATAGATATCTCCCCCACGATTTTTATTGTTTTCATTGTTCGAAGCTTTAGCCTTCAATGGCGACTTGATTTTCGCCCCCTCTTTCTGCGTCTCTACCGATTAATCAGTTCTTCATCCAACTTCCTTCTCCACTTTCGGTCCTTACTCCCTTTTTATCGTCGCCTCTTAACCATAATCCAGCTTTCGCTATCGAGGAAGTCAGCTTCGAACCCTAACCTTTACCCGATCCCTTTGCTTTCTTCAGATCCAGCCTTCAGATCTAGCTTTCTCCACTTCGCGGTGTACTCTTTCGTCTCTGGATTCTGACTAGAAGCAACGCATCGCCTCCGAATAGTACACAGCTCATCTTGAATTGGGAACCACAAACCATGTAATCTACTCAAACCATCTAGTTTTCGTCTTTCATCAAAATCGCAAATCTGGAAACCATAATCGCGAAGGGCTTTACAGGTACTACAAGCTTTATCTGTTTATCATATATTTTTACTGTTCATTCGTATGATTCTTGATTTTTTTAATAACATTGTTTAATCGGTGCTTCACTTATAAATAGCTATGAAAATGAAGTTGATAATTTAGGAAGGACCAAATAATAGTAATTCATTGTATTTTAGGTATGAAAGTTGTTTATGCGTATCATTAAGATAGTTGATTTCTCAACTTGGTATATACATGGATATTTTATATTTCCTGTAATAGTCCTGTATATTACAATATGAATAATTTCCTCTTCAAATTTTGTATGTTTATAGTTCTACATATATCTTTGTGTCTGTTTACTATAACAAGTACAGTGATTATGTTATTGTATAAATTAAATTAAATTTGTAGGAATTAAATACTTGCATAAGTAACTGTCTATAATATAAAAACCTTTCTATCATTACCTTGAAGCAAAAATTAATATTTGATAAGCATTTCTTTGCTTTTTGTCTTTGGATTACTATCACAAAATAGCGCATATATGTTTCGTGCTAAGGATGTTTCTTATGTTGAGGATTTACGCAGCATTGTTGGTTTTTTTTCCTTTTAAATTTTTTGTTGGTTTGAAAAAAAAAATGAAAAATATTTTCCTAGCTATGAATAAGACTTGTGATTTGGTCGTTTACTCTAGAATGAAAGACACGTCATATTCTTTCAAAACAAATACAACAGCTATAATACGCAAGTTATAATATTATACATACATCTTATAAAAAAATTGATTTTTTCAACACAAAAAAAATGAAATGTAAAATATATATGCATTTGGGCATCACTGTACTCATGAATGAATGCACAGAGTAATAAGGATATTTGACGATGAGCATGATGTTGAAATGGATGATCGATTGGGGATGCTGGAGCATAAAGACTCAGTGTATGTCGGTGTGTATGTATATTTATACGAAAGTGTGTATGTAACTGAGTGTACTGAGTGATCAGTTTGTAGTGAGGAATGTATGTATTGTTATGACTGTATTATGTAAAAGTGAGTTGTGCGATAGTGGATCAGAAAGTTGTACTAATTCAAATATTGAAATAAAATATTTAATTGATTATTTCAGTTCAGTGTAGTATCATTTTATTCAATATAAATATTTATTTTTATATGAAATGTAATGTATAACGAAAAAAAATCATATTGTTATATTTAATTGTAGTAGGAATCACTACAACAGTGAAAAAAATTGTAATATGTATTACTACAACAGTGCAAAAATGTTGTAATATGTATTTACTACAACGGTGGAAAACAGTTGTAAAATATACATTTCACAATGGTGTCGCAATGGTGTATAAAAGTTGTAAAAGATTTTAGTCTATTACAACTTCTTAATAGACGACGGTGGCTCCACCGTTGTAAAAAGTCTTTTACAACTGTTTTCCACCATTGTAATATGGTCAATTTGTTGTAGTGATGAAAACAAACAGTTAGCACAGGTCAGAAGACATGTTTACTGGCACATCTTTTTCGTAGTGTTCCATTTAATCCTATTCCACATCTTTGCCACTAGTTTATATGAATTTTTATCAGCTATCTTACGTTATTTGGTTTCTTTCACAAATTCCTAGTGACCTATGCTTATATTACTACACAATTATGTAGGAGAAAATTATATGCTTTATGCTCTTTCACTTTGAATGATTTTTCGATATTGGCATTCATTTTTAGGCATTGGACTATATGATGTCATATTTTTCATATATATGATTTCATGGACTTAATTTACATTCTTTCATGGGTCTATATCATATAAAAATCACTTTTGAGAGCTTCTCAACTCCTATCAATATAACAACTCCACTTAATGAGTTTTTTGTACAACCAATTGGTAATGCAGATGTTAGAGATTTGAATACATATGTGTACCTCTCACTCTCTTTTGTTCTCTATGGTTATATTATTCATCATTTTCTATTTCGACATTGTTACACTATAAGAGAATACAGCTATTCCAATGGCTGTGAGCCGTTCGAAGTCATTGGAATATAATCAACGAATTCTAACGATTTCCAACGGAACCAACGGAGCATTTCCAACGGTTGCACGCCGTTGGAGGCCGTTTCAAACAAATGACCAATAAGCCATTGGTAACCATTTCAAGCCGTTGGAAATCTGGCTGGATTTTTTTATAATAGCGAGTCTATTACCTTCCAGCTACTCCATTTCCAATCAATTCCACACATATATAACGCATATATATATATATATCAATAACAGTATAAACAACCAACATAAACCAAATAAACATCAATATAAACAAAATAGACCATCCAAACATCAAAAACCAACTCATCAACGTCACATGTCAAAAAAACAAGTATATACTACCAAAATATATCCAAAATATCATCCTTACCCTCTATATACCAACATCTACAACATCAAAACATAATCCTCACAATATCCAAGTCAATATATACATTAAGCAATCACAAACACCCAAAAACAAACCTCAAGCATCTTCGTTGTTTCCGGAAGCACCAGTTGATGAAGGAGAAGAACCATGATCCTGCATATCCTCCGCAAGCTTTTGATTTAGCTGCTCCATCTGTATAGCTTGCAGATGTTTATGCTCCTACAGCCGCTCAATCATTGTTCTAAGCTCCTTTATTTCTGCTTTGTCTTGGGCCTGTTGAGTTGCTCAAGCCTGCAAATAGAATGAATAACAAAAGGGTTATGTCAGCATATAAAATATTATAACACTATATATCTACATGCTAAATTGTTGTATATATGCAAAAGAGTTAATTACCATTAGGTTCCCGAAGCAATAACATTTACTTCGCTGCGCCGGATCCATAACAACATCAAATATGTTATCTTCCTCCTCCGGTGTCGACTCACCACGACCAGACACCTCAAGGGCATGATCCCATGCCTCCTGAAACCTTTCCTATAATGAAAAAAAAAAAACAATTTCAGTTGAGAAATAATAGAGTGTTATTTTTATCTTACATAGCTAGTAATTAATAAACTTATCGATGAAAATAATAGAATTTAAAATATGCATACATATGCAGTTATTGCTCTATCCTGATCACCCCACTGATATGTGATGTTGCCAGCCTCGTCTACTTGCTTGGATGCGTTAGTGTGAGCAAATACATCCATGCAGGACATGGGATGTCCACGAGATCGTTCTTGCAATAATTTGGATAATTCAAATTCATATAGCTAATTACTGAACTGATCAAAATACAAATGTAATAACTGATAAATATACCAAGTCCTCCCGGTGATGTTGGAAAGACTTGGATCCTCCATGATGAACTACTGGATTGCTGCTCCTGTATGCTGAGTTACTTGCTGATTCGCTTGCAAATTTACATTGAATAATTATTTAATAATCACCAAAAAAAATTAATGGAATTGTTGTAGATTTACCTTGAATTCATCAGTGTTCCAACAATCAACCCACTTTTTCCATATAGCCACGCTCATCCACTTTGGTTTCTTCCCTAATTTTTTTAATCTTTGGTTTTCTCTTCTTGTAGTTTTTAGCAACCTTTGAGTTCCAGTATCGCTGAACTAGGCTGATCTTAGACTCCTGCAAATCTATTTCGCCCTGTACAATAAGAAAATATTACTGATTATTTATTTTTACTTAAAATTTTGTAAAGCGGTATAAGCTTACTAGAAAATCTTGCCAAATGGACTCTCTCAAGGTTTCGGGGATCTTGCTCCACTTAGGTCAGAAATCGTTCATCCTAGCCATATACACATTCTTAGAAATGTTCAAAACCACTGACGATGGCTCCAACTCAAACACCCTGCGTTAAATGTAAAATTGAACTTTAGATAATTATAGATATATTATGTACAAAAAATTAAATTGCTATGCTTCTAATTTAATACTTACGCTTGATCGAGCTTAGGCTTCAAGTAAACGACTGGATGAGCTTATGGCTTGCCACTACTCTCAGAGATCTGTTGGGAAGAGCTAATATACCTGGCATATACATACATATACAATTCATAATAATTATGATATTATGAACCATTAAAAAACGTAATACATGATACACATGTGTCATGTTATGTATGTGTTGTGTATGTTAGTATACACTTGTTGTCATTAAAATTGTATAACTTGGATACATGCAATATTGATCAAAGATAAACATAATGTAAATAATTGTAAAAATTATCGGATATTACTTATTCCTCGTCATTTTCTGACTCAGACTCGGTTCCGTGTTCTATGTCGTTTTCCTCTACACTCTCAAATGTTTTGACTAATACATCTGTCTCATCATTTAAAGATCCAAATCAGTTTGTTGTCTGTAATTGCTATTTCAACATTTTCCTCCAGATCTGTTTGATAGGATTGTTCGTCTGGAATATTCTTTCAATCGAATGTAAATCTTGCCTTGGTTTTAAAAACCGCAGACCAATCTGCTTTATCCATTTTTAGAGATGGATAAGGGGCATAATATGCTTGTAGGGCTTGTTTTGCTAGCACAAAGGGTCGTACTTTTGATAACGCATGGTATGATTAATTTCTATAAGATTATAATTTGGATGCACATTAATATCAGAACTTTGAACATTGCTAAATCAGTTGCATCTAAAAAAATAAACATCCTCTATGGGTCCAGTAAAACATGTCAATTGCGAAATCTTGTTAACATGCCATAAAAATCATTTATATTATTTTTAGGATCATCACTGCCTTTAAAAAATACATCAGTATTGTTTGTTAATTTTTCAGCACGTATTCTTTGGTGTTGAATTTATATCCATTAACGAAAAATATTAGATGCGTTTTAATTTTTTTTCCAGTCTAAACGCCAAATGTTTTAGTCCTTCATCAAGCGCATGATTTATAGGAACGGAAACGTAGTTCCAAAACCAAGTACTGAAATCTTTGGTTAAATCGCCACTTGGATTTTGTGATTCATAAATACTGCAAACACAAACATGGTATATTATATTATTATTTATTTACATGTGCAGTATTAAATTTAACAAAACTTGTATTGTGATAATTACCTAACAAATGATGCAATTTCAGGACAATTAAGAAGAATATATGTGTGCTACATGGTAATATTTATCATCTAGCCATACTTCTACACATATTCCAACATGTCAGCCATGTTGTTTTAAAATAGATAACATTGCTTCAGAAGAAGAATCCTATTCAATGAACTCATCATTACGCATAACACTTTCAAATGATAAGTTTACATGATCATTGAAATAATGAGAGAAAAAGAAAGAAGCTTCTTCTTTGATATAAGATTTGCAAATAGAGCCTTCAACTCGAGCTTTTTTCTCACTTTTTTCTTTAAATGATTTATGTACATAATAAAAAATATTTTGGTTCAATATTAACTTTTATTTATAATTAAGTTAACATTTTCACACTCAGTATAATGAGATACCTTACGAATTGATACATCCATCCATATTGCACAGGACATGTAGACGTGCTTCATATGGAAGATAAACAGGTAAATGCTCTAGTACATTAAAGAAACCCGAAGAAAACATTTTCTCCAATTTGCAGAGTAGTATAGGGATTTCTTATTCAAGTTTAAGTAGATAGTCAACTTTTAACGTAGTTGAACAAAGCTTCTTGTAAAATAAACTAAGTTCTATTATTACCTTCCAAACTTTTACGGGTAACAGTTCTTTGAAAGTGACAGGTAACGAATTTCCCATTGTTACATGACAATCGTGGCTTTTTTTTCACTCAATCTTCCAGTATTATAGTCGACACATCTATGAAGATTAGAGTAAATTCCACGGGGAAATTATAATCCATCCATCCATTTTAATAGTACTTTAACTTGGTTGTTTTCTAGTTCATAGCATGCTTTGGTTTTTTTACTATCATTGGACTTCATATGAAACTCGGGAGATTGTATTTCCTCTATATCACGTCTAGATTTCAGATCGTCCTTAGTCTTGCCCTTAACATTCAAAACTATATTAAAAACATTATCAAATATGCTTTTCTCGTTATGCATCACGTCAATATTATGACGGATTAAGATATTTGTCCAATAAGGCAATTTCCAGAGTATACTTTGCACCAATTATTAACTATCGATTTACCTTGAATTTCTGTTTGTTGTCCAGTTTTGTGTATCTTTGGATAATCTTTTATAAGTTCATATATATCCTCTTTTTACTAAACTCGTTGTAGAGTCTCATGTCTATTATTAGTGAAGTTTTATTTGTCTCTTATAAAAGGATGATTAATATGAAGAAAACATTGATGACAATCAAACCATGAAATTTTCTTCTTATACGGTAAGGAAAATGCTCATGTTTCTTCTATGCAACAAGGACAAGCAAAATGATCAGCCGTACTCCAACCAAAAGCATTGCATATGCAGGAAAATTGCTAATAGTCCATAATAAAGAAGCGAACATCCAGAATTTTTTCCTTTTTGATAAATCGTATATTTCAACTCCTTCATACCATAACTTTTTTAACTCTTCAATTAACAGCTGTAAGTTAACATTAATTCCTTGTGTCGGATTATCAGGTCCATGGATGACAATAATGAGAAACATATATGGAGTTTTCATATACATCCACGGGGATAGATTGTAAGGTGCGATTATTGTAGGCTAAGATGAATATTTAGAACCAAACTGAGAAAACGGTGAGAAACCATCTATATATAAACCTAGTCTAACGTTGCGGCCATGTACCGTGAAGTCAAGATATTTTCAAAATATTTCCATACTTCTCCATCGGATGAGTGTGTCAACGTATCTTTTTGAGGTGTTCTCATGCTGTGTCATCTCATATGATGGGCTATTACAGATGATGCATATAACCTTTGAAGTCTAGGGTTGATGGGTAAATAATGCATACTTTTTTTGGAACTTCTTTTCCCTTATTTTTCCTTGGTTTGTATCTTTTTTGATTACATGTTTTACAGTTTCTAAGATTGATGTCTTCTTTCCAATACAACATGAAACTATTTAAACATGTATATATTTTTGATACGACAAACCGAAGGATGACATAAATTTTTTCACTTTATTATAATGTTCGCACATTAAATTATCGGTTGGTATATGATGCTTAGTAGTTTGAGCAACAGCCGTAAATTCAGCTTCCGTAAGGTTATATTTTGATTTCATTACAATGTATTGTGCAGTTACCGACAATTGAATGTCACTTGTACGTCCATTCCAAAGGTCTTTTTAGCATGATCCAATAAATCACATATTTTTTTGGCTGCAATATTTAGTTTCTCTTCGATGATAACATTGTCGTTATCAATTTCAATAGTATGAAACATCGATCGTGGTGCATCTTCGACCATATGGTCTATGAGTTTCGTACTAACTTCATCACTAGTGACCTCCACAGACTGTTCTTGATTAGGGTATACAATTTCTCCATGATGATCCGACAACAAATAATTGGGTACAAAATCATATTGGCACAAATGAACCTCAACCATTTTCGGTATTAAATGGTTCAACAATTTACACCTACTACATGGACAAAGAATTTCTTTATTGTTTCCAATATTACATAAAGCAAATTTGATGATCATTTGTACCACATTTAGAAAATTTTCACTTATTAAGCCACTAATTTCCGTTCTTTGATACATCCAGCTCTGATCAATAAAATAATTGACCATTTTTACTACTTTAAAACCTATGATGAAGTAAAAAAAATTATTAATCGTTCACTTTATATTTTGTTTAAATTTTAATTAATGATTTAGTAAGCATATACTAAATTGTATATTTTTTTACAAACTTTATTATAAATAAAAGTCTACTGGTTCATTGACACTTATGTGTCTTCTGTAATGGTCGTTCATCCTACTTTCCATTACAAACACAATAGTAATTACATTCCGTAAATCATATCATTTTAAACGATTTCACAAAATTTCGGCAGCATTTCCCCTGTGTTTCTTGTATCCTACACAAATACGTGTACACAAGGAACGTAAAGGAAATGCCGTTGAAATTTTGTGAACCGTTTAAAGTGATATGACTTACAAAACATAATTATTTTATAGTATCTGTAACCTGTCCTATACAGGGACAAGTCCAACAAATGCTATATCAAATGAATAGGGATGTCCGTTTTGTAGCAAATACGAATATACATATAACGATCATATACAACACTTGTCAGACGACGCCAAATAATATCTAAGAGTTTAAATATTTGTTTATATTAAATTTAAAAATATAGTTTTTTTATATTTTACCGTGTTATTACATATGTACTAAATTATATTTTGTTACAATTTATTGAATTCTAACTACGACGGTTCCTACGAGAATCATTTGAAGTCATCCAAAACTTATTATACACCAAATCAATTCGCGAGTTAGCATAAGCACAAAACTCATGTTCGCGCAAATTATCCAAAACCATGATCAATCCTTACATGATATATACTTCATGTTTTCATAAATTATGCTATTTGCAAACCCTATCACACACCTTCATCCAACACTAACCAAATGAACCAAAACAAAAAAATATACTAAATTAGAAGGTTTCGCAATTGGTAGTAATTTGATCATTATGGTGATAATAATGGCAACTAGGAGGTAACATGACATAATAAATATATCCTAACGATTAGGAATCAATCATAATCTAAATTAGGCCTTAAATAAAAAAACCTAAATAATAGGTTTAGAGAAATTACCTGATTTGTCAAGCTTGGAGGGTTAGTAGGGGCTGCAACACTTCATAGGTGGCGTCGGAGGTTGTTGTGTTGGTGGTTGGAGTGGTGGCAGCGTTGGAGGAGGTGGAGAAATAGGGATTTGAGGGGGGAGGGGTTAGGGAAGATAATGTGCTGAAGCTCGCAGGTTCTGTAAATTATCCAGAAAATTTCCAACGGCTTCTAACAGCCGCAAACGACATGTATTTCAATGGTTTCCAACAACTTGTTTAAAATCAACGAGCCGTTGGACATCCTTGGATGAACCATTGACGGCCGTTGGAATATGGGCATTGGAATACACTATAGCTCTAGTAGTATTATAGATCAAATAGGCCTAATTTATCATTCTTATGATACTTAGTTATCGATTTATAATTTATAACATTTTGTATATAATATAAGTACTGTAATGTTTAAAAGAACCCCTGTTAAGTAGAGTTAAACTGACACATAATATTGTGGTATATAAAAGAAAATATCACTTTCTATAAGTCGGTTTCGTATATGTTTAGCATAATTAAGTAGTTATGTATATCTTTTTGAACATTTTGGAGTTCTTATTCATGATTTTTACGCAAATTTTGATGCAGACAACCTTCCTTCCTCAAATATTGATAAAATCATTGAAGGAAAGAGACATCTAGAGCTTCAATATGAAAAATATATAGATCCAATGTTTACACTGTTATAGGAAAAAAGTGGTGGTAACAAAAAGGGAAATTATTACATAAATACTTTCTAAAATTGGCAGTTAATATATTAAAAATAAATTCACTTGTTTCCATGTACAAAGGTTCACTACCGTAATTGTTTGAGTTATATATGTTTTAGAACTAATCGGACAAGTAATACTTAGAATGTATGATGTATTATAATGTGAAATAGTAAGGACATGTTATCCAAATAATTTATAATGAAGATGAGCTATGTACAATAGTTCGGTAAATCAACCGATGATTTATTAGTATAATTGCAAATATAAACTTGTGTACATTTTTTATTTTGTTTGTTATGTGGATAAAGGTCATAAATTATTCTTCTTGGCATTGTTTCTAAAAGGCTAGCATTACTAGTTTAATAAAGAAATGAAAAATAACTAACGCGTATGATTAGCACATCGTAGGTCGAGAAAGTTCAATAATATGATAATATCAGTAAGTAAAAGAAAGTATGTTATTTTTTACACTATACACTATATTAATAGCGTGTTTCTCCTAATTTGGTGGAAACAAAATGTAACACCCCACACCCGCTATAGTCACTCACTAAGGGAATGCCATAGCATCGGTGGAGTATTTTTAGTGAGTATAGAACAGTAAAATTACAACAAGACAGATATAATGTAATACTTGAAAATTTTAAAACATCATCTCATAGCAGCGGAAAGTAAAACATGTTTGGTTACATCATAAAACCATAACAAGAGTCAAGTACAAAATATCCATCCTGAATAAAATAAGTACATAATCCCACTACTCATAACAAATAGCCATAACAGAAAAGATAAGATAAGCTGAGCTCTACATCTACGGTCCAAGCTCCAAAAGATAGATAAAGCAAACTGATCAAAGCCCACTAGCACTAGGCCCAACCTGAGGACCTGAAGGAAAAAGATAAAAACAACGGGGGTCAGACATAAGCCTGAGTGAACCCTATCTCCTTAATAATACAATTATTAAAGTAATTAGGGTATGATATGAACTCGGTATGGTATCTTTGGGGATAATGACTACACTAAGTTGCCCACGAACACAGGACGAACTAAGATAACCGTAAAGACGCATCTACCCACCCAAGGATAATTACTAACTGCACCACACCAGTCATTCCTACTTAAAGGTTGATCCCTTCTAAGGACTTAGAAAATTTCCCCAGTAGTCTCGTGTACCCCTAGCCACTACATAGGTGCCGTCTGCCCCTATCTCCACTAGGTGTACTTAGTAATTCTTACCCAGTAGTTTCGTGTACCCCTACATAGGTGCCGTCTGCCACTATCTTTATTAGGTGTACCCACTACTCCCCATCGATCGGCTCCCTACCGTAGATACCCGTGCTGGTCCCACAGTGGGGTGTATCACTCCCCTAAAGTGGCTACCCAATACTATCAACGGTGCACGGCTTTATATCTACACGATGCAACAACGACTTATCTACCAGCCCGGGCCCACACACGCATATGAAACCCGTTGGACTTGCGTTGCCACCGCTAACCCGTTTTGGCCTCTTATAATCAAGCCCAATATGCGTGTCCCGTCACTCGACATGGGTCGAGCCCACAAAGATACGTTTGGGATATTGGTTGAAATGGGCCCCCACAAGCTACCCACCTAAGCTTGTCATATATCTAGTGTATCCCACTTAACCCTTTAATCATGTTTAATTACATGTTTCCACTTGGTTAAGTATTCTAATCGTATTTTCTATTGCCACCCAAGGCAACCCACTAGATTCCACATGCCACCCAGGGCAACCACAAAATTTCCACATGCCACCCAAGGCACCCACTTAACCCCTCATGTCCCACTACATGCTAATATGGTTAAGTGTTTCTTAATTAATTAAGACCGTGATCTCCTATAAAGACCTCCCACATTAGACTGGCTGTTATGACCGCCTGGTTAAGCCGGTAGAGTCCGGGCAGTCTTACGTCATAACAGAGCCTAACCTCGTGTCTTTACTTTAATCACGTATTTAATTTATGGCTAAGACCTCTCACATTGGGCTGACATTTGTAGCAACTGGTTAAGCCGGTCGGGTCCGGGCAGTTTTACACTACAAATGAGTCCAACCTCGTGTCTTAGTCGATTAATTACACCTAATTAATCACCCCCATATTAATTATCCCTAATTAATATCAAGTTTTCCATAACATGGGTAGACCTAACTCAATAGGTAAATTCCCATGGGGTAGACCTAACTCAATAGGTAAATTCCCACTTATGGTAATTTATTTTTATGGTATGCTTAATCATACCCATTTCAACATACTTTTAATTAACATATTAATTAACCCCATCGTTCCCCACGTAAATCGTCATTATGACATAACATAATAAAGGGAAGATTTACCACACATAACATGGGTTTAGCATATAACTTTATCATGGGTTAAGAGGATGTCAACTTGCATATATGAGCATGTATTAACCCAACTATATTCAACCCAAACTTGCATATTATCAAACATGTGTCTTACATAACATGTTGCATATGAACTTACATATCATCAAACATGTGATTTGCATAACATGTAGAACTTGCATTTTAGCATATACTTAACTTGCATAAGCACTCACATACTTGCATAAGCATTCATATACTTGCATAAGCTTGCATATCATGTTAAACTTGCATTTCAACATATACATAACTTGCATAAACATTCACATACTTGCATAGGCTTGCATATTATGTTAAACTTGCATTTCAACATATACATAACTTGCATAAACATTCACATACTTGCATAGGCTTGCATATTATGTTAAACTTGCATTTCAACATATACATAACTTGCATAAACATTCACATACTTGCATAGGCTTGCATATTATGTTAAACTTGCATTTCAACATATACATAACTTGCATAAACATTCATATACTTGCATAAGATGTTAAACATGCATATAAGCATATACATGACTTGCATAAGTACTCACATACTTGCATAACATGTTTGCATAATGGATCCATATTCACTTAGTGTTTTGCATCATAAACATCATGAAACAACTTGCATAAAAATATCATGATTACATATTATGAAACTTGCATGACATAAGGCATATAACTTGCAAAACACATAATATTCACTACATCAAGCTTGCATAAATATATGGATCCACAAACATAGCCATACTTTATCACATCTTATCATAATCAATTCAATAATTGATTATTAAGGGGATAGAAGCTCACCAAAACAAGATTAGCAAGTTAAATGAAGCAAATCCCAATGATTAAGTAGAAGAAGATGTAGATTAGCTTGCAAACCCTCTTAGGATTTTTAGTGGAGGCTCTCCAATTTTCTAAGTGGTGGCATAATGGCCTTAGATCTATTTTTGGTAAGGATAAGGGGGGTATTAGGGTGTATATATAGATTAGTTAGATGTTTTAGGACCATAGGATATACCCTAGAACCAATCCTAGCCTTTAAAGCATGTCTTGGGGAAGAAGTCAAGTGTAGGAACCATTTAGGGCCCAAAAAAAACAGCCCAAAACTCATCCCGGGCCTCAAAACATGAGCAGTTTTCGTTTTTGATTTTTCGTGAAACTTTGACGGGCCATAACTTGGTCATACGGACTCCGATTTACGAAAACTCGGACTCTATTTCGCGTATTTTTCCGAGACGAACGCAATGGCACAGCCCGTTTCCCCTGATTCAGAATATTAAATTTAATTCTGCTCTGATTTATGTTATAACAAGTTATTTAACATACGGGGTGTTACATTCTCCCCTACTTAAAGGATTTCGTCCCCGAAATCTCTAAGTCAAGAAGAACGTATCCTACCAACCAAACAACCATCTACTCAACCATCAAACACTGGCATCCATTGTCCTTAAACAGTTTCTAATGATGTATGAGCATATGCAAAAAGTGTGTGTATATGTTCCCTATCTAATGTATGAACATATGCAAACCATGATAGTGCCATGCATCCATTATGTATGCGAGCGAACCCTATCGACACATACAATATCTACATGAGTGCACAATCATTCACCAAAATGCATCATCCATGTGATAACACAACCATTATACATCCATAAATATATCTTCCTACACACAATTTTATGCAATATGCAATATGAAGTGACTGAGCCGATCTAGTGCCTAGAGTGTGTGTATATGCATCCACGAGCAACCACTAGCAAACACTTGCATCCACTTGCATCCATCAACCATAACATGTCTCAAACACATGTTTCAACCATAGGTTTACCCTATCTAAAGGTCAAAGGTACTAACGAGAGGACATACCAAAGATAAGATAAGTACTAGTCAAGCGATAAAGGAGAAAGTAAGGACATACCCTAAAAAAGAAATGGGTATAATGAACGCATCTTTGCTTCCGTCTCCCAAGTCGCGTTACTCTCATCTTCTCCCCATTGCACTTTGACTAGCTGAACCTCTCTGTTTCTCAACTTCCTAGTCTCTGACCCAAGGATGCGAGTAGGAGCTCGTCGAATAGTCGCATCACGCTCTACCTCCATATCCCTAAGCAAGCTTGGCTCTACCACCTCTGCGGTCTCATGCAAGCATTTCCTCAAATGGGACACATGGAATACATCATGAACACCACTAAGTCTGTCAGGCAACTCCACCCTATATGCCATCCGTCCAATCCTTTCCTTAATAGGAAACGGCCCAACAAACCTTGGTGCTAACTTCCCAACGGATCCGAAGCGAACAACATTTCTCAACGGAGATACCTTAACAAAAACCCTATCCCCAACCTCAAACTCAAGATCCGTCCTTCTCTTGTCCGCATAAGATTTTTGCCTATCCTGCGCTGCTTTCATCCTTCTTCGAATCAAGTCAATCTTCTCAGAAGTCTCCCTAACCATATCCGGCCCAAGCAAGATCTTGTCCGTAGATTCCCACCAACATGTAGGTGATCGACAAGGCCTTCCATAGAGAGCTTCGAAAGGAGCCATACCAATACTGGACTGAAAGCTGTTATTATATGCGAACTCCACCAATGGAAGATGCTCTTCCCATGTACCTCCAAAATCTAAGATACAAAGCCTCAAAAGGTCTTCTAGAACATGATTCACCCTCTCAGTCTGGCCATCTGTCTGAGGATGATATGCGGTGCTCAGACACAATTGAGTCCCTACTGCTTCTTGCAAACTTCTCCAGAACTCGCTAGTGAAGATAGGATCTCGATCACTAACTATGCTAGAGGGTACCCCATGCAATCGAACTATCTCTCGAAGATATACAGAAGCTAGCCATGGAGCGGTCCTCTTGCTCTTCACAGGTATGAAATGGGCGCTCTTAGTAAGTCTATCTACCACCACCCAAATTCCTGTATTACCCTTCCTCGACCTGGGCAACCCGTCAATAAAATCCATCGAGACGCTATCCCACTTCCATTGCGGAACCTCCAATGGGTGAAGCAACCCACCTGGTTTCTTTTGCTCCGCCTTTACTTGTTGGCACACCAAGCATCGAGCGACATACTCGGCCACATCTTTCTTCATACCGGCCCAGAAGAAAACCCTCTTCATGTCTCGGTACATCTTGTCCCCACCGGGATGAATGGTCATCCTAGAACGGTGTGCGTCATCAAGAATAGCCTTCCTCAAACCCTCGTCTTGCGGTACACAAAGTCTACCGTCTCTGCGCAAGCACCCCCTATCGTCTAGGGTGTACCTACTCAAATGGCTGGACGACTCCCCCCTTATGAGCTTTTCTACTAACTCAACCAACTGTGGGTCGCCCCTCTGTGCTTCTCCAACCCGCCCCAAAAGAGTAGGTCTAACTTCCAAAGAAGCTAGCAAACCGGGTACATAGTCAGTGGAAGGTCTGAAATCAAACATCGAGATAAATTCCAAGCTTCGTCGTTCCAAGAACAATGGACTCAAGGACAACCTCTTCCTGCTCAAGGCGTCCGCCACCACGTTACCCTTGCCAGGGGTATACGCTATCTCGAAATCATAGGATGCTAAGAACTCCATCCACCTTTGCTGTCTTAAATTTAAATCCTTCTGAGAGAATAAGTACTTCAATGATTTATGGTCAGTGAACAACTCGAATCTCTCACCAAGAAGATAATGACGCCAAATCTTAAGCGCAAAAACGATAGCGGCCAACTCTAGGTCATGGACAGGGTAATTTTTCTCATGCGCCCTCAACTGCCTCCCACCATAGGCTATTACCCTTCCCTCTTGCATCAAGACTGCGCCTAGTCCTGTCCCACAAGCATCAGTATAAACAACAAACGGCTTACTCCCATCTGGCAGCACTAAAACTGGAGCAGTGGTTAAAGCTCTCTTTAACCGTCGGAATGCATCCTCACAATCCACATCCCATGTGAAAACCTGATTCTTCTTTGTCAAGCGAGTTAATGGGGCTGATATCTTCGCGAAGTCTTTAATAAACTTCCTATAATAACCCGCCAACCCCAAGAAACTTCTTACTTCGGTAGCATTCTTCGGAACCTTCCAATCCTGAATTGATACTACCTTCGCGGGATCCACAGCTATCCCTTCCTTGGAGACCACATGCCCCAAGAACCGCACTTCGCTCCTCCAGAAGTGACATTTAGAGAATTTAGCCTTAAGGCTATGTGCTCGAAGAGTCTTCAACACTTCCCCAAGATGTAGGGCATGCTCTTCTTCACTCTTAGAAAATACTAAGATATCATCCACAAAGACCACCACGAATTTATTAAGGAACTCCCTGAACACCCTACTCATCAAATCAACAAAGTATGCAGGGGCGTTCGTCAACCCAAATGGCATCACTAGCCACTCATAGAAACCATCCGGAGTCCTAAAGGCAGTCTTGTCTATGCTATCCTCAGCCACCCTTAACTGATGAAACCCCGTGGCCAAGTCCAACTGAGAAAATACTGAAGCGCCAACCAACTGATCGAAAAGATCATCTATCCTCGGCAATGGGTGTCTATTCTTCTTTGTGAGCTTGTTGAGTTCTCTATAGTCTACACAAAGTCTGAGGGACCCATCCGCCTTCGTAGCAAATACTACTGGAGCACCCCACTCCGATATGCTTCGTCTTATGAACCCCTTCTCAAGCAACTCCCCTATTTGCTTATGGAGTTCCCTCCTCTCACGAGGAGCCATGTGGCGCACTGGTAAAGATACCGGTTTAGCATTATCCACCAAATATATTCGGAAGTCAATCTCCCGCTTCGGAGGTAAGCCCTTCACCTCCTCAAACACATCCGGATATTCCCGGACCACTCTAATAGATTGCAAACTCTCGACCGAAGCGTCAAGCGATTCAAGATAACTTAGCATAACAGAGTCCATGGGATTACAAGAAATCTCGAGAGTGTTACCCAAGCGGGTCATCAGCCTAACAACTCTCCTTTCGCAATCAAGAACGGCACCATTACTGGATAACCAGTCCATGCCCAAAATCAACCCATAGCCCGTGAAGCCCAATACAAAAGCATCACATCTAAACTCAATGCTAAGTATAGAAATCTTCAAACCCAAACATATCATGGACAAATAAGTGGAGCCCCCAATTGGGTTTGAAACAACCAAGGGATCATCTACCAGACTGGTGTCTAAGTGCAGTAACTCAACTAATGATGATGAAATAAACGAATGCGATGCGCCTGAATCAAACAATGTACGGACAGGATGGTCAAATAGAAAAACCAGACTTTCAACGGAAATAGTTCTACCTCTCTCCTGAATCGGTGGAACCGCGAGAGCCTGTACTTGCCCCCTAGCCTGACCCGGTGCCATAAGAGCTTGCACCTGTCCTCCTGAGGTAGATCCCGTCCTTTGCCCCTTCTTAGGGCAATCCTTCACTAAGTGCCCTGCTTCGCCACAGTGGAAGCAGCCGGTCTTCTTCTTCTTGCGACAATCCTTGCTTAGGTGGCCAGGTGTCCCACAATTGAAACACTTCTTCTTCTTGCCCTTGCCACCGTTGCCTTTCCCACCTTTGCTTTGCTGTTGTTGAGGTCTCTTTTGATCTCCCTTCTTCTCGGGTGCCTTATTAGCATTAGGACCCTTCTCTTCCTCATACATGAGTGCCATGTCAACTAGCTTCTCAAAGGTGGCCCCCATAGGGATGTGAGTCATAGCCAACCCATGCATAGGCTCATTCAAGCCTTTCACGAACCTCAAAGCCTTCTTCTCCGGTGTATTCACCATATCTAGGCCAAACCTTGCCAATTGATTAAACTTATTGACATATTCCTTCACCGAAAGATTCCCTTGCTTCAGAGTCAAGAATCTTTCCATATACAAGTTTTCCTCCGCCCTTGAGAGAAACTTTGCCACAAATCTTTGCCTAAAATCCGTCCAAGAGTCAACGGGGCGTTCTCCATTAGTGACCTCCCACCAGAATGAGGCCTCCCCCTTCATTAACCAAGCAGCCAACTTGACTTTCTTCCCTTCTTCCATCTCAAAGATATCTATCAACTCTTCCACCTCTTTAAGCCAATCTCTAGCCTCCACAAAGGTTTCAGATCCTTGAAAAGGTTTCCCTCCCATAGCTTTAAATTCCTTGCAAGTCTTAGCAAAAGTATCCGTGCGAGAAGGAGGGGGAGGAGGAAGATCGGGTGCTATGGTTGGTGGAGGAGCATTTGCTGGACCCGTAGTGGTGGCCCTAGCCTCCATCAATCTCCTATACCATACTGGTACCGTCACACCCTCTGGAAGATTAAGATTCTCGGTCATGCTGAAACGAAAAAGGAAAGATTCAAAACGGAGAATTCGAAGGATATAGATATGGCTATTGGGGATTATGCTTTTCTTTCAAAAACTCTTCTCTTAAAAGACATGTTTTTGAAAATATCTTTTCCAAAAGATGTTTTTTTAGAAAAATAGTTTTCTAAATTTTTTTTCTGTTCCGGTAACCTTAGCTCTGATACCACGTGTAACACCCCACACCCGCTATAGTCACTCACTAAGGGAATGCCATAGCATCGGTGGAGTATTTTTAGTGAGTATAGAACAGTAAAATTACAACAAGACAGATATAATGTAATACTTGAAAATTTTAAAACATCATCTCATAGCAGCGGAAAGTAAAACATGTTTGGTTACATCATAAAACCATAACAAGAGTCAAGTACAAAATATCCATCCTGAATAAAATAAGTACATAATCCCACTACTCATAACAAATAGCCATAACAGAAAAGATAAGATAAGCTGAGCTCTACATCTACGGTCCAAGCTCCAAAAGATAGATAAAGCAAACTGATCAAAGCCCACTAGCACTAGGCCCAACCTGAGGACCTGAAGGAAAAAGATAAAAACAACGGGGGTCAGACATAAGCCTGAGTGAACCCTATCTCCTTAATAATACAATTATTAAAGTAATTAGGGTATGATATGAACTCGGTATGGTATCTTTGGGGATAATGACTACACTAAGTTGCCCACGAACACAGGACGAACTAAGATAACCGTAAAGACGCATCTACCCACACAAGGATAATTACTAACTGCACCACACCAGTCATTCCTACTTAAAGGTTGATCCCTTCTAAGGACTTAGAAAATTTCCCCAGTAGTCTCGTGTACCCCTAGCCACTACATAGGTGCCGTCTGCCCCTATCTCCACTAGGTGTACTTAGTAATTCTTACCCAGTAGTTTCGTGTACCCCTACATAGGTGCCGTCTGCCACTATCTTTATTAGGTGTACCCACTACTCCCCATCGATCGGCTCCCTACCGTAGATACCCGTGCTGGTCCCACAGTGGGGTGTATCACTCCCCTAAAAAGGCTACCCAATACTATCAACGGTGCACGGCTTTATATCTACACGATGCAACAACGACTTATCTACCAGCCCGGGCCCACACACGCATATGAAACCCGTTGGACTTGCGTTGCCACCGCTAACCCGTTTTGGCCTCTTATAATCAAGCCCAATATGCGTGTCCCGTCACTCGACATGGGTCGAGCCCACAAAGATACGTTTGGGATATTGGTTGAAATGGGCCCCCACAAGCTACCCACCTAAGCTTGTCATATATCTAGTGTATCCCACTTAACCCTTTAATCATGTTTAATTACATGTTTCCACTTGGTTAAGTATTCTAATCGTATTTTCTATTGCCACCCAAGGCAACCCACTAGATTCCACATGCCACCCAGGGCAACCACAAAATTTCCACATGCCACCCAAGGCACCCACTTAACCCCTCATGTCCCACTACATGCTAATATGGTTAAGTGTTTCTTAATTAATTAAGACCGTGATCTCCTATAAAGACCTCCCACATTAGACTGGCTGTTATGACCGCCTGGTTAAGCCGGTAGAGTCCGGGCAGTCTTACGTCATAACAGAGCCTAACCTCGTGTCTTTACTTTAATCACGTATTTAATTTATGGCTAAGACCTCTCACATTGGGCTGACATTTGTAGCAACTGGTTAAGCCGGTCGGGTCCGGGCAGTTTTACACTACAAATGAGTCCAACCTCGTGTCTTAGTCGATTAATTACACCTAATTAATCACCCCCATATTAATTATCCCTAATTAATATCAAGTTTTCCATAACATGGGTAGACCTAACTCAATAGGTAAATTCCCATGGGGTAGACCTAACTCAATAGGTAAATTCCCACTTATGGTAATTTATTTTTATGGTATGCTTAATCATACCCATTTCAACATACTTTTAATTAACATATTAATTAACCCCATCGTTCCCCACGTAAATCGTCATTATGACATAACATAATAAAGGGAAGATTTACCACACATAACATGGGTTTAGCATATAACTTTATCATGGGTTAAGAGGATGTCAACTTGCATATATGAGCATGTATTAACCCAACTATATTCAACCCAAACTTGCATATTATCAAACATGTGTCTTACATAACATGTTGCATATGAACTTACATATCATCAAACATGTGATTTGCATAACATGTAGAACTTGCATTTTAGCATATACTTAACTTGCATAAGCACTCACATACTTGCATAAGCATTCATATACTTGCATAAGCTTGCATATCATGTTAAACTTGCATTTCAACATATACATAACTTGCATAAACATTCACATACTTGCATAGGCTTGCATATTATGTTAAACTTGCATTTCAACATATACATAACTTGCATAAACATTCACATACTTGCATAGGCTTGCATATTATGTTAAACTTGCATTTCAACATATACATAACTTGCATAAACATTCACATACTTGCATAGGCTTGCATATTATGTTAAACTTGCATTTCAACATATACATAACTTGCATAAACATTCATATACTTGCATAAGATGTTAAACATGCATATAAGCATATACATGACTTGCATAAGTACTCACATACTTGCATAACATGTTTGCATAATGGATCCATATTCACTTAGTGTTTTGCATCATAAACATCATGAAACAACTTGCATAAAAATATCATGATTACATATTATGAAACTTGCATGACATAAGGCATATAACTTGCAAAACACATAATATTCACTACATCAAGCTTGCATAAATATATGGATCCACAAACATAGCCATACTTTATCACATCTTATCATAATCAATTCAATAATTGATTATTAAGGGGATAGAAGCTCACCAAAACAAGATTAGCAAGTTAAATGAAGCAAATCCCAATGATTAAGTAGAAGAAGATGTAGATTAGCTTGCAAACCCTCTTAGGATTTTTAGTGGAGGCTCTCCAATTTTCTAAGTGGTGGCATAATGGCCTTAGATCTATTTTTGGTAAGGATAAGGGGGGTATTAGGGTGTATATATAGATTAGTTAGATGTTTTAGGACCATAGGATATACCCTAGAACCAATCCTAGCCTTTAAAGCATGTCTTGGGGAAGAAGTCAAGTGTAGGAACCATTTAGGGCCCAAAAAAAACAGCCCAAAACTCATCCCGGGCCTCAAAACATGAGCAGTTTTCGTTTTTGATTTTTCGTGAAACTTTGACGGGCCATAACTTGGTCATACGGACTCCGATTTACGAAAACTCGGACTCTATTTCGCGTATTTTTCCGAGACGAACGCAATGGCACAGCCCGTTTCCCCTGATTCAGAATATTAAATTTAATTCTGCTCTGATTTATGTTATAACAAGTTATTTAACATACGGGGTGTTACACAAAATTACTTACTGAAAACATTTACACCATATGATGCCTATTTTCCAACTTAAATAGTCAGTGAATATGCATATATACCTCCCACATTTTTGAATTAGTCTACAACTTTGCAACTCACCATATATACTGAATTAATCTACAAAGCTGTTACGTAAATAGTCCAATTTTAAACTAGTCACAAACATAGCTTTGTTTTGACCATTTCAACGTTAAGTTAATTTTTTGTATATAGACTCTGTTTCAATGGCGCAAATGTGAAAGAGAAAAAAAAATAGTACTAGCATCATTTCAAATAGTAGTAATTGAACTTATATTGACTCCTTTTGAAATGGATCCAATGTGAAAAATAAATGATGCTACTGTATTTTGGAAAACTCAATGTTGAGTTGGATAAAACAAAATTATGTTTTCAGTAGTTTTGAAATAGGTCTAAAAGTGTAATAAATTTACAAAATAAAGCCAAATTGAAAAATAATTCAATTAGCTTTTACTAGCCTTCATTTTATTTTTGCATTTTCCAATAGAAAGGGTTCAGAATTCTATTATTTTGCAAGTCCTTCCAAGTGATATATTAGAAGACAACATATACATAGTTATTCCCATATTTTTGAATTCCCTAAAGGTTTATTGAGGGAACATAAATAAATTAGCTATACCTAGTGAAGGGAAAACCCCACTTTTTATTGTTCACTATTTTACATTCCAAAATATACCGCTCTTTTTTTTCTTCATTACTCTCATAATTGCAAAAAAAAAATAGACCCAACCACTCTTCATTTATCTCTCATCGAAACATGTTTGCAATGTTAGAATTTAAATATAAGCATTATAACTATGATGAACCGCCCTGTTGGCCAGTTGGAACCGAAGGTTTAATCGACTTAAACCGATCAACAAGACGTATCGCCTGGAGTTTTAACTAATAAGAACTAAATAAAATAATGTTTTCATCATCATTGCAGTAACTTTTACATTAGAATATAGCTTACATCAGAGTACATTAATAAATACAATGCATAACGGAAATAACTATATCAGAGTGCATCATGTATACAGTGGAAGAAATAAAATGCTCTGGACATAGCTTTAGCTTCAATCACTAGTACAAAACTTGTTTGTTGCATCACTTCATTTGAATTTGTTGTATAAACAATAGGTGCAAATGGTACAATTTGCATTTGTTCCTAACTAAAAACAAACGCAAATAAGGGAAAGCAAATATTACTTCAACCATTGCATCAGTTGTTGTTTACAAACGGACGCGGTAGGGTGGGAATGAAAATTTAGTATAGTTATTTGCATCTGTTTATTGTATAATCAGACGCAAATAAGCAATAGAATAAATTATTTGTGTCTGCCCTATTAAAATAAGATGCAAATACTGTTCTGTTCAAATTCTCGACCGAATAAAATAAAAAAACCACTAAAGCATGCACGTCTTGGAGGGAAAACGAAAACATTTGCGCGCTCTTCTAAAACAGTAGGGAATTTTTTTACTGTTCCCTCCTATTAAGAGAAAAAAATGGTGACCTCATCTGAGTCAATATCAATCTCAGATCAAGGAAGCTTCTTTCTTCGATTGATCTGCGCATCTGGCAGATCTACGTTCTTCTCTAAAACATTAAAAGCAGAGGAGGATCTCGACTAAAGGTATTACTTAATCCCCCAATTTAGAATCTTAATCTGAGTTTCCAGGTTTAATTTCCAATAAGCAGGTTAGTATTAATAAAAAAATTCTGCTGCGAACGAAGGCTTGGATTGAGGTTATTACAAAAAATAAATATCATCAAAAATCGGTCTAACTTAAATACTTTGAGCCCTTGATTAAGGATAGTCTTAAAGTGGTAGTTATAGATGATAACCTGATTAATAAGGCTCGATAAAGATGGAGTAATTCAATTGCTTTTTATAACTAAGCCTTATTATCGATTTCTAAAAGAGTATATTGATAGAAACTGGAATTTACATGGAAAACATCAACTATACTCTAGGGAAAATGGTGTCTTTATTATCAAATGTGAGTGTTCAGAGGACTATGAAAGAATTTTGACCTCAGTCCCCTCCTTTTACGATAAAAGATTAATTTTTTAAGAAAAAATGGAATCCAGGTATGAGTCTGTCTCGTGAATGTCTACATGCAATACCCATACAGATTCTTCCCGGCCTAGATCTGGATTTTTGGTCTGTGGAGGCTATTAGTAGAATTGTATCCACTTTAGGTCGTCCTATTAGGTTAGACAATTTCATAGAGGAGGTGGTTCGTACACTTTTTGCTAGAGTATTAGTAGAAGTCGATTTAAATTGTAAATTCCCTGATGTTATTCCAATTCAGTGCAGTAATGGTAAGATAATATGGCAAAAAGTTGATTATGAATGGGTACCGGTAACTTGTTATATTTGTTAAATATTCGGTCAGTGAGGAAATGAATGTGTTGTCTAAAGGTGTTGGATTGCATGAGAGTTTTAATGGAGAAAATAAAGGCAAATATTGTATTGTTCTTTCAGAGACTAACGATGGCATGCAGATTATAAGTGAGGATTGTAATGGGTCAATAAAAATTGATGGAGTATCTGCTGGTATTAGTAACGTTGTTAGCCTGGTTGCTAGAAAGAATCTAATTGACATACAGGTAAGGGAAGAAACTAATAATTAGAAGGATAAAATGGCAGAGGATGATTCAAGCGGTTATGCAGATACAATAGATAAAAATAAGGTTAGCAGTCCTTATAGATAAAAATGGAAAGTAACAACATAAATTACCCATTCCGAATCAAGTGCAACTGACAAGATTGCGGTGCTGAAAAACTAGCTGAAGATGAAAGTATGCTTCAAGAGCAGTTAGCTGGAGAAGATGTTAAAACTAACAATAAGGTATGTTTGTTTATCCAATGTCATTATCCTTAAACTAAGTATGATTGTATTTGTTTCCCTTCTCATTTTATATTTCAGCATATGATGTTATTAACTCAGTTTCTAAATATTTTTAGCAGCAAAACTTGCCATGTTAAACTGCACTCCTTCAACCAAGAATATTCATGCAATCTGATATTATTTGCATTGATTTTGTCCTGGTATGAAATAAAACAAATTGGATTAGTCCTTTTATTTCAACGTGGGCGTGCTGAAATTGAAGCACGATTGAGATGGGATGTCTGAGTACTGTATTGGGTTTCTTCGGGTTTGGAGTCGAAATTTGTATTGGAATTGTTACTGGGTATTTTCTCTTCATCTACTTCTAGAAAACTGATGTTAAGGTATGTTTTGTTCGATTTTTATTTTGGTTTTTCCATTGACTTTATGATTAGTATTAACTATGAGTTCTTCTACTAGGACAAAATCATTTTCTTCTCAAAACGAAAAAAATACTGTTTTTGGGAAGAATTAGAGGAATTCGGGGTAATTTTTTGTGTAGTTCCTAACCATGTCTGACAAAAACAATTTTTGGCATAATAGCATTTTTGAATAATGATATGTTTTGGTAGAACGAGTGTTTTTTATGTAAAAGTGGTTATTCAATACTATAAGTACAGTAATTAACATATTGACCTTGATATTGACCTTTTGTGATAAACTTCAGAGAGTTGACCATATGAAAACTCCTAATAGTGTATAAGAATTGGTTTTCCATTAGAAAATTGAGCTTCCAATTTCTACTAGTGCAATTTTGGGTTCAAGAATTTTGATGCCTTAATTAATTTTTATGAGAATGTCAATAGACCAAGCTACTGAGGTACATAATTAATTAGGTACAACTTTCAAGTTACTATTTTTCTTACATATTAAATACTCATGTCAAAATACCTCAGGAAAATTTACAGCTATTACTGATAATAGTTTATCTTGTAAAATTTAATGAAAGGCATGCCAGGATTTTTTTTTTTTGCAAACTGCTTGTTAGTCTGCGTGATATTGTTCATGATAATGTAAATAGCTTTGGTTCTGCATGACTGAGTTGAACAACCTAAACTCAATCATAATGGCTGCACTATATCGAGTTAAAGCCACACCTTTTAATGAACTGAAAATAGACTATAGGTTGATTTCATGCCCTACACTTTGTGTTACAAGTCTCAATTTGCACATGAGTTGTGCACTAGTCTCCTAAAAAGTTTGTATGCATAGTAAACTTCGCTAATGTCCTCAAAAACTCAGTTGCCAGTTTTATGCCTTATAAACCATTCGACTAGAGAAAAATTGTTTGGTTTCATCTTAGAAAACCATCATGTAGAATCCTGGTTGATTGCCTGATTAATTTTCTATTTATATTCATATTGTTCATTGATCAATAAATCACATTATATTTCATTATCGATTAAAATGGCATCTTGCATCAACTATGTTATCAAGATTCTAAATTTCGTCCACTTTTCGAACATGATTCAAAATCTCTGGAGCAAATGCTTCCATTTATTACTCTTTGAGTGAAAAATCCAGATTTTGATCAGGAACTTTAACAGTAATTCTGCCAATATTTACGGGGTTTGGGTGCTTAAATTATATAGTAATTGTTAGAATAATTCATATATGGTATTTATGTTAATATATATATTACATATATAACATATATTAATGATATAAGATTTGTCATCAGTTATTTATGTTAATATATATTACATATGGTAATATATATATATATATATATAATGACAGAAGATTTGATATGTTTTATTTATGTTAATATATATATATATTACATATGGTAATATATGTATTATTTATGTTGATGTTTATCTGATTTTAATCATTTCTGTAAACATTTACAGCCCTAAACTCCTATATAAAGGGGCTGAGAATAAAGAAATGAAAAGCAAGAAAATTGAATTCTATCATGGTGTCAGAGCAGGTTTCGAATATCTAAACCTATGCTCTTCCATCCTCCTCTCTTTCTTCTTCTTCAACCATTCCTTTTACTGTTAAATCACCACCAACGGTCGCCATGCATGCCGATGATTTTTTTTACATGGATACCTGTGCCACATCTCACATGACAACAGATCAAAATGTACTTTCTTCTTATTTCAATTTCAGCAATAATTATCATTACATTGTTGTTAGCAATGGTCATCTAATTCCAATTGTTGGTCACGGTAGCACTAATTTACCCTTACTATACCCTCCATTTATCCTAAATAATATTTTACATGCTCCTAAACTTATTAAAAACCTGATATCCATTTGTAAGTTCACCACTGATAATATGGCTTCTATTGAATTTGATCCGTTTGGATATTCTATTAATGATTTACAGACGGGAACCAAACTAATGAGATGTGACAGTACCGGGGACCTTTATCCTCTCTTCTCCAATAACCAGACCACTTTCTTTATGAATCAGTCAGCCTTTACTGCTCTCTCTCCAGATCTTTGTCATAATCGCTTAGGACATCCTAGCACTGCTATGCCCAGATCGTTAAACCATAAAAACTTCATTAGTTGTAATAAGTCTCGTGAAACTTATTGTTCTTCTTGTCCTCTTGGAAAACATTCTAAATTACCATTTTATGATTCTCTGTCATACACTTTGCTACCTTTTGATATTATTCACAGCTATCTTTGGACTTCTCTTGTTGTTAGTTCTCTTGGCCACTGTTATTATGTTCTTTTTCTTGGTGATTGTAGCAAATTTTTGTGGACTTTCCCTATTGCCAAAAAGTCACAAGTCAAATGTTTATTCCAATCTTTTCATGTTCTAATCAAAACTCAATTTGAACTTAACATTAAAACATTTCAATGTGACAATGGTATAGAATACATCAATGACACCTTTAAACAATTCTTTGATCATAATGGGTTATTTATGTGTGTGTGTGCACATATATATGGTAATATATATTATTTATTTTGATGTTATCCGATTGCAATAATTTGTGCCACATGTCTTCTTAACATACTTCCAACTAAAGTCTTAGGATTTCAGTCCCCTGCCCAAATTCTATACCAATGTGATCCCAAATATTCGGTATTGTGTGTATTTGGTTGCCTATGTTTTCCTTTGTTTCCAACAAATTCTATCTATAAATTACAAGCTCGATCCACTCCACGTTCTTACCCTGGTCCCGCTCCCATCCATAGAGGCTCAAAGTGTTACAACATGGCAAGAGGAAAAATCATTATTTATCAAAATGTGAAATTCATTGAAACTGAATTCCCATTCGCACAAGTTTACAAAACCACAAATACAACATATAATTTTTTAATTGCCAATAGTTCTATTGCTTTATTGAATTATTTTCATTCTACTTCAAAGCCTCCAAACATAACTGACTCCACACCTAATTCTAACCCATTAAATCAGCCTCCCCTTATTGGTCCATGGCCTCAAACGGACCTAGTTGCATCCTCTTCTGTTGCGTTACCAGCTCCGACGGGCTAAGTTCCCCAACAATTCTTTCCATGTGCTGTCAACACTTAGGTTGGCCGACAAACTCAGCTAAGCCCACAACCCACTCCTCTTCTTTTTAGTCCATAACCCATTCACCCTGTCCAATCTTACAACTCTAAGTCAACAGCATCTCTTTCCCCAGACACCTCCATTTCAACTGCTCAAACGAACCAAACCCAAAGCCCACAAAGCTCTCCTCGGCCTAACAACCCAATATTACATTGTATGACAACCCGAGCAATGGATGACATTTTTAAACCAAATCCCAAATACACTACCAGTTTACACACATCCACCAAAAACATATCTCCCATACTAAGGACCTTATTAGTGCTTTTCATGACCAAAACTGGAATAGTGCAATGTTGGATCAGTTTAATGCTTTAATCGATAATAAGACTTGGGAGTTACACCTAATGTAAATGTAATTCGGTCTATGTGTATTTTTCGTCACAAGTACAAATCTGATGGTTCTTTTGAGCGGCATAAAGCCCGTCTTGTAGGTGATGGTAAATGTAAAGGCCCATAACTTCCCCAGTAAGGAAAGCCCGGATACTTTGAGGACAAGACACATCAGAACACAAACAGAAGAACATTTCATTGCTTATTACAACAATTCCATCAGAATACAAGAATATACAGAGTAAGAATAAATATTACACAGAAAATATCAGAGATTTAAATTACATTTGAATACATAGCAGCGGAAAATAATACAAAACACAACTGAAGGAGATATACGGATACAGAGCTTTCCGGATATCATTCCAGCTGTAAATCAAGATCCTGTGAACATAAATCTGCAAAACCAAAACTACTAGCTGCCCGTGTCAAAATAAGGGCACCCAAAGTTTAGGTTAAAACAATAAACTTTAGGTCAGTCATGTGACTGGTGTGAAACAGTTATTAATCTTTATTTTAAAGTTAGGTAAATCAAGGGACCACGCCGTATAACACGGAACGGGTTTCCTCACTAGAATACCAGTGCATAAAACAAACAGCGCAATGCTAAATAAAGAACAATGAAGCTATTATAAGACCCAGGTCCCATCACACAATGCAACGCAAGCCAGAGGAAAGGGTTTTTACCTTATAATAGCCAAAGAATGCTTGATACGCTAAAAACAAATCATTTGATACTATTATAAGTGCATAGTGTATAAAACAATTTCAATCATAGGTATCAATCATAGACGACATAAGTGCCCCATACCACTATGTCGCCATATTTAGGTTCTACAAATAAAACCGCAAAGTCACATGTTGGAAGCTGGATTTCCATCTGTGAACCGAGGCAAAAGATAGTCCTCACTGAATTCAAGACTCTATAGCCCGAGCCTCAGGACAAGTACTCAGTCAAGCCTTTGGAGCGACAGGGCCGGTCCACCGATGTGGATTAAAATGCCTGAACACTGCGTTTCCCCACCCTTTGGGGCGTAAATGATCCAAATGACTCCATCGGCTCCACACAGTCACCGATATATTCGAGACACCTCGCAACAGCAACAGCAACAACCACACAGGTGAAAATAGTATAAATGTCAGGGCTGGTAGGTCACTGACACCACTCTAGCTAGAAGGAAACGCATGCCCTCCCTGAGGTCCTCTCCCGTTTTTGGTTCACAACCGGGGTTTGAGGCTCGCGAATCAACGCTACACAAAGCTATGCAAAATAGGCCGTGCTTTGATCATCAACCACAAGACATTGCTTTCCAACAAAAGCCTTGATCATATTGCCACTTAGGCATGCCACACAGGCAGTTCACTCCATGCATTTGATATCCATCAATATATAACCTCTGAGCTCGTACGTCTCAGAGAAGGGCGTTAAGCAAGAGAATAAATTCTCCGCCGCCAAACAGATATATATTTAATAGAAATCAATCACACAGAATAAAAACCAATGTCAGACACACAGTTCATTTACAAGTCCGTTTTGGGTCTGAACGAAACCGGAGGCACCTTGTACCTCGCATATCCATCGATCTCCAAGTACGTCCGGACGATCATCAACTGATTCCCTCCTCTTAGGTGTACAGCCCAATCAAGATCATCAGTAATCACCTAAACTATGTGAAGACCTCCGGTCTTCGACCACCATCTTCATCCTCGACACATCGTCGAATCAGTTATCCAGAATGGGATAAACCCGGCCTTTCTGAATGACTCACCTATATAATAATCAAGTATTACACGAACACAACATACGCCTCATTCCAATTCAGAATATTCTTTTATTCAAATATTCTTACACTTTGGGAAAGGTTCCCATTAATTTTATCAAAGATAAATTCTTTAATCTTCTTTTGAATATCAAATCAAACTAGTCGGGATTAGCGAGCCACACCGAAGTAATCATTTGTTTTAATTTCCCAATCCCAACCTATTCATTCCCTGAAGTAAAACTGGTAATACTTCATATCTAACACCACGGTGTTATCTGTAAATTCAATTACCATTTCACGTTCAAATCTAATTAAAGATTTAACTATCGCCTGGATCAAAACTGGTGATACTCCATTCTTGATCATTTCAATCTAATTAAAGATTCATTAAAACTCCACTTAGTTTTAATCTTCCCAAAAATCAATATCAATGATTGTTTAACTTGGAAAATCATATCCTGTCTTTAACTGAGTAAAAGAACCAATGTCATTTAAAACACGGTTCACTATAAACCCAAAATCACATTCCATTCCAATTCAATTTTTGAAACTTCTGGTTACTTTTAAAACCCTTTCAAATCCAATTAATTTATTTAAAAATAAATAAATTATTATTCTAGTTCAAAACTAGTTCATTTCGATAAAAATCTATTTTTATCTTTTCAAATATGGAATTTTTCATCCCAAATCTTCACAAATCATTTCTTATGATTTTACACAAATTATTACTATTTTTAATAATTTTATCAAGGCCCGTACAGCCGATTTCCATCAACGGCCATCGAACTGCACTTACAGCGACCTTTTCAAAATTTGATTTAGACATAATTCAAATCCAACCGTTAGATTTCTAATTTCTAATATTCGTTAGAAAGCTCTTTTCGATACGAACCCAATGGTTCTGGTTTTAGGAGAATCCGACGGTCGGATCTCCCGTAATATCCATTTGAAGCCAATGGTCGAAATTCGCGAACTCCCGCGGCGCTGCGCGTTCTATTCAGACCATTTAATATATATAATATATATATTATATATATTTCGTCGATTTCCTTTTAAAACGTATTTTATAAATTGTTTTAAATTCGTTTTCGAAATGATTTCAACTTCATATTCAATTTCGAATCAAAATTGAATATTCCACATCATCGATATACAAATGATAATATTTTCAAAACGTTATATTTTGAAATCACTTTCTTTTCTATATTCATTATAAAAATGAATAAAATCGATATAAATATCGTTCACGTCAAAATGGCATCAATCTAATCAACACGACTTTTATTCAACACATGAATGATTATTCTATTCAACACATGAATATTTATTCTATTCAACACATGAATATTTATTCTATTCAACACATGAATTTATATTATTCAACACATGAATTTATTTCTATTCAACACATGAATTTATTTCTATTCAAAACATGAATTTATTTCTATTCAACACATGAATTTATTTTCTATTCAACACATAAATTTATTTTCTATTCAACACATGAATTTATTTTTATAATATTCCTTATTTTCCAAATCGGAATGAGGCCCAATCAATTACCATATAAGGTTAATTATATGGATTTTCTACAACACATGTATATAATAGCAACGATAAATCATCAACCACCATCCAGAGTGCACCACACAACTGCATAAGCATTAAATATAAATAATTAACGCTTACATAGTCTGTCAACCTATCGATTGACATACAACTAAACAATCGGGATTAGTGTACGTCAAATATCATCCCAATACCCGTGTGGGGTTTCACATCAACAAACACAGATTTTTATTTGTGCAGTTGGGCGATGTGTAAAATTTATCATCCCAATCAATATCAGTCAAATCGGTGTACATAAACAAATCGTTCGATTTGTAAATGAATATTTATTTTATTTCAACACATGAATATATATTTTATTTCAACACATGAATGTATATTTTTATTTCAACACATGAATATATATTTTTATTTCAACACATGAATATATATTTTATTTCAACACGTGAATATATATTTTATTTCAACACATGAATATATATTTTACTTCAACCCATGGATATATATTTTAGTTCAACCCATGAATATATATTTTATTTCAATACATGAATATATATTTACTTCACAACACAAACAATCACACAAGCATACAAGTCGTCCATGGTCTGTGGAGGACGGGTGTCGGGTGCTACTAAGCACCATCTGCATACTAGTATATATTTCAACTAGAAATTAAAATAAAAGTGAGGAGTTCTCATCTTGGAGATCCAATCCACCGTTATCTATTTCTGAACGGTACGGATATGCCCAAAATCCCCATGTGACCTTTTCACGCTGTTCACAGTAAAAATCACAATTTTACTATGGCATTTCATATATAAAAAGCATATATTTTTATCGCATCATTTCAATAAATAAAAATTATGTTTTTATTCTTTCTATAATATAAAAATCATATTTTTATTATCTATACTATATAAAAATCATCTTTTTTTTTTGATAAAAATCGAATCTTTTTAAGGACGTTAGTTGTATAAAAATCCTAACTTCGTCTACACAAAAATCTAAACTTTCCTTACATCTTTACGGTGTTCATATGTAAATAAAAATCACATCTTTACCATAATCACTTCATGTATAAAAACCCACTTTCTATATTAAAACCGTATGTGAATATCATATTTTTAATGGCATAAACGAATAAAACTGAAATAAAGGCTCACCAGCGTTGTCGGGTAGCGGAGGAGGCTCGGAGAAGGGCTGAAACAAGTCGGGGATGGAAATGCATACGCCGTAAATGTTAAAAATTGGCTTTTTTTAGGAGAGGGGGCTCCACGGGGTTGCTGACGTGGTGCAAAGGGGCGCTGGGGGTCGGGGAAGGTTCAGGGGGTGGCACAGGGGGTCCAACGACGGGGATTGGCGGTTTCCGATGGGGATTGGGCTGGGTGGTCTCGGGTTCAGTCAGAGAAAGGAGGGGGAGGGCGCGGAGGAAGAAGGAGAAGGAGGGGGGTAATTTCGATCGCCGTTGGCAGCCTGGGTGTGGGGGGTGGGGGGAGGTCGCGTCTTGCGCAGGCGGAGGAGGGGAGAGAAGGTAGGAGACATGTTTCTTTTGTGAATTGGGGGCGCGATTTGTCTGTGAAGTAAATTTAGGGTTTACACCCCTATATATATTTTTTATTTATTTATTTATTTCCCAAAAAGCAACTTTTATTTTCGAACTCGAAATCAAACCCACCGACTGTCGTCCCTAGCTAATTACCCCCATTCCGAACACAATGAGATATGTATCGCAAGCTGATTCGATCATTTCTGTCAGTTTTCGTCAAAATATAAATATAAATCTATATATTGAATTTGAACGTACATTTCAATTTACCGGGGCCATATACGGACTCTAAAAATTTCCAAAAAATATTTTCTAGCTTCGTATTGACTATACGGTCCTAAGAAAACTAATTTCATCAAATTCCGAGACCGTTTGAAAAATGGCCATTTTCCAGTCGATCAAAATCAACTGAAACTGGACAAACGCGTTTTCCTTTGCCACACTCAGATATTGATTCGAAAAATTACGAATTTTGAAACCTAGCAATAACTTGACATCACGGATCTAACAAAAGTGTTTTCGTCGGAAACCGAGGTCGTTTGCAGAATTTCCATTTTTAAGTGTCAGAATTTCATAGCGACTATTCTGAATTTTCAACTGGGCATATCTTTTGATTCCCGTTATGAAATTTTGATTTTTCGGATTCGTTGGAAAGATATTCTCAATTAGATTCTAATATTTTTGGTTTCTCCATAATCCGGTTTATTTTGAATCCTGTACAATTATTTGAAGTTTGAAATCGAATTTTCAAACTACCGCGCCATTTTCCATTCCTTTTAGAATTATAAATAAATATTTATATTCTAATGTCGAGCTATATAAATATATATGTTCTAATTCTATTCAAAATAAATTTCTCGTCGTAATTATTTAAAATAATTCATTTTAAATAATCAAAATTCACTAAAATTTCCAAAATAAATTTTTTAAATTGGCTCAGATTTCCGGGTTATTACAATCTCCCCCACTCAAAACTTTTCGTCCTTGAAAAGGAACGAAGCCGAAAGTTGTTTAACAAACCAACTCAACTTTCACTATTTCCATTACGGCTTAAGTTCTTCAATTTTCAGTTTTCAAGAACTTTTCAAATTTTTCAAAAATTTGGCTAACACCCTAAATTTTCGAAAAATTTCGCCATAACCTCCCCTGCACCGGGAGCTTCGGGATATTTCAAATAGCCTCCCATGGCCCTCACCAATCCAAAAAGAAAAAGAAACAGCCAAGCGGCTAGCCAATCGACTCATAAAATCATCAAAAACCCAAGAAATACAATAAATATATACCTATTTGTCGGGCAAACAATTTTATTCCTCTTCTCTAGCCTCCTTGCTATGACCTGTTCAATGTAAGTACATGTATATGTATGCAAATGCGACAAATTTCCAATACAACTCACTATTTGGTTCAATTTGGCAAAATGGTTCAAATTTTAATTAATCAACCAATAATCAAACAACACAATCAACAATCAATTAGTTGATTACAATTTCAAACATATAACTTGGATACATAGTCAAAAAAATCACATTTTTGGTGCCAAATCACAATAATAAGCCCTATCTAGTTTTGGTTCTCACACCAGTCAATTGGAAATATATAGAAATCCCACCTTCGAAGCTCGAATATAAATTCTTATGATACTCGAGTAATCATCAGAATCATCTCCGGGCGAATAGAGTGTGATTACATATCTATCCAGTATATTAAAACTTCAAATACACGCGGATCAGACGTATACGCAAAATCTTTATATACTGGATTGTCCAAATTCAATACAAATAAATATTCAAATACGTTGAATAACTCATTTAAATTTTCAAAACAAAATTTGTTTTCAATTTTATTTTTCAAAACAACACTCTTCACACTCATTCTAGGATACTACTGATCCCATCTTTAACGAGTCATTCTCATGGATATTACTAATCCAATTTTTGATGAATTCTTTCGTTTGGTTCTAATGTGCTTTATTCTCCGAGCTCTGTAAACCAGAGCTCTGATACCAACCGTAAAGACCCGTAACTTCCCCGGTAAGGAAAGCCCGGATACTTTGAGGACAAGACACATCGGAACGCAAACAGAAGAACATTTCATTGCTTATTACAACAATTCCGTCAGAATACAAGAATATACAGAGTAAGAATAAATATTACACAGAAAATATCAGAGATTTAAATTACATTTAAATACATAGCAGCGGAAAATGATACAAAACACAACTGAAGGAGATATACGGATACAAAGCTTTCCGGATATCATTCCAGCTGTAAATCAGGATCATGTGAATATAAATCTGCAAAACCAAAACTACTAGCTGCTCGTGTCAAAATAAGGGCACCCAGAGTTTAGGTTAAAACAATAAACTCCAGGTCAGTCATGTGACTGATCTGAGAACTAAAACAGTTATTAATCTTTATTTTAAAGTTAGGTAAATCAAGGGACCATGTCGTATAACACAAAACGGGTTTCCTTACAAGAATACCAGTGCATAAAACAAACAACGCAATGCTAAATAAAGAACAATGAAGCTATTATAAGACCCAGGTCCCATCACACAATGCAACGCAAGCCAGAGGATAGGGTTTTTACCTTATAATAGCCAAAGAATGCTTGATACGCTAAAAACAAATCATTTGATACTATTATAAGTGCATAGTGTACAAAACAATTTCAATCATAAGTATCAATCATAGACGGCATAAGTGCCCCATACCACTATGTCGCCATATATAGGTTCTACAAATAAAATAGCAAAGTCACGTATTGGAAGCTGGATTTCCATCTGTGAACCGAGGCAAAAGATAGTCCTCACCGAATTCAAGACTCTCTAGCCCGAGCCTCAGGACAAGTACTTAGTCAAGCCCTTGGAGCGACAGGGCCGGTCCACCGGTGTGGATTAAAATGCCTGAACACTGCATTTCCCCAACCTTTGGGGCGTAAATGAGCCAAATGACTCCATCGGCTCCACACAGTCACTGATATATCCGAGGCACCTCGCAACTGCAACAACCACACAGGAGAAAATAATATAAATGTCAGGGCTGGTAGGTCACTGACACCACCCTAGCTAGAAGGAAACGCATGCCCTCCCTGAGGTCCTCTCCCGTTTTTGGTTCACACCCGGGGTGTGAGGCTCGCGAATCAACGTTACACAAAGCTATGTCACACAGGTCGTGCTTTGATCATCAACCACAAGACTCTGCTTTTCAATAGAAGCCTTGATCATATTGCCACTTAGGCATGCCACACAGGCAATTCACTCCATGCGTTTGATATCCATCAATATATAACCTCTGAGCTCGTACGTCTCAGAGAAGGGCGTTAAGCAAGAGAATAAATTCTCCGCCGCCAAACAGATATATATTTAATAGAAATCAATCACACAGAATAAAATCCAATGTCAGACACACAGTCCATTTACAAGTCCGTTCTGGGTCTGAACGAAACCGGAGACACCTTGTACCTCGCATATCCATCGATCTCCAAGTACGTCTGGACGATCACCAACTGATTCCCTCCTCTTGGGTGTACAACCCAATCAAGATCATCAATAATCACCCAAACGATGTGAAGACCTCCGGTCTTCGACCACCGTCTTCATCCTCGACACATCGTCGAATCAGTTATTCAGAATGGGATAAACCCGACCTTTCTGAATAACTCGTGTATATAATAAACAAGTGTTACACAAACACAACATACGCCTCATTCCAATTCAGAATATTCTTTTATTCAAATATTCTTACAGTTTGGGAAAGGTTCCCATTAATTTTATCAAAGATAAATTCTTTAAATTTATTCTTTAATCTTCTTTTGAATATCAATTCAAACTAGTCGGGATTAGCGAACCACACCGAAGTATTCATTTGTTTTAATTTCCCAATACCAACCTATTCATCCCATGAAGTAAAATTGCTAATACTTCATATCTAACACCACGGTGTTATCTGTAAATTCAATTACCATTTCACGTTCAAATCTAATTAAAGATTTAACTATCGCCTGGAGCAAAACTGGTGATACTCCATTCTCGATCATTTCAATCTAATTAAAGATTCATTAAAACTCCACTTAGTTTTAATCTTCCCAAAAATCAATATCAATGGTTGTTTAACTTGGAAAATCATATCATGTCTTTAACTGGATAAAAGAACCAATGTCATTTAAAACATGGTTCACTACAAACCCAAAATCACATTCCATTCCAATTCAATTTTTGAAACTTCTGATTACTTTTAAAACCCTTTCAAATCCAATTTATTTATTTAAAAATAAATAAATTATTATTCTAGTTCAAAACTAGTTCATTTCGATAAAAATCTATTTTTATCTTTTCAAATATGGAATTTTTCATCCTAATTCTTCACAAATCATTTCTTCTGATTTTACACAAATTATTACTATTTTTAATAATTTTATCAAGGGCCGTACATTCGATTTCCGTCAACGACCATCGAACTGCACTTGTAGCGACCTTTTCCAAATTTTATTTGGACATAATTCCAAATCCAACCGTTAGATTTCTAATTTCTAATATTCGTTAGAAAGCTGTTTTCGATATGAACCCAACGGTTCCGGTTTTAGGAGAATCTGACGGTCGGATCTCCCGTAATATCCATTTGAAGCCAATGGTCGAAATTCGCGAACTACCGCGGCGCGGCGCGTTCTATTCAGGCCATTTAATATATATAGTATATATATTATATGTATTTCGTTGATTTCCTTTTAAAACGTATTTTATAAATCGTTTTAAATTCGTTTTCGAAACGATTTCAACTTCATATTCAATTTCGAATCAAAATTGAATATTCCACATCATCGATATACAAATGATATTATTTTCAAAACGTTATATTTTGAAATCACTTTCTTTTCTATATTCATTATAAAAATGAATAAATTCGATATAAATATCGTTCACGTCAAAATGGCGTCAATCTAATCAACACGGTTTTTATTCAACACATGAATGTTTATTCTATTCAACACATGAATATTTATTCTATTCAATACATGAATATTTATTCTATTCAACACATGAATTTATATTATTCAACACATAAATTTATTTCAATTCAACAAATGAATTTATTTCTATTCAACACATGAATTTATTTTCTATTCAACACATGAATTTATTTTCTATTCAACACATGAATTTATTTTTATAATATTCCTTATTTTCCAAATCGGAATGAGGCCCAATCAATTACCATATAAGGTTAATTATATGGATTTTCTACAACACATGTATATAATAGCAACGATAAATCATCAACCACCATCCAGAGTGCACCACACAACTGCATAAGCATTAAATATAAATAATTAACGCTTACACAGTCTGTCAACCCGTCGATTGACATACAACTAAACAATCGGGATTAGTGTACGTCAAATATCATCCCAATACCCGTGTGGGGTTTCACATCAACAAACACAGATTTTTATTTGTGCAGTTGGGCGATGTGTAAAATTTATCATCCCAATCAATATCAGTCAAATCGGTGTACATAAACAAATCGTTCGATTTATAAATGAATATTTATTTTATTTCAACACATGAATATATATTTTATTTCAACACAAGAATATATATTTTTATTTCAACACATGAATATATATTTTTATTTCAACACATGAATATATATTTTATTTCAACACATGAATATATATTTTATTTCAACACATGAATATATATTTTATTTCAACACATGAATATATATTTTACTTCAACCCATGAATATATATTTTATTTCAACACATGAATATATATTTTATTTCAACACATGAATATATATTTTACTTCACAACACAAACAATCACACAAGCATACGAGTCGTCCATGGTCTGTGGACGACGGGTGTCGGGTGCTACTAAGCACCGTCTGCATCCTAGTATATATTTCAACTAGAAATTAAAATAAAAGTGAGGAGTTCTCACCTTGGAGATCCACTCCACCGTTATCTATTTCTAAACGGTACGGATATGCCCGAAATCCCCATGCGACCTTTTCACGTTGTTCACTGTAAAAATCACATTTTTACTATGGCATTTCATATATAAAAATCATATATTTTTATCGCTTCATTTCAATAAATAGAAATCATATTTTTATTCTTTCTATAATATAAGAGTGATATTTTTATTATCTATACTATATAAAAATCATCTATTTTTTTTTATTAAAATCGAATCTTTTTAAGGACGTTAGTTGTATAAATATCCTAACTTCATCTACACAAAAACCTAAACTTTCCTTACATCTTTACGGTGTTCATATGTAAATAAAAATCACATCTTTACCATAATCACTTCATGTATAAAAACCCACTTTCTATATTAAAACCGTATGTGAATATCATATTTTTAATGGCATAAACGAATAAAACTAAAATAAAGGCTCACCAGCGTTGTCGGGTAGGGAGGAGGCTCGGAGAAGGGCTGAAACGAGTTGGGGATGGAAATGCATACGCCGTAAATGTTAAAAATTGGGTTTTTTTTAGGAGAGGGGGCCCCACGGGGTTGCTGACGTGGCGCAAAGGGGCGCTGGGGGTCGGGGAAGGCTCAGGGGGTGGCGCAGGGGGTCCGACGACGGGCATTGGTGGTTTCCGATAAGGATTGGGCTGGGTGGTCTCGGGTTCAATCAGAGAAAGGAGGGGGAGGGCGCGGAGGAAGAAGGAGAAGGAGGGGGAATTTTGATCGCCGTTGGCAGCCCGAGGGGGTGGGGAGGGGGGGAGGAGGGGGGAGGTCGCGTCTTGTGCAAGCGGAGGGGGGGAGAGAAGGTAAGCGATGGGTTTATTTTGTGAATTGGGGGCACGATTTGTCTCTGAAGTAAATTTAGGGTTTACACCCTTATATATATATATATTTTATTTATTTCCCAAAAAGCAACTTTTATTTTCAAACTCGAAATCAAACCCACCAGTTGTCGTTCCCAGCTAATTACCCCCATTCCAAACACAATGGGATATGTATCGCAAGCTGATTCTATCATTTCGATTAGTTTTCGCCAAAATCAAAATATAAATCTATATATTGAATTTGAACGTACATTTCAATTTACCGGGGCAATATACGGACTCTAAAAATTTCCGAAAAATATTTTCTAGCTTCGTATTGACGATACGGTCCTAACAAAACTAATTTCATCAAATTCCGAGACCGTTTGAAAAATGGTCATTTCCAGTCGATCAAAATCAACTGAAACTGATCAAACGCGTTTTCCTTTGCCACACTCACATATTGATTCGAAAAATTACGAATTTTGAAACCTAGCAATAACTTGACACCACGGATCCAACAAAAGTGGTTTCGTCGGAAACCGAGGTCGTTTGCAAAATTTCCATTTTTAAGGGCCAGAATTCCATAACGACTATTCTGAATTTTCAACTGGGCATATCTTTTGATTCCCGCTATGAAATTTTGATTTTTCAGATTCGTTGGAAAGATATTCTCAATTAGATTCTAATACTTTTGGTTTCGCCAAAATCCGGTTTATTTTGAATCCTGTACAATCATTTGAAGTTTGTAATCGAATTTTCAAACTGCTGCGCCATTTTCCTTTCCTTTTAGAATTATAAATAAATATTTATATTCTAACGTCGAGCTATATCAATATATACGTTCTAATTCTATTCAAAATAAATTTCTCATCGTATTTATTTAAAATAATTCATTTTAAATAATCAAAATTAACTAAAATTGCCAAAATAAAAATTTTAAATTGGCTTAGAATTCCGGGTTATTACAGTAAAGCTCGGCAGTAGGGTATCGATTGTGAAGAAATTTTAGGCCAGTGGTTAAACCATCAACCATACGAGCAGTTCTTAGTATCGCTCTTTCAAAATCTTGGCCCATTCATCAAGTGGATGTCAAGAATGCCTTTTTGCATGGTCATCTTAATGAGACAGTCTATATGCATCATCCCATGAGGTTTTGAGATAAGAGACATCCAGATTATGTTTGCTTGCTAAAGAAATCTCTATATAGTTTAAAACAAGCTCCTAGGACTTGGTATCAGCGATTTGCAGACTTTGTTGCATCCATTGGATTTGCTTGTAGTAAATCTAATCACTCTGTTCATTTATAGACAAGGTTCGGATATGACATATATATTGTTGTATGTTGACGACATAATTCTTACTGCTTGTTCAAATTGTTTGCGTAATTCTTTCATTACTCTTTTGAGTTATGAATTTTCTATGAAAGATCTTGGTCAGTTAAGTTTTTTTTGGTATTACTGTTACTCGTCTTGCAAATGACCTATTTTTGTCTTAGAAAAAGTATGTTGCAGATACCATTGGGAGAGCTGGAATGTCTAACTGCAGTACATGTCCTACTCCCGTTGACACTAAATATAAACTTAGTGCTAGTAAGGATGCCCCGTATGAGGATCCTACTAAGTATCGTTGCCTTGCTGGTGCTCTTCAGTATCTTACCTTCACAAGACCTGATATTTCTTATGTAGTACAACAAGTGTGCCTTCATATGCATGATCCAAAAGTTGAGCACATGACTGTTCTCAAGCGCATCTTGCGCTACATTCATTGTGCATTATCTTATGGTTTGCATCTGTATAAGTCTTCTATTGAAAAAATCACCGCCTATACATATGCTGATTGGGGTGGATGCCTGGATACTAGACGCTCCACCTCAGGTTATTGTGTATTTCTTAGAGATAATCTTATTTCTTGGCCCTCTAAACGTCAGCCTACATTGTCTCGTTCTAGTGCAGAAACCGAGTATAGAGAAATTGCTAATGTTGTCTCCGACTCATGTTGGATCGGAAATTTGTTATTAGAGTTGCACGTTCCCATTCAGAAAGCCACCTTGGTTTATTGTGACAATGTAAGTGCGATCTACTTATCTGGTAATCCAGTTCATCATCAATGCACTGAACATATTGAAATGGATATTCACTTTGTCTGTGAAAAAGTAGCTAAAGGCGAAGTTCGAGTCCTCCATGTCCCATCCCGTTATCAAAATGCTGATATTTTTACAAAAGGTCTTCTGTGTATGCTATTCGATGAATTTCAGGACAGCCTCAATGTCCGACAACGGCCTGTTCGACTGCGTTGGAGTGTTAGTATATGTTATTTATGTTAATATATATATATTACATAAATAACATATATTAATGATAGAAGATTTGTCATCGGTTGTTTATGTTAATATGTATATATATATTAATGACAGAAGATTTGATATGTGTTATTTATATTAATATATATATTACATATGGTAATATATATATATATGTATGTATATTTGAAAACTGGTTCTCTTTAATATCTAAACCAATCATATATTTTGTTTATATGCCTCATCAAAACCTTATGCCCCCCTCAACCTAAATGGGTGCGACATAAGGAAAAAGAGCACATATAAACGCCAAATATTAACATTACATAATGATACTCTACAACCATCATTACAAAACTCTCTCAGAACAACATCAACTCACATGAACCATTACAAATAGAACATAACAAAAGAAGACTGTGCAAAAGTTTAACCAGAATCAAACAGATCCATACCCCAACGTCTAAGCGATTCTTCATTCACAAGAGACAACTTCGTTTTGCTTCCATTATTATTAACCAAGCTTTGAACATTTTTTTCAATCATCACCAAATGTATTTCTTTTCTGATACACTTCTGGTTGAAAATTCTGCAATTTCTTTCTAACCAAATGTGATATATAGCAGTTGAAAGAGCTGCGCAAGCTACATCCAAAACTGGATCCTTCTGTTTAAAGCATCTCATGATTTTATCTGCTTCTTTTGCAATCGAACCAATTCGATTAACTGGAATGCTCAGCTTCATGCAAATGGCTAACCAAATGAACTTTGCATACTCACAATCAAAAAACAAGTGATTAGCAGTTTCCACATTCCCCTCACATAACAAACATGAATTATTATCTATCATCCCAAATCTGTTAAGCCTTTCTCTTGTAGACAGTCTGTCATTAACAGCTAGATATGAAATAAAAGCCATTCTCCTCACATTCTTAATGTGCCAAATCACTTTGTAACAAGATTTACAACTTTGTCTATTTCTAATTTTCTCCCATGCTTTGTGAAAGGTGAAAGCTCCCCCATCACCCCATTTATAATAATCATGACAAGAATTATGATTAACAATAACTAAATTAACTTCATGCATAACCTCTCGAGTAGAAGGATTCAAATTTGCATTAATATTTCCATCACTCATAATTGATGAAACATATTCATTAGGCCTTACTAAATTAGAAAATCTAGAGAAACCAATCATGTCAACAAGGCATTTACAGTTAATCCAGGGTTCAAACCATAATAAAGTATTCAAACCTGAAGAAATTACCTTATTGAAGAGTTGTTTCCCTAAAGTTCTTAATCTCCGAAGAGCCTTCCATGTGCAAGAAGCATTGTTATCATATCTCATGCTTCAGAAATGCTTGTCATGACAATATTTCCTCTGCATCCAAGAACTCCAAAGAGAAGTATTATCAAGATATTTCCAAAGCATTTTAATACCAGCAGCTCTCTTTAGTTCTGAAAAAGTTTTCATGCCTATCCCACCATCATGCTTAGGTAGACCCAAAGTTTCCCAATTAATCTTATGCTGAGAATTACCCTAAAGAAAATCAGAACACATAGTATTTAATTTGTTAATAACATGCTCAGGAAGCTGATAAATGAATAACCAATATAATACTATTGGGGTAACCACTGAAAGAATCAATTTAGCTCGCCCTGCAAAACTTAGAAAATTGACATCCCAAGACTGAATCTTCTGCTGTACTCTATGTAATAAAGAATGGTATTCATTATAGTGCACATAATTTGAAGATAGAGGGACTCCAAGGTATCTGACAGGCAACTGATTGACTGGAAACCCAAAACAGAGGAGAAATCACTGGTATTCTTTGCATGAGAGATGAAATATATTTTACTTTCGAGAATGCTGACAGCTAATCCACTGAACTTCCCCAATTTATCAAATATATCTTTCAAAGCTCTTGCACATACAGGCAAACACTTCCCAGATATGACTAAGTCATCAGCATATAATAGGTGTGTTACCACTGGATCAAAGCTGTAAACAGGAATGAAATTATGTAATAACCAAGCCTTATTCATGCAGTATGTAAAATACTCCATAGCTGTTGAAAAAAGATAGGGAGATAAGGGATCACGTTGGTGTAAGCCCCTATTAGATGAAATGAACCCATTTGGCATACCATGAATCAATACAGAGAAAGTTGAGGTATTTATACATTCAAGCACAACATTTATAAAGTGGATGGAGAAACCCATTTTCTGCATGGTATGACAAATGAATCTTCTGTTCAACGAGTCAAATGCTTTATGAAGATCCACTTTAATACAAAATTTTGTTTACCCCTGCCTTCTTGAAGTCTATCAATAATTCATGAGCTAATAAAATGTTGTCACCAATATATCGAGAGGGAATAAAAGCACATTGGTTGGGAGAAATTATGTGAGGTAAATACCACTTGACCTATTACAAAGAATTTTACTAAAAATCTTGTAATAAAGATTGCAACATGATATTGGTCTATAATGAGCTATTTCAGTTGGTCTATCCATTTTAGGGATTAAGGTGATAAACATGTGATTGATCCCTTTTGGTAATTTCGAAGAAGAAAACATATCTTTCATGGTTGATAACAAGTCTGAATTAATAGAATCCTAATGCAGTTTAAAGAAATTTGAACTAAAATCGTCCGGACCAGGACTAGAGTCAATATGAACTGAATCAACTGCTATTTCCACCTCTTCTAAATTGGTTTTAAAAGTACCTGTTGACCCTATGGATTAATTTTGGAAATTGATTGAAAGTCTAGAAAATCATTGTCCACTGCTCCATTATACAACACATTAAAAAACCTTATAGCTTCTTCAACAACTTCATCTGGTTTGTGCAGCAACTCCCCATTAATATTTATGAGGGCATTCAAATTGTTAATATGTCTACTCGATGACATTTTAGAATGAATTTTTTTTGAGTTTGTGTCGCCATCCTGAAGACATGAAACTTTAGCCTTTTGTTTGTAACTCTAATATTTAATATGCTTTTGAACCTCAAAAGCATGCTTAGCATCAATCATTCTTTCATATAATATGAGATTTTCTGGATCTGCATCAAAAGCCAATTCCCTTTCCTTAAACATAGCTTCGACATTAGAGAGCATTTCATTGTCTTTAGGTCTGATCCTATTCCAATTTTTAAGCTCCAATTTGTAGGTCTTAAGCTTTTGCTGGAAATTGTAACTAGCAAACCCTCCACCATTAATTTGAAGATCTCTTATGACACACTCCTCATATCCATCTTTTACATGCCATTCATTAGAATATCTAAAAGGAAAACCTTTAGAAGAAGAAGAAATAATCAACTCCAGCAAAAGAGGATTATGATCACTAGCATCACAAGCCAATTCCCTTTCCTTAAACAGAGCTTCGACATTAGAGAGCATTTCATTGTCTTTAGGTCTGATCCTATTCCAATTTTTAAACTCCAATTTGCAGGCCTTAAGCTTTTGCTGGAAATTGTAACTAGCAAACCCTCCACCTAATTTGAATATCTCTTATGACACACTCCTCATATCCATCTTTTACATGCCATTCATTAGAATATCTAAAAGGAAAACCTTTAGAAGAAGAAGAAATAATCAACTCCAACAAAAGAGGATTATGATCACAAGATTGTTGAGACAAAGAAAGAGCTCTCATGTCTGTAAATTTCTGAAGACAAGCATGATTAACAAAAAATTTGTCAATACAATTGGCTATCCCCTTATGTCTCCTTGTATAATTAAACCCAGCTGCTTTGACTTCAATAAGACCATATTGAGAAAGACAATTATTAAGTGCACGAATGTATTAAAAAGGAACAGGAAGCCCACCCTTTTTATCCAGATGAGAAGTCGAATTATTAAAATCCCCCATTAAAACCCATTCACAATTTATAGATTGAGCCTCCTGGATAATGTGCTGCCAAAGTGACTGCCTCTCATAGAAGTTATTACTAGCATATATAATAGAGAAAACAAAAGAAAATCCACCAGAATTATGAGCATAAACGGTAACATGATGCTTTGAAGAAGAAATCAAGTTGATAGTCCAAATGTCAAGTTTCCAGAGCAATAAGATTCTACCTGAAAATGCCTCATTATAACAAGGTAAAATCTGCCATCGATTTGATAATTTCCTCCTAAACACTTCTAAATTATAACTATTTAGTTTATTCTCAACCAAACCTACAATAGTAGCACTACAAGAAAATACAAATATGGTTACATTCATTGGTAGTGTTGATATGTATATGTAACTAGTGTGTTTTTTAATTTTATCTTTAGGGTCTTGGTTACGTTAATTTCACGTGTGGTTACATTAATTTCACGTTTCCACTAATTTCTCGGTTACATTTCATTCTTCCCCCCATTTACGTTTCGTTTCCGCCTAAAACCACTAATTAACCGTTACTTTCCTAGGTCTTCCATAAAATTACTTTCCTCGATTTTTTCCCTATTTCAACGTTCCTCCATTCAATCGATTCACCTTCGTCTCCACTCGACTCACCTTCCTCTTCAATCGACTCAATTGAGGGCCAACGCTCAATTGCCACTTTGTCAACTGTCTGGACGGTGCAATTTAGGGTATCTGCTTGGGCGACTCAAATTAGTGCGTCGTCGTCGTAACTTGCCTTGACTGAATCACGTAAGTTAATTTTCTTAATTAGTGCTCAATCGGTCTGCTTTCTTATCATTAGGATTTAGGATAGGTTGCCTTGTAGATGCATCTAAGATGAATTGTATTGATGCTTGTCTGGGTGATAGTAGGCGAAGGCAGGTAGGATTTTCTTAGGTTGTTGGCATTGATCTAGTCAATTTGAGAATATGCAAGTTAATATAAAATTATTTCCTTTATGAATTAAATATGTATACATAATGATTTTTTGATACTTTGTATGTTTGTATCTGATCATAGAAGCCTTTTCCACAGTGCCCTAAAGATCAACAACAACTTGTGCTTTCTTCGCAAAAAATGCACACTAGAAAATCATAACTGTCAGTAACCAGAATAATACAAGGAGGTTAAATGGGTATGCCAAAATGCCACTAGACCCAAATAGTTTCTAGTACAGGGATCAAAGCCTCCATGATTTAAAATAGGATTTCAAGAACATTTAAGATTGGGATATAAGTTTTGATATTCTAAAATAGAGAGCAAGTGCAGTATGAAGAGTGTTTGAGCGACAATATTTGCAAACTAGAATCAAGTTATATTAGATTATTCTTTTCATTGTTCAATCCTTTTCTAATTATTAGATTAAAAACAGTGCATTGATTTTAATACGCTGTGCCATAGTGTTGATAAGGCAGAAGTAGTTTAAGTATATTGATTTTAATACGATGTGCCATAGTGTTGATAAGGAAGATGTTATGTATATTGATTTTAATACGTTGTGCCATAGTGTTCATTTATTAATTGCAAGCGCATCTCATTGATTCCTATATCAATATGCACTTATGTAAGGACCATTTAGTTACCTTGTAAATGAAAGCGCTTATCACCATATACTGGAAGTTAGCTTGGTTTTAGTCTTAAGTTTTGGTTAAATAAAACTGGTTATGCTTTTGCAGATTTGGGTGGAATTATTAATCGAGATAGTTATATTGCAATCAAAGTATTTGAAATTGGAACTCTCAAATGAGAACTTCGACGGGAACTGCTTATTGTCTTCAATTTGACTAGGGATCTTAGGATTGTACTGCTAGGGTATGGTTTTCTTCTTCTTTTTTCCTTGTGGTTGGAAATGTTTACTTACTGCAATTGCGTGGAAACAAGCATGATCTCACACACAAACATATATATATATTGTAATGTGTTCATAACTTATGAAAATAGGTTATGAAAATAGGTTATCTTGTAGTTTAACAGCAGGTTTGAAGCCTGAATTGGAAGCAATCGTTATGAATGTATCTATCCAACGGTTATAGTTATATATTTATCGTATATAATTTTGTAAATTTGTTTGTTTGGTTGCTGAAATTACCCTTTCAAAATATTGTTCACATAAACGTTTATTTACATGCATTGGTATATGATCAACTACCTTCTAGAAAAATTTCACGTCAGTCTACTATGCTGCACTATCGTAACTTCAAATTCTAATCTTTTTTTCAGTTCTCAAGGTAGCAACCGTATACCGGCAGTAGTTGAACTATATATCGATTATTGCAACTTCATATATCAATCTTATTTAAAGCTTTTGCATCTCACACTTCAATTAACGTCAGCACATGATTGCAATCCTAATTCATGTCAGGTCCATTAACTCGCACTTTCTGTCCCTCCATAGCTTGAACCTACATAACCTTCTATGGCCTAAACAATTCATGGTGCAATTCAAGCAAGTGCTTTTCATTTGCTAATAACCATACCTGCAACTGATCATGTATTGTCTTAATTCCTCCATGATGTCGCACAAAGTCATGTTGAAGAAATGCGGTTTTTTTTGAAACAAATGCTTTTTTTTAACAAATGCAGATTTTTTCTTATAAAAAAATGCAGTTTTTTTTAAGTTTTGAACAAATGCTGTTTTTTTGGAACAATTGTAGATTTTTGTTTTGAACAAATGCTGTTTTTTTTTTTAGTTTTAACAAATGCAGTTTTTTTCTTTCAAAAAATCAGTGCAGTTTTTTTTTATAACAAGTGCAGTGCAGTTTTATTTTATTTTTTAAAAACAAGTGCAGTTAAATAATTTTACGTTGCTAACCATTCTCTTTTTATCGCATCCTTGTGGGACAGAATATTCCCTTTTCTTCAATACGCTTTATCGTTTACTGAAAAGGTTTTGGACAGAATATCTCTAAATGGTTTTTAGAACATAATTTAGTTTGTTGTTGGATAAATGACACTACTGTCAATTTTTTTTACTCCTTCCTTCTCATGAATTTTGCTTCTTTGCTAAAGATGCTCTAACGATCATAACGCCGAACAATGATAATACTTAACAATGATAATATTCTAACAATCATTTCGCTTCTCATGAATATCAGCAAAAAATTTGATAATATTTAACAATGATCCTGATGGGTACTTAAGGGAATTTTCTGCTTATATTTTTGTTGCCGTCGGTAGAAGCTCCACATGTCGTGACCTATAGATATCTGGTCTGAGAGAAGACCTATAACATATACATTAGATTCTTACAAAAATTAAAATGTTTGAGTAGTTATAAAAACGTTTACATATGTTTCAAACCAAAATGCAAGTACCTACTTGGATCAAAAAAGCGTTAGCTAATAGCTGCCACTGTATTGAAATCCAATCATCGGATGCGAGAACGATAAATTCAAAAGCATGAATTCCAGTTTTCACAAGAAAATATAGAAGGATCTAATTATAACTAGCATCAAATGGCCTCTAACGTTGGCAACATATTTATTTATTTATTTATTTTTAATTCTTGTAAGGGTTCAGATGGAAATAAAGCGCATTAGTCTATGTTAGTGCACCAACTTAGAAGCGTCAAAGCTGATTGTATTTTCCAATTGCTAATATTTATTCTTATCTTTTTTTATTTGCGTAGGACTTGTTTGTTGGTGAAATATCTCGCTTTGATGGTATATATCAAGAAATTTGAAGTATGAATATTTTTTATGCATTTGATGCTTGCGGTTCTCATATGACATCAGGGCTGATTGTTATGAATTAGAATTCGTATTGAAGCCTTAACTTAAATGGCATATTCAGTTCGTCATGTGGCCATTGTATTCTATTCACTAAGTTATATATTGTTTTATTATTTTATTATCTATTTGGATGCTGTTGCGTTCAATTGAGTTAAATGTGTTGCATGCTTGCAGTACTTGAATATTGCTAAGTTGCATGCTTATCCATTTTCATTGACCTGCTCGTGTACATATTGTTGGATTGCCTATACCGCCGATGGAAAAAGATTGGGTATATTTAAATAGGTGACTATATAAATACTTAACTTAAAACACATTTTGAGAATTAACACATATATGCTAATATTAAAACTTAAAAAAAATATGTTTATTATTTTTTGTCGCAGAACTAGTGTAGAGTATCAACAAGGAGCTATAAATTTCGTGCATGTGGCAAAGACAAATCTGAGAGATGTGGAGAAAATTTTGTGTCCATGCATAGATTGTCGAAATCTTAGACGTCATGATGACGACATCATCGTTGAGCATTTAATTATAAAAGGAATGAATCCTAAATATAAGAGCAGCATGTGGTATAGTCACGACGAGCAAATGAATACAGATAAAAAAACAAATTCGTTTGATATGTATGACTTATTCAAGATGATTCACTATAAAGATGAAGATTTTATGAATCATGATGATTTTGATGATGATAAGGATGATGTTGACGGTCAAAGAAGAGAGGATGAGTTACTCAAGAATTTGGAAGATGCGGAAACTCCATTGTATCCTGGTTGTACAGATCATACAAAATTATCTGCGAGCACTGTCTTGTATAATCTTAAATGTGAGACCGGTCTATATGATAATGGGTTTGACAAGCTTCTAAATGTACAACAATTGTTTCTACCAAAAGATAACGTACTTCCTAAGACTTTATATGAAGTAAAAAAAATTCTTAAGCAATTTGATATGGGTTTTGAAAAAAATACATGCTTGTGAAAACGACTGTTGTCTTTTTAGAAAAGAATACAAAGATTTAGATGCTTGTCCAAAATGTGGGTCTTCAAGATGGAAAACAAATCAAGATACCAAGGAGATTATACAAGGTGTTCCAGTTAAAGTGTTGAGATATTTTCCAATAATTCCAAGATTTAGAAGATTGTTCAGATCTCAGAAAATGACAGAAGATTTAAGATGGCATTTCAATAATAGAAGCAACGATGGAAAAATGCGTCATCCTGTGGATTCTATGGCATGGATCATGGTGAATGAACAATGGAAATCTTTTTCATCCGATCCACGCAATCTTAGACTTGGTCTTGTTACAGATGGATTTAATCTATTTTCTATGTTAAATTCTAAATATAGTTGTTGGTCGGTAATGCTTGTGACATACAACCTCACACCTATGTTGTGTATGAAGAAGGAAAATATTTTGTTAACGCTACTTATTCCCGGTCCGAAGCAGCCCGGAAACGATATTTATGTATATTTGGCGCCTTTGATTGAAGACTTGCAGTATTTGTGGAGTAACGGAGTTGATGCGTATGATGCATTTAGTAAAACATTGTTTAAATTGAAAGCAATCTTGCTATGGACAATAAATGATTTTCCGGCCTTTGGAAATCTTGCTGGATGTTGTGTGAAAGGAGAAAATGCTTGTCCATCATGTGGTGTTAATACTCATCATCGTTGGTTGAATTATAGTCGAAAGAATGTTTACATGGGTCACGGAAGATATTTACCTATGTCAGATGCACGAAGGAAACAGAAGACTTGGTTAGATAACACCGTGGAGAAAGGTAATGCGCCTAGAATTTTAAGTGGAAGAAATATTTCTGAATTGTTAAAAGATTTTGCAAATGTTTTTGGGAAAAAGAAAGAAAAGAAAAAGAAGAAGAAAAGAAATAATAAGAAACTAGCCATTAAGATAAAATCCATCAAGCTGAAAAAAAGAAAGAGGAACATTGTCAATGATATGGAAGATGAAGATAATAATCCTATGAAACTGGAGTTATCAAGATGGAAAAAGAGATCGATTATCTTTGATTTGCCTCATTGGAAGGTTAGTGATTATTTTTTCAATTTGTTGATAATTAAAAATAATTATATAATATAATTATGAGTTACACTATTAATTTTTGTAGGAACTTCCATTACGACATAATTTAGATGTAATGCACGTGGAGAAAAACATTGACGAAAGCATATTAGGCACAATATTGCATGATAACAAATCAAAAGATGGAACCAACTCCAGAAAGGATTTAGAGGATTGGGGGATTCGACATGAGCTTCATGCACAACCTCGTGGGAAGAAAACCTATCTTCCGCCGGCTCCTTATACGTTGTCAAATTCCGAAAAAACAATATTCTACAAAAGACAGTATGATTTCAAAGGACCTGACGGCTACTGTTCAAATTTGAAAAACCGTGTATCGTTGGAGAACTGTAAAATTAGTGGTTTGAAATCTCATGATTATCATGTTTTAATGCAACACTTATTACCTGTAGCAGTGAGAGGGTTATTGTCAAAGAAGGCAAGAAAAGCGATAATTTGCTTATGTTCATTTTTCAATAAATTATGTCAACGGGTCCTTGATAGAGAGAAATTGCAACAAATCAATGTTGAGATTATAGACATTCTTTGTGAGCTTGAAAAGTATTTTCCACCCTCATTTTTTGATATAATGGTGCATTTGTCGATTCATCTTGATAGAGAAGCATTAATCTGTGGCCCGGTTCAATTTCGCTGGATGTATCCGTTTGAAAGATATATGAAAACACTTAAAGATTATGTAAGAAACTATTCACGACCCGAGGGCTGTATTGCTGAGTTTTATCTTGCAGAGGAATGCATGAAATTTTTCAACAAATTTTTGAAAAAATCAGGACACGTTGAGGAGACAGAGGCTCGAAATGAAGATTATGAAAGCGATGTAATACTCGAGGGACGTCCAATTTCAATGTCTAAGACAATTACATTATCCTTAAATGAGAAAGAAAGTGCTCATTTAGCCATATTAATGAATATGGCCGTGGTGGAACCATTTTTAGAGTAAGTATATGTTATATTATGTTTCAATTATTTTGATGTGTTTCTACTAGTAAATATAACTTAGCATTCCTTGTTTTATACTAGTTTGCATTTGGAGGAATTGCAAAATTCAAGCAAGCGCATGGAGAGAAACCCAGCCTTGCTTTGGGAAACAAATACAAAAAATTTTGCTGATTGGATTAAAAAAAAGTTTAAATGAATTTTTTAAATATACTCATTTTCTTAAGAATATTATTCTAACTATCCATTGTAAATCAAACATTTTATAGATACCTATCAACTCCACTGATCACACTGAAATGTTGAAGTGGATTGCATATGGTTCGAAGAATGATGCTTTGTCTTACAAAGGATATATCATCAATGGGCAACGGTTTCATGTAAAAGATGTAGGGAGAGAAACTCAGAATAGTGGAGTGACTTACGATGCGACTACTATGTGTAGAGCAAGTGCAAAAGATGTTTCTCAAGTAGCTGACGAGGTCACCTATTATGGAATATTGACAGATATAATTTTATTAGATTATCACGTGTTTTATATTCCTGTTTTTAAGTGTCGTTGGGCACATATAGGAAATGGAGTGAAAGTTGATGAAGATGGCTTCACTCTTGTCAATTTACATCAAAATCAAGCATCATTTTCAAAAGATCCATACATCCTTGCATCTCAAGCGAAACAAGTATTTTATTCAAGAGAAAATGATTCTTCAAATTGGTACGTAGTAATGAAAGCACCACCAAGAGGTTATCATGATTTAGAGACAAATGATTATGTGGACGAAACTATAAATATTCCAGAAAATTGCGACGTAACCGATATGGATGTTGAAGATGTTAGTTATGTTAGGGAAGACTGCGAAGGCATACTTGAGTAGCTCTTGTACTAGGTATGTACCGTTCAATAGGTAAATAAACGTTAATATTATAAACTTTCAAATGTTCATATGCAATTGATAACTTGTAATGTTACAAAAAGACGAACATGTCGTGATTTGTTGGCAATATGTGGGCTAAAATTAACATTACTATCTTTCCTTCCATATTACTTGTCATGGCTATTTTATTTTTTGTAAATGATCACTTTTGCATTCATTTTTTTTACTATGTTCTTTACCTTATTTCAGTACACTTTTTGTCCATATACCAATCATTTTTTTTTGTGGGAATGTGCATTCATTGAGTTATTTCATATATGCAGGTATTGAGTTATTGATTATCATTGAGATTCACATACTTGAAGACGCACGTAATCTTCATCATGAAGGTATGATGATTTACACACTACTGTATTTTTTTTTTGCTTGATTATTAGTGTATTTACATAGTTGCACCGTGGTTAAATAGTGTCAAATGTACAATCTTTACTTTTCAGTGTGCTGCTTGAATGATTCGCGTTGTATAACCGCACGACAGTGAAAAATCAAACCATTTAGTTGTATAGTATCAAAAGTCTTTTTAAACCTAATTATGAATTTGATGAACAATTAACCGCTTTGTTTGTTAGAATAAAAATGGAAGTAGTTGAAAAAGTGTAAATTCATTTACACCAAGGATTATACATGTAGGCTAACTTGACAGTAAGGATCTGTTATCTGTATATAAATATACTTAACAAGGTTTTTCTTAGAACATAAAGAAACTAAGACTTCAAGGAAAAAAAGGACACACACTTGTAATAATGAGTTCTTCTAAAAATTTCTCAAAGAAACTACCAATTTCCAGAAAATGCATATGAAGAAAAAAAAACTAACAGCACATGTGATTTTTATTTGATACAGTTGGTATTCTTCATAGATACATCTTGTTTAGTAGATCCTCGAAACAATATCTGAATCATATTCATTATATAATCACTTTTCTAATTGAATAATGGAACATACAACTAACAAACTCTTCACTCAAGTATTCTCTGATTTCACAATTTCAACTTATGAACCTGAAAATTAAAGTTTATGCATTTTATGCCCTCAAATTACTTAACTATGAAAATTAAAGTATTCTTAACTATGACATTACATTTTCTTTACTATACATCACATATCCTTAACTTACTTGCTCGCTTTATACATTACGTATTCTTAAGTATGGCAAGAAAAAAAAGAGTGATAGATTAGTACGCAAATGGACTATAACACAACAAATGATAAATTCTGGGTTTGAATTCATGTGCCTCTTTTGGTTGGAAACTCATAAGCATGCACTAGAAAAAGTATAAATCAAGGTATTAGCATATCATATATCTCGTGAATCAAAATTTTGTTGTCACTAAACCAAGTTGAAGACCAGGCCACCTACATAATTGTTTAGAATTTGACAATAAATAAGTAAACATTATTAACATACAAATATGTTTGAAATTTGCTGGACATATTCTTAAAGCATTGCCGTAAGACTCAAAAGTTCTTAATAATGCCAGTAAATGAGTAAAAGTCATCAAAACATAGCTATTGGCTGATAATTGACTTGGAAAGTCAAAAATATTGATTTATCCTACTGATTAATTTAATTTGAACGTCGGACTATAACTTATATGAAAGTAATACATATTTTAAAAAAAACACATTCAAATGTATAGATAAATTTTGCTACTTCTTTCCTGCAAATGATTTTGTTGGTCTAATTTATTGACAATGGATATAAATGTCCAACTATGCCAAATCGTATGTCTAATTTTCTATGAGTTTATTTTTTCTTAATTTAATATAGTTTTACTATATTTTAATATTAATAAATTCTTACTATTTTATTAAGTTTCCTCTGTTTACTATACATTCATAAATTTTGTATTCTGCTTATTTTATCTTTTCCTTTTGTGTGAATTTTTTTTGGTTGTAGATTAATTTTTGATAGTTATTCGAAGTCCTCGTGATTTTCATTCTTTTCATGATATGTATGCTGTATACCAAAGCGTGGAGCCCCATAACAATATGGTCATGTGTATTCTTTTATCATTGTATGTATATGAAAGCATGGAGCTCCACAATACTATGGTCATGTGTATAAAACGTCATATATTATTGTGGTTGTAGGTTAAAGTATGATGCTGTTATGACTTAGTTCTAGTCATCCTTGGTGGCTTTATGTGAACAGGATTTCAAAACCGTTTGCCATTTCAATTCGTGAAATTTCGTGGTCAATTATAATATATACACACATACCATATGCAATGAATTGACATGCATACTTGAAAATATCCACGCTTTACTTTTAAAAAACTATAATAAATAGCAATGAATAATATAAATAATATCATTCCATTTGCCTATATAAACGAACTTCTCAACCAAACTCTACACAGATTGAAATTAAAAATCTTAGAAACCTCTGCTGATAAACTAAGTTCAAATTCAATTATGGCCTACTATAACATGCCGAATGATGATTTCCTAGCAATAGCGGTTCCAGTGGTGGTCTACTGGGCTTGTTCCGGTTTGTATCTAATGCTCGGATCACTTGATAACTACCGCCTTCATTCAAGAGCAGATGAGGACGCTCGGAATTTAGTATCCAAGCGCAAAGTCGCCATTGTCGTGTTTGGCCAACAGCTCATGCAATCCACTGTCGCCGTTATTCTTTTCAAAGTAAATACACAAGTCAATATATACCTCTTGAAACAATCATGTTGATTTATGCCTTTTTCTCTTTTATACATAGCACATATATATAGTTAATAACATATATTTGATACTGTGAAATATTAAGGAATAGTAATAGTGGTATTTTAAAATTTTGTTGTCATAGAATTTTCTCTAATTTTGTTGTTTTTGTTATTAAATGTTTTCATAGGGAAAGGAAAAGGATATGCATGTAAGCCTTGTACGTACTCGCCAACAATTGAAGAACGAGAGATCACAAAAGTATAAACCAAGAAAAAAAAATCAAGCCAGCCGTTGAAGTTTGCAATGTATACAAGGAACAAGAATTACGACACGAGACAACACAAATTCCATGTGTAGAAAATGTAATGCCTAGTGAAGAAATTGAAATGCATAAGGAAATTGAAATGCTGCATGAAGAAAATGAAATGCGTGAAGAAGTTGAAATAGCTTGTAAAGAAAATGTTGATGCCGAGGTGGAAATCAAAAGACCAAATTAAGTTAACACTGCAAATACAAATGTAAAAAAACGTCCAAGAGGTCCAACAAGATCAAAAAAACTGCCATTAAGTCTTGAGAATCGAATTGAAGTTGAAGTCAATGAAGAAGCCATACCCATAGGAGATGGCTCGGTACATTTATCTTCTTATCTTGGGCCGCTTGTTCGAGAGCATGTTCCGGTTACACTTACTGATTGGAGGTTGCTAAGTGATGAATTGAAAGTTGTATTGTGGGAATCGATTCAGGTATATACCTTTTTCACTTTCTTTACAAATTTCCATGCATTTCAGTTTTACACTGCTCTGTTTACTTTCGTTAAAATATTAGGAATTTTGCTATAATGTTCGATTCAGGAATTTTGCTCAGTTCATTTCAGTTTTACGCTGCTCTGTTTAATTTTTTGTAGGGTTACAAGTAAGAGAACTGCCTTGTTTGCTTGCCAAATAGATGCTTACTGAAAAAACTCGCTCCATTTAAATAAATTTTATTATTATTAAAATAATTATGTTCAGGTTTTTGTTTTTTTATTATTAAATAAGTATGTTATAACCATGCCATCTTTAGCAGTAGTTGTAATAACTTAGGTGTTATATTTGTTTGGGTGTAAACGTAAACTTTTCAAAATGCCCTTTTAAATTCAAAATATATCTCAGATTTATCTGAATATACTTCCACCTTAGTTAAATTAAAATATTTGTATTCTACTATTTGGTCAATTTATCATTTAACTGAAACTTCTCTTATCTTAATTAAAACGCAATCGTTTGCTAGAACTAAGTCAGTCGATTTTATATCCAAAGTTGCTCGGGCCTGAATTAAAACGCATAATTTTTGTTAGCGAAAATAATTCTTATATATTATAACTGAGTCAATCAATTAAATTTTATATTATATCTTAATATCGTGAATTTGTATGAAAAAAAGTTCACACTAGTAGATGATAATTGATTTATTGGAATTAGAATCATTTTCCTACTTGCATTACCTGTGCAACCTTACTGCTAACCTGAACAGAGCAGTTGACTGCACCTAGTTAGTTGTAATGAGTTGTCAATATTCAGCATTCTGACCCATTTATAAACTTAGAATGTTTTACTGCATAATTTCTGTTGAATATTTGTTTGTTCTCTCTAGCTAGTACCATTTTTTAATATTTTTAGCTCTACTGCCTTGCACATTCTGATGTTTTGAGGTTTGCGGTACAAATTGCACATTAGGTTTATTCCTCAGTGATGAATACTAATGAAATTCCAGCACATAACTATTAATGCACCGTTTATTTTTTTTACTTGTAGGCTAGATTCAAAGTGGAAGAATGGCAAAAAAAATACCTTATTTCAACAAATGGGAACTATTCGGAGATCCTTGAAAAGCAAATTGGTCCGAAAAATAGTCAATGCAACGACGGAAGAGGAAAGACTTGGTTTGAAACCTTACAATATAAAAAACATGAATGAGTGGAGGCAGTTTGTAAAGATGAAATTAAGTTTGGAGTTTAAGGTATGCTTATACTTGCACATCAAGTAATTGTTCACAAGAGTTCTATTGTATTTTATATGTAGTTTTCTCACTTTTCTACTTATCATGGACATTAAAGAAAGCACCATAGTTTTCTCACTTGTATCATTGGTTTTTTTTTTAATAAGCCACATACTGGTTCCATTTTGTATTTTACGTAAAGGTTCAACCTAAGATGTTATACCTAGTAACTTTATTCACAATTGCTTGAGTTTTCAGTGAGACCTTAGATAAATTCGTTTATCTCTTCTCAGGCAAAAAGTGAGAAGTATAGAGCCATCAGGCAAAAACTATTGCCACACACAACCGGACGTAGAGGAATGGCTAGATTTACGGATGATTTGGTTAGTTAATTAAATATAGCATTATTTATCTAGCTAGGTGATTAACTATTGTTTGATTTATTTAGTGCTTTTTCTAAATATAGAGAAAGCAGGGTCAAGATTCATCGTCCGTATCTAGAATGGATGTTTGGGTTAAATCTCATACCAAAAAGAATGGTGAACCAGTGAACACGGATGTTGCAAAAGTCATTGTAAGTATTTTGATTTTTGTCACTAATTGAACATTGTGATGTTTTTACCATCATATATAACATATATGTATGTTAATTTATATAGGAGGAGATTAGAAAAATGGATAATGCCATGCAATCCGACACGATGACGAATGTCCATGAAGACGCAATTACAAAAATATTAGGACAAGATAAACCAGGAAGATTAAGAGCACTTGGAAGAGGGTACACCAAAACAAAGTTAGCCTTATCACAGTCAAGGGATAACCAGATAAGTCAATGTCATAAAAGAATTTCAGATTTGGAGAACTTGGTACACTTTCTAATAAACAAAGAGGTATACTTTAATTTATGGTACACCAAGTTTTACTTCCAATTATTGCTCTTTATATCCATTCATGTTAGTATAATCGAATTACTGCATTTTTATAAAATGAGATTTCAATTATCTAATTATTTTTTATATATAAATTATAATACGTGGTTTGATCTGGTGCCGCTATTTTTGCTTTGGCAGGGTAAAGAAGGTTCAAACGACGGGAGCACACCTGAAATGGTATAAATCACTTATATTTGATAAAACATCATTTAAAGTTTTGCTATTTTATTTTTTGACTTGATTTATCCTTTTAATTTTTTGGGTTTTCTCACTGTTAAAAGTGACAATATATCTCACAGTGTTAGCTGCGCTGATATTTAAAGTCTTTCATTGTATTCCATCTGAAGCAAGGTTATAAATAGATGTCCCATCCTCTAACCTCTTCAAACAATAAAAGCGAGGCTGCTACCTAAATTGAAAATTTTAGAGTTGGTATTTTTACTAGCTGTGTGAGATATATTGTTGCTAATTTTTACTATAATATTGGTAGTTTTATACAAGTTCATACACGTTATTTTTGTACCTTGGACATGCTATGTGAATTTGAGATGCTTATATCTTATCAAAAATCGATATTAAGTGATTTGGACATAAAAAGAAATATTTTTGCAGACTTAAGGGATGGAAAGTTGAAATAAATTTCCGTGTGGAGGTAATAGCAATAAAATGAAGAAATAGACATAAATTTCAGTAACAGTCTAGTATTATTTTTTGAAACTATATCCCTTACATTTGTAAACAACTTTGTATGTATAATTGTTGATATGTTCGTAGTCATATGGTTAATCACAATACATGTCTGTTTATTTTCTGTTTGGTAACCAGTTTACTTTTTGGTTGTCTGATTTATTTGTATATTTCTTTGGAATTAGTGATTAGATTATTATGCAAACAAAATTCATTTTGATTTTCGCTAATTAACCGTTTCAGTTAATGCATAAACTAAAAAATTAACTATAAAATGATTAACATTACAACGTGAGCCATTAATATTCCAGTAATATTAAAAGAAGCTCACGTGAGCCATTAATATTCCAGGAAATGAATAGATACAGTGACATTGTAAAATAAAAGGACAAGAATTGGTAGTTTTACTAGAATTTAGTTAGAAATTACAATGTTGCAACTATTGGTAGTTTTACTAGAGTTTAGTTAGAAATTACAACTGTGTAAGATATATTGTTACAATTTTTTGGTTTTTCTCTTCTATGTTAAAGTTTTGTTATTTTCATAATTAATCGACTTGTGCAGTCTGTATTTAATTCATTTCTTAACAAATTTGGTCTTAATTGTAGAATAATGACAACATTTGTGAGCTGCTAAATTGGGATGGAATCGACGAAATTGTCGCTGTAGGGAGAGTGGTGTCCACCGACCCAAATGAAGTAGTCAATGATATTCATATTGGACCAAATGCCGTGAAAGTTGTTATCGACTGCGTAAAAAAAGCGGACGTTTATTTATGGAGGCCTACATCTAGTATATCAGTGTTAGGAGAGGCCAAGGGTAAGTCAGTGGCATGGTCGGCAAATCGTGTTGCTGCACAGCGAGGGCACATGGTTGAAGACAAAATGGTAAAATTTATGAATCGTGGTAGCTAATATGTAATTGTATACATATTTTTTCCATTAAATATATTTATTTGTTTTTTTAGAGTAAAAATAGTAGCTCAAACAACAATTGCAAACTTTTTGATTGGAATGATGGCGAAGTGTTGGTCGCCAAGGGACGACTTTGCTCAAGTGATTCGAAAATGATTGTTAATGGTATTCCGCTTGGTCCGTTAGCCGTGTTGGTTTTGGTAGACTATGCAAAAGAAGAAAATGCTTACTTGTGGCGACCTACAGTGGATATGTCATGCATTAAAGAGGTTGTAGGTAAGAAAATAGCATGGCCAAAATCAAAAGTTGTAGCTGAAAAAGCGTGCACTGTGGCTTCATCTTCCATGGCTAGAGAAAACATTGCAACCTCTCCTGGCATGGCTAAATCAACTCCTCAGGTAACTAAGAAACTTCTGCCACATTAGGTATGGGCATGTAATACATGTGGTTCCTCTATTATAATAATAACTGTTACCTTTTGTTAACTTTACACTAATTTTATGCACTTATCATCTCATTATCTCAAATATTTTGGTATCTTTCTTAATTTGAATATCACTATTGACAGGTACACACATATCAGGATAACTTTGGTTATAATGTGCAAGGAACCCAGCACAATAACCAGGTCATGATTATTTTATATACTATGAATCTAATCTTATTTTTAAGTCTTCTACTATTGCACTGTAAGTGGTACTGTCATTATCAGAAGTTTTAAATGAATCGTTTATATGTTTTAATCAATGCCTAATCTGAATATTTGCACTTGGTATATCTAGCATGTATTATTAATTTACCCAGTAAGAAAAAATACATCAACTAATATAAGGCATGCTTTTCCCATTTTTTATTTCTTCCACACTGTAAGTGAAATGAAGGTACTGTGGTTCCAGTATGCATTTGAAGGCTTTTGAAAAATAAACTGATACTGTTGTTATAGCCATGCTAATTCTGAATATAAAAAGGAAATGGTTTTGATATCTAAACTATCAAAACCAGATAGGTTACGCCACACTAATTCTGCTGTTTGACAGCAGCAGTGAAGACAAATTAACATTATATTGAATAATACTTCTTGGCAGCATTAATGCCTCTGAAAGCCGCTTCAGAAACATAAATAATATGCACTTGTATTTTGTTTTTGTAAATGTAATAAACTTTGCTAGCCAATCTAGTTGATTTTATTTCTTGTTAAAATTGTTATTTTGGTTTTCTTATCCAACAGAGGTCAAATCTGGTCATAAAGAATAGATGCAAGTTGCTGGATACGGCTGAATCAGGACAAGTAGTAGCTGAAGGAACTATATTTTCTACTGATCCGACAACAATGGTTCACTCTGTTCCATTAGGAAAAGATGCAGTATCAGTTTGGATAGACTTTGTTAGAGTTAGTGACGCATTAGTATGGAGACCCACATCGGAGTGTACATACATGGAAGATGCTTTTGGGACTACCGTAGCTTGGCCGATGGCATATGTCATTGGGGAATCAAGTTCAAGTAAGTCTAATTTTTCAGATGATAAGTAAGCTTAGAAAATATTTGTTTATATGACTAGCCCATAAGTTTCATTCCCATTCTAACTACAAGCTTAGGTAGCTTCACATCTTAGTTTACCGATTTTTTTAATTATAAAACTAATGCTTGTTTCAACTATCATTTCATTCAATTCTGATGTGCACTTCCCCCATGGTTCAAAATTTTGGTGAAATTTCGGTTGTTTTAGTGATTTCATTTTAGTCTCGATTATGAACGGGAAGGAATCCGATTAAACTCCGGTTCTGCTCCATATTCCATATTTTTTCTTTAGATATTGAAAAAATAGTTAAAAATTACAAAAAAGTACAATAAACATACAAAATATAAAAAAAGAAAACGAATTTAACAAGATAAGTAAATGAACGAGTAAAAAACTTCGATGCACTTTTGTGAATTTACGCTGGAATTACAATAAAAAAGTCAAAATTTCCAGAATAGAATGAAAATTCGAAAATCTCAAATAGACAAAATAGAATCATAAACCAATGTATGTAGTGTAAAGAATATATTATAAATTTATTGTAGTGTTGAGTATCTATTATTGTGTTTAGCAATTTGAAAATTGTATGGAATTAGAAAAATCAGAATTAGAGAGGAACTTTCAAAATATCCGAAGCGATACTGGAAATATTTAAATCGTCGATGACTAGAACGGAAAAAAGAATTTTGATCCTTGGTTTTTCCACGCAACATTAGCCCTGCCCATGGCTTTGAATTTTGCATTTGTTCCAAACATTGTCTTCGTTGATTTTCTCAGTCTTAGCTCAAAATGACGTCATGTGCCAGTATTACATCTTTCTTGGAATCTGTCTGTATTTTGCATTTCAAACTCTACGCTCCATTCCAATTCAGAGGGCTTTTGCATGATATTTCCCGTGTGTTAATAGTGATCCTTTTTTCATTTCGAGCATTGGTATAATACCTAATGAAAAAGGCTTTCCGAGTCCAAGGCAAGATCGATATCGAGGTCTGTTAATTTGATGATGCTGAGCTTTATTTTTATTTCAGACATGCTTAAATGACTGAATATATTTATAAACTACTATATGTATACACGCACACTGAGAGTACTATCATAATAATACTGAAATGAGTTGATTTTTGGTGGAGTGCTGTATATATATGGTATGGAAAAGGAATTTCATTTTTTGATCATAGACATAGAGCACTGACGTAATTTTATATATGATCGCCCAAATATGATGTTTTATATAATAATATATCGGTGTACGTGTAACGACCCGGAAAAATGCGATCTTGGTTATCCGATATACAACACATATCGAACATCCAAGGATCGAAAATAACCGAATAGTTAATGAAAGAAATTAGAAGGTGAGAATAGATAAGATAGAAACTTAGAATAGAAGAAGAAGAAGAACACAACATCAGAGTAACACGAACCTCACAGCGGAACGAATAACATATAATAGATAACATAACTTTGAAATATAACAGTTATGTATACAATAGCACTTATCAGAGTACAGCACTTACAATACAGCGGAAATAACTATAGCTATATGATCTTGAAGCCTCCTGCTCCACGCTCTTCCAGTATATCTGTAAAACCCGACTACTTGACTGCCCGTACAAATTTAGGCACCCAAGAGTTTAGGGAAAACAACAAATAAACTCCGGGTCAGTCATGTTCAAGTAGGCTTTCCAACCATCCTCTCCCATCCTCCCAAAGCAGCAGGTAACACCCCACTGTGGCTTACATTGGTATCCCAGCACCATATTTTACGGCCAGCCTTTCGACTTCGCACTAAGCAACCAACCCACTACTGGGGACATGTAGGGGTAAGAGTCTCCCGTTCGCCACCAAACTGCAAAGCGAGAACCCCCTATCATGCGACACATGCCTTAAAGCACGCAACATGGACTGGTGTGAATAAACTCAAATCATTTAAAACAGGTATATGATATCTCATTAGACCACGCCGTGAATACGGAACGGGTTTTTCCCTTATGAGAATCCAAAATATCTTTATATCAAAAACCTTTTGATATTATAATAATGTCTATGTACAAATAGATATCAACTAGCAGAAACGCTTTCATCTCACGTTCTACATATATAGTATACAATCAAAATCGCAAGCACGTACTGGATAATGGATTTCCAACTATGACAAGGTATGGAATCACCTTCCGATCAGTGTACTCTAGGAACGATACACTGGAGTTCAACAAGAACATCTTGCAACTCAGCCACACATGACCGACCACTCATTTCGCTTGAGTGTATCGAATGTACATCACCAACGGTTGGGATCAGCAACCGTTCCCGTATATATATATATATTGGACAGCATTGATAGATTTAAGAAACAAATGAATATTCTCTAGATAGATGATTATACACCCTACTTCGGTGCGACCGACTTAGCCATGCTGCCTGCCCGATTTCTGTCATTTACCGGTTGATGAGGCTAGAAGCTACGCTTTATCATTACATCAGATTCCGTTCGAATGCCACATTGTCAGATCCATCAGAATCACTAATTTGACGACTACAACCATACATTACGTGCCAGCTAAAAGAAGTTTCCTTCTCCGCTTCCACTCTTGGTATAGTTGAAGAAATCAATGTACGTGACCCTCCTGGAAATACTCTGTCAGACATCCATCTTCATTCACTTAGAAATGTCACATCGTCATACCCGCCAAATCACAAATTGACTTATCCAAAAATAACACGGGTATACAGCTAAGAGAAACGAATTCCTCCGCCACCAAACGTGAATACGTTTGAACAGATCAACTTACGCGATCCATTGGATATACTCTGTCAGACCTTCGTCCATACAAGTTGTCCTGGGACTGGACAAACCGAAAGCACTATTCTGTAAACAGGATAGCCCTTGCATTTTACTCCGTCTTCAATTTTCTTTGGCATATATGATTCGCGACGCTTATGCCAATACAGAGTGGTTCTATGGATAATAATCCAACCGGTCTCTCCATATTAACAACGTTAAAATGGTCAAAACTTCGATAGTCGGTGAGTTAACTATCAAAGAAAAACAAGTGTGCAAACAACGATATTATTCCAAATGGAAATTATATCGAACAAACATC